>JAREIS010000149.1:0-1200000 GCA_030060385.1 Muscicapa striata striata | reverse complement strand
GAAGTGCAACATGGAGAAAGCCCTCATCTCCCCCCTTCCCCAATGAAAATTTCAGTGGGGCCAAAGTGGAGGAGACCCCAAACTCAGCTGAAATGGTAGCACAGAAGGCAGCTTCATCCTGGCATTTTTAGCTTTATTTTAGTCAGCTGCTGTAGGTCATATTTCTTCCTGATACACCCCACCAGCTACCTGGGCTGGAGAACCTTCTCTATGTCTCTAGACATCTCGTGTTTCTTCTAAACTGAACTGTCTTGCTGCAGAAGGGGATCTCATAATTCTTGTGCCTGCTGTCTGAAAATGTGATGTAGCAAAAATATGGGACCAACCTACCTCCCTGCCTTTGCCCACTTGGGGAGAAACTAATAATATTTTATGTGTCCTCAGATGGTATTTTCAAATACTTGACATGGATATTTTTTCACCCTGGTTTAAAAGATATTAGGAAAAAATAAATCTCAATCATGGTGATATTAATTATTCATATTGTGAGGAAAATAAATGCATAAATCAGAAGTGAAAACCAAATGTGGTCCCAAAGCACTGCTGTGAGTAATGTCTCACTGAGTACCCAAAGACAACACAAAAATCAAGCTCTTTTTTCCAAAAGAAAAGAATTTGCCAAACATTCCAAACCAACTGTGAAAAGCAGAACACTGAGATCACCTCCTTGAAAGGCCCTTGGTCAATATTAAAAAGCATGCAGTATCCTCTAGCTTTCAGTTCAACACATTTTCATCTTCCAAACTCCCAAGGGACATTTCTGAGTCATTTTAACATGCAGATAAATATTTCAGAGCTTATTTAAAATGTGATCTTGAAGACATAAGATAAACAAGTCAAACCAATGAGTAACACCTTTGAACTGCATAAATGATGCAGAGCTTGTGAAAACAGAGCTATAGTTGACTTTCACGTGGAAAACTCAAAAGGATCATGACTTCTCTTGCTTGTAACAAAAGATGCTTGGGTTTTGTTAAGTTATTCCACACAAAAGCTTATGCACACAAATGCTGTGTGTTTGGATTCCTCCACACTTTCCATTTAAAACTGGACCTTAAAAACATCTCTGTAACTTGCAGAAATGTCAGTATTTGCAAGGCCTTTTCTCCTAAATGGAAGCAATCACCTAAGAATTAGCTTAACATTTTTTATCAGAATCAGCATTAGAGTCATGCTATAATTTTATCACAGAAACTTGCTGAGGGACTTATGTTTATGCCTTTTTTCCCTATGGTTTACCAAATGATGAAGCAGATGTAGTAAAAAACCTCAGTCTTTATGTATAAACAGACATAATATAATCTATTACAGCACTCTTCAAAGATGCATATACAAAAGGTCTATGTCTAGCAGCCACTAAGATATTAATAAAAATACATCCAAGAAAAGACAAGAACCAGATAAGCCACTGACAATGTAGAAACTGCATAACCAAGTACACTTACCAAGTACAAATAAATTAAGTTTGTATCAAAACAGGATTTACATGCACTGACCCATGTGAATTCATAAAAAATACAATAGAAAAAAGGGAGAATCTGAAATTGCAACCTTAAATCCACATTATTGACTTCCTAAAATTTGAACGATGCTTGGCAATGTTTATCTTGGCTGTGAACCACATTTTTTTTGTATTTCTCTTCAGCATCCATATTAATGCTACCCTAATTCTATAATAAATAAAGGTATTTGCTCACAAATTCTGGTATTGTGGTGAAAGCAAATTGCATGCTTTTCTGCATATATTTATTTAGACCAGTAATTTACCCTGTGCTAAGAAATATGAACTAGTGTGCATTTGGGCAAAGAAACAAATGTTATCACTAGAAAACTTTACTGTATTCTTCTGTTGGTCTCAGTTAGAAGATTTATCCTCTTGACCACATGGCCATAAAATTATAGATAAAGAACTCAGTGAACATACATAAATGAAAGGTTGCCATGAATTTACAATGTCTCGATTTCTTCAAAGTCCTTTGTGTTACTTGGGCTTAACAGAAGAGAACATTTCAGTCGGAAGGGACCCACAAGGATCATCTAGTTCAACTAATTTAAATTTAAAAATTTGGAAAATGCTGCAATTAAAATTTCCTCAGTTTTTAATACCTTGTTTCTTGTGTACAGGAAATGTGTGCGAAAACAAGGACTTGTTCTACTGAGAGGCAAAAGACGTCTAATAAGATTTCTTTGTATAATTTTGGAATCCCACGAACACCAATGATGGTTTTCCAAAGGCAGAGACTGCTTACAAAGATTATCAAGGCTGCACAAAGCTGAGGCAGATGAACCAGCTCAGCAAGTCCCTGAATCCAGACCTGACATGAGAACAGAGAAACCACTGCTGCACCCACCCAGGTGAAAGCTCCAGCAGCCCACTACCCTGACTCAAACATGAGCTGCCAGCAGGACAGCAGGGAAATGATTTGTGAAACAGCAACAGTGCAAGGTAATCTTTACACCCTGGCATAGATTGCCCCATCTCCAGCAAGCCTGAGTGGAATAAATTACCTAAGGTGCCATACTTTTTAAACTTGAGAATACTTATTCCTTACTTATCTCCTCCACGTTATACAATTTTAGTCTTTCATTAGATCATTTAGAATCTCTTTTTCCAGCTGAGTAATTCCTGCCTTTTTTCTTTTTTCATAAAGAAGATATACCTTATCTTGATTATTAATTGTAACTGCCATGCCTTAAGCTGAACTTCTCCATTCCAGTTCAGATCTGAGAAGTAGGGAACAAAATTACATGCAGCCACCAAAATTTGGGTGTGTACTGGAGTTTCATACTGCACAGTGATATTTTTTGTTTCTTCCTGTTTCTTCTTCCTCTCTTCCCATTTGTGCCCATGATTCTCTTTGTCTTCATCACTGCTCCTGGACTAGTCACCTGTGGATGTGACTTTGCAATTACCATAATGGAATTTCATCTGCCATTTTTACCACACGATCACTTACCACCTTGACTTTTCTGAGAGATAGCAATGAAAGGCTGAATTACTATTATCATTATTATTATACTAAAAATATATACCTATCATATATAAGAACTTCTGAAGTTGCCATAGTTTCTACAATTAATACCTTCCAATCATGGAAATTCTTCTGTACCTCTAAGATGACAAAGCAAAATCTCACAGTCAGACATTTCAATGGTGCAGAGGAAATCTCCTTTCTGAGTCTCAACTCATGTCCAGCCATCAGGACACTCTTATCAGGGCTCCAGAAGTACATTTATTTATCACAGTCAAGGAAGGTTACAGATTGAGTGGCTGGTAGCTGAAAGTGCTCTAATTTACCAACCCATGTTGTCTTAGGTATTTGAGTATGTAATTTTAGGCACTAATAGATTAGCAAAGTTGTTCATATGCAGGTGGAAAATGCAGACACACAGCCAGCTCCTGACTCTGGGCAGTTTAATTTAAAACCAGAGTATTGCCACCTCTTTTAAATACATAAACTATCACAAGAAAAAAATATGAAGAATGAGCAGAAACAGAAGTGGTCTTGGAAAAGAATTTAGTTGGAAAATGTGTGCTAAAGTTCAATAATACAAAATCTAATGGAGTCTCTAGTTTTTACCCATTTTATACTCCTCACTCATTTCTTCAACACTTCCCTGAGGTTTTTTTTTAATAGACTTTACCAAAATATTCATTTTGAAACATACTGAGCTTTAATGTTTGAGAAGCCATTCTGACTATTTGAGGGAATTCTCTGATACAAATATACCTGATCCCTGAGAATACTTTTTAATTAAGTATTCTAAAGTTAATTTCTGATATTTTGGTCTCCAAGTAAAAGGGCATATCCCTAATTGCTCTGAACTCCTGCTGAAAACCAGGAAATAAAGGTGTAATTATGACTTTTGTTTCAGTTCTGTATTGCAGTTCATACCGGTGTACTTACTGACATACTTTGAAACAAAGCAATAAAGTTAGTGCAAGTTTGTAGTCAAATCAATTTCAAGTTTGAAATAGTCATCTTCCATAGTTAAATTAGAAAAGATTTGTATCCAGAAAAGGTGTCACATGCCTAGCCACAGAAACCTCTGTTTAAAAATACTGATTAAGCGCCTGGTGTCTGAAATGAACTTATGCATTTTGCGTTTTTTAGAACACAATATTTCATACATAGTTTATCTTACCAAGATGATGAATAAATGTGTGAAATCCCTGTGGACAGCTAGCAATATTGTCTTTCACAGTAAGTGATCCCCTCAACATCTCAGTTAAATTAAAGAGGACAATGAAGACATAATGATGGATTGAAGACAAAGGAGTCCAAAAGAGCAGACAGCTCCCAGCCATTCATTACATCTGATGGGAAAAAAAAATGTCAACCAGGCCTTAAATTAAAGAAGAAATAGAGGAGAAAGAACAGCAGATGCACATTGAGGCAAAGCTAACAGTCAGTGGAGAACTCCTTTTTGTTGTCTGTCAAGCAGAAACCAGGAGACTAAAATAAAGAAGCTGAAAAATGGTAATGAAAAGCGGAGACAGGCAAAAGACATGCCACTCCCATCCATGAAGCACATAAACCTTGTTATGTTATTTCTGACTGCCTTCTCTCCTCTATGGATCATTCTGGAAAGAAGAAAATGCTGTATCACAGTTTTCAACAACAGTATTTCTCCATAAAATGAAAGAGAAAAAGCAGACAGACTCAGAGGTAGCTCCATCCCCAATCTTTCTTGATTCCTCTGTCAAGGAAACCCAGCCTTGATCTTTTTAGTATAATATTACCCAAGGATGTTCAATGAATTTCTTATAAGACATCAACACCAGAGGCTCCTCACTTACAACTCAAGAGAGCTGAGACTATCCCCAGGAGTTACTCCTCCAGTGTAAATTCCACCACCATGGAATCATCCACTTCATCCACTGCACCCCACAGGTTAGTCACATTGGGTGTTCCAGTGTGCCTCATAAAAGGAAGCAGGTGACCTCTTCTTGACTACACAGGGCTCAAGCACAACTTTGTGTTTTCTGGTTTTCAGGATTTGTTTCTTAATTTTATGGCCTGCTTCCACAATCTAGATGTTATTTTGCAAAATTTATATCCCGAAAAGCTTCAGGGCATGCTAATATAAAGACATTAACTTGCAACAATATGATTCCTCCGAGCAGGAATTCTCTGTCCTTCAACACGTGCACCATTGTTTGCTGTGATTTATTTCCCATTGCTTGGAACATGCAAACTACCACTACCATCTTTCTTCATAACATTTTGAGTGCAGAAGTTTTTATATTTATGTCCACTTTATACTTAGATCTTTCAGCACTTTTTGAAGTAGATTCGTCTTTGCAGATTTAAGAGAGAGCAATTCACATCTGCTTCCACTATTACCCAGAGAAGTGTACACCCTTTGCTTTCCTAAGGTCTCCAAAGAGTAGGGTCTGTCCTCAGGATATCACAGCTGACCAAAACCAGTCTTGGTGGTGATGTGCAGGCCTGTCATGTGCATAAGGAACAGCCAGGTGGGGATTGAACTAGAGCTATTACCATGCTTTTCTTGCATTCTATGTGACATGAACTTGGAAGCAGAGAACCTCAGAGCATGCAGGGAAAAAAAATACCCCAAAACAAAAAAACCCCAAACAACCTTCCCAAAGCCAGTCCCCTCTGAATTCAGATGCTCAGCATCAACAGTCCTCACTGGGTCTGAGGCTGGCTGTGGCTTTTCTTGTATTGGTGTTTGGATCCATACCTCCCCATCAGCACAAAGATAAACAAAACACCAGTCAAGAAAAACACGCAGAGAAAGCAGTGTCAGTATACAGGGGGAACCCTGACAGCAACTGTTCCCTCTTCCTCAGCTTCCCTACTTCATCATTAACTGTTGAAGTCCCCATCCCTCATCTCTCTAACACAACAGCTCCAATTCCTATGTTCCCACAGCCCTCCTCCCAGCTGTGACAGGGTTTCCATGAACAACTTTAGGCAAGATGATCACTTAAAGACTATTGTCATTGGTGTGGCAAGTGGAGGACATTGCCAGCTAGCTCACCCTTCACCATTCTCCTTTATTCACACGTCAGACACGGGGCATGGTGATGAAAGGGAGAGGGAGGAAAGGAACTCTTGGGGTTCACTGTCATAAAAATAGATGGGCATGAAGAACCTCATGTCTAAGTGACCATGGCCTGGAGAAGGACTTAGAAAAAGACCAGGTAAAACCACTGTTGCCTTTGGCTATTTAATGTCTTGGCATTATGGTCATCTCAGGAGCAATCACTGAACAGCAAAAGGCAATAATTCAAAGGGTAAGGAAAAATGAGAGGAAAAATAACAGGGTGGAAATGAAAGGTCATTGACAAGAGACATGACCATTTTGGAAAACCTGTGACAGACAGTATTACCCTCGTGGCTGATTATAACTGAGAAGTCCCAGAGATGGAGATCAGAAAAACTATAAAGCACTGGGTTACTAAATGTCCTTCACACATCAATGGGGCAAGCAACTATTTCTTGACTATTTCTTTGCTCTTAATGACCTAATATTAGCAAATACTTCTTATGGCAGCTCCAGTGGGAGAAAACAGTTGTTCTGTTTGCTTCTTGTTCTCAACGGTGCAAAGACATGACTGTGTGTGTCTGTCTGTCCAGTTTTAGAATAAGAAAAGAAGAAGCCCTTCCTTTACATTATTCATGTCTGTGGAGTCCTGAGAAACTAACATTTTCATGAAGATCAAACTGACTTAGTAGCTGTAGGGATAATTAGGATTTTGTCATTAATACATATTAGGGGGGGAAGGGGAAGATTTCTGTGCTCATTTTAAAACTTGTATATGGGTGAATATAAAATATCCTATGATGAAATAGTGAAATGTTTTTGTGAAATCCCTGTGGACACCTAGTAATATTCTCTTTCCCAGTAAGCAATCCCCTCAATACATGTGAATATATGGGCATTTGAAAGTTTGATAATGAAATTTTATTGCAGACCTTGAAACATGCTATTTTGGGTAACTGAAGGAAAAAAGTCCAACTTCTCTGAGTTTTTGGGAGAATAATCTTTCACAATGCAACACAAGGAAAAAAAAAGTGGAACAACTGAGTCAAGAAAGTTGTACAGAAAAAGTCCATAATGAAAAGCACTTTTTACTGTTCTCTTGAAATGACTTTTTAAAAAATCAAGTATGACAATTTTAAGACTAAATTGTGTAATTTTTCAAAATTTTCTTTGTGGGTCTTAAGACTGCCAAACCAAAGAAAATCTTTTAATATTCATTTCAAGTTCATGATGAAAATTTCACAGGCTGCACTATACCAAGGAAGCATTCAGCAGTGAAAATTGCCTGCTCTTTGACAGGAGAACTTTATAACCACTGGAAGCTCTCTAGCTAAAAGACTTTTTTTAGCACACAAGTAAAGTATATGTCTCTGTAACTTCTGGAAAAATAAAGAAATACAGCCTGTTCTTCCTTCTCACTCACAGCAGGGAATGGATGTAGAAACAAGCTCTACTTCCACACCGCTCTTGTGATGGGTAGGTTTTCCCTGGAGGATCTTCTGTGGCATCTCACAGGCCTCAGGGTGTCCACACTTCTGATGTGACATTTGATTTACTCAGTGAAACGCTCTCTGCAGTGAGCAGGTGTGTTGGCTCCTCTGAAGCCTGATGCCTGTGCCCTCTTTAAAATGCTTCCCTTGGGAAGAAGAGGTCCATTCCTTTTTGGAGCTGTTTCTCTCCAGGGTTTCAAAGGGCTGAAGGTCAATCAATTTCAGCCCATAACACTGAAAATGAGGATGACAACATCTGTAAAAGGAAACTCACCCAGAGCTTTCTCCAGTGCAGGGATTTCAAGGCTTATGGGGTTAACTTCTCTGCAGTTGTGTTAAACTATTCTCTTGCTCCCATTGTGTAGAATACACAATAAAAAAAAAAAGACTTAATGTAAAGGACAGAAAAGCAAATAGCTTCGCCTCCATTGTAATAAACACAGGAGAGTCAAAAAAGGGTTTACCTTTGTGAAGCAGCTGAAAGCAGGCTTTTCACATTATTCTGTTTGATTAAATGCAAGCATTTCAAGTAGATAAAAAAGCATGCAAAGGAGAAGGTACTATTCTCCCTCTCTTATAGTATGACACTGTATTCCTAAGGTGGATTGACTGGGTCAAATTTTCAAGAATGGAAAGCATCAGCTGTACACGAAGAGGAGTATGCATGCTCTGCGTGTCTGAAATTCAGGCCAAAATTCCAGTTTCACAAAGATGCTTAAGTACTCCAAAATGTAAGCAAGTCCTTTGCTGTCAAACATACCTTTATTACAGTCCTGAAAACACTGTTACACAGGCCCCAGATGACTTTAAAGGAAATCTATAGCAGAGATGGAAAGATCTCAATATAACATTTTAACTGCAAGACCATCTTCTCTTTACTAAACATCACAATTACCCAGCTTAACAAATAATCCTTAAGACACCACCACAAAGGAGGCTCAATATTGTGCATCAGCATTATCTGATTTACAGTGAATTAAAGATGCAAGCTAAGAGATGAAAGTGCCTCTAATTGTTTTGACAAAAATCTCACTGGGTTTTGGCTTTGAAAACTTCATCTGTAAAAAAGGTCCCTCGTACTAACTTTCCTCAAGAGACTATAAAGATTAAGGAGACTGGGGGATATGAAAGAAGAAAAAGATCAAGATAGGCTAATTAAGTTTTGGACCATCTCTAGGGGAATTTAAACTGATCTGCTGTAAGATAAGCACAGCAGACCTGAGTCCAAGACACATCCATTCTGCCCTGCCTCTCAACTCCCTAGGCTGGTTCACATCTACAAAGCACAGAGGAAATAATCACCAGTGAAGGATGGCAATGTTGTGCTCTTCTGGCTCCTTCAGATGCTGAGCCCAATTCACAGACTCATTCTTTCTGAGAACTGAAGATGGGTGAAAAACAAGAACTTTGAACCAGGTTGGAGTGCCCTGACTGCGTATTTCGGTTGTGGCCCATCCTGTTATACCAAACAAGATTCTGCAGTGAAGGAAAACATAACCACTTCAGCTGCCAAAAAGTTAAATAAAAACAAATATATTCAGTATTGTAATTTTGAATTGCATATATATTTGTTTATGGTTATATGTATAGAAGATAGCTATGTTTTCTGTTTGTCTTTCCTTCCCTATTTATGCTAGCATGCCTCTCCCACTGACAAAAGGTTAAAAAAAAAAAAGAAAAAAGAAGATAGGTAAAAATACAATACAATATACAATACAAAGTACAATGTATCTCCTTTTTCTTTTCAGTCAAAAGAAAAACATATTAAATTTCCCATCAAAATACATGTTTAAAATTATTTCCACATCAGTTTTGGATTGAATGTTTTGAACCAGTTCTAATCATAATCTGTAAGTACAGCATAAGGATCTAATTTCACAATGACAGGTTATAATAGACACATACAAGTACCTAAGATTGAAAGAAACATTTTAATATAATTGAAAAAAGCCTGGTAGGAAATCATAACCACCTTTTGAATTCTTAACCATTCAGCCTCAATGGTGCATTAATGTATTTAATATTAACCTATATTGCTAGCTTCTTTAACAGACCATAAATCCCAAGAAAACCCAATATGGTTTATAATAATATTTTTAGTAAAAATATCAGTATGGTAAACAGATGTGAAAGGTTGGGTATTTCTAAGACCTTCTTGTGTGCTCTGCCAGACCCTCTTGCCCCTGTGACAGGGTGTTAGTTCAGGGGCAATCCCAACTGGAATGTTTGCTGGTTTCCTTTGCTCAGCTATTTTAGAGCATACATTCATCTTGAAATGAAGTCTATCACTTCAAAGACAAAGTCTACCTGAACTAGCTTTTTCCATGAAATTATAACAACTCCTGCTCTAAGAATAGGAACATCTTTGGCAGATCTGGATGGATGGATGGATGCATAAATGCATAATCATTTCACACAGAAAGTAAGATGATGTCTTGACCTACGTCTTTCTGGTTAAACCTCCTTCTAACAGAGCCATTTACTACCTCCTTTATAACCAGACATTCAATATGGTAAGAAGAGAAGGGAGATAAAGTGAGCTCTGAAATATGACTGCACTGCTTTGGCAGGCTAATCAACATACACTGGAAAGTAGAATAGTACACCTGCTTAGACTTGACATTTCATCTCAGAGTTTATTATAACCGTGTCTAGTTCAAGGGACACCATTTATTTATTCTCAGCTTTCCCAGGGTTTGATACCAAAGGAACAAATGGCCACAGAAAAAAACAGTAGACTACCAAACAGTGACCCAGCCATTAATAGCAACTCTTTTTATAGAAGACTATTTTGCACATAATTTGGAGACAGAGGGTGGAAATATAAACCAAAAATTTAACATGGCATCACACAGAAATACAGCCACATAAAAATTTGGAGGAAGGTGGCAGGAAATAGGCTCTTGGTAATTTCCAAATTATTCATTCTTCTGCCTACAAGGTTACTGTAGTGCAAACACTGAATTCCATTTGAAAATGCATGTAGTGCTGTCTGATTCAATAGGAAGAATTTCCAAGAAAATTAAATGTCAGACCAGCATGGCTTATTGGTTTTACTCAATGTAAATTCACTTTTTATGCAGCTGAATAATAATAATGCCCTAGTCTGTGTCAATGTGATATCTACAATTTAAGGCTTTGGAGGGGGGGACTGAAGGCAAAAGAAGGAGAGGTAGGGTAAGATGATTGGGCAAGATGGTAACCTGGCACTGACAGAGATTTAGCTTTACATGACAGGTCTATAGCTTTAGAGGGGATTTAGCATGCAGATCACTGTGTGTCTTATTTTTTTCCTTTTCAGTTTGTGCAGCCAGCAAGACTGCTACTGGCTAAAGAGCTCATCTGCTCTTCTTCAAAAGGGTCACTGGCATATACAGAGGTGCAAGTAAGCCAGAAGGAAACACACATGAGAAAAAAAAGGGAAATCTCAAAACACCAGCATCTAAAATCACATTATCCTGTCAAGTAAGATTATGCTCAGAAGCACAGCTTATTCTAATAGGTTAGTGAAAATTCTCATTTTCTGTCTGGGACTGTGAAGTTCTTCCTCAGGTGAAGCCCACTGACCCTGATAGGAGATTTCAGTGTGGACGCAGCACCTGGCTCAAGATTCATAAAGCAGTGCAAGCAAATGCCACCATCTGAAGAAGGCTGTTCTTTTTTTTCCTGACAGGGATAAGGAAGAGCCTAGACAGGGAAAGAATAAGACTGCTTAGGTGAAGGACTGATAGGTGGATTTAATAAATAAACATGCGACTAAATAACTGACAGCAGTTTAAATGTGAGAGCACCATTCCAGGTGTGCCAGATACTTTTTGGTACACTGGAACTGAGATGGCAGCTAAGCCATGTTCTGAGCTGCTGACTGCAAACCCAGAGTAATTCCACTGACTCTGTTCCACCACAATGTGTTTCAATATGAAAATGAACTAATGAAGGAAAATGCGGAAGAACAGTCTTGAACAGAACAGGAGAGGGTGGATTATTACAGCAGGATTTTTGCAGTTACAGACTTCAGTCAGATTCCCTTCTCATTGTGCAAGTTAATAGAGACTAACTTCTATCTGTGCATCTGAAAAACATTATCTGTACCTTTCTATTCCTCTCTTTTCCTACTAAAGAGAAATCTTTCAGTGAAACAGACTGCCTCTTCCATTGCTTGATTGTACCATGACTTTGTTTCTACAGGCTGTACAAAGTCGGGGAAAACACATTGTGTCTTTTGGGTGCAATGCATTTCTGAGTCATGAGCTCAGCCTTGCAAGGACAAAGACAGGAGATGTCAGCCACAGGTGTATTGTGTGACAGGGTTCCCACCTTATCCTCAAATCAGCTCACACAATTTGAGGCCACCCAGGACATAATGAAGGATCCCTTTCAAATAAAATTCCAGCTTCTCTCTGCTTCAGGAGCCCCTGCTCCTGTCTGCTGAGACTGCCACAACAGAGTTACAGAAGATATGAATCAGTGGGAAGGAATGAGAGCCCTTTTGATGCACCTATCCTGGCAGTGCAAGAAATTTTGCGCTGCCTACAGTCTGTACACACTGCGACAATGCAAATAATAAACTCACATACATTGGTTTTTAGTCTAATATCCAGCCTTGCTCAGTGTAAGAGCAAGGACTGACTGCACACATTCAGCAAGTCAAGGTCACAACAAGAAGGAAATTGCTGTTTCCTGCATCTCTGCCTCACTGCTGATGGCACTGGACAGTCCAACAAGAGTGAGGTAAGGGCTTGGAAAACCACCGTGGTTGTGCCTAGGGCAGTGGAAAGCTGCCCTGGGGAACTGGATTCTGTCTGTGCCTAAGTGCCTAATGCCAAGGAAGTCACAAAATCCAAACTCCATGCAGGCAGTCATTAATTGCATCTTCTTTGTTTGCTTAGAGCAGAGCACGGAACACCTGCGCTCTGAACCGTGGAAGTGTGGAACAATTCCAACTGTGATGGACTCAGCAGAAGCCAACTCCAGAACAAAGAAAGGATGATCCAATGCTGTTTCTGGAAAGTCAGGGCATGAACATCTCAAGTTGGGCATCTGAATTAAATGTACCTTGTTGACATTATGATTCTGTGCATAATTTTCCCTGGTGCAAAATGTCATTTCACCTTATCGGCACATTGTGAAGATAAATTCATTAATGTTTTTAAAGTACTTGGATGCTGCAATAATGAGAGCCACAGAAGTGCTCCCCAGGAAATTAATAACTCTGGCTTCAAAGCTGGCTCTGAATGATGTACAGTTACGGGAGGAAGAGGTGACATAATGAGCTACTATGATAAAATAAAATATTGATTCATCTGAGCAGTGTTGACTGAAATCTCTCCATATTTAAGAGAGCTTTGCTTTGTACCCTTAAAAGGCTTTTAAGCGCAACTTACACAGGTTACAAACAAAAAAACCCAAAACCAAACCAAACCAAAACAAAACAAAAAACAAAAAACAAAAACAAAAACAAACAAACAAAAAAAACCAACCAAAAAAAAAAAGATATCTGTATTTTTCAAAAAATTAAAATAAAAACAATCCTCCAGAGAACTGGAGCCTTTTCTGTTCTGAGCCCAGACTTTAACCCTTTTGCTAACACCTGACCTTGCCTTACTGCTAGTCTGGTCTCTACTGCCAGAATCCTGTCCACCTCTCTCTATCTGTCTTTCTCCTGTGTATTGGTTCCATCCCTTCTTAAATATCCCATCCTCTCCTCCTAGCACCCCTCTGCTCCTCCTCTCTCTGTCTCATCACTTTATTTCCACATATTAATAATCTCTTTGTCCCTTTTCTAGCCTCCATTCAACGGAGAGTGTTCCCCAGCCCTGTCCTTTCTTTGTCATTTCAATACCCAAGGCAACCACTGAGGCCATAGCCACAACCTTTGTATCTCCCCCATCTGAAGCATGCTCCCTGCTGACCAAATCCTAGGACAGCTGAAATGCAAAATTTGAAGAAATATACGTGGATAAGGATTTTTCAGACCAGAAGGCATTCTGATGTGGCAGTTTTCCACTAATATGAGAAAAGCTCTAAACTTGACTTCCACTACAGAAATCCCTCTTAGATTTTGTCCTGCACTGTCCTCTTCCCCCAGTAAATTTCAACTTCCTGATCTGTGATACGGAAATCTCACAAAATAATACAAGGTACTGTAATGTGATTAAACATGATTGCCCATCCCCATTTTTCTTTCTCTCAGACACTAAATTATTTTTACTGAAATGAAAAAAAATTGCAGACTAAAATAGGCATCAGGCAATCTTTACCAGATTCAAGGTCAACAGAGTCTTTGTCTATATTTTTTTGCATTCAGGAAGACTCCGACCTCCCAAATCAGCAGGCACTCAAGTCTTTGCAAAGAGAAAATCAAACCATCAAGAAGGAGAAGCCCTGTAGGTAAATATGTCTGATTCTTCATATGCTTCACTCCAAATTATGTCAGCAAACTGTCCGGCTTCTGCTGGACCATATACAGAGAGGTGTATTATGATTTGCAGGATTTATCACTGAAGCATTCTTCAATCTCCTTCATATTGAATTATATGAATGCAAATCTTTAACTGAAATACATTTAAAGAAATGAACTAAAATAACATATGGAATACTTTTGCAACAAATGCATTAATTGTATGCAAACTGAATTAAGTCTTTTATTAGCATGTAATTGGGAGAAATATTAATATATTATTTTAATTTGCAAAAATCATACGTTAGAAGCTTTGAAACAGTAAAGCTGCATAATGGCAGCTTTAGCATTAAGATGTCATTGTAAAAATGAATGTATATAATGAACTCAGAAAAATAGAAATATAAGTGTCTGATCCTTTCCTTGTTTGCTGTACATCTGCATTGGAGTTTGTCCATTGTTATTCAACTAGCTAATCATCAGCTTTTGTGTGGTGTGCCTGTGTTTTTACTCCAAGAGGCTAATCTGTGAAGACATCTGTTATTTGGTAGATAATAGGCCATTTCAAGTCTCAAAGCCCTGCAAAGCATTTCTGAAGAAGGAGAAGTAGATACATCTGTTCCCACCAGGTAGGAGTACAAGGCAGCATGCTGTAACAGCAGAACAAAACTTTCACTTGCTGTTCACCAGAAGGCTGAATGCACATGGAACAATGCAAACAAAGAGCAATTCTGGAGTAATTTGTTAGGGCTGGGAGTGACATTGACTTTATATAAACTATTTAATGTTTTCTTGACAAAACAGTGTATCCCACACCAAAGAAGACTGGGATTTGTCATAGTGATCCTGGATCTATAAACCAGTCACAAAAGCAGTGGTCTACTGAATTTGACGTTCTTTTGTTGGAAAAAGTCAATATTCGACATTTTGAGGGCAATGCAGATGCGTGATTATTCACTTGGAAAGAAAATCTTGTGCCATCCCCCTCTAATAACTTATCTGTATGGAGCAGTTCTCTCTGCATTCCAGTGAAAATATACCACATCTGCATTATCCATGAATCAACTGCAGCTTTAAATAATCCTTCTTATCACAGGTTCAGGAAAAAACAGGACATATCTTTATGTCAGAATGTCTAAGTAACTTAGCACACAGCACCTGAATTGTGCAAGCTTCCATTTCTTACATCTTCATCACTCTGTCAAGTCTCTCCCATTGTGCTATGAATGCAGATGAGACCCATATATTCAGATTTATCTTACCTAGGGTTTGTGATGATTACTGACATCTGACTGCTCTGAAAGCAAGCTGGCCATGCAAACAGAACTATAGATGTCAGTAGGAGGACAATTCGTATATGTGAGCTTAATATATGTGCAAGTTCCCTGTATTTACACTTTAGAATTGCAGTAGCCACAAACTGAAAATTCCAGGACTAATGTGATCTCTTACTCCAGTTTCATCTACTTCTGCATTTTGGAGAATCTTTGCTTACACAGGAGTTAGAGTTTTGGCTTGTTTTTCTACTGCCTCAGCTCACAGGCCTAGAACACTGCAGCAACAGCAGAGTTGATGCAGTGTTGCCCCAACCTCTGATTTTTCAACTGTAGAAATATTAAACTGAAGAGTGACATATGATGTTGACACTTTCCCATTGTGCGTACAAATGAAAGTGTTGTTCAGGGAGATGAGTTAGATATTTTTCCCACACCAAATTTCTTCTTCTTTTATTGAAGTTTCAGATATTTGACCACTCTTCTTGAATGGAAAAATGGCCTTTCAACCCCTTTCTCAGAAAAATAAGGCTCCTTATTTCCTTATGTGGTTAAGCTAGTTATCCACAGCCTAGATAAGTACTTTAATCATTACTCTGCTGAGTACTCTAACATAAGGCTTCCTTCCCTGCCCTCCTAGAGCTATTTTTCCATTTTGTATTAATAAGACACAAAATCTGAGTCTCCTCTCTTTAATGAGAATGTTGTAAATCTCCACTAAATGGAAGGATGAGTTTCTCTCTGGCCATGAACACTGAACTATTTATTTGAGACAAAACGGCTGCAGCAGGACTAAGATGCACAGACTGACTGTAGCCTGTTAATTTACAATTTAGGTGAAAAGAATGAAATGACACACATAGATTCAAAGCTCAGATAGTTATCTCCTCTCTCTGTTTCTTGACTGAGACATCTATGTATCAACACCAACAGCCAACAACAAATCCTGTTCACAAAGTATGCTCATTTTGTCAGAGATATTAAGCACATGGATGCAAAGGAGCTGAGTTAACTTGTGTTGACAATATTTTGGCTACAGCAAGAGTTGGGAAAGACCACAGATGCTGTAAACGATTAGCAGGTGCTTTGAAAGCCTCCCTATGTGATGGGAAGATTCCAGTCAATGTCACACTGTGCTTTCACCTTTAATATATGCCATAAAAGCATTCTGAATGTACGTTCAGTCTGTTTCTCCACATGAAGGGCAGGGTTTCAAACACCCTAAAGGTTTGGGAATGGCAGCAAGTGTTGCTCCTAGATATCATCTACGCATAAAGAAGTACCTCCCCAAGGAGCCAAGAGCTTGCAAACCCAGGCAAGACTCATTCACTCTACACACCAGTGCTACACCTACACAGCCTTTTGCAGATAAGGACAGACATATTTTACTGACAATGTGAGCTGGCTGAAGGCAAAAGCCACACAGTGTGGCACTGTGCTCTAGGGAATAAATACAGCTTCCTGAGAGAGCTTATTGGATCAAGCACAGCTAAGACAGCTACAGGGCTTCCCATTCAAACTGGGTTTGGGGAAGTCAAGATCAAAGTGAACTCAGACTGGTCTGCAAAACTCCATCAAAGGAGAATTAATAGGCAGGAAACCCTTCTCTTGGTAAGAGATTCCTCTGTAAAACATGAAGGAATAGCTCTGTGTGGAAAACAGATCCTGGAAGAACCGCATTATACATTTATGGAATAAAATGCTCTGCAGATGAAGAAAGAAATTTTGGAAATGTACTTATGACAAAAAAAGATCAATAGTAATAATACACAATATATCAAACACAAGTTTCCAAGCAATGCTGCTAATATGGTTTATAGAGTTGTGACCTCATCAGTGGCTATTCCTCTCTACCAATGCAGGACCCCTGCACATTAGTTCTTGCTTTGCAAGACTCCAAATATTTCCTGCAGATGTCTGGAAGAAATACTATTCATTTAATGGCTTCTGTAAGCCATTTACATAAGCTCCTTTTTAATCTTAAAAAAGTTAGGATGAGGTCCTGTATTAAAACAGGACAGGTCACTAACCACAGGTTAGTCCAAAATCAGATCTGGAAACTTGAGCAGGGTCAGAAATTAAATAGACCCCAAGTTTCCCTTCCAAGTGGGTACTGCAGTGGCACATATACATGAGATTCCTCCCTGTGACATCTCTAGAGCAACTGCATGTAAAATAATGCTACTCAGTCCTTGACATAGCACTGCTAAACAGAGGCTAGCACTGAAGTACATTCAGAGCTAAAGCTGATCAAAGAGCTGGTAAAGTCATCTACAATGAACAATTTAAACTGACAGTGGATCAACAATTTATGGACATATGAAGTATAGAGATGGTGAAATCAAGGAAGAATCAAGGCAAGTTTAAAAAGAGAAAGAAAGTATAGAGAAAACATCATACAGGATTTCACAGCACCCAGATACATTCTGTTATGGAACAGTTTTGTAAGACGAGTCGGGTGAGTAGAGCCAGCACATTATAAACTAGATAGGCAAAACATTTGAAAACATATTGCCAGTCAGAATTACTTCACAGGAATTTGGTGCCTGAGTAGCCCATGTCTCTCTGCAGCTTTCGTTCTTCTATTTGATCACAATCAGTTCTGCTTTGCACTTGCTTTTCAATCCACAAGAAATATTAAAATGAAACCTGGAGACACAGCTTGAAATTGCAAACAATGATCAATTAGCACCTCTCACCATACAATTTATTACCTTTCTTTTTCGTAGCCTTTGCCACGTGCTTAAGTGCCACACTGATTTACTGCACTGTTCTGCTTAATTATCTCTGGAGCTTTATTTCAGAAATGGTACTATTCTTAGCTGTTTCTTTGCTGGTAGCACTGCAATTTGGAGGGCCCATTCCATCACCTGTTTCAAAGCTTTAGCAGCAAGACCAGATCTGCAGTTTAAAAACATGGGATACATTTCAAGTATTTGGGAATGAAGAAGCTGCTGCAAATTACAGAGAGCAAATTCCAAAGTTAGTTTACACCAACAGGCCTGAGAAAAGTAAAGCTAGAAAGCAGCCACCTCCTCTCTGAAAGATTATTCTTGAGGGTGAGAAAAGACAACATTCAGACACCTGGGAAATTAATATTTTCTGAGAGTTCTTAACTCAATTACAGCAACCTGCGAGGAGGCTTTCACCCATCCCACCCCTAGGAGCACAGGAACACGTGAGGACATGGTGGGAGCCATTCAAAAGTGGAAATCAGAAGACAGACAATAAATAGCGGAGATTTTAGACCACAGTAGTGTAAAAAAAAAAATAACCTTTACTTTTTAAAATGAAGCTCAGTATGTCTGTCAAAGGGTAATTGATAGAGCAGTTCAGACAGAAGGGGAGTGGATTCCAGGTCTGCATTTCTCTGTTCCTGGAAAGGCTGTTTTGTTAAGGCCAAGCCAAACAACAATGATTCTGTGATTTCACTATTTGTACTCCAATATAATAGTACTTCATAGTAAGTGTGAAAACTACATGAATTAAAAGTGAAAGAGAAAGACACAAGTGCCTAACTTCTATTAATAAAAGCAGTGTGTATGTTTTGTGAGACAGAGATTCCTGCAATCCACACCCACCATTGACAACAGAATGCGGACTCTTGTGGTATTTACACTTAAAAATCCAACCCAGAACTGAACTAAAAGTTGCAGAAATACCAGAAATAATGGTTGAATAGCCTCCCTAGCACACATTGGTGCTTAAAAGGCAAAATTTGCCAAAAAGTAACAAAATATTTCTGCAAGATAATGAGAAAGACCTGTTGTAACAGGAATGTAGGATACTACTGAACAAAAGTTGCTTTTTTACTACCGGACCTTACATAAGGAAGGGTACCCAAGATAATAGGATATATGTTTATGCAGAAGAGAAAACATATTAGGTAGCTAACAACAAAACAGCTTTGAAAGAAAATGTGATTTTGTCTACTGTCAGAAGTCATGGCAAAACCAATGCCAGTTCTTAAATTATTCCTGATTTCCACATTCTTTATTTTTCATGCCAATTGCTGCCCCTATCTCTTAACAGGAAAGTGTCAGTGTCAAAAATGAGAGACACAGGATAACTGAAAATAAAAGTTAATTACTGTGGAAATTCAACTCCAGAGCTTTAATTAAAGCCTGACAACTGTATCATGGACCCCAGGCACCAGCACGGAGTACACCCATTAGAGAGATTACTCCTCCTTCTATGGCCTCCCATGCTAACAACAAAGGAAATATCAATCATGCCAGAAAATAGCTTTTCCAAATCAAAGATGCTGGGAATTATTCTATTACCTTTCTCGTAGATAATTTTCAGAGTTGCTGAGAGGGATTTTTATGCAAGAAAGCAGCATGTTAGCGTAAATTTTTGCTTAATTGCTAGGTTAATGTTAAATTGCAGCTTTTCTTTTAGGAAAAATGGCAGCTGGTGAGTCCCTTTCTATAAACCTACATTTGCTCTGTAGCTTCTCAATATGTAGTAGGTATATGAGAGACAAACAGCTTCAAAATGACACGTGACAAAAAGATGCGAAGGACACTGAGATGCCTGCAGCAATCCTCTCGTGGTGAAAACTGCAGTGGACTCCATCTAGAATTCTTCAGCAAGCCCAATAAGGTTTTTGCTGCCCTCCAACCAGACTGCTCAGAGGAAATATTTCCACTGGAGTCCCCATTAAGAGCTGTTTGGGATGAGTCACCTACTCTCACAACGCACACAGTATCATGTTCTTTTTTGGGGTCTAACCTTCCAGCCAGTTGCTGCGAGGGCACTGCTGAAAGAAGGAAGGGATTTCTTTTAGATATACTTTATTGCTCCACTGCAACTATTTCATTGTCTGCTGAGCACTCAGAAGCAATGAACAATGCTGACAAGATAATAGAGTACGAGATGAACACTCTTGCTTTTATTTGCTTAATATTTAAGGCTTGGGTTTGCAGGTGATCAAGAAGTAAAAGCAATATATGCTAAAATCTCAAGAGTTGTTTTGTTACTCCTTCTGCTGCTAAGATATTTAAATAAAGAACTCTCTCTTTCACAGCCCAGGTTCTCCCCTCTTTGATCCTAAAGCAATAATCCCACATTTATGAGATTATTTTTTGTTGCCATGGAAATTAATGATGTGAGAAATTCAGCATTATCATTTCTGTATAGGCAGGCAAGATGCAGTCCTTTTGAAAGACAAATATTTTCCAGACACCTCTCCCTACCCCCACCATCCTACACACAAGACAGGTCACAGCACAAAAAGCAGAAGACACACATGCTGTGCACAGCACACCACATATGGCGAGATTCCTCATACAGATCAAACTCACAGTACTTTTAGGACTGTAAGGAAAGATCCATCCCATCCCAATGCCACAGTAGACTTCATTTGTAGCACCACGAACTCCTGATAAAAACTAGAGACAGTAGTTTGTGGTAGTTTGGGAGTACAGGACCTTACCCTACAATGTAGTAGTCTAAAATCACCCACTCCTTTCCCCAGAAAACCCAAATTGAGATTCTTAGAAGTGCTTTGAGATACAGCCTCCTTGTTCTTTGCATAGGCACAGAACAGCACCATAATCTGTGAAGTGGGATTCAGTGTTCCAGCAACCTCCCCATTCATCCTGCAGTGAGACACTACTTACCAATGCAGACTGGAAAACACCTCAGGCTTTAGTAAATCCACAAAGCCACTCAGGAACAAAGACACCCCCAAAGCATCCTGCTCCTGTCTTGCATGTGCTGGTGGCTGATAAGCTGTAGCACCCACAGCAAATTTGAAGTTGTTCCTCAATAATGTATTGGTCTAAACACCTGATTTTGTCTGTAAATTTACTCTTGGATCTTAAGAGTTGTTGTTATGCAGAGAAAGGACCAAAAGCCAGGATTCAGGAAATTGCATCTTCATGCAATCTTTGAATCTGGAAAACATACAGCCAGATCCCAGACATATCCAATGAGTCTGACTTACAGTTACAGGAGTCAGTAAAAGAACTTGCACAAACCTCCCCAAAATTGCCCCACATCATTCAGATCAACTCCCTGTTCTGATTCATTCCCTTCTTCACAGTGATCCAAGTGCTTGTGCCAGTGCTGAGGATAAAACTGAATTCCTTCTCCCACTCCTTTTGCACTAAATCCTTAATGCATCCCCCTTCCAAGCTTAGCTTGGTGTGAATAAAGTAACAATCACACAACAACACTGTATACATATTTTTGGTTATAAGCCTGTTTAATAACAAGATAACCCTGAAGGACAGCAACAGGAATCATGGGATTTCAAAACCCATATAATATAACATCCAAGTAACAAAGCAGATTTCTTTATCCTACTTTGCTATTCTCTCAGGTCTGACCTAGAGAGACCAAGAGGGGTAAAACCCCTCGTCTCTTCAGCCCTTAGATGCATATATGAAACAGGCAAGGTTTCAAGCCAACTGTGATGATGATTGTTATGATGTGGACATCTGTTTGCTGAGACTGGCACATTTTTTTCCTTACAAATGAAAGGGCCGAGAGGAAGCCAGTTTTTAATCATCTTTATGGATTTACTTGACAGCAATACTCAAGAAAAATAAAACTTACACAATCTACATTCAGCTTCATAATTTTGGTGGCACAAAAAATGTTTTAGCTACAGAGAATTTATCTCTGGAAAGAGAAGGAAACAATTTCTTGACCAAGTTTTCTATTATTTCATTCTTTAGAAAAACAGGCTTCATTTTGTAGCACATGTATGAAGGGTAAACAGGGAGCTGTGGTGAGAAACAATTCATATTTATGACTCTATTTATGTATTAATATCATACTTATCCAGTTTTCTGACCATTAGCCATGAGCACACATAGAAATGTACCTGTCTCACTTCTATTATAGGAGTAAACTGTACCTGGCTCTTGTAGATGCTTTAATCCAGGTATCAGTGTAGAGGTGATGCTAATCATTGATGGGATACATACACAGATTTACTTTTCTCCCTCACAGTTTTCTTCTTTACTTGCACATTTATTTCTTGCTGCTCTTTCAAGAAAGTTGCAATCTCCAATTCAATTTATTGAACAGCAGGTAAGAAACCTTCAGTTAAGAGGTTTATGTAGAATGACCACAGACCACCGACAGCAGCTACAGAAAATGGACTTTAGCACCAAAGTGCACTTGTTTGTGCAACTAAACAGATACTACCATTCACTAGCAACAGCAGAGAAACTCATGTCCTCCTCTACAACCACCACTGGGATTAATTCTATTGAGTTATTAAGGGTGTCACAAAATTTCTCTGCCCGTATGGACAGACAGATGTGAGGAAGTCTACACTGCTGCCATACTACTTAGGTTTCCTTCCCTGTGGACCAGGTGCTGATCTGCTCATCACACATCAGAAATGACATCTTTCTCCCTTTTCTAAGGAAAAGCTGTTTAGCAAAACAAAAGCCCTGTGTACCTGAGGCTGTCAAGCCAGAGCTTTTCCCAAGTGCTGAAATCACAAGATGTAAAGAATTTATCTGAAGTGGCCGAAATGCTTTCCTGAAATAAAAAGACCCCTAAATACTCAGAGAAGACACATTTGTCTGTGTTTACAAATGTTCCCCCAGCCAAGCTATGATACCTGAACATGAATACACTGTAATTCTGATAAGAGATAGAAAGATTAGTGCAGTTTAGGTCCAGAGGGAAATCCTTCCAGACATTGTTTTGAAAAGCTTAGAAATCAGCTTTTTTTTCCCCCCCATGGTTGCCGCTATTCCTTAGCAACAAAGCTACTCTGCTGAACATGGCTCTGCTATAATACATTCCAGAAATAACCAGCAGGGCTGGCATTGTTTGGACTAACAGGGGAGAACTAATCGGGTCATTTGCTGTGAGCTGGTGCTCTCCACCTGCTGACCACCTGTGCATCCCCAGGACAATCCAAGACACACACTCACACGTGAGTGTGTGTGCGTACCTAAACATGCAGACATGTACTTGAAGAGCATTCATAAGGAGCGATTCTTCACAGCTCTGATGTGGGGGATGGAGAGAAAGATGGAGGAGGACAAAACAAAGGCATTCTTCTGTCTCTAACAGAGGGTAGTTAGAGTCCTACAGAAGCCTCAATCTCCTTCGCCACCTGCCCAAGAGCTCCACAATGGCTGGGAAGAACCTGTGTCCAGACAGTGCAAGAACCGCTCTCTGTCCCAAACTGCAAACTCCACTCCCCACCACTGGAGACAATGCAGAGAGCAGCTGTGTTCCCACACTGCTCCCTCTTTACTAAAGTGTGGATACAGCAGCTCCCAAAACCTCTGTGCTAATGCAAAAGCTCCCATGTAGCAGTAGGGAGTGTTTGGAGACTTCGCTTCTCGCTTTTCAGGGCTTGCCAGAGAGATGGGGTTCCACACCAGCACATACTACAGAATCCAAACTGACCCATCATATTTTCCTCCTGAAGGACACATCATTCACATAATTCTATCATAATGGGTAGGATTTTTTTTTTCTGTTAGGAAAATTGCTAACATTTTGAATATTTTTCTGCTCCACACTGGGGTAAGGAATTTACACTTAAAATTGCAGCAGGCAAAAAAGGAAAAAAAAAGCAAAAAACAAACAAACCCTACAAACACAAAAGCCCTAAACAAAACCTCACCTTGGACCTAGAAAAGTACCAGCTCAAATTTTTGCTTTGTCTGATTCAACCAGGGACTTGAATCTATAGCTCCAGCTTCTCACATGAGTGTCTACATCAGGAGGGCATTACATACCCTGGTGAGGGACATTCTTTGTCTCACAACGGATTTGACAAACAGAGATTAGGTGAAATGGCTGTGTATGTTAGTAAAACAATTGCTTTCCTTTCTATGCAGAAATTTTTTCTGACAAAATATATTGCCTTTTGAACATCAAGGCCTGCTGTAATTCATATCTAAGAGGTCCAAGCTCAGTGCCAACAGGAGTACTGACTGCACAACACTTCACATGCACAGACAAAATTACATCAGTAGCAAATGCTCTGCCATGAAGTAAATGTACATAAACCATAATCCTACACTAACAAAGTATGAACAAAAAACAACAAAACATGTCCAAAACTCAAGAGAACATAGCCAGGCCCTCTTAAGTAGTGCTTCACCTGTTCTAGCTAGCGGCATGACCTGAGCATTTTCTCTCAGTGTTTTCAACGCTGTCTGTGCTGCTTCTAACATGCTACCATTACACTGAATTCAAGATCAAAAAAAAAAAAAAAAGGAAGGAGGGAAGAAAATTTAGCAGATTTTAACTTACTTTGATTTGTTTTTTAAAGATATGGGATAAATTGTTTTCTCTCACCCTCAGCCCAACAAAACTGGCTAGAAAGCAGAGAGAAGCATAAATCACACCTATGAAAAGTTCAATAATACACCTGCCACTGCCAGCCAGAAGCTTTCCTTTCTGCTCTGACTCACACGATGCCTCAAGGTACAATCCAGCCTACTGCACACAAACCCCTTCATTTAGATTTTTACCCATTTGCCTCTTCATAAAAGACTTCAATACTTCAGTACCAGCGAACCAATACTGAGCACATAAGTAAATTTGGGGTTGTAAAAGTGATTGAGCCTTTCCGAGGTGCTTCACAACATGCCTTGGGTGTGTTCAGCAGCTGTGACACACAGCAAGAGCCAGGCTGATGTGTGCTGTGATACATTCCATATTCCCTGCAGTACTTCATCCCTGAGACCCATGTCTGGTGTGACGGTGCCTCCAGGGGAGAGGCACACAGCCAGAACACACAGCAGCGTGTTGGGTGCCCACACACTCAAGTGCACTTGAAATTGTGGCAGCCATGAACGAGTTAACAAACAAATCACCTTATAAATTAAGAGATAGCTGTTAAAAGTCTCCTCTTTTGACAGCCTTCAATTACAAAGACCTGTGCTATTCACACACAAATTATATGTGAAAATCTGACTTTCAACTTTTAATTAGCAGCAGAAGATAGAGTTATATTTGTTATGGCATATTATACTTTCTGTTAATTTTTATTTACTCCCACCATTTTATAATAGCCAGTTGATATCTAGCAATGTTAAACATGGTTTTGTAAGACAAAAATACCTCCAAAACCAAACCAACCAAACAGTCAAGATTCAGGCATCTCTTTGGAAGAAAAGACTCAATAAAATAAAATATCAGGTATTTGGTCAAAATTAACATATGTCTGCTGAAGTCAGTAGGGTCACAGTGACTTCTTAAACATCCTGGAAATCCTCCCCAGTATTGCTTATACCCATTAAAAAGGGGTCATGAAAGGGGTGGAGAGGGGAGAAGAAGGAAGACACAAAAGTGCTTTTTATTTTAAGAGCTAACAAAATTCCACTAAGAATTTAACCTTTTGGTGACCTTTTCTTAATTGAAGCTTTGCCAGTTAGTACCAAAAGGGTAAAAACAGCAATGGTGAAAGAACCATTTATATACTTTCTTGTATCACATGGAGGGTTATTAACATAAGTAGCATTAACATCTCCTAAAGCCTACTTTAGTGTTCTGATGATTTACTCCTTGGTTTGTGTATTTAACTAAGCCAGTGCTCAGCACTCCCCGCCCAGCGACGCAAAGTCACAGCTCTGTAAAGTGGACTATTTGCTGTCTTAATCTCTGCTATTTTTCACATTTGTGCTAATTACAGAAATAAACACAATTATATGTCAGGGAAATACAAAGAATGCAGTATATCAACTTTCTTTTTACTAATACAGGGCATGCATAGGTCTTAATTTGCTTCAACAGATTTAGAGATTCGTGAGATGAAATTCAGGTTCTTCAATAACTTATACAAGGAGAAATGCAATTCCTTCTGATGAAATATGATGGGTTTTCAATGAAAATCAGTATTTTGATTAACTGATCCTTTTCAGTAACACTAAACTGCAATATACACTAGCATAGAATCTCAGAAGATTTGATACTATCAAATTACTGAGTACATTAAATGCTAAAAAGCTACCAACAGAGGAAAATGACCCTTAATGTTTTATTTGCATTTTCATGTAATTCAACTGGAGTAGTGCTCTAAATAATTTTTCCAAAGCTCCATATAGATCCAGAGGAGCCTGTCATTGACTTCAGGAGGGTCAGATTTTGGATTTACAGGATTTTTGTGCATAAAATACTATTTTTGTTTCCAATGAAATCAATAGGGAATGTACTTATGGTAGACTTGGGCTCTAAATATGCATCAGATCATTAAATGGATATCACAACAAGAAAAAAAAAAAAAAGGATTATCCCTCCTTTTTCCATTCTATGAGTAATAGCAATTGAGGTCATGAAAATCTGACCTGCTTGAAATACATCTTTTGGGGATGGTTTCAATGAAGAATGGATTATTGCAACCCACCTCTTTCTCTCATAATCTAAGATGACAACCAGAAATCAACAATCAATCTTAGCTTTCTTCTTGAAGGATGCCTACCAAAATTCCAAGTACATTTATTAAAAATGGAAAGCTAGTGCCTGTCAATTTGAGAAAATGGATCAAGTGCTTAACAGGTTGGATTTAACCTGGAATTCAAGAGCCATGAAAATGTCTAAACTGAACACAAAGGAGATTTAAAAACTAATGGAAATGTAATCAGTTCTTTTTTTTATCCTCCAGGATTCTGTTATATTGCTCCAGACTGCTCCCACTATCTCCTGTCTCGGAAGCTCAATCTTCTCAAGCAAAAGCTTTGATCTACATGTTCTTTGCTAAGTAGTTTCAAGTATTAAAGAATTAATAACCATACAGTGCATTTCCCCTCTCCTAATTCTGCATGCTGCGTGGTTCTTCAGAAAATCAAACATTATCATCAGACAAATGGCACCACGGTTACTTGGAACATTTGATTTGGCAGTTTTCTAGCAATTCAGTAGTATTGTCAATTATGGTAATGTAATACTGAAAACATTGGCATTGTTTGGCTACCACAGATAATCTTCTGGTACAGCATGAAAGAAAACAGGCCCACCCAGTTGTCCTGGCAGGAGTGAACTGGACTGTTTACTACCCAGCCCCCATGGTGGGAATAAGCTGCAACTCCACTCTTTTGTTCAGCTGCTACTATGGGGCATCTTCTGAACTTCCAGACCCTCCACACAGTGTATGTTCTGTTGATTATTTAACAACTATATAACTACAATAATCTGTCCTGTTTCTTCCAGACAGTAGTAGTAATAAACATTGCTACTCAGGAAGTATTTGTATCCTATGCTGTATTCAGCAACTTTTCATTGACAGTCTGTGAAATGAAGCAGTCACAATTGTTCTTCTATTCCTCAACAGCTCTGGAGTCCTGGTGGTGGCGTTTCATTACAGCAGTGAGGAAGTTAAATGAAAGTGGAGTTCATATGGATCATCCATCTTCAGAAGACCACAGTTATTCCAGGATATAAGAGGCGTTCCTACCTGGGCAGCTGGGAATCTGCTGGTGTCAGAGGTGATCTCACCCTGCCCTGCTGTGAATACTCAGGGGCTGATGAGAAAATCACCAACATCATCTCCATCAAGAGAGGTTTTGAATATGGAGTCTTCCACATGGGAGTAGAGATTCATGAAGGCTTGAGCCGAACTCCATGGAATAAGCTCTACAGAGCTCGGTAGTTCCAGGCTATATCTATTAAACAATTAGTGTAGCCCAACTGAAGTAATTTTGTATGACAGTGTTGCTAAAGATCCAGCAACCACATCCTATATTTTCATAGCAGCTTACTTGGGACTAGCTTTGCTTTAGTCTTCCATGGATTGAATAAGAGAAACTTGCATACAGAGCTGCAGCTTCTGTTTTAGTTTTATCCAAAACCAGTCGAGTTCACAAGCACCAGGACCACTGCGAATGAAAGTGTAAGTGCAGACAAGAGAAAGCATTCTCATCAACACAAGATTCCTAAACCAAACTCGAACACTAATGCAGATGTACCCTCCACTGCCTACCTTTCTTTTTCAATGGGGCTGATCACTGAAAACACACGACATGAGGTCACAACAGAAGCACACCCAAGAAAGATATTTATAGCTGAGTTAGAATGGATGGGTTCTCAGCTTCTGCCTCAACAGAGGTAAGGTTGCTTGGTTTGTGCAATAACTGAGGCTTCCAGGTATACCATGATAATGGAAATTTTCCCCAAATTTACTCTTTATGTCCCCCCATAACCATAAATAAACTGAGGTAATTGTACTAGCAAGTGAGCAGGGAGCTGTAGAGCCTGCCAAGCAGGCGACCCGGCATGCAGTGATTGCTGCCGCTGGCTATAGAATAGTTGCAACTATTCTCTCCTTTATTTTTCAGTCATAGCTGAGGGACATACACAGTGCTCACAATGCACTCTACTACTGGGGAAAAGAAAATAAATTCCTGTCATGTTCAAAGGACGAAAAGCACAATACATAAGAACAAATAAGGGAAAGAGGTACTTTAATGTACTCTTTGAATTTCTTACACTAAAGCAATATGCCCTCTCCTGCAGCTCTTGATATCCTCACTAAAGCCACTAACACAAGAACAAGAAGTCTAGGCCCCAGGATATTTATGCAATTAAATACAAACTTTCAAAAACATCATTGCAGAGGACACTAGGAGGAATGGCTAATAGCACAGCAGAGCCACATGGATGATGCAAATAACCCTATTTAACTGCCTGATCATAACTCACTGTGACATGAATCCACTGCCAAATGCCTGGATTTTCTCTGCCAGCCACTCTATCTAATAGTTATACTTGACCTTTATGTATCAAAATGCTTGCTAGTTTACTGACTTCTCTAATGTTAACTTCAAAGCTCTCAAAGGTAAAATTCCTTTCCAAAGACGCTAGCAGGGATGATTTCACTTTTGAAAATGTTCTCTCCTCTTATTAAGTGACAATTAAGTTGCAGAAAAATCCCACTGATGTAACAGCAGTGTTGCCTGAACTGAGATGCTGAATAGTATCAACTCACTATGCCACTGCCTGCATATGCTGTTATTTCAAGAGAGAAAAGTGCACTTATCCCATGTAATATTACAGCTTCTCCATAACACTTCTTGTCATCCAGAGGATTTCTGAGTAGCAACATCAAAACCTGCACACTCACAGAACACTGTTTTTCACAGTAATCCCATTAAAGCTGAATTTTTTTCTCCTTTTTAAAGGTCCTTCCTGATGGTCACCACATTTCAGTCATTCAGCTACACCTGACATGTCTACAACTACTTAGTTCTTGCTGTCTCAGACAAACACACTGTAATGCAAGAAAAAACCCCTGCACTTTTGCTTTCTTCTTAGAGATCCCTGTTCAGGAAGAGGCCACCTCATGCCTACCAGAGTCAGACACAAGTGAGGAAAACACACTGAGTGTGTGTTATAAAAGGTCCAACTTGATGGCTGTTTTCTACTGTCCCTTTTAATGCATCCTGCTCACAGTGCAGGAGAACAGAACCATCCACAGCACCAGAGCTTTATTAAGGTGCTGCTCCAGGCCTTGGGGTATCTGAGTAACAAAATCATCCACATCCTGCAACTTTGTGCAGCTGAGAGAGAATGACTGCTCTTCACAGCCAGGTACTGGCAAACCATCCAACACTGGCACAATGCAGCCTTCCACACCAAGTCTTCAACCCATGTATATGAACTAGCACAATAAATCTTTTCACTCTGCTCTGCCTACTATTCCAGCATAATTTACTGAAAAGGTCCCAAATTTAATTGCCTAAGTCTTGTGCATAAAGACATAATTTTAGGGCTCTTTTCCTACAATAAGTTGAGCCCTTCCAACCCCCATTGCAGCCAAATGGAGTTGAAGGAGCTCCCTAAAAACCAAAATATTCAAATGATAGATCATTAGTCCTTATAAAAGTTCTGGGTAAAAGAGAAATCAGCTCCTTGGCTTAATGAAATATTGTCAAAAGACAGCCCTTCTTGGTACTTGAGATCTTCTGTCCATTTAGCTTTTTACCCATTTTGCAACAACGGAGAAAAAATACCAAAAATCCTTTCTCTGCCACTTTTACACAAATATTGCATGTCATCTCCTAACCTGACAGTCTGATGGCAAGTAAAATCAGCAAGAATGTTAACCATTCGCCACTGCTGACAGCAACCAGCCTTGCTAATTTGAAGGGAAAAGTCAAAAAGGAGACAAGGGGTTTAAATATAGTGTTTAAAGGTTCTATCCACACAGGGTAGCACCTGTTAAAAATTATGTTGCTGATATGCAAACTGAGAGGAAAAGAACTGGCTATCAGCTTGTTTCAATGCCACATGGCTTGGAAACCAGACGCATGAGAATATTTCCGATTCATGGAAAATATTAATCCTCTTATATATACATTTGTGAGATTTCAATAAAATAAATATGTAAATAGGCAAGATGTAAAGTCTTTAGCAGATACATACAGGTCACCTATTTGAGACCCTCTAGATTTTTCTAGGCTTGACTGTGGCTTCAGTCAAGCTGTAATGCTGGCTCAGGATGCTCCATCTTGTAATTAAAGGCTTAATCTCCTCTTAGTCATCTGGGCAGTTGTAATGAAATATGCCAGTTACTCTCTACTCTTGTTTTGGAAAAATGCCCAGCAGATTACAACAGCAACAAAATTAAATTACCCATTCTGTACGTCCACTTCACAGCACACTCATATTGCCCTTTACCAGTCTTGCAATAAAGCAAGATATATTAAACCAAAACAGCTTTCCCTGTTTTTCAGATTTCATTACCCTTCAGCAAAAAAAGAAAAGTTTCTCAGGATTTGGTATGTCATTCTGCTTTTCTGACATGTTGCTTCACACTTTAGTTGGGACACAGCTTTCTGCAGCACTAGAAAGAACACATTTTAGCTGTTACACATTGGTGATGAAGCAATATTAACCACGGACTCTTATATCATTTAAAAAAAAATCAAATAACAAGGGTATAAAATATTCTCTGAAGCCAGATATCTTCCCCCCAAACATACTCTTATACCATCTGGCTTTGACCACACTTCCAGCTTCTTTCCTATCCGTTTCTCCCTCCAGCTTTTCCTTTACTGCTCTATGTACTGCAGGTGCCACTGACAAGTCCAAGTCACATTTGGGTAAAAACAAGGCTGAAACAAAATTAAAGTAAGAGGTCAGAAATTACAAAGTTAGCGAGGAAAAGGTAAGCAGCAGATGTTTGCTGGCTTCTGAAAATGTTCAACAGCTCAGCTGAACTGAGGGAAGTCACATCTTACACATAAACAAAACACTTGTACTGGTCTAGGCTGAGAAGTTTTCAGTCACATCCCACTGCAATGGATCTGGCAAGGTGAAGGGTCCCATCAATACCAAACGCTATGACTGCCTCAACAAAGCATCCCCAGTATCTCTCTGGAGCATTGCAGTGAAGATTCACTTCTTTCTACACTGACCAGAATGGAAGTTTTTTGGTACTATTGACAATAGATGTGGGACACGAGTCTCAGCGCGTTCTTAGCTTAGAAGAGTACATGGGTCAGGCCAAAATTTAGATGCATATTGAAAATCCATTCTGCACTAACAGAACACATTTGTAACTGCTTTTCTGCCAGTAACACCAAGAACAGAATTAGTGAACTACAGCAAGCTGGTTTTATTAAGAAAAGTTGAAAGACAATCATAAATGCAATAAAAAAACCAAATATGAGTAGTATTGATTAAATCTATTTTTTGAGCAAGGGAGTTTGTATTGTTTGTGATCCTGAGAAAGGAGGAGTGGCAGAGTAAGTTTCAGTAAGCCCTGATGGGCTGAGTGCAATGCTACTATTTTAAGGGACAACTTAATGACCATTTTGTTTCTTATACTCTGCATTAAGGACTAAATTATGCTTTCAATTAGCTTAAGAAAAATATGAAATAAAACTGTTTCATTTGTTCTGGACTTACAAAAGATCAGAAACCATATTGTTCTGAAAATTGTTCTGATAGCACATGCATTTATTTAATAACAGACTCATGCAAAGCCCTTGCTCCCAATCCTTCAACTCTTCAGAAGGACAACATGGGGAGACACTTGGCATTTGTTCTCTAATCTAGAATAGCTGCTGTCTCACAGTGCATCCTCAAGGCTGTTACAAAGTGCCAGTGTGGAAGGAAGTCGATAAAAACCAGATGGACCCATATTTCTGTTGTGAGCCGTTCACACACAGAAGTGGGAAAGGCTTTTCAGCAATGCTCAGCTCACACAAACCCTGCTGTTAACAGGGAACCAGGCTGCAGTGTTGTAGCCATCAGACATGTACAACACTTCACCAAAAACTCCAGTACCAAGTTAAAAAGTTGCTCCAGAGCTTTGTTTGTTAACAAATATTCACACATATTTACATTCCAAGCTGAGTCTTCCCCCTTTTCACAAAGGTATTACAAGCAACTTTAGAAAGCAGAGTGTTTGCAGAGTGGAATCCCACAGCATGATTTTAACCAGCAGAACAAAACCCTAGTGTTTACATTCAGATCTTTGCTGATGCTGTTATGTGACAAAGATGCCCAAACTCGATGACTCATTTCTTATAAAAGCAGACAAACATGAATACCCTTGGGAGGATCGGGGAGATGACAGTCATTAAGCAGACATACACCAAGATATAAAAACCAAATGAATGCCTTAATAAGAATGGGAATTACTCTTCCTTTTGTGGGTTTTTTATTCAACTCCTGCTCAGCCTTCACTAAAATGACTTTGATAATGTTATTAAAAAATCACAAGTTCTTACAAAAAATGGGCTCAGTATGTCTCAAGGCAGCTATTCTGACTCCTGTACTAAGGGCCAAATTTCCTTGTTGCAAAATGGTTGCCTCTGCAACCAATAAAAGTGACTGTGGGACTGATGCAACAAACAGCAGCTCTGGAGAAGCTTCCAAATAATTAATGTTTAATTTAGGAATTTGGACAGTGAGCTTGACATTTGATTACATCTGAATTTCCAAATTAAACAATCTAAAGAGCATTAAATTAACAACAGCATTATATCTTGCCAGTGACATAACAACTCCCAGTGCCTCCCTGGGTGTTGTTAGGCACCAGCAGTTGATCAGAAGTCCTGATAAAGCTCAGAGACAACTCTCCCCAGACTGATTAAATGCAGGTGCTTTTTACATCTGGTGTTCACAGTCTGCACAAGCCTACCATGCATCACAGCTGAGACCCACTGCACTACTGTACTGCAGCTCTTTTTAAATATGCCCACTGATTGCTCCAGAGGCAAAGGTGTTCAGCTCCAGTTTTTGACTCCTGACACCCTACCCCAGCTGAATTTGGCATTTATCTCGTATGCAAGTATTTGAAAACACATGCAGGTGCTCACAAAGACAGGGTCTAACAGCAGATGTCCAGTGTTTGAAATGATAGGATGCTCAAGCAGGAGAAGCCAACAGACAGGTGTTCCGACTCCTCCGCGCTGCCAAGTCTGCCCCATTAGGGAAACGAGGCTGAAGGCCATCAGTGCAACAGTCAAAACTTTATCACCAAATGTGTCTCTGTTCTAAATATCTCTCACCAGCTGGCTGCTACTTAGCCCCTGATGGTGTCTGGGCACATTCCCTCCAAAAAAGCAATCAAACTCTTCGGATGCGGTGTGGAAAGCCAAGTCTGTTCCTTCCTCAGTGTATGAACACATGATCCACCCACGAAAAGTTCACAAAGCACCAAAAGGAAATGCTCAAAAACTCATTTTTCCATGCTGGGCTGGGAAAACCCTACGATGAGGGCTGACATTTGGCTTTTGCCATCAGGAAATTCTTCCAGTGAAGCAGACACAGTATTACTGCCCTCCTCATCTGCAACTGCCATGTGACATCACAACTAATTCCTCACTATTGGAAACTGGGTGCAGCTCCACGGATTCAGTGGAAAATGAAGTCCAAATCAAGACTTCTCATGGTCCTGCTACTGCTTCTGCATATGTGTTGTCTGACTCACAACCAAAGGATGGGTTAAGGAATAGATAAACCATGTTTCATCAGCTTCTTCAAAACCAAAAAGGTTTGTGTTTGGTTGGTTTGTTTTTATGGTTAGGCTTGATCATCTTAAAGGTCTTTTCCCATGTAAATGATTCTATGATTCTGGTTTTTTAAGAGAACTTACGGGTTTAATGATGCTTTTGTACCTCCCCTGCTGGAGTCCCTGCCTCTATGGAAAAATACTTAGGCTTGGGCTCAATTTAAAAATAAGGATTTGAGTTTGCTGCATATTTCAGGGAGGGACTTTGCTTAAAACATTCAGTCCTTGGTTAAGTAACAGTCACTGCTGGCACAGGAATGCAGAAAACTAACCCAAGATTGTAAACTGCAAACCTTGGTCACACACAATTTTTGTTACAAGGAACTTAAACACACACTTCATCTCTTTTATTCTTTCTAATCCAAGCATCAAGATTAACCCTGACTGCTAAAAAGAGATATTCCAACTATGAGGTAGTGCTCTGAGTCAAATAGAAGCAATTCTTACATTTTTAGCACTGTTGCTAAGATATCTGTAAATTATTTAGAGGGGAAAAAAAGAAAAGTTAATTTGTTTTTATGATCTCTGTTTACTTTTTACACCTTCCCCACTTGATAGAGTGCTTTTCCTCATCTACCAGAAGGATGTTACTTAGCTTCCAGCCTGTGGGAGATATGCTTGAATGTTGTTTAGAAATCACAAAACAGGAGGATTGTCTTTTTATCAGTCGTGTACTGGGACTCAAGAAACCTCGGCTCATTCCCTACTCTAATAGAAATTCTCTTTTTGATATTTGGCAAAATGCTTTATTTCTCCACACTTCTGAAAACAGCATTACTGTTCTGTTATCCTGTGTGAATAGTGAAACCCCATCTAAAAAAGAGAGATACCATTTCCTTTTTGTTACCCATCTTCTTGCCTGATTATACTGCAGGATTGGGACTTTTCCCCACTATAGGTTTATGCAGAGTCTGTGACACAATGGAGCTCTGGTACAGCTCAAAACCTCTAGACACAACTGGACTACTAATATTAGTTCAACTCCTAGCACTAAAAAGCCAAAATTACTAGGGAAAAGTAATCTGTGAAAGTTCTAAAATCAAGTCCTGGAGTCCTCATCCTGACAAAACCCTTCCTGCTACTAAGATGTCAGGCTTCAGTTACAAATAAGGGAGGCATTATTTTATCAATAAACGTAGAGGTGGAACCCAGTCTGGAAACAAATCTGTGACAAAAAAGGGATGTAAATCCTGCCTGACTGACACATTCAGGTTTTCCATTATTCACACCAGAGGATTCCATATGAAGGCAACTGCAAAGGAGGGAGCTTAATTTATCCTACATTAAGATTCAAATTGTTCAGAGATAGACTATCACTGATTTAACTCTACTCTACAAGATATCCTGGCCTATGATTTAATTGGCCAATTACTTATCCTTGATGAGAAACTGGTGAGAATGCTGTGGCTCATACATGAAACAGTGGTTGTAGTAAAATGTGGATGAAATGTACAAGTCTAAATCAGAGCATTTTATCAATCATTTGCAAAGCTCACAGGTTTAATGGGTTTGGAATGATGAATATATTGTCATTTTGTTATTTGTCACAAACTAATAGAAAGCCCTATTAAAGTTATTCAAATTCTCTGTCCAGTATAAACAAATGATGATCCATATTCATATTTGCCTCAGGAGGAATATAACACATACATTAACTCATTAGCTGGTTTTTCTGGCTAATACTCCACACAGAGTGTGGGGAAATTTATTGTTTTAAATGCCCAACTACTTCCCAGTTTTTTACCCAATGTGCTCAGGGGAACCAAATCTCACTTAGACTTTGAAATCAATAATTGATTTCAATGCTGCCATTTGGAGCACATATTTGGTGGTCTTGGGCCACCATCATTCTCTGGGTGCCTGGCACTCAAGGAAGAATTTACTGATGTCTGAACAAAAAGCCCCATGGACGATTGAGAGAAAAGAGAGATTCTGCAAAGAAGAAAATCATGTTTCAGTTTTGAGATCATTTTCTGTCTGTCCCACCCCTGTGAGATGCAGTTCAGATAGAGGTTGTTGCACTTCTTGAGGTACATCTATTGTGCTGAAAAAGCCTTGTACAGGATCACTGTGCAGGATTAGGCTGGGTGAAGCCCAATTTTACCTGTGTATAAGTGAGAAAAGTGGGTGACAAGAACATTCATAGACGAACACTGGAGCATTCAAGCCCACACATGAACACTTATGCACTTTAACATACCCTTTTGAGCAATGTGTTCACCCAGCATGTGCTGATACTCTTTGTGGTAAAACGTATCACTCTCTCAATCCACTGCAAAACCTTTTGTTCTCATTTCTGTGTCCATCCAATTTATTTCCCTTAGGCATGAGGATATTTCTAGCTCCTAGGCTGCATTTTACAATGGCCAAGCAATTCCAGCTCCATTAGGAGCTCGCTCCTTGTACAGCCTTGGGAGAAGGGCCACAAGTGACTACTACATGCAGAACAAGATGAGGCATCTGCTCCTTGGGCTGTAGGAAGTGAGCAGGGAACAGTGGATTTCCAACATCCAGGAAATGCCAAACCAGCACAAGATTCACGCTAACCTTTGGTCCTTGTTTTTTCCATTGCCTTCTGATGGTGATGGGTTATCTCATTTATGGTGCCTGAATAGGAAACCATTATCCTTCCTAAATCCAAAGGGAAGGATCTGCAGGTAAAAGCAGCTTGCTGCTTTATCACTGAAGGGGAACATACCACACTTTGGAATTGATTACTCCCAGTAATTCACATCAGTTTCTGGGAGAGCAAAGAGGAAGAACTGGGACTATGATTTACCTTTTTTTTTCAGCTGGCATGGCTGCAAACATTTCTGTTACAGGCAACAGAAAATAATACTAATAATCCTTAATATTCTGAGGATTCACAACTTAACCTCAGACATCTTTGATGCTTAGCTCATCCTGCAGTGCATAATATTTAGGATTTTTGCTTGAAACCGGTGATACCATTGGAAATGTTTACACAGAGGAGATACTCCAATGAAAACTGCTAAGGAAAGAAAGCCTTGCAGAGATCTTCCAGACAGATGTGCAGAATATGTCAAGTGAAATGAAACTTTTAACCATGCACTTTTGGCTTGTTCAGTGGCTGGAGAAGGAATATCTGCAAACACAACAGGTGCTAGGCTGGTAGTGATCCTTGTGTGTGTTTAGAGCCAGTCAGCCTCCTCACCATCCTCCTGCACAGGCCCATTACTGACTGTGCAAGAGAAGTCCCTGGAGATCAACAAAGAATGTTCAAGGGCTGTCAATGTAGCTAAACTGCTAGAGCCCCACTGCACTGACATCCAGAAAAGACTACTAAGCCTCATGGCTTCAAACAGCCTTGGGCTGTGGTCAGTTCCCTTCTTTAGATGAGGGAGTCTTATTTAAAAGTACAATACATTCAGAAGAGAATCTCCACGGGTCTTGGAGGAGGCTCTTAATACATCTTAAAATAAAAAAAAAGAAAAAGAAAAGAAAAAAAAATTAAAATTTCAAGTGTTGTGCTTATGGGATTTCCATATTACCAAACTATTAAGGTGAAGTGGTGTTGTCTAGGGAGAAGGCAGAATTTCAGAATTGCATACTGCCAGTGCTTTTAAAAATTTCTGCCACTACTGTGCTGGGTATGAATCTTATTACACTTGCAAGTATTCCTGCATATTAATGAAAGCAGAGAGAATCATTGAGAGGAATCAATGAGCTGAATGGAAGTGGTTTTTTCTAATAATCATGTTCCAAGTCTGTGTTTTCTGAAAGTTATTCTTATCTCTTTCTTTCTATTATCCTCAAGTGCCTGAAATTCTCTTTGATGGAAGACAGCTGCATCCTACTGCAGTCGACAAGCCCTGGAAAACTGCATCTGACAACCACACTCTGGAAAGATGCATCTGTAATGGCTTCTTTCATTGCAAAAAGAATCAGTGCAGCAAGGTAAGAGCTCTTGCTCAGCTGCTGCTTTCTGACACTTTGATCTCTGCTTGCAAGGGGATCTAGCCTGAAGGCATGCCAGAGAGACCTCCAATCTTGTCAGATCCCATAAGCAAAGCAGGACTGCAGCCGGCCAGTATTTAGGTGGAGAGCTAAATTTTACGGGAGATAACGTGGAGGATTCAATAGATGGCAGTCTTACCTCAGAGTCAAGACTGAGGACACAGACCAATGTGATATCAAGGTCTGGGGGTACCATCCTCCAGAGGTGCAAAAATGAGGTATCAGGCTGAAAAACCTCCAAGATACATTTGGGAGATCATGATCAACTGTTAATGTTCCACTGAGAAATGCCATTTGACAGCCTATAGACATTCTCTCATAATTTCAAAGCCATACCCTTGTGAAGTCATGACATGCTTTGTAAAGTCTCCCATCTCCTGCTCCAGAGATTGCTCAGCTCAATGAAAATGATCTGTGTACGAGACTAGAATTTCTCTGTACATGCCACTGAAGACAGTGTCAGATGGGCAGTAGAGATCACAAAAGTAACACTGAAGTATGGGTTTTTTAAGTTTCAGTTTGAATCTTTCTTGTGTTAAAGAGATAAGAGATGACTAAGCTGTGACTGTATTCAGAAGGGAGAGAAGTAGAATTTCACTTACAACCCTGTACAATTTATCCTTTTCTTGGGTCTGTGAAAAAGCAGTTCTGAGCAGGTGGCAGATAAAAATTTTCTGCGACCTCATGCATTCCTTGGCTAGCTAGCAGAGATCAACCAGCATCAGACATGAGTTGTCTGGGCCAATAGCAACATTCCATGCCCAATTTTTAATGCAAAAAGCAAACTTGCATCAAGAATTAATGTCTCTCTAACTTTTTTATCTTCACTAGCCAACAAAAAGGCATTATTATATCAAGGGTTCAAGGTACCTGTTCATGTGGGCCATAAACTATTTTCAATCATCTGGTCCTGAACATGAACTGACTTTGAGCTGTCGTCCAACTACCTACACAAAAAAAAAATTGGATACTTTCTTCATATCAAACTCCAAGCAATTTTAATACTTCTGGATCAATAGGTCTTTTCATGTGTTTATCAAGGTCTGTGATGTCTGTCTCCCAATTTTTTTTGTCAGAGTGCTGTAGGGACTTCACTCCTGCAGTTCCAGCTCAGAGAGATTGGCAAAACTACAAGCTAGGAGGAACTTATGCTTTGAAGGACCTTATGCCAGCATTCAAGCAGAAAATAAGTACCCCTTCTTTTCTGGACCTATCATACAATGTCAACTTCATCTCAAACCACCTTTTCCCCTGGCACACGAAAAATAATGTGATGATGTACATGAGTTGATAATTTCATAAATAAAGTTGTAAACAAGATATATCTTGAGCAGCTGTACAGCACACTCCTGATATGTGCAGGTATATTAATATGCTTACATATATGCACACTATTTTTCTTTTTTTAAACTTGTACACTTGGTTGTTTGGATTTGTTTCCATATCTTTCTGAACACAGAGAGGTAATATTCCACAGCGTTCTTTATGTATAAACTCTTTCGCCTTGTTTGCAGAAAAAACAAAGTAACTTTTAAACAGTAAAAGACAAAACAAGGCATTGAACAATGATCAATGGAGACAATCAAAAGAGGTGTAAACAAACATAATCAAAAGGAGCCCTACCAGGCACAGATAACTATTTTATCCCTTCAAAGAATTTCATCCCATTCCATCACAGATTATATTTACTGTACCAAGAAATCAACTACTCTTTGGTACATGCTGTAGAGGGATCTATACCAAATGAAGAAAAGGCCTCAAGGAGGGGTTTAGTGAAGTTGACTCTTGTCCCTTTGCTAGCAATTTATGACATTCTCAGTGTATTGCTGACAGAGTACTCAGAAAACCTGAGTTAACAAAAATATTAGCAAATGGTGCTGGTTAAATGACTGGCATATGACTGGCACAAGGAAACAGTAAAGAAATACAGAAAACAGCATTCTTGTTCAATTGCATTCATATTTTATGTGCATATTATTATGTCAGGACCCAGAAGCACAGTCTTTCAAAAATACACTCCAGTGTCATTAGAAACTTGTGAGTCCCAGATTCCTCACAGGAAGTGATGCTGTGCTGCTTTTGATAAGCCACTTCATTGCTTTTCTGCAGTTTAACTAGCTGTAAATGGAGAGAATATCACTTACCTACCTTAGGGGAAGGTTAGAATTCTTAACTACATAATAGACCTGAAGTGCTGTCATAAAAAAAAAAAAAAAAAAAAAAAAAAAAAAAAACCCCCAAAAAACCTTTAAGTGAAAAAAACTATGATGTACATTTCAAAGGGTTCCATCCATTTTCATTGATTACTTTCTTACAGAGACAGAAAATGTTTAATCTATTAGCGGGAGAAAAAGGAGATGGAAAGAAACACCAACTTCTCAGTCATTACTTTCAATGCAGTATGTGGATGCAAGTACTACAGAGCTGGCATGGATTGCAAGGGAAGGCCATGGATAATGGTGTCTGTACAGCTTTAAGACCTGACATACCAATGACTGCACATACAATTAAGTCTGATGCCTATTCACAGTGAGAACAAAAAGTCTTCTACCTTGGTTTTCTCCTGAAACAGAAAGCTTGTGTTCTGTGACATTTCACGCTTCTCAGTTTTAAAGGAACTGCTGTTCCCTCTCTCCTGCTTTTGGCTAGCAATCAGGAGTCATCAATATTTTCCTCCTGTTTTCACTGTAAGTCAACCTCGGTGACCTAGCTGCCTCATAACAAAATCTTGACTGAACAAAGAAACCATTTCTCATAATGCAGCACAAATGAAAGCCCTGGAAATGTCTTATTCCCCTGTATTGCTTGTCACATGTAGCTTTTCAGCAGCATTTCATTCTTCCTCTATCCATTTCCACATGGTAATTTTATTATCATCTAGCCCCAGAAGGGCAGGAACTCGCTGTTATTAAAATGTGAGAACACATTTTGAACTACTTAATGCCCATGTCAACCTGAAAACTCAACTGCAGCAAGTCCATGTCTGGATAAGCAGTCCTAAGCAGCAGGGCTCAGCAGGGAAGTGGCACCCAAAGCAAGACCTGCCCTCAGGCATTTATCTCTAAGTCAGGTGAATTCCTAACAAGTAGATATAAAATCTTGCTGGACTGTTGGAAAAAATATTACAAATTTTCAGGTGAATTCCATCATCCAGGAGTTGTAGCTTAAACCAATTGCTTGTTCCTGAAATTCAAGGACATGGACAAATTTGCTTGCAAAATGCACACAAAATTTCCAGCAGGAAATATTGTGAAAGAATCTTGAAGAGTTTCTACACAATGCAAAACCAAGGGTATCTCAAAGGATCTCTATCACTGTTATTCCCACACAGTCAGTCTTATTTCCAGTAGAAATCAAAAATTACTTCTGAAAGTAAGCATTGTGTACATTTCCTTGCCCCAATTCAGACTTCATTTGGTTTATTCCAACTTTCAAAAGTATTTTCAAACCAACTACTGTGGTTTCTAGTTGTGTCCAGCTTGACCTACTCTATTCTTGCCCTTTTTATTGAAATCTATGACCACATTATTTATCAAATTGTTCCCATAGTCCCAATAAGAAAAAATGGCATCATATTAACCACAGGAGATGCTCATCTCAGTGTAACATTACACACAATCACTTCTGCAGTTTACATATTTTGAGAAAGCCTGTCTTACAAGCCAGTGAAAAGGGTTTACAAGCAGATTAAAGGATAAAACTGCCAAATGCACTAAAATACATAGTCGATATGCTGCTAACCACAAATCCATAACTGTTTTGCTGATAGAGCATTGCCTAAGCTGCAGTTTGTTCAGATTGCTGCTTCAGATTCCTCATGACATGATCAGCAAAACGAGGAGTAGCAATTCTGCTATTTCCAAAAGAAATGTGTTGGCTTGCAGTAATGTCTGTATAACTGATTTTTAAATTCCCCTATTGAGCTTTGAAGTGATTAAAGGAAACCAGCATGAAATTTCCCCTTTATGCTTTCTTCAGCAAACCTACTTATGGAAAAGTGTTTTGATTTACAGTGTAGGTCTTGCAGTTTGAGAGGTTAATTTCTCCTTCTTCTACCTAGAACTGTGTGCTCATGAAACACTGATCACAAGCTGAACCTCCTGCCCAAGAGCAAAATGACCGTGCTGGAGTGCTACTTTATTCAAAGAGGTTGCAAAATCTTCTTTGGAGGTTTCCAAGACTCAGCAAGGCAAAGCCACACTTCACCCGATCTACTGCTGGCAATAGCCCCCTTTGAGCTGGAGGCTGGACCAGGTGACCTCCAGGGACAAAACCCATTTATATGGTTCTGTGACTTTGTATTTGGTCAGTGGTTAAGATGTAGAAGACACTGCTCCTGGAATAGCTATTTCTAGAGATTTCCTCTCTCAGTAGAGAGCCTTCAGTGACAACCAGAAATGGAAGACTTCATTCTGTGAGGATATGTTTGGAATCCTCTGCTGTCTCATATCCTCAGAATGATACTACTTTGTGACATTAGAAAAATGTATGCAAAAGGAAGAGATGTTGAAGACAATGCTTTCTCCATCCTGATCTTCAGTAAGCAAATAAGAGATAACCATATGGATGATTAAGAGAGAGATCTGTAGTAATTACAAAGTCCCCTCCCCCACTACAATCCCTTTCCTAGCAGAAGGTCGGGGAACGAGGACATAGAAGAACTTACAAAACTCCTTGTAGTACTCTGTGCTCTTCATATATGCAAGATGCAGAGTTTATTAGACTAGCACCCCTCGGTATTATAACAACTTATTTCTTTAAAAGGAAATTAAGACAGAGCTCACAAATGCTCTTCGTTCAGACTCAAACATAAATATAAAATAATCCAGTTTAAAAAATTACCCCAGAACATCAATATTCATGTGCTAAAAAATGATAAGAGGTACCTCAAATACATTGAAGCTAAGTTAAAACAAGATTGTTCAGCATACTTGTATCTTCTAAAAATTCTTGGCTACTAAGTTTTAGTCTAGCTTATGGTTTAGAACTAAACATTCACCTAATCTACAAATATCTGTACATGTGATCACTTCAATCTCTAGACAAAAGTAAGCATGTAATATTTAAACATTAATTTATGCATGAAACTCTCTGCAATTGCATAAACTGCTCAAAAAAGCATCCATATTGTAGTTACTAGTCCCACCCATTAGAATTTGGTCTATGTTAACCCTTCCACCCATCATGTAAGCAAAACTCAGTAGAAATTACAAAAAAAAAAAAAAAAAAAAGCTTCTCTTGTAAATAGAATTGAGTATGCAAGTATTATTGTTCAAGGTATGCACATTACTTGAAGCATAAATCACACAAACAGTAGAGAGACACTTTCATTTCTCTCTGGAGTAAAATCTGCTTTAAAAGTCATTGCATGAAAATAGTAGTTTTGCCAAAGTAGCATTTGATATCAAAATAATTGATTTGAAAGTTGTTAGTTGATGGCTGACCATAAAAGCATTCCATCTGCTGGCTAAAATACCTCAAAACAGACTAGACACTTGTGAGATTGTCTGGGGTATTTGTCCCACCATATAGGACAAGTTTTCTTTAACACTTAAACATACTTCATCTGAAGAAATCAAAAGAATGACAATTTCTTTTCCAGTATATACACGATGCCAATTGTTAAAGCAAGTCATATTGAGAGCTGTTACCTGCAGTTAGATTGCCTCCTGTAATAATCATACATATGTAATTGTGTAGTCTTGTGATTTTCAATCTTTCTCCATGCTCCCAGGCATCTGCAGGCTGAGGTCCAGGACCTCAGTGCTGCCTCCATGAGCCTACTTATAGTGGCATGGGCATGCCCTTGAGCATGGAAACTTCAGCTAGTACTTGAACTCTGTTTTCCTAGTGGAAACAATTTCACAGGCCTTCCTTAGCACACCTCAGCAGGATAGTACTAAGTCTCATATCTCTTAGTTTTTGGGAGTTTTCTCAAATATAATAAAATCAATTTAAGATTAAATTTAACTGCCTTACTGTATATCTCACATCTCAGCTTTTTAATATGAACAAGAATCAAGAAGAACATAATGGTCATTACAAATTTCACATAATACATTCACTCGTATATTTGAAAAAATACTCCCTCTCATGTGCAGAAATACTTAAAAGCTTTAGCCCCAGCTATTTCTACTTAGTTGTTTTTGTTTTTTTAATTCAAAATATGATCCCCTCATCATATCTTGATCACGTGTCTCAAGGATCTGAAATCAAACCCAGTCAAAGACAAATCATTAGTTGTTTCCAAACTGAGGATTCTTATTTCAATAGTCTCTCCCCCAGACCTGGGAGCACTGAGTTCTGTTGAAGGTAAGAAGAATTGCACTCCTTTCACTGCTCCTGGCTGGTGGTATTAAAACAGACTCTCTGCATTTCAAACTTGCATTCAGAGCATGAATGCTACAGAGCAGACAGGGCACTTTGCTAAGTCAGCTCAAAAAAGGAAGTTTGCTTCAGAAGACATTTGAACTTCATGCCAAGAAACATTCTAATTTTTACAATTTTTTTTAAAGCACAGCCCGGAAAAAGATAAGAAGGACAAAATGTAATAGGCCTGCACACAAGTTACACCCTTTCTTCAGTGGCATTCATGCACTATCAAGTTTATGTGCATTAATGAAAATGAAAATATAGCATCAGTCCATTAGGCTATCAAATGAAAGATCAAGTTTTCACAAGAAAGTCCAATAGCTACCTGCAAAAGTGTTCATGCACTGCTTACAAGAACAAAACTGTCTTGTGCATAGACAAGCAAACATTTGGCTGTGCATCCTGAGGGCTGCTATCTGGTTGTAGGCACCATAATCCAATGTACTTGTTCAAATGTAAGTTTGTCTTCTTGCAGCCATGAGCATCATTTTGCTAGAAAACCTTTATTGTTTGCCAGCCAAATACTAGTGGTGCTTCCAGGGACTACAAGATAAGTATATGCTATCCCACTTTTTGACAGAGGGTGGTAATGAGAAATGCCTACTGAAAATTTGCCTTATTTTAGAAGTTGTACTGGATACAATTAGATATAATTAATTCTACTCATGTATCATGTTGCTATACAGTCCTATTAGAACCCCTGTCTTTCATGGCTTGCCATTTTCACAAATTATAACATAAACCTATGTATTTGTAAGGTGTTTCTCTAAAAATAATGACACTTGGCTTAAAGAAGAAATGGCCCCTCACTCTGTAAAACTTGTCTTTTATCCCATTATTTATTAATGCAGATTTTCTAATCTCATTATTACTTATTCCATGTCTCAGGGAGACAGAGAAGACATGAGAGCTCTGTTTAATTTAATGCCAGCCCAGCCCTTCAAACTCACAACATGAAAAATGAGGCAGAGAGCTGGAAGGAAACCCTTTAAAAACTTTATCATACAAAACAAAAGCAGGCTCATAATCACCAAAACCACCTTAACACTGCACAGAAATTATAGGGCTAGTCTTGGTGGCAGACTTAGATGCTACTGTGTTATCACTTAAGGTTAAAGTTAAGTGTTCGGAGCACTAGAACTATGCCACAAAAAAGAAAAACAACCCTCCAGAACTCATTTTAGTTCACAAATTATTAAAAATATTTTAAAAAACCACTGAATATAAGGCAAAGTTCTGAAGTACAATACCTACTTCTAAAGATTTTCTCAACAGAACATGCTTTTCAACTACAGCCAATGCTTTACATAATTTGTTCTAATACACTGAATTTTCAGGCTACAGGTGTTGTCCTTTGGACTTCATTCACAGCTGTCTCTTCTTTTTCTTGTAATCAATGCAACTAAATCTACTGCAGTATTTACTTTTGCCAACTTAGGTCCCAAACATCCGTTGAATTTTTTTGTTTGTTTTGGGTTTTTTTTTTTTTTTTTTTTTTTTCTTTTTTTTTGGTTTTGGCAAAACCACTTTATTTCTAGGCTGGCTTCGAAGTTGAATCAAAAATTTTTGCCTGTATCTCTCATAACTACTTGCTGTATATAAAATAAAAAGCAATCAAGTATGAATGATGAAAGTAAGGATAATCAAAAGTTTGCATTTCTCAAGCCTCTAACGAGCCTGTTCCAAATGCCAAGGATTTACTACCCCTGCAGAGGATTTTTTGATGCCAGCATGCCACAGCTTAAAAAAGGTAAATGCATCTCTGCAAACAAAAATATGGCTAAAGTCAATGCATAAGAGTTACATTTTATTTATTTTCCTCCACTCAGCAATAGGAGAACTCTCTAAAAGGGGTGTTCACTGCCTCCACACGTGCCTCCTGCCTTCTTCCTTCTTTGAACCCTCCAAACATGGCATTAAATTCAAAGCACTGGAGCAGACTCTACACAACTACGACAGAGTTGTACATGTGCATGTGAAACAAAGCTGTCATAAATGTCACTGCAGGACTCCTGGACTCGACTATATTATTGTAATGAGTTCAGTATCAATCAAACATGCTCCTCTTGTCAGAAATAAATCCTGGTTTCTGACTTTTAAAAATAGCTATTAACGTCAATCATGATTCGTAGTCAATCGCACCAGGAGAGCCATGGTTGGATCTTGAAAATTACAAGTATGACATGACAGATGGTAATTGGCTTTTGTTACTCCTGCAGCAGCAACACCAGCTACTCTGCTGCCAGGATATACAAAGAGAAACACAAGCAAGGCTTTGGGTCAGCCTTTCATACCGAGATGAAACACACATTGCAATGAAGGGCTTTTGTTGTACAGGAACATGCGAACCTCCTATCCTCAAATCTCTGCAAAAGTGAGATCTGCATTTCAGACACCTGTGTTAGTAAAGCTGTCATGTAAAAGTTATTTTTTAAAATACCATTTTCCCTATATGATAAGAGATGCTCATAACAAATCTCCAAAACAGCCCTGTAAGTGAATAACCCCCTGCTAAAAGGCTGTCTACATGGGAAACACAGGATCATGTCACTGAACGGTGTCTACTACCCAAAGTGACCAAAGACACAGCAAGCCTTTCTCTGCTGCAAATCGACATACTGCTCCTGAGAGTAGCCTGGCTGCCAGGCATTCCTGCAAAAGAAAATGGCAAGCATTACTGCACTTACTCCTTACAACAACAATGCACTTTGAGAGATACAATGGCACTTCTTCAAGTTCCCCTTTCTCAGATGCTGCCATCTTAGGTGATGAAGGTAATTCTCCACTGGGCTGCTGCCTCCCTTCTGTCTCCTCTCATGTGACAGTTATTGCCACCACAAATGTCCCACTAAAACTGATGCTTGGCTTCTACCCCATACCCACAGCCTTGCAAACCAGAAAAGCTCTAAAGAGAAAAAGTTACCATTTGTCAAAGTTTTTCACTCAGCTGCTTGCCTCAATGGTGTTCCCTTTTTACACTTCCCGGTGACATAATAGTTTCCACTGTCTGTACTTCTGGGTTATATACTTTTCATTGTGCCTATTCTACAGTGGCTTGTAAAGCTCACAGATATCTAAAAAACCAATCTGCAAAGCAGTCTTTGCAGAACTCTGCACATGAAAAATCAGCCTGTTCAGGTCTTGAGGCTTAGCCCTCTCCTAAATTAACAAAGATCTACAATTTGTACAGAACAGAACACAGCTTACAATTCCCCAACAGCACATCAACATTTTTTCCTCTCCTTCAGGCCCATGCAGTTGAGAGGCATGTCTACCACACACCCCTGAGTGAGGCATTTCTAGGACTGCCAATGCTTTTTTTTTTCAGTCTCTGAAACTCTGTCCTAGTTCTTAGTGAGACTTTCTGCCTTGATCTTATAGATCTTGTACAGAGCACAGCACAAGGTTGTAATTCAAGGCAGATACTGTTCAGTTTTCAAAGTCTTCCAATTAGTGTCCATCATTGCTCTTATCCTCAAAGGATGCACTCCAACACTGCAGCTGCTTAAGTGTAAATAAACAATTCTTTGTCATCCAGGTGTCCAAATTAATGCTTTCTAGTCATAGGTACCAGGAGATAAGCAAAGCTTCCTGGAATAAGAGACAGAACACAGAGACCATTACAGCAAGAAAAGGTCAGTAAACAACTTGCTTTACCTCAGAAAAAACAGGTGAGAACACATAATTCTGTTTTCTACATCTGCTTTTTTATCTTCAGTTTTCCAAGTGAACCCACACTAGGCTTGCACAGAACTCAGCAAGGTAGAGCACAATCCTATTTATGAGCGGCACAGCCCAATGCAGAAGAACAAGCAAAGGGACAGGACCTGCAGCCAACGTGACTGAGCAATTTTTTTTACAGTAAAGAACATTAGAAGCCTCAAGATTTTCAGCCTTTCTCTGAATTCCAAGCCTATTACAGCACATAACTGTGATTAACACTAGTCTGTTTTCCTCTTCATGTCAGTTATTTTTACTGCTTGAAAAATTTTACAGATAGGAATTTTACAAGAAAAAGAAACAAGTTTCCACTCTTTCTCTGGAATTTCTGGGACACTAATCATCCCTGGTCAGAGGACTACCTCATTACAAAAATGCATTTGACAACTGTAGAAGACCTGCCCTGTAGATGAAACCTTCCAAAGTGCAGTGGTTTCAACACAACTAGAAAGAAGCAGAACTGCTACACACGTGCAGGCAATGCCTTGCTGTACAGTGAGGGCTCAGCACCATTTAGAGGCAGAATGCTTCTTACTGGCTGCTGTGGAACTGATGCACTGAAGATTCATCCCTCGCTGTTTATGCTCTGCTTGTAAAGGTTGAAGAAGAGACCTCGGAGAACATTAACTACTTTGAAAATGAAAAAAATCAGTCAGTTGTTTATTCCCAGAAAAAGTGCTCATCCATATACCTAGAAAGCTTATCTAACCTGCTATTTTCCACATACATCTAAAACTAAATTAGTAGGTTACCAGACCAAAATTCCAGCCACAAGTGTACATGGCATTTATAAGTAATTTTCATAACCAAATCAGGTTTCTTTCTGCAAAACATACTAATTACTTCCCATCCCAACACAGAATGCACCTTCAGCTGACATCCCTAAATAAATTCAATCTACTAGCTAAGACACAGTTTGAACAATGGAGGCATTTTTAACATGAAGTAATACAAAGTCCAGCATTCAGAGCAGCAGCCCAATCCAAGCAATTTTTGTTTGTTTCAATTTTAATCAGCTTTCAGATCTCTCCATTCCTGACAGGCTGCAAATAAAAAAAAAAACTTTTTTTTTTTTTTTTTCCCCTAGAGGGATGCTATTTACTTAGTATTTCCAGCTTTGCAAGAATAAGGATGTAAAAGGTGCCAAAATAATCAAAAAACCCCTATTCTTACTGATTGTTTGAGAGAGCTGATTTGGCTTCTCTGAACTTAAATAAACTTCCTTCCTTTAACACTGTCTTTGGCTGACCATAGTGGAAATGGCTATTTCACCCTAAGTTTAATTTTTGTATTTGTATTTATACAGATTTGTATTCAGTTCATTATCAAACCCCACAAATCAGCATCTTCAGCAAGAGATGGATTAGTTTTTCTTGCTATTTAAGATTTTGGTAAGACATTTCCTTCCCATAAAGATTCATGCCACATACACTTTTGTGAGGGGAACTGTAAGAAATGTTATAATTTCATCTTTCAGTTTTAACCTATGAGTGACTTTTTTTTTAAAGCAGCTAAACAGGTGAAAGGCCTGAATCCATCTGCTGTGAAAAGTTGCTGTGGATGTGGAGTAGGAAAGGAGGAAGAAGAGGGGTGATGTCAGTTTGATAACACAGTTGCTAGAAGAAAACATGTTTTATATGGGTAGCAAGGGTCATCAATAAAAATCATGGCCATCATAAAGCACTGTTACAATATAAATGTGACATCCATGCTGAGATAGGGCTGTTGGGTGTTTAACTGCACCATGAAATATGACATTTCCCAATGTTTTATGTCAGTCAACAGTGGCAGGGCCATGTTCATTGTGTGTCTATTTGTTTGGTTGCAATAAAAACATTAGAGATCCACTTCATTGTTTAAATTGTACAACTGACTTGTTCAGAGCTGCATTAAGTTTTAAGATGTGCAGCTGGGCTGTGACTGTCGTAGTGGGATTTTCCAATACTCCTTGGAAAAATCTGCTGTGATGACTCAGCTGAATTACAGTCAGCTCTTCATACAGATTCATCTTGCTGGATGTATGATAAATCAATAAATACATGCATAAACAAATAAAACAAGCATTCCAGAAACATATGGGGGTAAAGGAAAAAGTTACCTATTAGAAAGTTAATGTACAGTTCAGCAATAACAGCTTGATAGAAGGACAGGTCAATGGACAGTTGCTATCTCAAAAAATGAACAAAAATCAGAATCTCAGTCTTCCTGACCCAGAGCCATCCTGATCCACTGGCCAGTTGCTATTTGATATTTATTAGCACATTTCAGAATTGTTTAACCTTGATGGAAATGGTACTGTACTGCTATTAAGAAGACAGACAATAATGTAAAGTGTCTTTTTCCAGTGATTAAGGATGATGCCAATTTTACTTGATTCTACTGAAATAAATTCAGACCTGTTCCCGGTGACAAAGAGACCAGAATTTTTCCTTCCTTTACAGAAATTCCTTTGGCATCAAAGCAAAAATTCAAACAGAGGCCTGAAAACAATGGTTTTCAAGACTTTTGCCATATTTCTACAAAGTAATAATTAAAAAATTTCCAGCCTAAGAACAACAAAGTAAATCTATTAACTTCAAAGAAAGCAAAGAAGTAAAGCTTCCTATGCTTGAAAGACACAGTAAAATGACCCTTATTGTACAGGAAATAAAAAACTGCCTTTGTGAAAAAGAAAGTCTGCTTTAAACACCTATAACCCAATATATAGTCAGTAACTAAAGAAGAAATTTGGGACTATTAGCTCAAAAAGCAGTCATTCTACCAAATTGCCTTAAAAAGCAATCATTTCACTGGTAGGCTGTTTCCTAAACAGTAGTTTTCTTTCCCCTCTACCTTAATACTCAGGAATCTCTCCTCCCACCCATTCCAGTGTCATTCCCCAGTACTGTGGCTCACTCAGATCTACGAGCCAGACAGACTGGGCAGCTGGCTTCAGCCAGACTGAGCCTAGAACAGGAGAGCTAGGGAAATTAATTAATTAATTCCTTCCCTTCCAACCAGCCATGGAAGCTGTTCTGTTATTTTCACGGGGTTTTTTTCCCCCTTGGTGAATTTTTGGAGGAAAAATAATCTGGGAATAAGATGAATAGTTTGCTGTGCTTAAGCATGACAGAGTAATGAGCACAGACTGAAGACCACTAGCTTCAGTACAGTTACATGGCTCATGTAAATTAATCCTTTAAATAGCCCTGAACACACAGCACATGTCCAACACACCCCAACCAACCATCACACAGCCACTGAACACATAGCTCCAGCTGCTGCTCCTGTGACATTGAGGTTGTCAAGGGCGTGCCAAACAGGCACTTGGGGGTTAGCCAGCACTTTTGGAGAGAGAATTAACTGCTCATCAGAGTGCATGGATTTCATGAGCCTAATAAGTACAGAGGAATCTGAGAAACGGATCCAAATGATTCAGGTTATGCGAATCCCAGAGCAGCACAAGATACTGACAGATCAATCTTCTCAGTAGAACCACTTCCTGGTATCAGGGAAACATACTCTAGAAAAAAACCAACTTGTAATTATCATCACTGAACTGTCTCCATTTGCTCTCCATCCCCAGACCATGGGAATCAGGGCCAGAATGAGCCCTTGGGACGAAAGAGTGAGTGGTCTCCTTCCTGTGCTACAAATAATGGTCTCCTTCCCATGCTACTATATCCAGCAAAAACATCTTCAACGCCAGGCTCTGCATCACCTCCCTTTGATACTCAGACAATAAGGCTGGTATCTTTTGTGACACAGAATAAATTAGTTCTCATGATGCCTTGTACCAAAGGTAATATAAAGCTTTCTTTGTTCACCTTTACCTAAAAGCTCAAGTGGACCACGTGGCTCCATCCACTGCTTGGGCCCCAATTTATGAGACTGTACAAATTCCGTATTGCCAGTTTTGTGCTTGTCCACCAGAAAAATGCACTCAGCTGCCTCCTCCACAGAGCATTAACACCTGCTTTAGCAGAAAGCAAGCATTCCCAATGAATGCTAGAAGCCACCATGCTGGACAAGATACTTCTCCCTTTATGTTTTAATCTAAAATAAAGAGCCTAGATAACAGGAGAAAAGTATTTGAAATTATGACTGATTTGAGATGTTATTAACTGTTTTTCAAACAGGAAGGAAGGAAGGAAGGAAAGTAGCAAAGATCACAGGAAAGTAATGTCTATGATCCTAGACTTGAGGAACATATAATCTTCCTCACTAGAAAGACCTCACTACTTTTTAGACAGTGTCTGCTCAAAGATAGGCAGTTAATAAGCATATGTGAAAGGGGCCTGCCTGACCACTGTGCATCTTACAGCATTATTTGGACAACTTCAACTCAGCAGAATTATCTTGGCATGAGACTGGCATAACACAGTTTCTAATCAGTCTTATTATCCTAAATTCTCAATTGTTTCCTGGTAAGCTCCATTTATGTCTTAGCTGATTATCCACTTAAACTATCAAGTACCAATTATAAAATGCAGTAACATTAACGTCACAGATGCTTGAACAGAGAGAAGCAACCCCAGATCAGTTTTGGGATAATAAGTTGCATTGCAGAGGCAGCAGGCCTCAGTATGAAATGCCTGCCTCTGTGATTTTAAATAAATAAATAAATAAATAAATAAATAAATAAATAAATAAATCTGGTGTACAAGTTACTCATTCTTAAATAAGACTTAAACTAGTGAGAAATAAACCACCGTATACATTTGCTTACAGCATTGCTGCAAATGGGCATTAGGATGGCATTCACATAATGGCATTGGCAAGTGTAATTCCTTGTGCAGTCAACAGAAAAGTGCCTCTTTTTAGGCTTGTTTCATAGCTGGTCCTCGTGGAATTAAGTCCCAATAATCTTGTTCTCCTTATGCAGAGAGTTCTGAAAAACACGGAAGCAGCTCTGTGGAAGAAGACTTGCAATCTGTCCCTGTTCACTTTTCCAACTGAGCTCCTCAGGCTCAAACAAACTTCAGACATCCAAAAGTTGTTCAAAATATTCTCTCAGTCCCTGAAAGTGGAGTAAAGTCAACAAAAGTGTTTTTTTCAAGAATGTCAAGATCAACATGGCCCACTTTGCCTCCTCATTGCCTGTCTCTGACCCTCCATTATCATTATGTCAGCTTTCCATCCTCTTCCATATCCTTCAGAGAAAGCCAACCTATTGCACCCTGGGTGCTGGAAATCAATCACCAATGCTATTAGATCACTCAAAGGGTCACTGTCCTGGATTTGACAATTCCCAGACACAGTTTGGGAGTTAGCAATCTACAGATACTACACCAAGCATGCAGTTTATATGTGGCTAAAAACTAAAAAACTAAAACTAAAAAAAAATGTTTAATTATATAGAGCTGACCTGCATGTAGCTAGCTGTGCTCAGGGCCTGAGTGACCCTGGGCATGCTGGCCACATTTATTAATGCTGATGCAGCCATACTGGTTAGGCAAAATAAACACCTCCCAGCTGCAGCCCTATAGCTTCTTCTCTTACTGCATGGCTTAATCACAGAATGTTAAGGGATTGGAAGGGACCTTAAAGATATCTAGTCCTAAGACAGGCAGGGACACCTCCCAGGTTGCTCACATTATCCAACCAGGCCTTGAACAAACACCTTCCCTAGGCAACCAGTTCCAGAATCCCACCACCTCACAAAGTAAAGAATTTCTCCCTAATATTGAACCTAAATTTCCCCTCTTTCAATTTGTACCCATGTGCTAATGGCACAGGACACTTTAAAGAAGAAACACAAATCAAAGTACTTGAGAGGTCTATTTGTCCTTTGATCTAAAAAACCAGGGTCTTCCAGCTCAGAGTGAAGAGGCCAAAGCTTTTCCCCCAGCAGTCAGCAGGTCACCATGGGCCATTTATCCCAGAGAAGGTTCTGTCTGGGAAGAATGGTATTTTTCCACTTTCAAGCTCTGACCACCTTTGCCTCAGGTCCCCAACTGTCTCCCTTCCCTGCATACTGCACTTTTCTTTGACAAATACTGTTCTCTTAATGGCTTCTTACCTTTCCTTTCATGCCATCTGTTACCTCTTGCCTGCATCCCTGCTGACACACACCAATAGGCTTCTCTCTCAGTGGTGTAGCAAAAATGCTTTCAAGAAGCTCTCCCTTCTTGCTTTCTACTCCATTTGAACACCACTGCCACAGGCCAGCTGAAACTGAAGAAAGAGGAAGAGGAATCTAAAGGAAAAATACATGGAAGATATAAAGCAAGGGGAATGAATCCTATAATACTGTAGAACAACAGGTTGGTGTTATTTTTGGCAGATCACTACAGCTTTAAATAGTTTTTAAAACAGTATTGTTAAATGGTTTAAAAACTGACTGATTTGCAAGTGGAACTGATGAGCCATAGGAGAAGCAAGTGATCAGAGAAGAGCTGCTACAATCATCTCAAATTGCCATCCTGAAGCTGACCAGGGAAGAATCTACGCAGTACCTTGTCTCCAAGAAAAGCATGCTTGAAAAAGCCTTTTTATTTCTCCTCAGGATGTAATTCTTGGGTATTGAAATTCCCTCATTTAAAATGCCAGTGAGTTAACACCAAGTAAGTAGCTAGGGCTCTAGAGGAGAGAAAGAACGAATTTTGATTCTAATGACCAAAAATTAAAGTTTAATATTTTATGAAAATTAAGTTACAAAGGAATTACAAAACCTCAACAAATGATCCTCTCTCCCCACACTTCTGCCTCCATCCATGCACTAAGTTGCCTATCACCCCACACTTGTTGCTAAACAGAAGCAACATCTAATACATGTATGAAAAGATTCAAGGAATTACTCAACAGCTTCCAGGGGATTTCTTTCAGTCCTTTCCACTGGTGGCAGTAATTCTGTGCTCTGTAACTGCAGTAGGCTAAGATGAGTATCTATATTTATTTCTACAGCTGTACCTATCTAGCTATAAATCTTCTCATTCAACTTTCCTAAAGCATTTTACAAAATTATCTGCAGAACCCTTTATTAAATCAGGTAACATAACCTTCTTATGGATGGGTGTATTAAAGATCCAAGGTACTCTGTGTCACAGAGTAAATCAGTTAAACTGAGAAAATCAGTGTATCAGCTGTGAAGTCAGGAACCCTGACCCCACCTCCTCCACTTGCTCAATTTGCCAAGCCACATGCACATCCCTCTTATTGATGTTGCCTTGCCCTCTCCTTCCATTCCTCTTATTTCATGAGCAAAGTGCTTTTGTCAGCACAGTTCCTTAACAATGAGAACAAATGGGAATGAATATCTAACATCTCTTTTCAAAACCAAGCATAAACCATTTGCCTTTTTTGGTTTGCTTGCATTATATCCTACTGAGATAATTAGCTGGCCAGAATTGAGAAGCCTGGGCAAGCAGCCTCACTTCCTTAGTGTCAGGAAGAACAAAATTCAATGGATGGATCTGCTAATCAAGCAAGAGAAATGGTGGAGTGTACAACCTTCAGTCATCACTTATGGTAGCTGGTTTAAGTGATAATACAAGCCACCGAGGTTCAAGTTCTCTAACTTCTTCACTGTCTTCCTCCACTAAATAAAAAGAAGAGAGTGCAAAAACTTTCCGTTTGACTAAAGGGCTCACTTGAAGCACTCTCCACAACTCTGCCTGGCTAACAGGAAACCTACCTACCACTGAATTCTCCCAGGAAGCTGAAATACAAAGCCCAATGTTTACTGCAAAGTCCATAAACCAATCACTTAATAAACCACCTGAGAAGACCCTCAAGAAGCAATACCTCTACCTTTTCAGACCCTTGGAAGTCAAGGGGTCACACGCTTTCTCCTCCAGTTTCACCATCCAGTCATTAAGGTTTATAAACTGCTCCATTATTACACAAGAGACATGGATTCATCTCAGCAAATATCATTCTACATTGATGAACTTCTGACTCCAACTAAGAATGAACCTCTTAACAAAACTCATTTTAAAACTTTTAAACCTAGACAGGAGGAGGAAATTATGGGCAATCTGTACTTCAAGTTACCAAAAAAGTATACTGGGCAATGCAATGGAAAACATGACACCAGGAACAATCCTGTTTTGGCATGGCAATGAATCGAGTTATCTCTGATCTTTTTCATCATTTGCTCTTGAATTATGTGAATTGCAAGACAGTAAAAATACACTGTAATTATTAATTTCCAAAAATACATTAAACTACTGGTATTTCATTTCACAGATCAGAACAGATAAATTATTTTGAAACCTGAGTCTATACTCCTGTTCATACCAAACAGTGACCTTCTGTAATAACTGGGAGAGAATATCTGAGAGGACAGTGGCTTAAGTACATAGCCTTAAAAGTACAGGGTCCACAATCAAGAATAAGTAAAGAAAGTTGCCTAGTTTTAAGGTAATTTGAATCATATTAAACTTCTATGGCACTCTCAGTTACCTATTAATACATTTTTGATTATATCTTCACTGAATAAAGAATAAAAATATTAATAGCTGAATTTTTCCTTCCTATGAAGGAAAAAGAGTAAGGAGAAAAGCTGTGGAGATAACTAATAATCATCATCCATCCCTGATGTTCCTGGAGTGCTCATTATTTTTTTCTGATCTGAAGTAAAATATAAAGTGTCAGCCTTTTAAATAAACAGAAATTATGCTAGAATCAAGCAATGGTGTTCTTCAGAAGATTAAAAAATATGGTAACATAACACTGTTTTACTGCAAAATGACAGAAGAAGTTCTGAGTTTGAGCAAAATATAATTTTCAAATGTGCTAAATAATGTTGTAGTACATAAAGTAACAAAAATAGTATCTCTGAGAGGAGAAATACAACTAATAGCACTGCATAAAAACATTGCAGTTAAAACTATGATCATTAATAGCTTAGGATCAAAATCTCTCATGTTGACTTATGAGTCTACGGGAGAAACTGATTTATGTTTATTCAAATAGTTCTAAAGCAGAAACAAACAAAAAAAAATTCTTTATCTTGCTGAATGACACCTTCTGGAGTAGCACATTTTACAACTTTATCCACACTTTGGGGTGTAACTATCTTGGAGACAGGAAACCAGTGTCATGTTCCACAAAAGTCATGCCTACTTCAGTGATCTCTAGGGTCACTGCAGGACCCCACTGTTTCTAATTAACCCTATTTTCTTGCTGTTAAATCTTCATCATTCTCCTGTGATCAGTCCTGTCTAAATCATTCAAAACAACTGCACAAAACCACCAAAAGCAATTTCAACCATTAAGTCAATAGAAAGTTTACTTTTAATTTCAGTAAGAGATCTCCTCCGCTTTTCAAAAATACGTATGATGTAGTCTGTAGTCTGCAGCCAAGATACACGCATGAATTACTAAAGATTGCCTCATACTAAGTAGGGACTTGATTATCCTCACAGTAGAAAATGCTGCATAAATGGGAGAAAATGCCCCTATGAATTCCCTTGAGGTGATATCTCCAATAGCAAGTTAAAAAAACAAACCATACCAAAATTTAAAAACCCCTCCAAATCAAGCAAAACCAAAACCAAGTAACAACTTAAAAATAAATAAATAGATCTAAGTTCAAAAAGCAGAAGGAGACACAGCAATTAAATTCAGCCAAGGGACTGGTTCCAGAAATCAGTGAACAAACATGCACAGAACCTGTCTGTGTAACAGCTCCTGCCCTTCCCATGCAGCTACTTTTACTGCTCCTGACCAGGATTTGTGGTCAGTGTGTTATTCTGGAGTAGTCAGTACATTATTTTGGATGATGGTGATGCTGAAAGCAAAGCAGTAGGCAGCCTGATCCTTAGTAAAAGGATCCTCTCAAAACAGAAAAGTAAGCTTTCATTAGCTCCTTTTCTCATCACCCTGTGTGCCAGGAGGGAGATCTGAAAAGAACCCAACTCTGCAGCTAGTTACTGTATTTAGAATGGGTCTGCAGTGCCAGAATGCAAAGAGTGCCAGAATGGATTACTTCTGACCTTTACCTAGTTACATGTATACCCAGCTGTCAGCTACAGCTTGTAAGCTCCAGTGATAAGAAATCAGCTTTAACAGTCCTTTGGTGATCACCTTTTGCAAGTTTTGTTTTTAGAATGCAAAAACTATTATAAACAGTATAAAAAAACCTGATCACACCTCACAGGATAATCCAAACAATAACACAGTTGTGCAGGCTCTCTAAAGAATGAAAATATTAGCTTTTAACATCTACACAAAAAAAAAAAAAAAAAAAATATATATATATATAGAGAGAGAGAGGGTTGTGACAGAGGGATGAGGGAAATAAAAAATGGTGTAGTGTTTTGGTTGATTTTCAACAAACAAAACTAACAGAACTAAATTGCCTTGCAACATCAGCAAATAGTTCAGTGTAATTCCTAGTATTTCTAACTTAAAAAGAAAGACAATGCAACCCCCCCTCGGAAGAGAAGTTTATTGCAACTAATTTCATTTAAAATTTTATTTAGAGTCTGACTACTTCTTTGCAACAAAGGTAGAAAGAAGGTGGGTTAAAGCAAATACACAGAAGGTCCTATGGGAAGAGACACTGCCCAATGATGAAATCAGTCTCCCAGGAGTTAAGACTTATAGTTTCTATTTTTGTCATTCCTGTTATCATAGTGTTAAGACCTTGGGAGGAGGATATACAGTATGTGATGGGGTCAGCTTCCATAATTTTACCCAACACCCCACTTCCACTCATAAACAGTTACAATAATTACAATATAACTACTCATAGAGCACTGCCTAACAGGTGAGATGCTGCCTCAGAAGGGTATTGTAAAGGTTAATTATTGCACACCAAACACTGGGAAGGCCTGGGGCCAGGTCATTCCATGACTGCAAGGTTGTGTGCCACAGCCACTGAACAACACAAACTGCAAGTTTGAAGAAAAATAGTGAATGACCCCATTGTCGCAACAGGTCCGAGTATTTGCCACAACCCACTAATGTATTCTATATCACACAAGGAAAAAGAAGGCAATTCAGTAGGACATAAGGTTAAACTAGAGATAAGAAGCACTGAAAATAAATGTGTGGAAAAATTTTCACAGCTACCCTTCCTGCAACGTTTCAGTGAGTTCTCCTCTCATCAAATAAGAACTTACAATTAGTCTGTGAATATCCCCTGAGGATAGCTATCCATGTCAGATTTCAGGATACCAGATTAAACACAGAGCTTATGTTACTTGTGCAGAGTGTGAAAATTATCTTCCCACCCCCTCAACGCTTTTTCCGACTCTCTCTCCCAAGCTCCTGCCTCGGCACCAAACTTCAACGGCTCTGCTATCAGACTGAGTGCTAGACAGGCTTTGTACTATTAGTTGCTGATATCTAAAATCACCTTTTCTTTTAAGAAGTCACTGCTGGCAGCCATCTATCCAAACCTAATTCTTAGGGAGCCCTGCTGGTACTCTGTACCCTATAGTTCTTAAAAAGTAAACACACATTTGGGAAAGTAGCTAATTATTTCCTTTTTGCTCCACTGAAACAAGATGCACACCCCAGATGAGATGGTGCCTCTGATATCTGAGGTAGTTGGAAATTTTGTGCAGTTTTGCAGGGAAAGATCTGCAGAATGGCTTCTTCCATAGATCTACTGATCAGTCTAGACAGTCTTGATACTTGAAAGCAAACACTCTAGGGAAATTTGTAAGGAATATTTCCCTTACAGGTTACATTACATCACTTTTCTGTGCCCTATTCTACCTGTGCAGGAGAAAATCATAGCTGTTCTGTGCCAGCAGCTGCTTATGTGAAGAGAGAAAGGACCGCTATTTCATTAGAACTGCTTTGCTCTGACCTGTCTATGAATTTTGGTCTTTTATTTCTGAGCTTACTTTAAAATACATAGTACCAGTTACATCCCAGAGAAATCAGGCATTAAGTTTTCTCAACCTGTTTCCGGCTGTGTTGTTGAAAATTACCACCTCCACTTCTTGCCAAAATTTTTTAAACAAGTCCCAGGTTTCCTTCACTCTTTCAAGCCTGGAAGTCAGGCTTGAATCATGAGAAAGGCAACATTAAATTAGAAAATATTCTGGATGGAACAGGACTGGAAACTCAGCAGATACCCAGCTGAAAGTCACTGGGAAGTTTTTTACAAGTGTGTGAAGGGCACAAAGCACAGGTTTCATATACATATACATTTAATGGTGCAAGAGACAAGCACAATGTTAGCCATGCATAGTAAGTTTAGCACAGGACTATAGCAATGCTAGCATTCAATTAAGAGACACCATATAAATCTATTTGATATGTATTTAGGTAAGACAGAAAAATCTACTTACTAGCGTGAAAATGAGTTTTATATTTTTGTGATTGAGAAGCAGAATATTTCTACTTTTGCACAGAGGAAAAGTTCAAGGGATGAGACAGTCCCAGGAGGGAAACACAAAGAAGATTCCACTTAGTGTAAAGCTGGATAAAAACAGATTGATCACCCATAAGCAGACAACTAAAATTAACCTGGAAAGGTGCAGGAAGATGAAAGAAGAATTTCAACAGCCTAAGGGGAAGGAAGAAAGATGTTACATCTTCCAAAAGGGGAAAATCAAGGCAAGACGTAAATTAAAGATGAAGAAAGACTCAAACTACAACTGAGAAGCAGAAAACTGAAGAGTACAGTATTATTAAATTGCCAAAGAAAGTACAAAATAAAAGTGTGGTGGTGGTTCCTGCCAATTGGTACCTGACAGCTTCCATTCTGAAAGCTATTAGGTTGTGTCATCAGGAAATAAAATAAACATTGTCTGCCTAAGACATCATGTTGAGAAATTATACTCAAGGGCATGAAGATGACATTTCAAAAGAGAAAGAAACAATTGCAAATTAGTATCTTTATTGTGATAGGTAAAACATCTTTCAATTTAAAGAAAAGCTCTGAGAATAAGACTTTACATGCACTGTTTTTGGAGTTGCCTTTACCATAAAATAAGGCATGAACAGCTTATAAGACCAAATCAGAAAGAACAGAACAAGGTGACTCTCTGAAATCATTATCAGCTTTGAAAGTCTCTTCTGGACAATGGTGTGGAAAATTAAAAAAGGTTCAGCATAGAAGGCAGAGCAGCTGAACTACCTGACATTTATAAACAATATATCCTACCTCCAAAATTTGAGTAAGCTGAGCAAGGAAAGTCAGCAGCGGATGCAACTAAATGAGCAAGGAGTACAATTCTTCAGAGTATTCCAAAAAAAAAAAAAAAAAGATTAGGACAAAGAACATAACTTTACAAAAAGCACCAACCAACCTTTTCTTTGAATAGCTATAAAAGAGAACATGAGTTATGACATTGATGCATACAAAAGACAACCACAATAGAGGATTTAGGGAATTAAATAGTTATTTGGTAGTTCACTAGGTTGCCTAGACAATGCTGCCTGCTGATCATGTTGTTCAAACAAGACCAAAGTTGTATAACACCAGCAGTCTGCATTTTTAACAATCCACAGCTTCAGCAACTGCACATATATTTCCACCCTCTCATTTCATTCCCAAAGTCAAGCTATTACTCCATTCAACCAAAGGAAAGATTTAAGGTGGATAATTAGGAAATTAGCTAAAGCCATGCAAAAAAACCCAATCAGATCCTGCAGGTAAGACCATGTTCAGATCATCTTCCATCTCACTTGCTAGCAAAAAACCACCACTGTGCCTTCTTCTGACAGAGTATATCATATATATCAGTTTCCTATGCCTGTACACGTGTATAAAGAAGCCAGCAGTTTAACTTTGAATTCCACATTGAAATGCATGAAAAAGAGCTTTTACTGAATGTTTAGAAGTCAAAATCTTTATCGACTTTTTAAGCTCTTTGATTCTGACAACTCAGCAGTCAGCAAGCTTTTCACAGCCATAAACATCCCCAACTAGTTGCAGAAGAGGAGGCTTTCACTTGTGAAACTTCCCTTGATGTGGCTCTGCCTTCCTACTTGCAGGCATTCCCTTGACTCCTTAGCACTGCTGTTGGCACACTAAATGCCATAAGACAGGGTTTTTAAAAGAATGTTACTTGCATTTGCTTTTGCAAAGGCTTTTTAAGCAGTTGAACATCTAACTAAATTTAAGCAATCACCACATGCATGTAAGGAGGAATAAAAAGCAAGAGGAAAACAGAAACAAAAAGAAAAGGCTATATCACAAGTAGAGCTTTAAAATTCACTTCTAGTAATCCAATGTGCAATTAATAGCACAGATACAAAAACAAATACACTAGTCACCCTGTATAGATTTTCTACACTGACTTAATTTCTCGTATGAGGATCTTCATTTATAGGGACCACTTTACCACAAAGCAATGCTATCTCAGCTGCAATTTCACCTTTGCAAACAGATTAGAGTTTAAAAGTTCAGAGTGGCCTGCTTCTTGAAAACTGAGTTTCTCTTAAATTTCGGTAACTCTCTGTACTCCATTTACTATTTTCAGTTCTCTTCCTGAAGAGCAAAGAGTTGAAGTGTGACCTTTTTACTCACTTTAAATCTGACCTAGAAATGTACAGCTGAAACTTAACAGACTGATCCTCAGTCTGAGGACAGGTATGGTATGGCCCACACATTCTGCAGAAAGATCAGCCCACAGGTGTAGGAGTATAGCCAGGCCTGGTGCTTAGTTTGAGAAGTGGAATTTAGTCCTCTGCTTTGCATGATCCTGGGCTAATCTCAGTGGCCATCTGTATGGGGGGTGGGATAAGGGCATTTCCCCACCCCACAGATCTGATACGAGGTTGTCCTCAAAACTATGGCTCATTATGGATAGTGAGGAACTTGAGGCTAAAAAATTAAATACCTAAGTCTCCCAGCTTTCATTTCTACACTTGGTGAGAAACCAGAGGAAGCACAATGACATCCTGCACAGCCAGGTTCCTGCTTCTTTCTGCCAGTACTGATGGACCCTCCTAAATTAGTCTCATAGTAAGCTTAACTTTTTATCAGATTCCACAGTCTGATTTTACACAGTATACCAGTTTATTTTCCATACCAGATACTGAGCAAGAGACCATAATCCCAAACTTTCTCCACTTACTGGTGAATTCCCCACCACACTTGACAGCATTTAACTGCACCCTAAAGACTTTTCATCCCCACTGTCTCCTGAAAGATACACTATCACTTACTGTTAGAAATATAACCAAACTTGTCAGGGTCAGATCACCAAGTGGAGTGAATTATGTACATTCAGCGTCCTCATCACAAACAAAATGCTATCAAAACAACTTTATTGTCCACCTAATCATCAAGAAATAACTGCTACATCTCACATGCTACTTGAATAGATGAATAAATAACAACATGTGTTTAGGTATTATTCACTAAAGAACACTGAATATTTTCCTTTTAGAAACACATTGAAAACAAAGTTGAAACAATTCCCCATCGAAACAAAAAAAAAATGCTTTTTGCATGTTTAGACTATGATCTTTGTTCATACCCTTTTCCTTTTGATGGGTTTTGAATATAAGAATCTGTGATTAGTGACCAGTGTCAGTAGTGATAGAGGCAAGAACAAACATATCTGATGATTAGGCGGCTCTGTTGTTACTTTTGTATCTTAATGTCTGCTTTGGGAGGGCTGACTTGTGAAGCTAACTCCTCCAGGATTTAGCTCATAAAGGATCAGTGACTTCTAGCGTGCTCTTGAGTAGCAACAAGGGAAAAACCTGGGGTTGCTAGCTGCTATCTCATCTTTTTACTTTAGGCACCAGTGGGAAACACTGCAAGGCAGAACTTACCACTGGGGACAAGGGATCAAGAGGGCTGAAATTAGAAAAGACAGTTTGGCTGCTTTCAGTTCAAGTGGAAGTATTGTGAGAAAGTATTCCGAATTATGTCACACGGGGCAAGTGTCACTGCAGTCAGTAAGAACTTACTGTGCCAGCAAATGTCAGGCCAAATTACACAGCAGGACAGGCGAGCTGTGTGTCACACTCACTTCCAAAAGGAAAAGGCTTCCCCCCACTGCCAAGAACCTGCTCCCATTTCCAAGCTGATTTAAATCAAACTACTCTTATTCAAATCAAAACAGCATAGAGGGAGTACTATAGTGACACGATGTGCAATTCCTTGATTCCTCCCCACTTGCATGGATGAAATGCTTTGATTCTCCACCACCTTAAAACATGATCACCTCAAAGCTACAAAGTTGTAGATGTAAATGGCTGCCCCCAGGTTCCTGAGAAAATGTCTCACTGTCCCTATGCTCCTGGGTCATACCAATCTAATCTTTCTTGCCTCTTTGATCATATATTCTTTGCAGAAAGATGCATTTGCAATTTATGTGGGACCCAACACAGTATGCAGAACAACTGAGCCCTCATCAAGGCCTGAGGTCCCTTAGCAGTACTAGAAAAGTGAGTAATAGGAACATAAAAACTCAGTGCACCAGAAAGGAGAAAGACAGGACCAAGTCATTAACAAAATCTTTTTTTTTTTTTTTTTTTTAATTTGAGTATTAGGGAGTCTTTCACTGGACTGCAAACTCATAGCAAAGTGAACTCATTTTGATTCAGGTGTCTTTAGTTTAAAAATAAATGTTTCAATTAAAAATTACAAGTGCTTCAATATAGAGAAAAAACACATTCTTATGTTCTACAGAGGAAACAAACAAATGAAAAACCCACAACAAAACTACAAAATATTTGGATGAGTTGAAGAAAATGTTTATTCAATTTTTAACTTTTCTGATCTTGGACTTTTCAGAGGTTTTCAGGCTTTCATTTTCATGAAATTAATATTAGCTGAAAGTCACACAGATTCTTGTAATATTGGAATATCAGTGTTGGGTCTAAACCAGAAGGTCATTTGTTGGTCATTTGTTCCTTCAGTTCCTAAGCTTTGCTTGGTGTTTCAATAATTTCTCAGCTAAAACCAGATAAACATGGCCAAAAGGCTATCAAGAATAATGCCCACAAATAAACCACAATTTAAAAGCTCAGGAATTCAAAATCTGGCTTTGATTTAAGCCACTATTAACTTCAGTTATTTATTCTATCCAGTAGCAGCAGGCTACCATCAAGAATCACTATACAACATATACTATAAAAACTATACTATATATTTTATACCAATATGAGAGTTACTATAGTAGATCATCTCAGGTGCTTTAAAGCAGGGAGTGGACAGCACTGAAAGAGCAGTGGAGATTTAGGTAAAGACCAAGACTGTTCACAGAGGTAGCTGAGTAGCAAGCTCACATTTCCACACAGCAACACTGCAGGGATGACAGCCTTTGGCAAATGAAAAGTAACAAAGCAACTCTGGGGCTTTAACAACATTTCTGCTGTGAAGCAGCACCAATAAATACAGCTAACGAAGACACTGCTGAATACTCTGACCCTGCACATTTTTCTTAGCCACTAGTACAAGTTCTTTTTAGATACTCAATTTGTGTGCAACTCTGTCACTGACTGGTGTTCTGAATGGCTGGGCTTGAGCTATGTCTGTGTAAGCACAATTTGCCTCCATGCATTCAGCCTCCATCCCCAGAACGGCTGCTGCAAGAATGCAAATCCCATTTGGAAGGATTACTTGCCACGCAACAGCCAGAGGCCCTGTCCAAGGCTGGGCTCCCTGCTGTGCCAAGAAGCACAAACTCAGAAGCTTTGATCCAGAGAAGGACAGGATAAAAGCAGGCAAGGTGGCACAGGACAGTGGCATTGTCCCTTCACATGCACAGAACCAAAGCTGTCATTCCCTGCCCACCCTGCATACACCTTGTGTAAAGGTGCTCAAACAAGAAAGCACAGACCAACAGGCATCTGTACTTGGGGAGCTGGCAATAACTCCTGGCAATACAGATTACACTGGGGTACCTGAGTGTGGACACCAGGGGTTACACAATCATCTGGTAGAGGAAATAAAACTCTCTAGAGAAGTGTCTGCTATCTAGACCAGATCCTACAGTTTTTATGATCTAGGTACATTCCTTCCTAACAAGAGCTGTGGAAAATTACTGGAATGTCCCAATTACTCAAGAGTTTGAATGTGTTTTCCCTTTCAGTTGCATTTGCTATTGCTTATCTTTGCATTTTCTGGATACTTTATACATGTCATTCTGTTATTTCAGTATGCAAGGGAACCCCCCCTCCCCTATATCTACAGGATGCACTGCCACAGTCTGTTACATTCCCCACCTAAGGATCTCTTCAATTTAGCTCTTCCACAAAAGAAAGAGACTGGTTATCTCACGCTTGTGGAAACGGCAAACTGATTAACACTGGTAGCCATACTTCCATACAGAATAGAAGCAATGGCAATGCACTGCACAGGATTGTTCCCTTATCACTGAACACTGGCTGGTAAAAATTGAGAGATTAGGTGATGCACTGACTTGAGCTGAATGTCCTCTCTTCAGCCTCTCTGGGTTGAAGCAGAGACCAGCTAAGCCCAGTTGCAGCTGCGTCTTTTTCCAACTGCTCAGCTCCCTGATTTGAGCTCCTGAATAAAACAGAGCTGGTTTGGTTTTGCATTTGCTTTGTAGCAGACTTGTGTTGATCCAAATCGTTAAAAATTTGAAGAAGTCCCACATAGCCACTCCCCAGACATGCAGAACTACATCATCACGAAAATGAGAAATTTTACTTCAAATCAAGTTCAGTTCATGTATTTCTCAAGCGTTTTTACCAGTTTCAAGTAGATTTTTGAAAATCTGTTTTGTACCTTTCCTGAAAACAACTCAGTAAAGGAAACATGCAAGAGTAAGTGACAGTGTATCTGGGCATCAGGCAAAAGATGCCTGGTAAATCTATCAAGCCCTCCACCACCTTCAGCTTAGACCAGTAAGTATTCATTTTTACTGGTAGGGGAAAAAATGGAAAATTAAGCAGGTTTTGTAAACAAACCATGTAACAATCCTGAAAGTGAAACACTAAAACCGTACAAAGAAAACGGCACAACTTGCATCTCCAGCCAGAGACATTTTCTGGCATTCAGTTTAAGAGACTTTTTCTCCTGATTAGCTGCTACACTACATACAGGTTTCAAGTCTACTTCAATCTACAGCAATTAATAAGCACATAAAAAAGATGCCTTAGGTGAGTAGGAAGGTCTTCCATTAATACATGCTAAAAATAGACAACCTGTAGAACTATCAGAACAGATACTTCATATAATAAAACTTTGAATTTTACAGGCCCTGAGGATCCAAATTTATCATTGGCTTTTGAAACTTGAGGCTTTTCTGGGTCCATTTAAGTTATTAATAACTGCCCACAGTACCAGCAGTCAGCCATGAGGTTGAACAAGCTTTGGAGAACACCTGCACTACCATCTTGGGCAGTGCCACAAAAGGGAGCTGCATTGCACTGAAGAGATATAAACCAGCAGAGAAATCCATTTGTGTCTTACCTTGTACTGGGAAGAGCAGATGCCTTCAAACATATCTATATCCACACAGTCCATCGGTTCAGATCTTCCTGGTGATCAAAACTCTTCCAGCTTCTTGCTTCTTTACTATTATCTGCCAGCTAATGCAACCTGTAAATTTACAGAAGTGGGTGTGTTATTCTAAGATGTTTATTCATCTCATTTTATAAGGCATTCAATTTAAATACATATGGCTCTGTGCCATGTGGCCCCTATTGCTCTCCAGAGCTTTAGGTGTAATGGATTACAGACAACATTGTTTCTGTAGGTTATTGATTTTTGGGAGTATAAGTAGAAGACTCTTTAGGGTTTCTTTGCAGACTCAGACTTTCCAGACTGTCACATTCCATATGTGTATATCCTACAGATATCACAACATGCTTCTAATTTTATGAAATTCAAACCCTTAAAAATCATGGCACAACTTGCATCTCTGAACTGTCAATTTCTTTGTTAATTTATCTGTTAAAGGTTGATTCTTGTGGAAGGAGACTAAATTCAATTTAAATACTAGTTTCAGAATAAGAATGCTACTAATCTGAGGAACTGGAGGTTGACAGAGTGGCCAAGATTTATGTTCAGTAATCAAGGTAATAAAAAAGAAAAAACCTTCTCAAAAAGCAACCCTGGCCACAGTTCAATGGTTTTTCAGGAACAAAATTAATTAGTGGGACAGTAAAAAATTCAGTCAGATTTTTTTTTTTTTTTTTTTTAATTTCTCAGGGAATCACAGTGGGATTCCTCAAATATATCCAGAGCTGCAATGCCTTCCAGGTATCTAAATTTGGTCATCTAAATCAAAAGGACTTCTGAAAACCAAGCAACAGGTTCTCTGCTCATTCAGTACAGTTTTCCTTCGTGAAAGCTATGAGGGAATCACTTATATAAGCTTGACTCCCCACTGCAGATTGTTCAGCATACAGAGCATTACCTCTGTACCTGACACCTCTCCCCAATATCTTGATTCCTATATGCAGGATCCACAAGTGGAACACATTTTCCTGTGGATTTTACAAAAAACATATTGCAGTTTACATAAAAGTTCAATTAAACAACGCAGTGTAATTATCTGTTTACTGGCAGACAGGCAGCCTGTGTCAGTTCAAGAGCTGCTTTGCTGAGCTGTATTCAACTGCTCAAACAACTGTTTCATTATGAGATTTCACCAGACACCCCTGGCTCCAGCACCATGGCACAGAAAATGGGATGCATATTTGCTGCTTTCCACATTTTGGCTCCTGCTGCTTAAAAGCCGTCCCTGCTCTCCACAGAAATTGTTGGTGAGTATTTCAAAGGTTAGTACAGCTTTGTGTGCATGTGGGTAATAGTCTACACATCCTCTGTAGGCTGCTCCTTCCCTCCCTGTTTTATCATGGAAAACTGAAAATTAACTTACTTCAGTCAGAATGCCTAAAAATCATAAGTGGTGACACTTTATACTATATGAAGCACTTGTAGCCTTCCATCCTGATGTAAATGCTCACTGTGAAGGGTGGCACACAAAGCTACTCCATCCCTGCATGTCACACAGATGGCACATGTTACATCTGGTTTGATTGCTATTCAAACCTGAAATTCCTGATGGAGACAGAAAAAGTCTTGATCCTGGGACATCTTTTGAGGGAACTGTGCCTCTGCCTTCATGCAGACACATCTCAGTCTGAAAGGTCACACAATTACCCCAGAATCCTTGATTTTGAATCTCCAAATAATAACAACATTACACAGGCTCTACTTTTACTCCCAAAAAGTTCCAGGACTTGGCTTCTGTGAAGTAAAAGATTTGTCCTTCAGAAGTACTGGATAAAATGATAGTCATGACCTAACATGGGGAAAAAATACAACACACACTCTTGCAAATCAAGCACCACAATGCAAACCACCAGGAAAAAATACTGAAAATGCCACGCTATGCAGGTTATCTGAACATTTTCAGGATATATTTGTATTCAACCCACGGTTTTGGACCTCTCTAATTAGAACAAATCCACCTTCTTCGTGACAGTGGAGCCTGCAGAGACTGGCAATGGGAAGCAGCTTGCATTGCAATTCCACTATATATCACAATTGCTGCACCGTTGCTGGGATTTTGGCATAATACTATGTGACTCTTTCAGAATACAAATCCAACATAATGTCAAATACATTCAAATAAGTAAATCTGGGCTTAACACATGAAGCCCCCCTGCTATCTCAGAACTGTTGGATGGACCAGGGCCTGTAGGTCAGGAGAGGCAGCCAGCAAGTCTTTCTGTGATCAGTCTGTTTTCCTGTAACAACAAGGAGTCCTAGAGTAAGCAGGGCTCAGACAGAGGTGCTGTCCTTTGAATGGTGGGCCAAGGAGGAGCTTCATCGAAACATGGACTAGGACCACTTGGCAGAAAGAAGCAGCAGGTTAAGAAAAGGAACATCTGAGACACAGGTCTCATCATGTGCTTGGATGCAGTTAAAGAGAACTCGGATGGCATTGTTCTAACAGCTTAGCATGGATCACATGGATCATATCTGTGGCTATTTTGAAGAGGAAACCTGTATTTTATGTTTCTTGGGTGACTTTCAAGCTTCTGGAAGAAAAAACAAAAGTACAAAGGGCAGACAGATACTGACTTTGAGTGACCTATTTACTGTGGATGTGGCTATGGACTAATGATAAGGACAAGCTGCAACTATTTCTGAGCTATGAAAGTCTCCCACTATGCCTGTGTGATTTCCAACCACCAAGGAGTTATATGCTCCAATGTACATGTGTTATGAAATATGAGAATCAACCTTACTGAACAACCTCCATTTTACAATCACCATAAAGGACTTCTAAATGTAGTCCTGCACCATCTATTCTAGACTACCACTGGATTAAAATAGGAATGCCAGTGACCCTTTAAGTGACCACAGAAGGCTTCTCTCACCCATGTCTTCCATAACCAACATTGTACTAGTGGCTTGTCATAAAAACTATTGTTGTTCCTTAGGCATCACAATGTTTTACTGAAAGGCCATTCCTGGAAAAGTCTGCTTTAATAGACAGTTTAATAATGCAGAGTGCACTGCCCAGCCAAACCTTTTATTAAATCACACCAAAACTGCCTGAATTTATGCCATTGCAAAGACTGTGGAAAATTCCTGGCTGCCCTGGAAGCGTATGTACCAACCTCAGAGCAAAAACTCACACATCCTTTGTTGATTCATACTAATGTCATTGTTTACAACGTCAGGATGCATTAAATCCTGCTTAAATTACCAGGCATAAAAGCACTTGTGGATTGACATGTGGTCTTCCCTCAATAGCACAGTAATGGGGCTGATGTAAACCAGCATAATGTCACCAGATGCCTGCATGCCTCTGCACACTCCCACCCACCTCCCATCACATCTCCTGCTCTTTTTCCTTTGTCATTTTCTCTTCTTCCCACCTTTCTGTTTAGCTCTCCCTCTCATTTTGTGCTAGCAGAGTTTGGAGGGCAGTGGCTGGCAAAATGGATTTGCAGAGCAAGACCTGGGACTCTCAGTGGACAAGTTGACTACACTCAAGGTGCATGCCACCCATGTGACAAAGAAGGGACAGCAAAGAAGATGAAGCTATGCTCTTCTCAGGGGCTCAGTGAAAGAACAAGGTGAAACAGGCACAACCAAAAACACAAGCAACCGCATTTAAACAGAAGAAAACTCTCACCGTGAGGTTGGTCCAACACAGATACAGGTGACCCAGAGATGCAGTGCAGTCTCCAAATCCAGAGACTGAAGGCATTCCAAACTCACCTGCACACAGTCCTGTGCAACCTGCTCTAGATGTTTTTGAGCAAAGGGGTGGCTACACAAGCTCCAGAGGTCCCTGCAACCTCAGCAATTCTACAACCCTGTAAACAGAGCCCTGTTCCCAAATTTACTTGACTCTATTTTTAAAACAGATTCACCATCATATGTTAGTGACCTGGCAAAACTAAAAAATTGATCCTGCACTGTGGTACAAGAATTTCAGTTGAGGTCTCCACACTTCACAGATGGAATGGACTGATGAAAAAATGACTTTGAAAATGTACCCAGATGTTAGAGATGCTTCTTACTCTAAGAATCATGCGGCTCCTTTTATGCTTTTCTTAGGAGAAAACCTCCAGTGGTCACTGCTGCCTGCAGCAAGATCAGTACTCCTACTTTCAGCATTTAATGCATTACCCACTTGAAAAATTACATTTATGTCTTGCCCTTTATATCATGCTCCCAAATGGTGACTGCCAAGGCAATTTTTAGCAAATCTTTCCCTCAGCCTCCCAGCACACTGGATAAAACCTGCTTTTCTGATGCAGAAGAATGAAGAGAAGGCACAGAGAATTAATTGCCATAATAAAGAACAAGTTGGACCCTTACCCAGCTCCAGAGAGCTTTTCAAAGGAAAACTGGCAAGCATGCAAGCTCATACACTTCTTTCAGAGAATGCTATCAGCAAACCAAAGGTCACAATGAGTGTTTTACCTATGGATTACATATATCATCAGTGGCAAGGATTACTCAGTACCAAGCAGAGATGTATCATGTTCTTGCCCAAAGAGGTGGCTAAGTGTTCTGCATAATTCATAATCTCCATCAGCCAGGAGCAAGAGATAGGTCATTCTTTCCTACACCCATCACTCTTTATTTCAACAGTTAACACACTCCTGTTATTAATCATCTACTGGTGACACCTCTAACCTCACCATTCTGAGTCCTAGTATCTTACACTCTAACTCTGAAAAGCTTTATTTATAACAAACTACCAGGCAGATCCAGAGTTATAACCCGGGTTCACTCCTGATTCTTTTGAAGAATAACTCAGCCTTCAGTCACACAAAAGAGTTAACTATTAGGCTCTTTGTGAATGTTAAAAACTTCACAGAGATTTTCATTCTTCCTATTTTGTATATTTACTGTGGCCAGCACATGCCTCCAGATAAGTCACTCATAGTTACCCCACAGTAAATGTGTCCAGTAGTTTCTTTGAAATAATTCAGGAAATAACAAGACTTTTGGTCCACTTTAATTTCTACTGCTTTTAAGCTTTAAATATCTTCAGTATCACAGTCATAAAATTGCTCCCTATCACTCAAAGGAGATCTGTTGCAGACTCCATATTTTCTTTAGTTGTGCTCCACAAGACTGCTGAGTTTTGCATGCAAAAATTTAGTAGCTCTTCATTAAAAAAATCATATGTTGCTTATTAATTAATTTAGTTGTTTAGTAAGCACAGCCAGGCATACCAGTCCATATTTTTCTCAAGCAAGGATGTCATGGAACAAGTCAGGGAAAGTTTTCTGCACAGACACACTAACTCTGACAAGAATAGATAATTCATAAACACATACACATAAACACATAAGAACTTTTTCAATTATTTGCCTGTCTTTACCTGGCAATTGATTAATCCAATTTCTAGCATGGCCAAAACTTCTGGACTACCTATAATCCAATGAGCTCGACTGGAGCACGAGTTGGTTGGTTTTTGTTGATGCAGCTGAGGTCTGTTGCATGGACACCGAGGGATTTGGCTTAGCTGAACTCTTGCTTTGGGGAGCTCCAGGCTGTGAAGAAATCTGTGCTGATTCAGCTTATCTGCTAAGGCAACACAGCCCTGGCAAGACCCCCAATGGAAGGCAGCACCAGAGGAGATGCTACAGCACAAGCACTTAGGAATATTGCCTGCTGTTGCCAGGAGAGGAAAGACTGCCCAGTGTTTTCAAACTTCTAAAGGCAGTGACAATACATAAAATCTCTTTAATGTATGCACAATATTGCAGATATGTCAGGATTATATTGACCCATCAATTTTATTAGCAGAAATAAAAGATTTTGTCAATAATAACCTTGAGTTTTGTTTTATTCTGCATTAGGCTGTTGTAACTGCAGATCCTGGGTGCAATAGCATAATTGCATCTCTACCATTGTAACACTTGTAATTGGCTTCCCTCTTTCTTTAATCTCTCCAGTGGAAAGATGAAAGTTCAAACTATTCCATACCTGGCATTAGTCTAGAGAACATCAGTTTACAAGGGTAGAGCAAATTCCATCAGTTCTAATAGGATTAAAAGTGTTTCTGCAGTTTTCAAATCCTCAGAAGTAGCACCTTTTTTTTTTTTTTTTTTTTTTTTTTAAGGAATAACTAGTGTTTACACAGTTGATTAGTATGGTCCACCACCATCAGAATAGCTGGTAAGAAATTTAGCAGAATAATTTCACTGCATCTGCATGAACTATTGCTTTATGATTATGACTTACAGTAAGTCTGACATAAACTAGAGGGGAATAGGTCACTCTGGGACAACAGGATAGTAGGCAACAGCCAATTGCTTGCATATGTAGTTTTAGGTCTAGTTAAGTTTTTAAGTCTCTAGACTATCTTCAGATACAGGCAGTGTCACTGTTACTATACCCTTATCTATTCCTACAAATTATCTGGTAAAATCACTCTGCAAACATCAGAGCTCACTCTGATGAATTTCACATAGATTTGAACAGTAGCATCTGCCTTCCAGAGGTAGTGCTGCAAACCATTAGTAGAAAATGCTTGCCTATTTTTTTTTTTTGAATTGCTTTCCTTTATCTACTGATTTACACACTTTCCCCTCTTCCCTCATCCTCCCAAAAAAATAAAGGCCAGGTGTAAAGCAACACCCTCATTCATCAAAAGCATGTTCTCACTGCTGATTTACCTTCCCAGACAGTCAAAGGGTCATTTTTAAACATTAAATTGTCAATAGGATAAAGATGAACTGATCCTACTTGCTTTAATTAGCGGCTTTTTCCACAGCAGCCTCTCCATATAAAGGACTCCCTCCACAGACCTTGAATGCATGACTGCTTTCTGCAGTTGAGAAAGGTGAATTTTCTCTGACACAGTATATATTTTGCAGTTCTGCTGCACAAGCATGGCCATTTATCCATAGCATAGTCAATTTCCTTCCCAGTTTTTCCCATCTAAGTCCTGTTTAATCCTTAATTACTTATGCATAGCTGTTTCATCTCTGTTACAACCATCTATGCAATCTCTGCTTTAAAATATTTTACTGAAACAGTCGTCTGGCCCCTCCTACTATATGAGAGAAATAGATGAAGGCTATCTCTAGTAAACTGCCTATCACTACTACAGCAGGCTTTTCCAGTGGTTACACTTTAAGATATCTTTAAAAAAGGCTGCCGTCTTACAGGCAGTGTTCTACTCTAAATACAACATGCTAGCCACAGGCTCACAGTTCATTTTGGTATGGAGCAGACTCGTGCCTTTGGCTGTGTATCAGCAATACACACCTCTGCAAACTGGTCGTGACAGGCACCTGGTAGTCCCCGCTCGAAAAACAAAAAAATTTAAAAATCCTGCCTTCTACCCGAGATAAGATGCTTTTCATGCGATGATAGATACTAATGTCACCTTCCCTCGCAGCTCCCACCCGCTCGAAAAGAGTGGGAATAATCCACACGTTATTTTCACTACGTGCCTACCCCGGAAACTGCTTATTCACATATAACCGAGCCCACTACGCTGCAGAAGGACAGATACAACGCAGTGCTTCTTAAACTACCGGCGAAACCACCCGGCTGCCGCCGCCTCTTCAGATCACCTCTCACCAAACAAGAATTAAGGAGACGAACCCAGAGGCGAACGCGTCTGAGCGCAGCCCCAGCCCTCTCGCACCCCTCACGCAGGGGCTGGTGCCCCCGAACCGAGCCCAGCCGAGCCGCGCCGAGCCCAGCCGAGCCGCGCCGAGCCCAGCCGAGCCGCGCCGAGCCCAGCCGAGCCGTGCCGAGCCCAGCCGAGCCGCGCAGCCCCCACCCCGGCGAGCCGGAGCCGGCCGCTGCTGCCCGCTGCCGCTCACCTCCCCAGCGCCGCTGCTGCTGCTGCCGGGCACCTCCGCCGCCCGCTGCTGCTGCCGCGCCGCTGCTGCTGGCCCGGCGGCGGGCGGGGCTCCGCCGGCCCGGCCTCCCGGGAAGGGTCCCTGGCTGCGGCAGGGCGGGGGAGGCGGCCCCGCCGCGGGGGCGCGGAGCGGCGGCGGGCGAGGCGCGGGCGCCGAATGTAAATGAGGAGCGGCGGCTGCCGGGATGAGGGGCAGGTCTCGCCGTTTAGCCGTGATTGCGCCCGGAGGGGCAGCCCGGGGTGCAGCGGCCGGGCCGGAGGGGTTAAATGCACGGCAGGAGCTGCAGGCAGGAGCACGCGTTACGGTGGAATTACAGGTGGCTGCCAAAGCGGCTCGCTCCGCACGGCGCCTTCGCTGCGAGCTGCCGCTCGTTTGACATTCTGGCAGTGTTTTACCACTCCTTTGCACCGGGGCTCGTGTGCTGTCACGGCAGCTCTCACAGGTTTGAGCCTGGCTGCAAGAGACCGCCAGAGGAAATTTGCTGCTGATGAGTTATGATTTATCGCGTAGACAGGGCAATGTTTCTAGGGACGTTGGTGTGGCTGCTCCAAGAGAAACTGAGCCTCGGAAGTGCAGGTTTAGGAACAGTGGTAGCTCCCAGCCCAGGTCCGTTCCAGTTCAATGCCTTACCCAAAGCACTACTGATTCCTGAAAATTTTAAGCCTGCCTTCCTTTCCCCTCATTAGCCACAATCACTGGTTGTTATTTTTCTGTATTAATCGATAGAGGGAGAAAACCCTACCTTTTTGATTACCTCTTGTTGCTTTAGGTTTGCTATTGCTATATAATTATTATCTGCCAATACAAACCTGCTACGTCTGTCCTCTGACGGTGTAGGCTGTCCTTTTATTTCTTATGACTTCAGTGGAAATGTTGGGCGTGTCAGGAATTTAGGACTTAAGAGTGCAAAGTGGTACACAGAGCTTCTGATGTATGGAACAATCACAGAATGGTTTGGGTTGGAAGGGACCTTTAGTCCAACCCCCCTGCAATGATCAGGGACAACTTTAAATAGGTCAGGTTGTTCCAAGCTCTGTCCAACCTCTCCTTGAGTGTTACCAGGAATGGGGTGTCCAGCACCTCTCTGGGGAACCTGTGCCAGTGTTTTATCATCCTCTGACCAACCCTCTTTTAGGTTAAAACCACTACCCCTTGTCCTATCACAACTGGCCCGATGAAAAACTTTGTTCTTACCTTTTTTATAAGCCCCTTTTAGACATTGAAAGGCCAAAACAAGATCTCCCCATCTGCCTGGTTGTTCAGCACTTCAGTCAACAGGCTTTACAATCTTCTCAGACTTTCTTCCAATTAAATAAAGAGTTGCTGCTGGTGAAATATCACTAACATTGAAACTATGGATTATTCAGTGAGATTTTACTTTCTCAGTGCAAAACCAACCACTGCCGCATTTTTCTGGTTTTCCCTTCTTATTTCTTCTTTTGCCCAATATTTCCTTCAAGTTGCTGCATGAATGGCTGAGTGCATATCATACACCAACAACTAACAACATCTGCAGTTAGTTATGTTTTCAATCTCAGTCCAAATATTAAATAATTAGGCTAAATATGCTAATGAAGCTGTAATAAGAGAGTAACCTATTACTGACTAGGAAGTGTAAGAGTTTCACCTTTCTGTATGATGGGCAAATATAGAGGAGAGTTTCCCAGGCTGGCAGCTCAATTGTATCTTCCAGTCTGTGGATACTCTGGTTCATAGTCAAAGAGAGAAGAAGCAGCAGTCTGCCTAATCTCCCTGCTGCCGTATAAAGAATAAAGTAACAGCCTGAAGTTAAATAGACCCCTTTGCTCCACACAGAGAGGGTTTGTTTGGCAGAATGTCCATCAACTCTGCTAAATTTAAAAAAAAAAAAATTTTTTCCTATAAAAGCTTTTTCTATCATAGCTGCTTAATGTGGCTCAGGAGGAAATTTCAGCTTCTAAGAAAACATTATCCCGGGGTTCACACAAACCACATATGGAAACTATGTTTCAGAGAAATCACTTGTCTGCCTATGTTTTACATACTGAGGTTAACCATTTTAAGCCAGTTTATTTAACTAGCCAGCAACAGATATTTACAAGTTAAAAGATGTTTTCTGAAGAAGACTAAAGTTCAGCCACTTCAGAGATCTACAATTTGAAGAGAGGTTATGACTTGTCTCTGGTCGAAATTTGTAAGTAATTATAAAGGACAAACGAAAAAGATTGGAGTTTCTTTCTCACTGGAACAAAATTAGTTTTAATGTTATAACTATAGTAATAAGAAATTTTCAAAATCCTCATGGGACTTGTAAAAACATGTGATATTATTCATCTTCTACCTAGTGAAAATTCTTTTTAAAAGGAGTGGCAAACCAAAACAAATGTAAATTTTTAATGCATAGAGAATCCAAATTCAACTGGTTTAGATATAAAGTAAAATTTATCTTTGCAAAATGAATGGAAGTTGTAAAATGGGATGAACAAGGGTATATACAAGAATTCTTTGTCCTTGGAGGATTCCTTAGCACTCAAGAGAACTGAAACCTGATAGATCCACCTCAGCTTCAAAGGATCAGGCGGAGGTGCCCAAGCAGCACTGAGCTGTCAACTCTCAGAGCTGCAGCCAAAGGAACCCCAGATGATTCCTCTGACCATATCCATTTCTTCTCTCTGTGGGCCAGTCACATGGTGGGTAACCAACACCCAGCAGGAGCTGAGAGATTTGCAGTTTTTAAAACTGAATCAGTCTGTAACTGAAAGGAAAAACCATACACAACTTATTACACAGTATTTTTTCCACCTCCTTCTTATTCTAGGACTATAATTATTCCCTGCTGCAGAAGCTGTACAGTAGTAATCCCTCTCCTCCTACATGCTTCATTTACAACTTGAGAGCTAACAGCATAGTAAATTTTTAATAAATTAGGCTAAAATATTTTGGCACTGCACTAAAAATAAAACCTGGAGATGAGTTGTTCAGAATATGTTCCTTAGACGCATAAAACTATCCCTGAAATATGCAGGATTTTTTACAAAAATGTCTTGGCTTATAAACATCTGTGATCATAAATGCTTCTCAGAAAAGCACTGGCAGTGAATCTGTAGTATTTGAGTCACTTTTTTAAAGGAGAAAGCTTTTCCTTTTCACTATTAATCTCTCTTTCCTTTCATCTCAAATTTAATTCATCTCTAGGTCTTTACAAAGTCATGAAATTATGCATGTGCTAAAAATGATGAGTTAGAATGAAAGAAGAAGGACCTCACAATGATTCTATAAAAGTAATAATAAAAATACTGGGAAGAATAAGGAAAATACTGGAGTTTCATTCATTCAGGACCACAACATTGGCCTGAGCCACTTTAGCAAGTTTTAAAAGTAATGTTTCTAATTTTGTATCCATTGGATTAATTTTAATTGTGAATTCAGATAACAGCAATACTGTACTTATTACTATTACTATTACTATTACTATTATTAGTTATTTCTTCTGTAATTTTGTATTTATGCTTAACATTGGGTCCCTGAATCCATGGCAAAGTATTTCATTAAATAGTCTTATTTTCAGGCATCCTAAATGTTTACCTGCCTATAGAAGCTATAAATACCTAGCAGCTCCAGGACTGAGCACTGTTTAATTAAATGTTTATACATGATCCTGGAAGTCCAATGTTAAGCCTACAGACTACAAAAACCTTAAATTTCATATCTGGGGTTTTCTCTCCTCTTTTGTTTCTCAGAAGCATCTCATAGCTCCTCAGAATTTGTAAAGAGCAAGGAAAGAACTGAAGAAGGAAAAGATGATCAGCTATGGATGTCAAAGTCATTTACACACAAGACATGCTCATATATTGAATGGTTTTAGGAAAGTGCTCAGAGATTTCATTTTGATGCATATTGATTAAGATGAGCTCTCAAAAAGGCAGCTGTTTATAGGGAAAAGTTGTTCTTGTGCTGGTTGCATGAACATAACAGGTCTTTGAGCAGTTAATTAAGCAAGATGGAAAAGAAGCAATATATTAAAAATACAAAATCTTCAACAAAACAAAACAAAACAAAACAAAACAAAACAAAACAAAACAAAACAAAACAAAACAAACCTACTAATGCTTTAAAAGTTCTCATAGAGGGAAAGAAAAACTTTAGGGTTTATGGGAGAATTCAAAAGACTTTGAGAGCACTTTTCATTGTGTAAGACTGTAGCTGTTTAGGGATTTTGCAGAAGAGCATGGAGTACACCACTGAAAAGAGGAAACCAAAATACATTTTCAAAGGTTCCCACAATTATTTTAGATCTGTATCTAAATATTACATATCAAGCTTTGGAATGGGGATGCTTCTCTTATAAATGTTCTGAATAGACTATTCAAAACTAGACGTGTTGAGGGCGTGTGTATACCTCACCCATACCTTAATGAAACACGTATTTGAGGAAGATCACTGGTAGCTGAAAGTAAACGTAGGGTTTTTTTGTTTTCTAGGTTCAGCACAAAAAGAGTAATTCACACAGAGAAAAGCAATTTTAAAAACACGTCAACAAAAAATTAGTTTAAAGTAGCCCTATAAATTCTATAAAGAATTCCTGGTACTGCTTGAGGCATCAGTACTGGTGGGACCTATGTTCCTGAGAGGTCACCACATCACACTGGAACAGTGGAGGCTTAAATTCCATTTTACCATGTGTCTGTCAGAGTCAGTATTAACAACAGTGGCACAGCAGGGAAGAAGATGAAGCAATCTGGACAGCAAATGACCAATGAGACCTCTCCCACAGCATACCTTAATCTCTTCAACCAGCCACGTATCTTCACATGTCCCATAAACTAAAGGAATTTGTCATTCCTGACTTCCCATTCATTTTAGGTGTTTCCCTAGTTTATGTCTATGTGGTCAACAGAAACATTCCACCACCAGCTTTAGGCTGGGGTTTAATATGTGCTTTCCAGCAAAGAGCTCAGTGTGATGTACATCTCACTGAAACTTAGTGTGGAAATTATTTTCCTCATGCCCAGCTCTTATAAAAAGGAAAAAAAAAATATTTTAATGTTGCAAGTAAAAAGCTAAATGAAACTAAAAGCAACTGCAGGAAAATATGGAAGAAAATGAAAACTAAAAAAAAAAATAATCTAATATTGTTTTCCTCTCTGTTGCAAAATACCCTTAACTAAGTACTTAATCCTGCAGTTGGGTTTTAATAAACTGGTATTAGGGACTTTGCTATTGTGTCAGCATTGTGATAGAAAAATTCAGGGGGCCTTTCCAGACATCATCACCAGAACACCAAAAAGATAGGGCTTGCTATTTTCTTAATAAACAACAGATAAGATACAAACTTCCTGGGTATTTAGAACCTCCCTCCTATTCAGAAACTAAATTCATTGCTTCATTATAATTAGGACCTTTACAGATTTCTTTTTAATTGCTAATTACTTTTTAATCTCCCTGGCAATAAATAGATTTTCTAAAATTAATTGATTTCACTCGCAAGGACTAACAGATTACTCAAGATTGTGCTCACCATCTGTCATGTAAACACAGGTAAAGTAAAATTTTCCTTGCTTTTTCTTCCTAAATTGCATCTCTTTTCCTTTGGAGTTGTTGTGTCCAGATTTATAGTATCACCAGCAGTTTTTGGTTGGATGCATTTATTTGTAAAATAACTTTCAAGAAGCAGAAATTTTATATGCACTGAAGACTTTCAATAAGTTGCAAAGGGTTATATTAAGCTAAAAGTTCCCTGGGAAGGATAGTGCAGTTCTTATTCCTAAATGTAAAACTCTGTAAAACTACAATCACTTCCAATTAGCAATGTGTTGGATTAATTCATTATTATAGTTCTCCAAATTAAGAAGACTAAAATAAGATGAGCTATTTGTCTTCTTCTGACATTCTTCTGTGCATTTCAGGGAGAGAAGGAATAGGTAAGGAATAGAAAATTCATGTTTCTTACCTCAAAGGTTGGGACACTTTGTACTGAAAATTAATTGTCACATAACTTATAAGTCTAGGAAGTGAGACCTCAGAAACAGATGTCTGATTAAAATTGTTTGCACTCTCCCTGATCCAATTAGAAAACTATCCCTCTGCCATCATGGCACTGTTATTTCTGAGTTTTATGAAAATATAACCATTTAGAGCCTACTGGATCTCTTCTTTATAGCTGGATGAAGGTATTTGAACAATTGCATTACCAAAACAGTTTTTTAAGTCCTTTTCAGGGGCTATTAATTCAGCCATGTAAACATTAGCATTTTGTAGAGATTTTTAAGTGCATTTGGTCACAAAACATGCTGCTGGATTTTGATTCAGTAGTGCATTACTTGTCTGATGGTGTGACCCTGAAATGCCCCAGTCAATGCAGCTTTCCAGAAAGGTTCCAAAACAGCTTCCATGTTCTGACAACAGTACTTATTATCAATTTTTTGAGAAAATTTTTAAAAAAAAGGTATTTTGTCTAAATATGACTTCCAATTAAAGTGTGAAAGTATTTCAGCCAAATATAAGATATGGCCAAGGTATCTGCCTTTTGTGTATTATTAAAATAAATTTGGAGCATTGACAAAACAAATATAATGTGGCTGTTTTCTATAGGGAAAAAGAAAACAGTAGAAATATATAAACCTGGAAAACATGGAAACCTCGAAGGTGAATTCTGTTCTAGCATATTGATTTCTTTTGATTGTTTTTATTCAGAATGTAATATTTTTGTTTACTCCACAGGCAGGAAAGATAAAATAATTTTCAGAGAGTGCTTTCTTTTTTTAAAATACATTCCAGGGCAAAAAAACTTTTCTGTTTTCCACCCACCTTGCCATCCTCCTTTTCCCTACCATTTCTATCATTTTTTGCTTTCATCCCTGCTTGCAAAAGGTTCTGTGCCATTTCTCAGAGCCAACCTTCTAAACAATCTCTGCCCATCAGTTTCCTGTGGGTTGAGGTGTTGGACTCTTCCAAAATTCTGGAAAGACCAGTCTGTAGCTTTGCAATACAAATCTTCAAATTCTACATTTGCCACATCAATTGTGATGATATTCTTTGGATATTTATCTCATACTGTGTATGAATTAGCTATATTAATCAAATTTGACATTAATTATCAGACACAGCACTAGGATCTGAGAGATGACTCTTAAAGAGTGCCATTCCCTGGTTTCCTGTTGGGGAGAGTGCTGGGCACAGGTGATGCACTGTCAGACATTCCTCAGGGACCCATAATAACCCCCCCCCCACTGTCAACCAGATGTAGCCACAGACTTACAGGTCTGCAGATGTCTGTCTGTTATTCTATTGGCAAGCTCAGTCACCTCTGAACATCCAAAAAGCAAGCACACCATCCACTTTGTCTAGGTTTGAAAGCCATTACAAGTTACTCAGTGCAGGTAACACAATTGTTGATATTTGCATGAATCATGTAGGGATTTCCCTGGAAAGGATGGGTCAGCAAATGTTTTGGCTTCTTATATTCAGTGAAAATGAGGGTCCCAAATATGGGTGACTTTCTTCTTAACGTGTCATGCTTCCTGGTGTTTGGCTAAACATTGGTCACACTCTGAAATGAACAGTATCCAATGCATTGGTATGCCAACAGGCTAATCCTTGGAAAGAAAATAGATGCATTTGGACTGTGAAATTTGTAGTAATCCACCCAGCCCTGTGGGAGCAGTGTAAGGAATCAGGCTGGTTGTTGCTGAGCTTGGACTGATAGTAGCAGGGCTTCTTTCACCTGAAACAACCAACCCAAGGGGAATCCCTCACTAGGGTAGTCATGCCATGCCTTGAATTCACAGAATAGACAGCAAACTATGTCTGAATGTGAACATGTATATATGCACAGTAGTAAATAAATGTGATTTGCAGCTCAATTCCAGCACAGCATCCATGTCCTCTTTCATCAGTGTTCCCAAATAAACTATTTTATCAGCATTAGCATCAAGCTTTTCAGTTCAAAAGCAAAAGAGTTTCTTAAGCCAGTGAAGAGCTTAGATTTCTTCCATCTGTCCTGTAACTTCCTCACTGTACATGGAAAATGGAGGTTTCCAATCTCTGTGTCTGGTTCTATTTGCTTAATTCGACCTTGTTATTAACCCTCTAGCAACTCACAATCCAACACACATCAACCAATATGATCCTAATGGTTTTACAGGCCTGTGGCCTTATTTTGAGACTTTGAAGTTAATAATTTTGCTTGAATAAGGAGTTCAGAAATGTTAAAGCTTTTGGTTAAGAACTGCAGACACAGGAACAAAAAATACAATGTTCCCTGCATGCCCCTTTTTCTCTTGAAGACAAAGTGGAAATATTTGCCTCATTCTTTTCTCTTCCTATGCAAGTATCTGCAGTTTCACAAGGTTTACATCATTAAAAATTCTCCTCTAAGGCAAAAGTTGTAGAGCCAACTGAACGGGACTCATTTTCAAGTCAATGAGTTTCTATTTGAACAGTCAAGTCATACAAGTTAAGATAGTGGAATAAGAAAGCAATAATCTAGTAATAATGAAGTGGGAAGAAGTGTGAGTACTTATTAAGCCCTGCTCCCTCAGGACTCAAAATTACGTCCGAGTTCTCAAATGTGCTGAGCTTCAACTTAAGTCACATGCATGTAATGGAGCAGAGAAAATTGTAACTGATTTACAATATTAACAGTTTACTGAATTTTGCATTTGTGAGAGTAGTACTTTGTGTATAATTTATTTTTCCTAAGCTGCCATTCAAAAATAAAATGTATTAAAGGAAATGCAAAGGCAACGCTGAATTCAGTCAAAATGAATGAGTACGTTTTAGTGCTGTTCTTTTTTCAATTATCTTGTCTTAGAGGAGGACCATGAGTAGCTTTTTCCTACTACAGTTATTGTTTGAATGGATGAAAGGAAAGAATGAAGAAATGAACAGGAAACAAAGGGCATTTGTAAAACTCATATAATTTGCCTGTGGAATTTTAGCACTCAAACAAAACATGTTTGAATTCAAACAAGCATTTAAATTTCTCTTCCTCTGACTTAATTTTTTTTTGGGGGAGACACTGATCACATTTCAGCTTTGATGGAACCATTTTTATCCTAGACAACTTACAGCTTTAATTGTTTCGTACTTGTTTCAGACAGCTAAATCTTCAGAGTTATCCTTCTTCAATAAGAAATCTCTAAACTCATTCTTCCTCTATGCCTCCAGCCTCGTCACAGACTCAAGTCAAACTTTAGCCAATCCATAACCAACTTCTTCCAACCAGTGGTTTTATTTATTTGGTGCCTTTTGATTTATAATGCTGTTCAGTGTGGCATCTGCCTCATCTCAGCCCTATTCAACCTTCACCCATGTCTTGCTAGGTACTTGCTTATTTATCTCCTCCAAGAAATGCTTTATCTAATGGAGAGTTATAATTCTCCATTTCTCAAAGTAAGCAGTGAAGGAACCTGTTTCTCTTTGTCAGCTGCATTCATATGGTTATATGCAGATATATATATTTTCATTGCTTACTACAGGTTTTTTTCAATCACAAAAGTTTTTTTGACTGTCAGGAAAAGTTTGTGTTCTCACATCATCTATATTAATACCAGCTTTGGCTCCATCACTATTAAAGCAAAGTAGAACTAATTCTCCTCTTTCCTCTTGATTTTTATTTCCTTTTTGTCCATGACCATGGCAAGAAAGATCACATAAGGAACACAATACACCCAGGCAAAAGAAAATATAGTCTGAAGAGACAAACTTGGTTAGAAGTCTGCCTGAATAACACCAGAAAATATTTTTAAAACATTGAAAAATTAAATACACAGTCATGGTTTACATAATGCTGACCTACCAGTATTTTTTGTACTTCAATTGCTGCTACTGGCTTTCTCATCCCTTTGCACATTTGCAGCAGCATCACAAGACCTCTGGCAGTGGTACTGTCCAGCTGACGTCAATAATAAGCCCTGCTGTTGACTCCAAGGATCAAAAACTTTATTTTAAATGCAAGTCAGGATTTTGCTTTTGAAACGTATTTTTTGTTAGCTTCAAAAGTGGTTTTACCTGTTGCTTTCTTCCTATCTCGTTCAGTTGAATGACTAAAAGTAATTACCAGGTTATAAATAACTAATGCCCCTGAATACAAGTGGAAATGAAAAGAAAATGGAGACATCTTTTGAATTCAGTTAAAACCTGTTCAGGATAATCTCCTCTGGAGTGTAACTGTAATTGGTCAACGTTGCGACTGAAGATTAGGAAAGACATAAGAATTAAAAGGAAGGGAAATAACCTACATCTCACTTTGAAATGAAATCTGTTTCCCTGACCAAACAGTCTTGGTTTATAACTTTATAGCAGACATACAAATAGTCAGGAGATGTTTTTGTCCATAATGTGAAAAAATTAAAAAGAACAGAGCAATGAAAGTCTAAGGAAATACTAAAAATAGCAGGAAACTGAGCCAGACAGTCATGGGACCAACAACAGTGCTAAATGTTGTACAGAAAGAGTAAGAAGTAATTCCTTTAGAAGATGCAAATTCCCAAATGTTTTGTAAGGTATCAGACATTTTTTTTTCCCTAAAAGGACATTGTGCCCTTGCAAAAAAAAAAAACTGTGTGTTTGGTACTGACTTTGAAGCAGTTTCCTCTTGAAGAATTCATTTTCCTTGCATTTAGCTTAAAATAAAAATTTACTTTCAAGAGTGTTGTCTAAAGCAGCACATGATTGTGAAATATTAAAGATATGAATCTCTGTATATAGGCAATTTTAATGAAAAAGAAGTTGCTTAAGAAAACATACCTAGAGTATGGTCTAGCAATGCTTATTCATTTTCATCAGACACCCTTGATTACGAAAGAAAATAGATAAGTCATACTAAGTTTCCTGATCTTATTGCCACTCGTTTTAGCAACTGGGACGATTCAAGGGGATGACCTGGGAGGGATTTCCTGTTTAACAAGCTAGAGATTTTGCTTCTTCCTACTGAAAGAGCTGCCCGAGTTCACTTAAATGTAAATGAGTACACTTGTAATTTTCTGCACACTACTCTTGTTTGAATGGAAAATGCGAGGGAAGACACAATTGAAAAACAGACCTAAGTTTGTTCAAAGTGTGGAGACAAATTTACAAATTTGATATGAATGAAGATGCATTTTGAAGTTTATGTATGGTACAATAAGACAACACAGGGAAGTCTAGAAGCTCAGAGTTTCTTTGTGAGGTTCTGCCTAACTGAATGTACAGTGACTGCCACTGGAAATAGCAGCAACATTCTAATAAGGTGAGGTGTTCTTCATGCATTTCTTTAACAGAAAAGTACAGGTAAGTTTCCATTCACTACCCTAGCCAGAAACAGTTAGTTTCTGTCTCTCTCATTTTAACTTTTTCAGCCTCTATATCCTGGTTGTTAAAACACAATTCTGCCCCTCTATTCTGCCTTGTTTACATTGTTTTATAATCTGTTCCTCAGAAATCATTTGCCATGATTTAAATGTTTCAATGTTTTGCTTCTGAGAATGCTGCCTATTTGTCATATCTTTAAAGGGTCTGGAGGAAAATATTAGTAATAATATAGAGAAATGGGAACGAGTTATTCTACAAAAAAAAATGGATTTTTTTTCTTTCAAGGGAAATAATTTGCAGGAATTTGTGTTAGGGGGGTGGATAGTTTGATATCAGTCATTGCTTGTGATAGTAACTCTGAATTAATTACTGCATTCACAGTGCTATTATCAATTTGCTAGCTATCCAACATGAAAACAATAGTAGTGGATTTCAGTGCATAGAATTATGTAATCCTAATTTAATTTACATAAGCCTCTATAAAATCAGAGATCAACTATAATGACCTCCAACTGCACAAAATGTTTCAGAGAGACATTGCTATAGATCAATTCCTAATTTTTTATCCACTTTGCTAAAAATAAAAGATGACGATTACGATGCATTTATTCACATTGCAAGTAGCCATCTGCAGGTGCTGCTCTGCTGAAGAATAGAAAAGCACGGTCATGACTGAAGGTTCATTGATGCTGCAATGAACATCTGATTACAGGAAAAATTCCACTAAGTCTGCAGGAACATGGTTAAAAATAGGTTGTGCTCAGCATGTCAAGCATACAGATTTTACCCCATCAGGCACAAAAAGAAGTATTGGTTTACTTTATGTTCTCCATCTTTGTTTGGATAACTCACTTCTTAATCAAATATAGGCAGCAAGCAAATAATTTTTTCCCATGCTCTTCTTCCTGTCAGTCCCAGTAATAGAGGGTTGGCCTTGTTTCTTTGGATCATTACTGAAATGCATCTATTCACTGCTGTCTCAGGGTTGATGAACAGGTGTATTCTTAAATCTTCATTTCATTTTCAGTGAACCATTTGGATATTACAGTGTTTGATCCTTCACATCCATTCCTTCATGTCACTCATATTTATCCTATGCTGACAGGATTGCAGTGCCAGATTAATTACTCTATACAACTTTGCTTTGCTAGCAAGTTATAAGTTAAGGAAACTATGATGTGTATAAAATTACTGTTGCAGTTCTGATATAACAAGCTCTGTAGGATGGGCATATCATCTTACTAGTTCAAATTATTCAGTCAGGAAAAATGGACATGTTTCCAGGCACAAGCATCTGGAGCCTAATTGTGTGTCCCAACTGTATCAGCTGGTTTAATGTCATTCTTCGTAAGCTTTGTCTCTCTGTCATGCACACACACAAAAACATCCAACACACAGACTACTTATTTGTGCCTTGCACATTAATTTCACAGGAGGGTTTATTTATAAGGCCTGATTTCCAGGTTTTGTCAAGAAAAAGAGGGGAGGAAAATAGGTAAGATAAACAGTTAAGAGAGAAGACTGAATGTCCCTGAAACTGAACAATAGTTTTTGTTGTTTATGAAAATTATTGTAGAGTAGGTATTGGTGCACACAACTGGCTGCAAAATTCTTTGTGAGATGACTGTGATTGAAGTTCAAATTTATAGACCTCTGGGCTTCATAAATTTGTATCATGAGAGATTTTGAGCTGCTCTGTGCTGATTTACATTCTCTCAGGTTATTCTGTTGTTGAGATGTTTACTGCATGAATTTATTGGTATGGCGTGACAGCTGGGGAGAAATAAATGGAAAGTATTGGAAATGTTAAGAAACTAGTCTGGGAAAAGAAAACACCTGTGAGAAGAGGACAAAATCCAAGGTTCTTTCTGACAAAGAAAAGTGTTGCATTGGAGAAACCAGCCAAGAAACAATATATAACTATGCAAAGGCAAAATGCTATGCAGTGTGTCACATCTGAAGGAAATCACACAAGTATTTGGGAACACAGTATAAAAGTAAGTGCTACAGCTGCCCTCTGCAGACATTTCCTCACAGTTTTTGCCCCTGACTAGGATTTCAATCCCCATGTGTACCAATGTCCCTAGGCTGCATCTATTTGCAACTTTATCATCAATAGGCAAAATTTGAAACACTTTTTTACTAAGTCTTAACCAAGAATATACCCTATTTCTGAATCTGACTAGAAAAAAAATTCAAGAAATTTGTTTATTATGGCCTTACCCTGACAGTCATCACAGAAGTTGTCACCACTGAAGACCAATTGCTTCTGATAATGATTTTTCTTTGTGAAATCAAGAAATTCTTGTCCAGTAAGTGACAAGACAGTGAAGTGGGGTTTTCTGTGTGCCAGTCTGGGGCAGTGTGTGCTCTATCAATATTATGTCTACCACGGAGATTAAAGCTGAGGTTCTACCAAAAGGAGAAGAAAATACTTGATATACAACAGACTATGAACAACCTGGACCACTGGACTGGTGATTCCAAAGTAGGTCTCAGGCTTATGTTATTGTAGAACAGAGGGAGATACTCATGCTGCCAATGTAAAAGCAAAGCAAAACAAAACAAAATAAAATAACAATGAAAAACCACCAAACAACTTGGTGATTATGATCATAGGATCAGGCCAAGTTATCAACTGGAAAAAGTACTTCAAAGAAAAGTTACTCTGGGCCCTGAGGAAACCAGTCTGTTTCAACTGCTCCTGTTCCAAAAGGAAATAGCACAGCTGAGAAACTCAAAGCTCTTTGTGACCGAAGCTAATATTAGCAGGACTTATACCATACCAACCACAATAATGCAGTGGACAGAGCCAAGATGGGAAGGATATTTAAAGCATTATTTATTTGGTGGGACAATAGAAAATGCTATTTACTGCTCATATTTCTGGCCCATTTATTCATTAGAGTAACACATGGTGGTTTGTTTGAAGTACTGAGGGGGAGGAAAGGCTTGGACAGATTTCACCAAATTTAAACTTCCTGTCTATGTATCCATACATGCCAGTGATGCTTTCAGATCACTCCTGCAAGGTTCTGAGCATGGCCTAAAAGGTGCTTCTTCCATTGTTTCCAAAGCACACTACTTTTGACTAAGATTTTGACACATCATTAGGACCCTCTGAATAAGGGATGAGAGAGTTGGGGAGTGGGGTTGATCAGTCTGGAAAAGACAAGGCTCCAGGGTGGCCTTATTGCCTAAAGGAGCTTACAGGAGAGCTGGAGAGAGACTTTTTACACAGACATGCAGTTATAGGACAAAGGCTGATGGCTTTAAACTGAAAGAGGGCAGGTTTAGAATTAGATATTATGAAGAAATTCTTTGCTGTCGTGTTGGTGAGACACTGGCACAGGTTGCCCAGAGAAGATGTGGATGTCCCATCCCTGGAAGTGTTCAAGGCCAGGCTGAATTGGGCACTAAGCAACCTGGTCTAGTAAAAGTGTCCCAGCCCATGGTGGGGAGAATTGGAACTACATAATCTTTAAGGTCCCTTCCCAAGCCAGCCCTGCATCACAACCCAATTTATGATTCCATTATTTTCCATTATTGAATTTATTTGCTGACTCTATGCATTGGCAACATTTGCAAAGTTCTCCATATATCATTCCCACACAACTGCCTCTTTTCCACGTGTTTCTAATACACAAAGAAAATTAAGAACGAAACCGAATATACATGACACAAAGCTTCTGTATTCTGATGTATTTATTATAGTGATCATACACTGTTGCTGACCATGAGGAGCACAACTACTGTTTTTTTCTGTCCATTAGCCTGTGCTTCTCAGAGCATTCATTCTGAGCTGTCTGATCCTCCTCTACTTTGGTTGGCTCACGTAGTGCTTATTGCAAATAAGGAATGACAAAATTGTTCCTAAATGCTGTGTCCCCTGTCTCACAGCAACCAGCTCTAGGGAGGGTCTACTGCTCCTTCATTCTCTAGCTCACTCTCCTGGGAATCCTGGCTTTCATTTCCAGGAGTTCAGGATCAGGCCAGCCCCATATTTGACAGTGGAAGCACCAGCCCAAAGCCACAGGACCATCAACAGTTTCTGCACCAAATCAGCACCTACACAGGTCCCCAACCACAGGGCAAGGGGTGTAATTGTCATCCAGATGGGGAAACAAAACTAATCCTCTTGGCCTTCACAAATCACTGAAATTCTCAATTGCTTTGATGAAATTGCTTTCATGTGGGTGAGGGTCTGTAGTGATGCAGAGTCCCTGGGCAAGTGCAAGGGAGAGACACTTTATTGCAAAAACTTTTAAAGCAGTTAGGCCTTTATCAGTTATGTAGTTTTAAATCATAACAAACTTAATTGGAACAACCACCATACACCATGATGTGAGCACATAATGGTGATTTAACTTGTTTTTCTGCCTCTGATTCAGCTGAGTCACTTTCCCATAGCCCTCTTCTACTTGGCTGAAGCAGCAGGCCTGAGTCATGATTTTGCAAGGGTAACAAGGCCCTTGTTTCATAAGGTTTTATCTATGCAACACTTTCAGTGTCATGGAAGTCAACGATTTGTGCTAAATTCGTGCACCCATATTGAAGCTGGTGGCTTTGTGCATTAATAAATCTGAAATGCTGGATTATACACTGCCTAAAAAGTTTAGGAATCCCTTTCCCAGAATGAGACCTACCTGGATAATTCTGTTCTGGAGATTTAAATGCCCAACAAATTTAAAATGGTTATTTAAGGTATATTTCCACTCTGTCTTCTCAGCCTCCATCTCCTTGGTATTTCCTATCAAATAGAAGGCCTCATATTTATGTAAGACATTACACACACATGCTACTATGTGTGTATACCTTTTTGATGTGCTTTGAGGGGAAAAACAGAATATTAATGTGAGATTAGTATCTTTCCTTCAATAAGAAATCAAAGGGGAAAGGGATGAAAAGGTACGGATTTCATATAAAAACACAATGAGAGGTCTCTGTCTTCATGTTTTGTCTACCAAGTTATAAATAACTTGTAATTATCCCTGCCCTTTCCATGACATAAATAGGTTGCACATGGTAGATTATTAGAGTCATTATTCTGTACTGGTCAAGCCTTAAGGTCCTAATTATTTCCTAGTACCAGTGAAATTATTAAACTCACTCACAGCTTTGTCTATGAATGGAGCAAAACCAGATTATTTTCTCAGCACCTGGCCTACTGCTTTATTTGACAGTTCTATTATCATCTCTATCTTCACTGCTTTATCCAACATACAGAATTTCCATTGGCTTTGCATGAGAATGAGACTAACAAAGATGTGTCATCCCTTGGAGTAGCTTTCCCAGGACCAGCCAAGAGAAACCAGTATTGCCTTTTGGTACTACACATCACTTTTTTTTTTCAACAGACCTAAATATGAAGTACTGCTTAAATTCCTGCTTGTTTTAATGAAATTGATTTCCAGAAAAGGTTCCCTAGGTAAGGGTAAAAAATGAGAAGTGACTGTAGGTTCTGATCCAGTTTTTAGGAACCACCAGAGTTTAAGGAGTAAACTGAGAGATACCATCAATGGTAAAATGGACTGAAATGAGACTATATGATTTCCCATGCTTTAAATTCAGTATCTCAGTAGCAATAGACAAGTTTATCCCTACATTAAATATCAAGGTCAGTTTGCATAGCAGATTTATTGAAAATGATGATGGGAAGCACAGCATGAAAAAATGAAACAGAGCTGGCAGGAACTGCCTAGTTTCTGGGAATCTAACGACAGCGTACACAATGCCTACCTTTTGAATTGAAAGCTGAAAGAGATAAAGGGAGTTTAACATAAAAAACTTAAACTCTGAATCTGAATTTGACATTTTTCCTCCACATCCATACTTGTCTTTTATTTACAGAGTTTACTCTTCCAGAATTCATTATTCCTATGCCATCATATGTCTTTGACTCATAAGGAGAATTGAATGTGAAACCAGATTCAGATTTTTTGACTCAGCCCAAACCATAGTGCATGGCTGGTAAAAATTTCATTCATTTTACCTGTCTATTTTAACTATCTATACAGACCCACATGCATTGTAAGTAAAATAAGAAAGATAAACTATCAAATAGAATCTCAGAATTTTATTACACAGAAATACTTAAAAAAAAAAAAATCCATCTGCAGACTAGCAGTGAAAAAAAGAGATTGATTTTTACTTCTTTCTCAGTGCATGTCAAGTGTTTCATATACTGTCTGTAGATTGCCAGTTTTCCCTTAGTCTACATGGTGAGTAAAATCTGATTACCTTAAAGCTCAAAAATATATCACAGAAAAAATAGCTGTAAACCAGAACAGACATCCTTCTGATGAAATGATGTTAAATTACACATCTCTCATGTCATGGTCACGCAGACATTAGTGAAAAATGCAATGACCTCCACTACTGTAGCCACTAAAAGTTATAAGATCTGAACAGTCAGCAGTTAATTTTGAGCAATGCCAAGTGCTGTTTTTTTAGAAGATGATTATGTATAATTTTTAAAAATTCCTTGTTTTATCATTGTGAAGACAAGACTGGCAGTCTACAGAAGATACAAATTTATTCTGAATCTCCCTTAAGGATTATTTTCAGTTATGGAGAAAGGAGTAGAGTCTGTGCTGAGCAATTGTAACCCAATAATAAAATGGATTGAAAATGTGACTAACTGCCTTGAGTTTGAAGGAGAATGATAGAAGAAGATAAAAAGTCTCATCATATTGCCCTCACAGAAGAAAGAATATGTGTTTGGCAATGAGACAAGAAGCAGAAGGAAGTCTGGGGTGCTGAAGTCATGAGTATTATCCCATATTGAACCAGTTGACCATCTATGCCATGCTACATATTGTGTATGCCACATAATCTACAGAAAATATTTCTATATGTTCATTGCATTGTTTAGAAGCCTTTTTGGGGAGTAAAGCATTTCTACCTAGATGGAACAGTAGCTATAAGGACAATGCTCAGGTCTTACTCTCCAACAAACTGTAGTGATTTTCACATTCTTAAAAGTACTGTATTATTAAAACCTACAGGCCTTACAAAGGAATTGTAATTTAGGACCTCTGATGAATGCTTTCGTCGGAAAATGAGAATGCATAAAAAATTCTGTGATTTCAGTTATTGGCTGCTCTTTTTATACAGAATTGCCAATATTTTCTCAGGAATAATGACTGACATGCTGAACAGAGATTATTTAAACCAAGGCAACCAACTCCTTACACATGAGAAGCACAGGTCCACTGTCCTGCCTTTCTTGAATCTCACGTATTCTAGACAGGAGAGAGATCTAACCATCCATCACAAGGGTTAATTTCTCAGCTGCCAAGAGAGGTGGAGTTCTTACACAAAGCACAGGAACTGAATCCAAAGAGTCTAAGAGACTTCCATCCTGGAAAAGCCAATAATTTCAGTGTAAGGTATTTATCAGATACAATGGCACTTGTTTGAGCCCTTGCTCCATATTCAACACACTGATTTGACCAGGTCTATTTTTAACCCAAATGAATGTCTCGGTTAGTGGCTATTAGCTGCTCTGGGGATCTTTCTTTTCCTCATATGGCCCTTTTGCAGCAGTCTGTATCCTGAATCCAAAAAGCTTCTAGTATTTTTTCATCAAATTTGGTATGTTTCTATTTTACTGTTTCTTTCTCAAAAAGTCAGAATTTGGGGTCATACTTGTGCCATCTTTTCCTTAACAAGCAGTTTGAAATAGCAGGAGAAATGTGAAGGAGATGCATTAGGGAGGAATAAATAGTAGGTTTGGCACCTTAAGGCCAGCAGCAAATGTATTTCTAACTTAGTGCTCAGATTTCTTGGGCAGATTGGACAGGTAATCTTTGCAAACTTTCAGAGGTACTGGTGTACTATTAGCAAACACCACTCTCATTTTAAGAGGCTGCTTACATCTCTCTAATAGGTTCCAGAGGGTTCCTGTTTGTCAGAAACATAAATTTTAAAAAACGTGAATGAGAGTATAATAGAAGTCAGAAAGGGAAGAGATCTATGAGGTTCTACAACACATTCTCCTACTGGGAATTCATGTCTTTATTTTGATTTATCTGAAATGTTCAGGTGTGTCCTAATTTTAGCTTTTTTTTAAAAGAATATTTGAATAAATTTATTTGCTTTTAGAACAGTGAGATATATTGGAGTGTTTTTCCTTAGAGAGAGAGGAGTCTAAAACATCACCAATCTGTTCCTGTGTTTGGAAATCACTTACCTACCACCTGGGAACATCACAAACTGACATATGGTACTGTCATTGTCTGCCTCCTGGAAGCTAACAGAGTGTATCTACATGAGAGAAAAGTTTAACCTAGTTAGCACCAAAGAACACTAGAAACAAGAGAACCATATTTTTTCTCAAGTGAAAATTGCACTCTTAAAAAATTCTTAGAATATTGAAGCAATAATTAGAGACCAGGAGAGATTAAGCTTGTCAAACTGTTTTTAAATGCAGGGACATAAATAACAAGTAAAAAAAGAACAATTTAACAAAATAAAATAATTCTGCAGTGGAACTGATGGCCACAAGTAGACAAAATGTATGAAGAGATTCAAAAGATTGCTAGTTAAACTAGCAATGCAAGCTAGTTATGCAAGTTATGCAAGAATAATCATTAAATGGTAATCAAGTAGTTTTATAGATTGCAATTATGGATGCAAACTCCAATCTAAGAGATGCCTCTTATATTTTAAACAAACAGAAGTTGGGACAATATACTGATAGTAGTGCCACAGTATGTTTATAATTTTTCAATATTCTCTCTAAAGCTTCTTCTGTTGTTGCCAAAAATGCCAGGGAAGGTAACCCTCTTGTCTGACCTGCTGTAGCTCTTCTGTGTAAGAAATTCTATTTACAAAATCACCAATCATCATGTAAACTGTGAGTCTAAAAAAAATAGCAAGCCAGGTACCTTTATTATCAGTTTAGTCATGCACTTCTGTTTATGTGCCTGAATACAGCTGTACATGTCAGATTTTAGGCTTTTGCTTTCAAAACTTTTATCTACACAAATTTATAAGCATGAAACTTAGGCTAGTTTTGTAAAAAATGGATGCATGGCACCTTATTTGTGATAGTTGTGACATAATTTTATGTGCCCAAATTTATTTCAAGACCTTTTAACATCCTGCAGCCTGCCTTTTACGTTTATCTGCTGACATCTGTTCTGGTTGCACTAAAAGGAGAAGGACATTTCCAATTTACAGCAAAATATATTTGCTAAGCAGTAAATATAAGCAAGAGTTCAGCTAATATCCTCTATGTCATCATCTGCAAATCTATGATAGTCACATAAAACCTGTTTTTTGCTATTAAATTGATGGAACTAGTTAAGTAAAGTAACTTGCATACATCTGAAGAAGGAATGACACTGACAACATAGGTCTGATGACCAAGTTCTATATCAAAGGTTCCCATTGGTAACCTTGAGCCAGTCTAAAATTATGCAGATGGACTGAGAATTTACTAATATTTCAAATACAAATCTTTTATTGATCCTGAAAGACTGGATAGAAGATGGATGTGGCGATTATATTTCTGGAACTTCAGTGATTTTATTGGTGAAGAGCCCCAAGCCATGGGGCAAAAAATCCCACTAGAATGGAGTCAAACAAATGTTCCTGCTGAGAAAGAACTGAAACTTGCCTTCCCTTCTGTATGGCAATCCTAGTTGTCTTTAGAGGGCAGAGCGCTGCAAAGGATGCAGAAAGAGCTTAGCCCTAAGAAATCTGCATTATTTACTTTTAATCTGTCCTTTGATCCTCGTGTCTTTGAAGGACTAATGAAATCACTGCTCTTTTATATGAGAAAATTTTATGCAGTTTGCCTAGAAAAAAACTCTTAGCAGGTATTTTTTCATTGCTGATTCAGAGGCAGATGACACCAGCGAAGACAACTCCCTCCTTGATATGCAATTCTCCATCACACTTAAGTGCTAGATAGCAGCAGAATAGATCTCAGCCATGTAAACCCCTATTTTCACTGCTTCCCACAACAACTCCAGCTGGGATGGCAGTTCCATATGCTCCAGTCTGATGTGGAGATAGCAACTGACTTCTGGAAACACACAGCAGCATAACCTGGCACTGTGCTGTGTCTGAGCTGATGCACACATGCAGCAAGGTTGCTCAAGCCCATATCAGTGGGTTTTGCAGCTCAGGTGTGCCCTGCCCTCTTTAGTGCTCCTTACAGAGATGTCTCTCTTTTGAGCAGTGATGATAAATCATCTCTGCTGCTGGTGTGTTCTGACTGGAAGCCTCTCCTTGAGAAAAAGAACAGGAAAGCAGGATTAGGGGCCAAGTCCTTAACTGTTTTTGATCCAAATTGCTCCAGTAATGTCAGTGCATCAATGTCCATTTCCATTACCATAAGATAAGCCCTACTGTGTGTGCGAGGAAGCTGTAAACTTCTTTTCTCAAAAGGACATGTGCTGCACATAAGGAATTTGTAGTTTCTGAACAAAGACACAATTTTCTCCTGCTTGATCTCACTAGTCCTCAGTAAAGACACAACCTTAGCCTGCTCTTTCATGACCATACAACATCAAGTTGGACTGGGATTTAAATTGAATGCTTATAGATAACATTACCAGCCACTGTGGGGAAAGAGATAGGAGAAATCAGCTAATGAATTCCTCCATAATGCAAGGAGTGCATAGGGAAAAGCAGTCAATGGAGTAGAAAAATATCAGCCTGATAGTAATACACTCTTACAGGCAACATCTTGCAAAGAAGAACTAAATGACTCCAGGCTAAGCTCTTGAGTGTAGCTTTCTTTAGGAAAGTAAAAAGGGAGAACACTGAGTTAAAAAGCGAATGGATCAAAAGTAAATATAGCAGGGCAGAAAAAGGCAAGGGGGTGAGAGGGATGGCAGTAGAAAGGGGGTGGTGAAAAGGGAAGAAAAACAGCATTACTTAGAAAAATTGGAGGCATAGCTGGGAGTGTGCTATATCTGTGACATTAAGAAAACTGCATTTTCTGTTTGAATTTACATCAGCATCCCCAGAAAGCACTTTGAGATATGCAAGAAATGCTGTGATATGCAAGAAACTCTTTTGCTCTACACTTGTGTATCCAGGCCTTTTCCCTGTTTTTTTAAGCTTGATTTCCTGTGTAGATAATCAATCCTAACATGCAAGTGAGAAGCCCACAGTGTAGAAGTTAAATGGAAATGCCAGCTTATTTTTCTAGGGTCAATAGCCTCCAACACATTCCAAAGGTTGTCTTTCTGGATTCTAAATACAGACAGTTTCATACCAAGGGGCTGCAGAGTGACAGCAACAAAGAAAGCAGCTTGGAGCAGAGTTAAAAGAAGTTGTCCTTATTTCTTTACAGAAGGATTTATTTTTCCAGCATCACTCAAGAAAAGAGACTTTAAAAGTTACACTGGGTGAAGGAGGGAGAAAAAATCACCATGAAGGAAAGGGGAAAGAATCTCTCTTCCTGTCAAATAAGAACTCCTTAAAACTTGCCAATGGCAAACAACAACTTTATTGTAGTGGGTTTTTTTTTCTTCTTTATATCAAAGCACCAGATTTGCAATGACAGACTAACAAGCAAAATTTTATTGTAGCCTGATGTTCAGGTGTGGTCAATGGAAAAGCAGGTGCTGCCATTGCCCACAGTGATTGACAAATCCATTAACTATCTGTTACAGTTTAGGTTTGCCAATCTAGGACACTATCTTTTACTTTACTAGATTCATAGTAGAGGGAATATTGATGTCAGCAAGTCTTGCACCATGGAAATGTAACTGCAATTAAATTCTTCCTTTACATTGATGCAATTGAAAGGAGGCTTAGGGCCCATAGTTTCCTTATTCCATCTCAATAGTATACCCAAGCTTTACTTTGGCCTCTTGCAAAACAATGGAGAGTAAATGCATTAAGATGTAGGACCAAAAGAGGGAAGTAATCAAATGGGGATGCAGCAAATAAAACCACTTTTATGTCTTTAGAATCTGATGTGTTAAGTCAGGAGGGCAGTAAGATTTATTTCTCTGTGTCATATCACCCAAAACCTGCATATTTCTCTTCGAATTTGCAATTTAATGTTAAAAAAGATTATTTACTTTCCACCCCTCCTCATAAATAATGGACGTAGCCTAATTTCTGGTTCAGATTGCTGATTTTAAGATTTAACAGTCCTTTACTCTGTCTGGTATGTGGATGGGAGAAATCCAAAGGACTGTTCCTAAATAAAGATTATGCAGTCTTTCCCCTCTTCTTGCTGTTGCTGCTACCGCTTTAGATGCAGCCCTGAAAATGTCAATTTTTAGTCAAAATATCTTTAGTTGGATAGAAAATCAAGTTTTACCTCAACTGTTGAGGAAGAGGAAGTGAGGTAGGAATATTGACACATCTGCACATCTGCTCCAGAAATCCACTGTACACAATTTGCCCTGTGCAACTAATACTTCTTTCTTATTCAAAAAAAAATGCAAATAATTCCAATCTTTTGCATGAGATGACCTGGTAGTCAAGGTCAGAGCAGCTCACTTAACCTCATCTAGCAAGCAATTTATTGCCAGAGGAATTACTATTTATTTTAGGAAAGAGTTGCTCAAACTCTCCCATTCTTCATGACACCAGAAAAGCACAGCTTAGAAACTTCAATACCAGACTGTGACATAAGTGTAGCTTTCCATTTATTTTGCTGATTTATACAAGGGGGAAAAGGAGAAGATAGTCAAAGTGGCTGGGGGCTTATCAAGTATCTAATTTCAAAAATAGAAAAATCAATCTTGATACAAGAAATTTGTTCAATTTCATGAAATGTACAGCATTTCAAACAGAAAACTAGAGAAACAATGAAGAGCAGAATGGCATTTCCTTTGTTGACAAGACTGAAGGAGAGATCATCCTGTTTGACCATATTTGATGACAACCTGATTGGAAGTTGATATAAAATTCTCAAAAAACTGAAAAAAAGTGTACTCATTTCCCTCTCTTTTTTTAAAAAAACAGAGACCTCTCCCTGACAGGGCCTTGTTCTTGGCTGCTCTTTAGCACTGCTGGGTGTTGTAACCATGAAATAATGATACTGCAAAGTGAAAGAACCATTAAAATGACAAGACATTAATGAGTGGGCACTGCTCTGGATCTCCCAGACAGCTATGTGTCACTTGCTTAATGAAATTTAGAGTATAAAACAGATCCAGAAGTTTATGTTCTTACTGAAGAAGTTGCTCACATATCGAAAAAAATCAAAGGAAGCATCAGAAATGCTACACAATTAAACAAGCATGCTCCACGTGAATAGCATCTGTCTGCAATAATCAAAAGATAAAATGAGGAAAAGGATCTACATCTCATATCCCATATAATTTTCATTTATTTACTAGAGCTGTTGCTTAAGCCATTCCTTATGGACTTTGAAGAGGCAGCAAAGGGCTGAGGTGTTTGGCAACAGCTTTCTTCATGTCTATCTGACTGTATCCTGTCCTTTACAAGCATTTTTTTGAAGTCTTAGTGAAGTTTGTATCTACAGATATGTTGATTTGTTGATACATGGCCTATAGCCATATATTCTTATGACAAACCTGCCCAGTGGTATTTGAATTTGCATCCTCTATTCCTTTCTCCAGTCTAAAACCCTATTATAACATTATTATGGCTTTTTATGGCCATAAAGAAGCCAGAAACTTGTGCTTCAAAAGCTATTGAGTCAGGAAACCTTGGTGCCATTGCAGCTGATAGTAAATCACAGCTGGAATGGGAGCTGTCCTCACTTCAGGTTAAGCAGGTTCTCTGGTTCTCTCGTAACAATGTTTTTTCCATGATAGCTCCCAGCCATGTAGCCTCTCCATAATTGCTGTGTCTAAGATGTCCAATAAGCAGGGGAAGGAGTACATAATGAAGGTGGATTGCTGTTTCTTGCTACAAATTAATGGCATTTTATGTCCTCTGAGGGTGCTACATTTAGAATAACAGAGCGAATGGACCCAGAATATCTCTTCTTAAGCCTTTTTCCTGTTTGAAGACTGGTATTGTCTTGCCTGTGATTACTCTTCTCTAGGCTATTTTTCACATCCTCCTTGTGTAGACTTCAAGGGGATTTTTCTGCTGTGTGTATATTTTTGGCAGGGAGGGAAGCAGTTTCTTCCATTACTCATGTGGTATTACTGCAAATATACATTTTAATATGGAAATTCTCTGCACCATGATTCTCTATGCCACTCTGAAAAGGACACTATTAGTTTGCTTATTTTACAGAGGAAAGAAGAAGTTGAATCCAAGAGAAAATTCATTTATTAAGGCCAGGAAATAATATTTTAAAATCCTAGAGTGGATATTGCTCACATAACCCCCCCAGAATTCCAATACAATATTTTTTCAAAATGCAACATTACTAAGTTTAAATCTTTTATATTTAAGTTCTGTAATTATAATGAGATGAATATTTTATCTTCTACCATATGATCACCCTAGGCTGTTTAATTTTAGACCATGAACCATATTTTAACTAATACATTAAAATGCAAGATATCATACAAAATTACTTGGGTTTTTAAATACATTGATATATGGGGTGTGAACCTTACAAGACACTTTTACTGTACCTCCATTTACTGTGAAATCCCTGTTCTCTTCAAGCTTATCACATTGTAAAACTGTATCAGAATGACATTGTCACAGAGAAACCCGCAGAACTAAAAAAGTTTAATTGCTCAGAAAGTATCTCCCTGTGTGCAGATCCTGCCTATTCCTGTTTTGTTTCTCCCAAAGCTGCTAGAATCCGTGTCTCACTTTGGCAACCTCCATTACCCAAGGCAGGAAAGATAATGTCATTGAGCTGGTGCTCTTGCACCCAGATATTTAGAGGCTCCAGAACACCTACTGCTTTGTTTTATTCCACTTATTGGCTTTTTTACTTCCCCCACTGTTACTTCTCTTTCTTCATTACAGAGGGTGCAGAAGGATTTGAGCCTCTTTGCTTATGGAGGTTACAGCTCAAAATGTTTCCATCCCTAACCATGGCACACAGGGTCAAGCTCAAGGAATCCAAGCCTTGTTCTGCCAGATTTTAGGATGCTAGGGAAGAAGACAATATATGTGCTGTGTTTCTGATTGGAATAATTGCAATTGACTGAAAAGACTCAACAGTTTGTTAAGACCTTAGCTAGAGTACCTCTGCAGGGCACTATGTTTAGGCTGCTCAGGGTCATCTCTGTGTAGAGCCAGAGCCTGCAGAGATGAAATCTCACTCTCCACCATTACAGTTACTTGTATAATCTTCTTGTTAGATCAGTCCAGCCTCCTTCACCTCTGCACCCCCAGGTTAGACAGATGGCAAAGAGCACTGCAACAACTGCATAGACTTAGAGATGCCCTTCTGTCTTTCTTGAATATTGCAGACCTTTTCCAATTCTGTCCAGTATATTCATGTCTGTGACCATTACAGGGAAAGAAATCTGCATTCTGGTATGCGCATTCCCATTGTTGAGGAACCTGTCATGCAGACAGCCAGAGGACAAAGTGCTCTCACCAGCACTGGCACTTGTGTGCTCCACTGCATTAAACTATTAAACTGGACTATGGCATGTAATCAATATGAAATTACTGCCTGGATGAAAGAAAATGTTATAAAGAAGATGTTATAAAATGCTAATTAGCACAATTTAATAGATGCTTCCCTCCTCAGAGTCCTGAGAAAATACTTTTCTGGATTCTTTTTGGAGCATCTCTCTACAACACAAATTATTCAAAAGGCCTAGACATGCTAGCATCCAAAGTAATTTCCTGGAAGCTCTAAGAGCTCTGCTGCAGGCTTCTGGTCAGACGATCTCTCTTGCAGAAATATTCTTTGTGAGATCTCCTAATGGATTCTCAGAGCTGTGAAGTGCTATGTAACACCTTTGCTGCTGCCAGCCCACAGTCCCTAGGAGGGGATTCATCTGATCTTTTACATTTGGGGTCACTTGCTGGACAAGTGCAGCCCTCAGTCATGCCTGGGCATTCCCTACAGAGCACACCAGGGTATAACAATTTTTGCAGGTAGGTTATGCACAACTTTGGGTCATCTCCAAGGTGAATTAATGTCCCATAGGAAATAAAAAATGAATACTAGTTGTTCCAAGGATGTTATTTAATCAGCCCTGAAAGCCTCCCAGAATACCACAAGTATATGAGGATTTTAGGATAATATCCCTTAATTTCTGAAACACACCTTTCTGAAGTACACAGACATTATTTACCCGGGTTTTTTTAATAATTTCAGTTAAAGGGTTCCTTATATATTTGGTGACAGTGAATAGCAGATGTCCTCACAGGTAGAATGCATCCAATGCATGTCTCTCCACAGGTGTCCAATACTCCTGTGTACCTCAGAGCTGAAGCACACAAGAACATTACTTTTTCTCTCCTTTGTGTGGATCAGAAGCAGCTAGTACTAACCAGAGAGAAAGACATTGTGCTCAGCCTTTGAAGTGTTCCTCCATGCAATTAATTAACTTCTTCCCTTTTGTGTTGTGGTTTGATTGTTGGTTTTGTTTTGTAAATCATTATTTCTTGAGTCAAATTAGGAAAATAGTGACTTACAATATTCCTCTCCTTTGAAGTTCTTTTTAGAATACAACTTTGGGAAACAAAACGATAATTCAAAATTTTACTGTGTTCTGCTGTCATATACTTCTAAAACCATATTTTAAAATGCAATGACAATTTAATAAAATGGGGCTCTAAAAATTACTATTATCTTGCCTCATCAATGTACTTTGAAGAAAAATCTTCATGCAGAAAACCCTAGGGAAAAACAAAAAAGAGGAAAGCCCCACAATTATTTGTTGAATTTGCAGGCTTATTTCAGCATATACAGTGACTCAGCTGTTAGCTAGACTCCATATTTTTGTCTGTTGTTATTTTGAATGACTTCTTCTCCATTCTTAGCTCATTTTCCCAGAAGGTCTCCTTTGTCTTTCCAGACACAGCAGTGAGAGCATTTAATTGTATGTTCCCCAGTCTTACATCTGTGTTAGAAAATACAGGGTATTGGATGCAACTATTCCCAAATGGTAAAAGTTTAATTTTTCTTATATGTACACTGATTTCAAAAGAGAGGGTATGAATCAATTGTTCTTTGTGACAACAAATATTATCTCTTACAAATTCAACTCTATTGGAAACAAATATCAACCATTACACAACTGATGTCCTGTGGTTGTGCTGCAGTTTCTACAGAGAATTTTGACAATTGCACTTCCAAAATAACCACTAAACCTATTCAACATTCATCCTTAGAAATATAAAAACATCCATCACTGTAAAAATATTTAATAACTGCTAATATAAAGAGAGTCTCAGAATAAGAAAGCAATATATAAATAAGAGCCTTTAGATATCTGTGGAACTGGAATAATAAGTGGGGAAGAATACTATTGCATATTCCTTTAGTCTACCCTTACCTAGGGTTACTTCATAGGTTTAGCAGCAGTAATATGTACATTTTCTTTGCCAGAAGAACATGTGTTGGTATCAAACTTCTAATTTGGAAGTCCTTTTTTATCTACTGAATTTACATATGGATAAATACGACATAATTGCAACTTTATATCATTTTCAGGAAATCCACAGAGAACATCCCTCAAAGTTGCAACCCAAAACTCACTTAATGATTTCTTCTCATGTTCTGGGAAAAATCTAAGTTATTTTAGCACCATGTTTTATATTGAAATTAATTAATCTCTTTGCAACAAATAGCAGACTTTACTGCATTTGTGTTTGCTCAGATATTGTTAACCATTGTCACCAATATACACTTGTAAGAAAAGCCAATAATCTGAAATAGAATTTGACAGTACATAATTGGAAATGCAGATAACAATACAACTGTTTTACAGAAAATGTCCCTTGCCCCTCCTTAAAAAATTGATAATATAAAATTTAGATTCCAGTTGCACCAGTTAAATTGTTGAGTTAATAATCTCTGTTCACAATGGAAAATTACATTCCTTTGAAAAAAGAATAATTACCATTTCTGAGCATTTCCCCTAGCTCCTAAGACTTATATCAAACCCTAGCAAAGGAAGGGATTGCCATAGCAACTGCCAATCTTCTTTCTTTCTATTGCTGTTTTTGTTTTCTCACTCAGAAACCCACATAATAAACCTGTTTCACCAAATGACCAGCCGTGGGAGACTGAAGTCAATGCCTTCAGAGAAGACTGTGCTTTTCTAGCAGAGCAAGATGTTGAAAGATGAGAAAACAGCAAATGCAGGTAGCAATTACGATCCAACTGCATTTGGAAACATTCAGCAGAGTGAATCTTTGGCGTGGTCATGGAAGTATCCAACAACACACTTATGCTGCAGAAACATTTCTGTGTATTGCTTTATAAGCTGTACTCTGCATCATGACATTTCCATTGGGCTACTGACCTCTGGTATATCTGACACTGGGACTCAGCAAAACCAGAGATGATCTTAATTTCCAACTCAAACTGTTCTGAGATTCTATGATTTAAAACTAAGTTGTTGGCATGGAAGAAGGACCTTTCACTTAGGCAAGTTATGCCCATAGAACACAGTAAATTCACATCTTCAAGCACAATTGAATGGCAAAACCATGTGCAATTTCTGAAAGAAATTAATAATGTAGAAAACAACAAATTGTTAAAAGCAGGCTTTTAGGACTCCTGATGTACTCTCTTCTATGTTAAATCATAGCTCTGAGAAGGCCATTAAATGATCAAGCTGTATGGCATGTAAATCTTATTCTGCATTGCCACTAAGAGTACTTTTGATGAAAATATATTCTTAAATTGTACATGTGTTGATCAAAGAAACTGTAAATTCTGAAGGTTCTGACATTTCCCTAGTGAAAAATCATATTCTTGCCTTGCATCCAAGAAAAAGATTTGCTGGTCATTTATTCAAAGGCTGTCACTCACCATTCTGCAATGAATGAAACAATTAAACACTAAGAATATTAATGTCTTCACCTGTCCTAAATGCTGTGTAATTTTTCCATGTAGGATACTTTGCAAACTTATTTGGTTTATTTTCAACTCCCTCTACAATCTCTTTTTTTATTTATATCATGTCCAAGAGCATGGGAATTATAATTTCATTCTTGAGAACAGGAGAAATGTGGAACTGCAGAGAAAGATTTCAAGAATATCAGCTGCATATAACATGCTATGATTTAATTGGCCATATCAATCATTTCTGCAAGGCAGCACTGTTTCAGTTTAACTGACAACATATAAAAATTTCTGTGGCCTATTTCTGAGGTTTTGGCCTCATGGTAATAGAATAACGAGTTATAAGTGAATGTTCAACAACATATTCATCCTTTACCTGAAACCAAACTCATGCAGCACTGCCTTCACAGCAGATTGGGTCAGGAACATGCTCAAGCACAGTCACCCAACCAAGCTTCTGCTATTTCTGTTCTTTAAAACCACCAGGATGGTGATACAACTTCCAGTTAAATACAACAAAATTGCTTGAATGATTCTGAAATCCAGTGAAAAATAGACTTAGAAACAAGTCCTAGTTCTAAAAGTAAAGCAGCAGGAAAAAGTGTCAGCATATGCCTAAGCCACCAAATATCAGTGGCTGATTCAATAAAATCAGGAGGAGAGGTGGCTCCTACAGAGACTGAAAAGATTTACAAAGTAGAAATTACATGATATTTGTGCTTTTAACTGTTAGTTTTAATTTTTGTGTAGATGCTGGAATTTCCAGAGATGTGCTTATGTAGTTGAGACAGTGCTATCTAATAGATTTTTTTTTTTTGATGTTGAACACATATCATAAGATGAAAAATTAAACTATATCTTTTTGACTCCATAAGGGTCTTAGATTCATTCTTTGTTCTTTTAGGTTCTAAAACACATCAAACCTTATTTCCTTCTCTTTCAAAAACAGCTTCCATCACCTCTCCTTTCTGTGGGGAAAAAGGAAAAGCAGTCTTTCAATTCCTTTCTTTAAAAAACAGGTAAAAAAAATATCTAGGAAACAAAACAGTGACCTGACTGCATCACCAGTCAGGTGATTATTTTGCATTCAGGATGCTTCAATCTTTTGTTTGACTTGGGGCTCTATTTGCTGACTGTTGCCTCATGAGTATGGACTCCTACACAAGCTGCAAAAATCTCGTTATCTGGAAACATGGAAAAGCTGTATCAAAGACTTGTAAATCTGCATATGGATGTCTAACTTCCCTTTTTATGTATATTGTATATATTTTCAAGATATCTGTATATAGCTTTGCAGTTTCTAATTACTTATAACACCATTTTTATAAAATATATCTTGTTCTATGACTATTTGCCAGTGAGAAGAAATTCTAATCCTCAGGGGGAAATCTGGAACTTTAATAACATTTACGCTTAAAAATAAATACCCTAATTCTGTAGTTCCTTAAAACCACTTGGGAAATAGATGCAGAATTTGTTTCACCAAGATCAAATGTTCTTTGCTGAATCACCTTATTGGGAAATCACATCTACTTGATAGTTTGTTGGTTTTTTTTTTTTTAATTAAGTAGTATTTACGACAACTGCAAATCACACTTGTATTTGTATTTCAAATAAGAATGTAAATATTTTAGATCTGAGATAAATAATTTGCATTATACTTCATTCTTAATTTACATGTAAAAATACTTGCTAGCTATCAATGAGGTATTTCTTACTCTAGGTAGTACATACACTACTCAATACACCAAGTGTTGGGGTTTTATTTGTTCAATCTGCCCTTTGCTTTAGTGGATGGCACACTTCATGTATCTCAGTAAATGCAGAAACAGGACCAAAATCCCTTTCTGTTACATACAATAGAAAAAAAGACCCCAAACTATTTGGAATAAACAGTGGGATGAAGACAACAGTGTATACTATATATAGTTCAAGAGTAGTCTGATACTGGGTAATGGGGAGAGATATACAATAACCTTTAAAGTCCCTGTTTCTACAGAAGAGAGGTGCAATATTCCCTGACACACTGCTCTGTCTCCAGCAAATGCACCTGTCTCTGAAGACCTTGGTGATGGTTTACAATTCCCAAGATGCCAACTGCCTTGCACCTTGTTCTCACTGAGCATGCATTGCTATTCTGGACTGGCACTGCTCAATTAAGTTTGTCCCATGTGTTTTCCACAAAGTCTTTAATGAATGTGGGCTGCCTGGAAGAAAAGCCTTTGGGAGCACAAAGCAAACGAAGGAACAAACTTTTAATCAAAGAATCTAAGTAGGCTCAGAGCTTGGTTGTTTGAAAGACAGAGAGAGCTGAGGGTTCTCAGCATCCCACAGGAATTAGCAAACGCGGTGGAAGGTGAAAAGAATGCAGCCTGAAAGTCAAGATCACCCATTCGCAAAAATCGGGATTTATAATGCATACCATGTCGAGAATGATTCACTAATAATGGCTAATTTGCAAGAAGGAATTATGTATGTTCTGAAAATAAAACCCTAATTAGAACCATATTAAATTTTGAGATGTATAAAGTGGTAGTCTGAACTATCAGTTTTAAATGCTAGTTAATGACTTTCTGATATCATTCCCTTAAAATTGTATCAGAAGTCACTTTTCACTCTTCATGTAAAGACTTTAAAAGAAATTAAACTTTGAAAATTCAGACAGAAAGATTATTAATATAAGGGCAACTGGAATTTTCAAAAGCATCTGTCTATTTTTCTGTGAATTGATCACTTAGAGTTGCATGTTTTGAATCCCTATTGCTTAACCAATGTTTTGCAGTAATTTCCTTAGGCTTAAAATATTCATGTGAGAACATTTCCTACATCCAAACCCCATTTTATGATAGTTTTTACCAAGCAGAAAAGAAAGATAATTTCTTTCTTATCTGAATTTTTAATTTAGACAGGCAGGATCGCACACAACGGTGAAAACCTCATAACCCACCTAGAATAAAATGTAATATCCCCAGGTGATCTTTAGATCTGCAAAACAGTACCAAAAGGTGAGATATCTGCATCTTTACAGAAGACTTATTTCTCAGTTTCACTCTACTGGATAAGATCTCTTCAGGGAAGAACATGTACCCGCCTATGGCTCCAGAAAGGGATACAGATCCACACCATCATTAATCAAAATATGTAAGTACCCCCTGCTCCAAAGCCAGTCCCCTCTGCAGTACAGAATGAGCCAAGTGTTGGGGCAGATAATTCCTGGGAAACCCTATGGTGTGATTCTAGGTTATATCAAGGTCTCTGCACCATCTCATCAACCCATAAAAATTTGCTCAGTGCAAAGCATAAGAACATGTCTGCACTGCAATGACAATGGTGACAGCTTAGGTATGTAATTAAATTGTAGTTCAATCACTTTTTTAACTTTAAGCTGCATAGGAAATTTCAAAATGCAAAGCTGTAATGACATGGAGCTCGGTTTGTGCCACAAAGACCACCCAGGATATGAAATAAACACCTGAAGAGTCGTTCTGTGTTAAGCCTGGAAGCAGTATCTAAACTGTCTAATTTGCAACTAATCTCACTGTGTTCACAAGACCATCACTGCTGCAACAAAACCCACACAACTGCTGCATGACAAATGCCCACTTGACCTGGCAGACTGGTATGGACACTGCAAATTCTATGTGCATTTAGCAAAATTTTATGCTGGTAAGAAATCTGTGTCTGAACAAGCACTCCCTTCTAGGGGGCCAACTAGTTCTATAGCCAATATTTTAACTTCAACTTAGGTATTTAAGCTATACCAAAATTCATGCTGGTGCAGAAGCGGGGGCGGGAAATAGTTTTATGCTTGGCTTCCTAATTTAAGATATAATCTGAGGGTAAAGTAGATCTTGTACAGGTTTTTCTTATAAACAGGTTAATGATTTTTAAATAACTCAGTCTCTTCCAGTTCTAATGAAAATGTGAAGACCCTGAACTCCCATTCTGCTCACATGATAATACCATGAATAATTTTTGCATTCTGTTTTCTTCAACTTGTTGGTTGATAATGACTGAGTTTTCTGAAAGTCTAGAAATGGGAACCAGAATCAGGGTTTATTTCTATTTTATTTTAAAACATTTAAAAAATGAACAGCATAAAGATTTAATGAAGTAATAACAAAATACAGATATCTTGCTGAGAACTGCAGTGTTACACAGCAGCAATTTCTGCATCTTGGATAATTTTAATAAACATATCAAAGGGAGAAAATGAAATAGCTAATATTTTTTATGCTAGATAATTGTTCTTGTTCATATTTATATTTTATTTAATTACTCTGTAGCTCAGAAACTTGCATATACACCATTTTTTAAATGTATCATGACAGACTAAAAAATTAGGGATCTCTTTCATGTATACTCACAAGATGTGCTTGACTGCCAGGCTTACTGGTTCATTTTTATAATACTTATTTGCAATCCAGCATCATATATTGACAGAAAACAATGAAATTTTGAATGTGAGTGCAAAGTCACTTTTCTTGGGATACTGTGAACATGTGAAATAAACTTCATTTTGTATAGCAGTTCTAGATCTAAAGTTATAAAATACTGAGCACCAGGGTTTTTTGAGGGCTGTACCCAAAATGGTTTTTTCCAAAAATTGTGTATATAAACTGTTTTCCACCCAAGGTAATTTCTGTTAGCAAGTCACCCCCAGCTTTAAGAAAGCTGTTGGTGTGGGATGTGTTGGACCAGATGCCCTCCCAGAGTCTTCTAACATTAAGTATTTTAGGATTTTATTTTAAGGCCAGCTAAGTTCTGACAGAAAACAGCGTATCATTAGATACAGTGGCACATAAAAAAACTCCAGGATATCAACAACTGATGCCTGGAAGGTAAGTTTCTAGGTCTCAGAAAGGCAACTGAGAGGTGATCAGGGTCTGTACTAGGAATGGGTCAGCTGCAAAATTCAAATACAGAAATCCTAAGTCTCAGCAGTTGAAAGTCTGCATTTGGAACTCATTTGGACATACTTGGATTTCAGAATTATATAATTTAAAGAAAGAAAACCTATATGTCTGATCACAAATAATCAACTTGAAACCTTTGGTCTTATTTTCCATTGGCATTTTGGACCCAATTTCACTTAGCTGTCAGTTCTCTGTAGTGTCTACTATGCAACTAAAACTTAAAGCATCAATTATCATCGCAGTGTTCCGAGAACTGCAGCACCCATGATTACAAGGTACCACCCAAAGGGAAATGGAAAAGCCCTTCATAGATTGTTGTATTCTGTGGATTAGTGATGACAGATCTGTCTCTCTGGCTTCTGCTTGAAAACATAAATTCAAAAAAACAAAGTACCTGCCTTTAAACCCATTATGATCAATAGGACAAAGCCTATTAATTGATGTGCCTGGGAAGACTCAGAGATGACAATGAAAAATTACACCTGACTCTGACTAACCCTACCAAAGAGCAGAAACTAAGGATGGGATGTACATATTTTAAAAACCAGGAGGCCTGAATGTAAATACTTTGTATGTCCTCAGCTACTTCTGTGGTAACTTTCTGTGAATGTTCTAGGTTGGAGACTGCTTCCATCTTGAATCCCTTATTCTGCTCTTGCTCTTCCCAGTGGGGCACACACTTTTGGAAAATCACTCTGAATTTTCTAACTGGAATTGAATTCATAGCTCAGAGTGCAGACTAGCACTTCAGGAAGACATGAATATATTCACCTGTTTTGAGTTTAGGGGATGAGGGCACTGAGCATATTAGCAAATTCTGCTCTTCCATGAGAAAACCCTAACTTAATTTCTGGTCTTTCTGTCCACCTACAGCATAAGGCATTATAATTTAGCTCATTGAGGGCTTTGCTGAAAGGCTGCATATTTAAATGTGATATGAGCTATGGAAGCAAGTAACTCAACATGCTGCTTTCCAGTTAGTAATTTGCAGTACTTTCTCTTTTCTAGCCATGAAATAGGAAATTCTAATAAAATTTATTAGTTAGACTGTGAATTTTGATCCCTTGAGAACAAAATGAGCCAGCTTCAGGGTATTTTTATTGTATTGTGACTTTATTCTCTGACCCGTTCTTAAATAAGAAATTAGTTATAACTAGAATATATAAAGAATGCTATTCCATAATTAAACTGCCATAGAGAAGTTGCTGATCTCTAGAAACAACTTCACAAAGAGTCATTTCCCTAAATGAAGCCTGCATTTTATAAACAGATTGTTCCCATTTCAGAAAGACTTAGGAAGATAGAGACTTTTAGAGTGTAGTATGGGTGTTCCCAGTTAATGTTATTGTGCCATAACACACTATTCTAAAAATGAAATATTCCATCCTTTTAAGCACTGCACTGTAATTGGTTCTGGTTAGAAAACTCATTGTGACTTTCTCAAACTCTTTGTGTGCACCTCTGGGAAGAACTACATCAGAATTAGGGGTTCAAGATGAAAGCAGTCTCTGACCTAGAACATTTAGGGAAAGTTACTACAGAAGCAGCTCAGAAACTACAAAGGAGTTGCAATCAGAGCTCCTGGCTTTTACACTCACTCTTGTCAGTGGGGACAATACTAATCAGAAGGGTGCTTGCTGAATTAATGTGGAATAAAATTACCTATTTAGAACCATTTGGTCTCTTTGTCAAAGAAGAAGCTGCAGAGTTTTATTTCTTAATTATGAAGAGCATAATTTATGTTGTTTTGAGCTTTCTGTCATATTTCCAGCTCATCTCAGCCTCTGACAGGCTTCAGAATTAAGGGGTTTTGCAAGAAAATGGTCTTCTTATGCTCTGGCCTTTATTTCCATTTATTTATGACCATGTTTTCTACAGTTTTATTACCAGCTCTTGAAGAATATTCTGGACTATCAGGCACTGAGTAGCTGAACTCTGTCCTATGCTCAAAAGCCATGATAGTAAGGAGCACTGTGAAATTCATTACACATTCTACAATTCACCCTGATTTTTATTTCTGCATCTACAAGCTCCTAGAAGTTTACTGAGTTTAATGGCCTCCTCTTTCTAATCTGTCTATATATGATCCCTACCTGTGCCCAGATATTAACAATTTCAAAATCTGTTTTAAAATCCTCCTACCTTACTCTTTTTTTTTTTCTGTGCTATCTTTTCATCCTCTATTTTCCCTTTATTTTCCTGGGTTTTTTTTCTCTTTGTCATTGTCATGAGTACCTAGTAACTTCATTCATTTCAGTGAATTTAAATTTTTTCAAATCAAAATCATACCCTCACAAATCTTACTTTGACACAATTTTAAATTAATGACCATCCTGCTGTGTGTCCAGGTTTGTCTGCCCTTCAGTGAACACACCTTTTGTTAATGGGCTCTTCCAGAGCATGGAACAGTTTATCCAGTGAAAAGATAAAAGTAATAAGTAATTCAAAATCTAATACTGGTTGCAGCCATTGTATATCATAAGGAATTGCTGTGTCTAGAAAGGAATGAACTGACTCATCTATCCAATAAGGTATTTCCACCCCTGACTCATGTCAGAGAATACTCCAAGTAAATTATTCTCCTTTTCTGAAGTATAATTTATATTATTTGAGAAAGAACCAAAAAGCATGGTGGAATGAAAATAAACAATGCTATAAAATATGCTGCTAGGAAATACTGAAGGAGGAAGCATGATTTCTACAGTGCAAAATGACACACAGTGAAAGAATAGACATCTTCCTTATCTTTCAGACTGTCTTGCACTGTTTTGTCTTATGAAGAAACAGATTGCCAATTTCTGTAATTACTGATCAATTCCAGGAATTTACCAGTTACAGTGGAAGGGAGACTCTGGCTGCTAATGGCAGGTTCCTGGCTGGATTAATTTTGCAGCAGTTTTTATTGGCCTCATGCTAGAGATGTGTTCTCAGCAATGGCAATTAGAGCAGCTCTTCTTTTAGATTAACACAATTATACAATTTCTAGTGTTCTAGTGCAGATATCCCTGCACAGTGTTGTTTTATGCTGGATAGTTGCAGCCTTCTGGCCTGGACAAATGCTGGTTTTTTATCACACACTGCAGTTTTCAGATGACTCTGTAATTTATTACTTATGTGAGACTGTAATAAAGCAAAAGCATCCAGAGCAGGAGGGATGGATAATAAAAGAAAAGATGCTCCTGTCTGTAAAGGCTTTGAAAAGTACCACAGAAGAGAAATGAAGTTGTAATGTATGGATTAATAATGATCCATCATATGCTCCCCTATATAAACATATGCACAAAGGCATATACACTGTCACACATGAAAAGCTTTTCAAAATAATTTTGCAGAGATCTTTCTGACCACATGCTAACAATAAAAGCAAATAAATATAGATTAGCAGCTCTAGGAGGTAAAGCCAAAGACAATAGATTAAGGAAGCACTGGTGCTCTCTTATTGAAAATCTGAAGCCTTTAAACAGTAACTGTTTAAAAGTAGCATTGAAATAATATTTTTTTTTTAAAGTGTCCAAAGGAGCGCTACAAAGATGGTGGAGGGCCTTGAGGAGGCACATGAGGAGCTGCTGAGGTCACTTGGTCTGTTCAGCCTGGAGGAGACTGAGGGGAGACCTCAGTGCAGTTGCAGCTTCCTTGTAAGGGGAAAAGCTGAGTCAGGGGAGGTTTAGGTGGAATGTCAGGAAAAGATTCCTCACCCAGAGGGTGGGTGGGCACTGGAACAGGCTCCCCAGGGAAGTGGTCACAGCACAAACCCGACAGAGCTCAAGCAGCATTTGGACAATGCTGTTGGGCATGTGGTGTGACTCTTGGGGTGTCCTGTGCACAGCCAGGGTTGGACAATATTTTAAAGAAATAGATTAAAATAGAACAAATAAAACCAATAAAGAAATGTAGCACCTGCTTGGACAAGGCAGGTGTAGTAACACAGCTAAGGATGATGTATTTACCATGTATTGAGATTACATTAGTACCTCTTTTAGTACATTGAGCAATTTCAGGGAATTAATTGTCTTTCACTGGCTCTGCATAGACAGCTCTCTACCATCAGAAAATCCCTTGTATCTGGCAGGTTTCACAAGCATACTGAGACTCAACCTAAAGTGCATTATAATGGTCCAAAAAGCAGTCCTACCCTGCATTTGTTCTGGGCATAAAAGATTTCAAGTTCTTTTCTTCTCTAAGCTCTAAGGTTGCAGTATAAGAAAAAAAAAATCCAAAATTCACAAAAAACCTGAGAAACTTCCAGATAAAAAAAAAAAAAAATAAAAGTGCAGCTATCTTTCTGGATTTCAGTATGTTAGCAAGAGAAAGAAAAATCCATCACTATCCACTGGAAAAAGAGGTGGGCTTCTCACCCAATGGGTCACAGGTCTACATGTGACCTTTTTACAGGGCAATCAAATACAAAATAAAACACACTTTTATCTCTTTTTCCCCTTAGATGTTTTACACTGTTAAGTTGCTGTATCTTCCAGCAAAATTACTGTTAAACAGATGACAGTTTTAAATTTCTCTCCATAAAAAGCCAGCAAAGCCCATCATCACATCTCCATAGGTTTTAAATTATTTGGAGTTTATCGTCAAAACTGCATTTTCCAGTTCAGTGAATCCTTTTGATGACTATTGCTCCAACACTCTTGTTTGCCATTACCGAATGGAAAGTCACCATATGACTCATAATAACTTGGATTTAATTGCAAAGATATGACTTTGGTCCAAATGGATAGTATGGGAGGGTGGGGCAGGGAGGTTGTTCCCTATCCTTCAAGCAATGATAAGATTTCTTTGAAATATTTTCAAATCATATTCACCCCAGTTCTGAAAGTCCTTATGAGATTTCCTCCAATCTAAAATATTCCTGGGGGTTCTCTCTTGTGATGTTATTGCCTAATAAATGGTGTGGAAACTTGGAATCTTTCATAAAAGCTCCAACAACATGAAAATAGTTTCCATAATGAATAGATTTTAATCTCTAACTCCCTCTGTAGAAATGTTTTAATCATGAAAGACAGAATGGAGTTCTCGTGGGGCTATTATTTAAAATACTAAAGAAAAATATTTCCATCTATTATGCAATTGTGAAATATGGCTTGGTGCTTTGTTTACAACAGGCAAGCAGATGTTTATTTTATTGATAGAATTGGCTGGCATCTTGCATAGTTTTTTGAGAGAGACTGTATTTGTGCCTGGTGAAATCCTCATATTTATGATAATCTGAAAAATGATATTGTTCTGTGTCTATATCTTGATATTATTTGTAAGGGAATATTGAGTATTTGGAGGAAGAAAGAACCTTCCATATAATATTCCTCACATGTATTGGAAGCAAATGAATAGCTTATATAAATAGCAATAGTCTGTCAAATGCAGTATTCTCCCATAGGTTTATGTTACTGCTATCTCCAGAGTGAGGATAGGGAACATTGGGCACGAGTGTGGATTTCTCATTTTACAAGTCCACATTTTGAAACAGTGAAAACAGAAAGGATATATAAAAGAGACCAAGTTTGCAGATATTGCTAAACATCTAAATAACATGAATCCTGACTCTACCTACTACAAAATTTCATTCCAGCTGTGCATCCTGCATTTATTAGCAATTAACACCATTTTGATTTAATTTCCACCTTCTTCTATTCCTTCTTACATATGCAACATGTACCACACAGGCATTTGAACTTAATCTTCTTGTGTGAGTGATAAATATGGATGTGATGGGAGGTTCATGACTCCATAGACAAAAATCCTCTGAGATTTGATTTTATGTATAATTAGGTAATGAAAATATTACTAAAATCAAGCATAAAATTTCATTATTAATCTAATGTTAGATGCACAAGAAGGGAAAGAGTAACAATAGCTTTATTGACTCATAGAAGTCCCTGTGACCACAAAATCCCAGGAAGTTCATTAATACCAAGCAGTTCTCTAGGGGATAATTTTGTTAAACTATAGATGGTTGTGCATGGGAAGAAGTAAATTTACCAGAATCTTAAAACCAGTATTTTATATAGCCTTTAGTTTGTGTGAATTTTGTTTTTTCATGTCAGAATAATTTACCATGTTTTATTTCAATTAATTGTTTTAAAAGTTATCAAGACCCTCCTGAATCAATCAACAAACAGACTGAAATATGGGATAAGCAAAAAAAAAAAAGAAAGGATAGCAGTTTCAATTTACAACAAAAACCAAACACTTGCCTGAAGAAAAAACTCAGTACCTTGCAAAACTGTTCTGTTCAAAACTTCAAAATAGAATGTTTTTGTATGATTAATTAAAAGCTTAGTGAGAGCAAAAGCTCTGCCAAGTAAGTGCAAATAAGTGAAATTTTTTAAGGTCAAGTTTTTCTAACTTTAGTTTTCTAATTTTAGTTAGAAAACCATCAAATGCTAAGACCAATAAAGGATTTGGTGCTACACTAAAGATATTTCAAATGTAAGGGTACGCATAGAATGTAAATTACTCAAGATTGAAATGGCATCCATCCATAAGCCAGAAATCATGCAATATTATCATATTTTAAGAATGTTTTGTATCTGTTTCTCTCTATTTATAGGGTCTATTTAAAGGGGCTTTCTAAAATTTATGAACATTTTCTCATTTATTTTCTCCTTGAAAGTACATTTTGTTACTCAAATACATCATTATATTTTAGTGCTTCCCCTTATGGAAGAGATTTTCACAATGCCATTTAGGAAAACATCAATTTTCCGTAGTGTCTTACCCTTTTGAATTGCCAACTAAAGTTCATCTAAAAATAAAGGGTTACATTAGGCATAATTTAAAAGCCCATGGGAAAAAAAAGGTGATTTTTAAAATAAGAGAAACATGGTTTTAACATTAATGTATGTGGAAGTTTTATTTCTGTTAGCTTGGACAAGGCTTTCCCATTGGGGAAATTGTATTGATCTCCTAGCTCCTGCCAAAGTGCTGCATGACAAAGAAGGCAGCAGGATAAAATGCTCAGCAACCTGTGAGTGAGTGATTCTGAGGAGCTCCACCAGGACCTATTATAACAAAGCAATTGGATGCTATGATGGTCATATTAAACTGAAGGTAGAAAAGTGCAAGGCAGTGCACCTTGGAAAGAACAATTTAAACTACTATATGCACTGATAACTTCTGAATTAGTTATAAGATCCTGGTGGGAAAAAAAAAAAAAAAAGAAAAAAGGAGTCATCAAGGAGAACCGAATAAAGACATTTGTTCAGCATTCAGCCAGTACCTAAAAATCATGCTAACACATTAGGTTTCATTAAGAAGGAAATACAGATTTAAAGATGTAAGGTTAGTATCAAAATCACTGGTGTATCCTCACTTCCAATATTACATGCAGGTGTAGAATTTCATCCCCAAAAACCCCAACACAATAGAAAGATAACTATAAAAAATTACTATGCCTCATAGACAGTTAAAGCCTGTCACAGGACCTTTCTCAGCAATTAGAACCTCAAAAGAAAATAAAGTGGAGATAGAGAAAAACAAGACTCCAAAGTGTTTCCCACCGTTTATAAGAATACTTGAATGGAAGTGTCTGGTTCTGGCCAGGACAGGGTTAATTTTTGCAGTAACCAGGAGTGGGCCATGACTAGGACACTGAGACTATGCTATGCCATCTCATGTCATTGCCGGGGTGGGGGAAGGAGCTCTGTGCCAGGTAGAAGGGGTTCTTTCCAGTCAAGAAAATCATGGATCGAGTTAGCAGGGTGCCAGTCCCAAGCCAGAGAGAGCAGTGGAGTGGCTCTGAATGCAGCTGGGTCAGGTCGGGCTCAAGGAGCATTTTGGATGTGAACCACTTTTGATACTGATGTTGTGGTGCTTACTGTTCATTTTCTTATCTTGCTGCCATTTCCAGTAAATTGTTCTTATCTCAACCTGTGATCTTTGCCTTTTGTGGCTCCAGTTTGCAACTCCATCCCACTGCAGTGGGAAGGGGCCAGGAAACATGGGAGTGAAAGAAAGGAGCAATGTGCTTTTGGAAAGTCTTGGTGGGGGCACTGAATTAGGGACATTCCTGACACACAACAAAAAGCCAAAGAGATTTTCATTGTGTGTAAATAACCTGTGTGGGAAGGAGGAAAAAAAAAAAAAAAAAAAAAAAAAGAAGAGACTAAAGAGACTATGCCAGAAAAACAGGAAAGAAGACATGAAGGAATACCATCAGACCTTCAGATCTTAGACATCAAAAATACTGAGTCCATTCCTCAGCCCCTAAAATGAAGGTCTATATTTCATCCTTGCCCATGGCTTGTACTATACAGTCATCCCAGGGGCATTAACATGATGCCAGTGGTAGTTTAGGCCAGAGATGTTCAAGCCTCCCACCAAAGCCAACAAAGAGAGAAGATTCCATTGCTCCTAATTCTGCAGAATCTAGCACCTTTGGATAAGGCCATGGTTTGGACATTCAAAACCCATGACATTCAGATAAAATTTGACCATGGGCAGTATAATAAATTATCAAATCTTCAAAAAAGATCCAGTTAGTACACTGCACAATGTTGAAATAAATGGCATACACCAATATTTTAAATACTTACATACACACAATGTTAACCAGTGCTACTCTTGCAAAAGCAGAGTCTTGCAAAGCTTTAGAAAATAACCATGGTGAACCAATAAGTAATCAGGAACTGCAACTTCTGTACTACCTTGGATCAGCATATCCAGTCCCACAAGCCACTTCTCATACAACTGGCATCTTTTTCCTAGGCAAAGCAACATATTACAGGAAATAAAACTCAGCATGTTTCAGTATGCACTGTAGCAAGCTTTTGAGCCAGTATGAAACTTCTACCCAAGTGTGAAATTTCCTTAGTCACTGGTTGAGGTACCCTTAAGAAACCACAGTTAGGAGCACCAGAATTTCAGAAGATTAGGTTAACCTAACTTAGGTCCTTTTCTATCATGAATTATTTTCACAATCACCTAAAGAAAACTATAAAAATAATTTCTACTCAGTCCCTTCCAAAGAAAACAATTGAATTATAACTGATCACAACCAGATCACAGTCTTTAAATAAAACTAAGATTTGAAAATAAAGGTTGATACAGCTAGTTATTCTCATCTTGACTTCTTTGCTATGGTTCTTGTTTTCTATTACCTGTCATTTCTGGAGTTACATCTTGGAAGTAACAGTGTTCCGTGTTATTTTAGGCTGAATGGGAGAACATCAGTGTCTTGATTGTAATTCCCCTCTGGAATTTATTTGTGTTGACTGCTGACCAAGCTGTCTGAGTCCTAACAATAGAAAGGCAGGAATTACTTAGTCACTGTCTCTTTTCTTCTGCGTCTGTTTCAACTCCAGACATCTCTGCATACACTGAAGATGAAAGCATGTGATTATTCTCCTGTCTGGGTACAGGCTCACAGTTGGTAAAATATTTCTTTCCTACGTAGACAGATGGGTAGTTGATCTGTTTCATAAGGAAAAATAAGCAGCAAAAGTCAGACGCATGCAAATTTTTACCAATATTGGATTTTAAAAACTCTAAACACAACAAACACAATAAGAAAAGTTTGCTGGGAAAATTACACACAAATTCTCCTCTGTTGCAATTATGGTCTTGCATCAATGGATTTCTGAGAATTGCAACTTGGGGCTCCCAATACTTCTATACTTCTATACTTCTATACTTCTATACTTCTATACTTCTATACTTCTATACTTTATACTTCTACTACCACTACTACCACTACTACTACCACCACCAATATTACTTTATAATTCTTTTCCAGGATACTTCATACTCTCCTTTCCTTTGTTTGCAGGTTTCATGTTCAAAAGGATTTGCTTCACTGAAGTAAATATGAACAAAAGAGTAACCATAAGAACTGAAGTTCATACAAGCAAAAGAGACCATAAACAAAGAAAATATTAACTGTGGTGGCACTGTCCTTATTCTATTGCCAGGGCAGAAACAGCATCTGGGGGAAGCTGCTTCTGATAGACATGGATGCCACATAGATAACATCTGTTGATTTCTGTCTACTTTGCAAACATTTAGTTTTAGGAATCTTTTGTCAAGTTACTTTATCTCAAGTGTTTCTAAAATTGTAACTCGAAGAGGTAAAGAAAGTAAAGTAGTAGTTTGTGGAGACATGGAAACAACATCACTGAAGTTTGAATTTTGGTTTATGTATCCCACTTATTTTGACAAATCAACCTCTTGGCATTTAATATTACAGCTTTCAATATTTCCCAGAAAAAGTTTCTTAATTGTTTATTACTTTGCTGGCAACCTGGCTAGCAAATCATTTGTGCTTGCCTCTAGACTAGTATAATGCTGACAGAGAATGCTCTCCTAAACTTCTATTATGCCAAAACTTACAGAGTACATCTGATCTGTATGAAGCCAAAGAGGACTTTCAGTAGCTCTGCTACTTGGCTGACCAGGAAAAAAATGTCAGGATTAGCTCAGAAAGCAGACAGTCATCTGTGTTGAGAGGAAAGCTAACTTGAAGGGCTAAACTGGAACATATTTTCAAAACCTCTCTCTCTTTGATTCTGTGGGAAACTGATACTATTGCAACCATGTTTTTACTATCAATCAATGATTTCCTCAATCTTTTAGTATCATTATTTTTCAAGGTATTAAAATTCTGAATGTTGGCTAGCACAGGATAAAAAATAAAAACTTCACTCAACTTTTAGCCAGTTTTTCTACAATAAGCTTTCCTCAAGCTGGTAAATTAGCACCTTAACCATACAAATATTTTTATAGACAGATCCAGTGGCAAAAAGCTGGAAGAGATGCAAATAAAAGTGATCAAGCATGGGAACCCAATGGTAATATCATATTTCTAAACTGCATATCAAAATCTTAGGAGTATAATGATACTTTCAGGCAAATTCAATGGCTCTTTATTAATTTCAAAGGAATTGTACCCACTTGCAAGAATACCAGATCTGATACATCCATTTCTATTGTCAGAGTTTTTCAGTTTATAGGAGAAAACTATAACTTTTTCTGACAGCTGAAAAACAACACTAGAAAATCAAGACTAGGTTGATTTCCCCACCCCTAGCTTGCTGAATAAATGCAGAGAAGCCTAGAGACATGGGAAGCTCCCTGCCATTACAAGTTTTAACTACAAAATATCTGGCCTCCTAAATGTATTTAGTGAGCAAATTACTAATTGTAGATTTATTATCTGTGCTCTGCAGTAGGAACTATTAGATCATCCAAATGCTCATTTTGATTCCACAGTCTAAGCAGCTAATACTGGAAGCAAGCCAACAAGTAGTTACACATTTCCAATACACCCTTGCATATAATTTTCAAATGTCTTCTTATGCTTTACTATTCTTGATGGCCAGATCAGCTGAGCTATTTATAGAAGACTGTCTTGGAAAACCTACTTGGTCACCAGAATTTGCAGCTTTTAAATTAGTTCCTTGGAGAGGACTAACTGATGATGGAAGCACAAGTAGCTTTAGTGTTATCCTTTTTTTTATCCAAAGGAGTGTAAACTCCTGTTTCCCTGAACCCCAGTGAGTAATTCCATGCCTTACAGCAGTCAGTACTCAGCCCAAGACTGCATCTGCCTTAATTTTTTAAAGGACATTGTGACTTCAGCTTCTTTACCTTTAATTTGTCTGTAATTCCTTTTCTTTCCCTCCTTTCTCTAGTCAATCTAGTTCCTGCATGTTCCCAAGAAAAGGTGTTAGCCAAAATGGTTTCTGCTCATTCTTATCCAGGCCTGTGCTCTGCTTTTCCTATTTTTGCTATGGCTGAACAAAAGTGAATTAACTGTTCCTTCATTTGCACTGAATTAAAATGAAGCTGCTTTGTATAACACCTTCAACCCAAACTGTATTAAGAGCTACACTTTTGCACACACATGCATTTCCTTTAAAGTTTTCTCTTTTTAAATCCTTTATAACATATATTTTGCACATACTATATTTTGGAACTGATTGATGACTAGTGGGATCAAGCAGCCACCATTGTCACAGTTTGTACGTGCATATGGTCTTACAATAGTTCCATCAAAGCCTTGCTTCTAGCATTAGGATGCTGCATAACACTTTAGCTATGTAGGACACATGGCTTCTACTCATGATATTTTTCTGCATTAAGAAGCAGAGTTATGAAAAGTCAATATACAGAGCAATATGCAAGTATGAACTTACACTGTGTGATCCATTCTGCACAATATGGATTTCACCAAAGACCATGGCAGAAGACCCAGACAGAACGAAAACTATCAACAGCATACAACTGTAAAAAGTGGTTTGTAGAAATGAAGAAGAAAATTATCATCCTTACTAGTTGGTATGCTTCCCTCTTTCTCCCAAGACAATCGTGGGCAAATGCAACTTCAAAAATAATTCTAATAGCTCTTTTCAATGAAGGCAGGATGAGAAAACTATTTTCTTGGTTGCTAATTTCATTCAGGTAAGTTATGCATCATTGTTAGATGGGGTTCATACCATATGCACTTTGAAGTTCTTTAAAGCTTGTCTATTTAAACTTCTAAATACATCCACTACCAGACACATAGCATGACTGTACTTAAAGAGTGTAAGAGGTTTATAATGCATTCACTGTTAATGCAAATTAACACTACCACATAACAACATGTAGCATTTCCATACACTGTGATGTTTCTCAGCAGAATAACTTCTGCTAAAATTATTACAATCTTTAAAGTGTCATCTTCTTACCCAATAGTCACAGGAGGCAAATCTGCTGTTATTTCAGGTACATAGATTGTACTTTTCACATTACAAAAACATTCACAGAAAAAGATTGTGTTCTGAATATAGTCATATAGTTACTATTTTGTAAATGGTGACATCAATAAAAGTAATAGAAAATATAGGCCTAAATCTTCGGACCCCTTACAATAATTTTAAAAAACTGGTAACACCTTGTGTGTCATACATATGGCTAGGGTTCTAAATGTTCATAAAGGCATGTATCAATAGCTATATCTTTGATTTTGGAAAGAATATGTAACTAGCTGGCTGAGTTAGTGAATTGGAAAAGCATGCAAATAGTGAATGTTTCACAATTAAAATATAGCTAATGTTTTCAGTATTTAAGGAGATGCAGTTTTCTTACTGAATACCAGTTCAGTGATGGCTTATATGGCCAATATGGCTAATATAAATCAGTAACTTAAAGTATATTTCTTCCACTTGATCATGACAAAGAATGACAACATATCTCAGCTACAACAGCTACTATAATTTTCAGTATTTTGGAAAACATCTCTGTATTTGAAGGCAAGCAGGAACAAAATAAATCAAATAAAGAACTTCAGCAGTCTGTCACAGCAACTCTAAGTATATAGCAATCATAAATTTACATTAATAAATTTTATTATTGGAAATCAGATACTGGGAGAATACAACAGAAACCATAAAAAGCAAAATACCTCCAGATTAGTCCAACATCAGAAAATAAAAATGACAGTCTCACACAGCAGACAGAAACTAAAAAGTGCCCTCAAGCCAATTGCACAAGAACTAAAAACAGCTTGTCTGGCTCAAAGAAATCTGATATCCTCAAAGTAAAAGACAAGCAAGGAGAGCTGGAAAAGACAAAATCTCAAACAAGCTTCTTTGTCAAATGTTTCAAGAAATCTCAACTACATCTTCACCTGGCAGGGTCTGTAGTTTAACCAGTCAAAAGTGGTTTCACCTACATAAAGGCTAAATAAAAAGATACACAGGTTTTTTTCCACTGATAATGTTCTTCAACAAAGCCTGCTAAATAAAATGCTTGTGAATCACTGAAAAAGAATTACAGCCAAATTCATCTAGAAATAAAATTATACCTTCAGGCTTATGAAAATATAGACGACAGGACAATACACAAGATATTTTAAGTATCTGAGTTCTCTGGAAGGAAGACTGTGGAAACTCAGAATTATCTTGGTTTTCCAGCCAAGGAACTACTTGGAGAAACAAAGTACAGAAATGAAAATGAACACCATGATGGCAACACATTCGAGTCTGGTTTCCTACAGAATCCTTGAGAATTAATGTGTAACTGACATTCTTCAGTCACTGTTCATCCCCCCAGTTGATATGATTTCATTATGACTTAGGTATGTGCTACACCTACTTATCCAATGTTTAGAAAGAAACATCTGTGGACCCTGAAAGACTTTTATGTTTTTGTGTAATGTGAGTTGTATCTATCATAAGCAATCCCTGATTGGGGTATTAGAAAGAAATAGAAATAGAAAGAAATTAGAAATAGATCTCCCTCACCTTGGAATAGAAAGTTCCAAGTAGGATCATAGAATCATTTAGGCTGGAAAAGACCTTAAAGATCATCAAGTACCACTGTCAGTTATTACGAAATCTTCCTTGCCTCCTCTCTCTCTGATATCCATGGGCTGAATTCTCAGCACAAAATATACAAAAATATACAAAGAAGGAAAGTCTTTTTGCTTGAGAAACAAAGAAGGAAAATGTTTTCACTTTGGAAGCTAATATCTAAGTAAGAGCAAGGCTTTCTTGTTGCTTTGCATTTAAAATACTCAGTTATATCAGTGTAGAGACTTAAAGACTGTATAAGCAGAACAGTATCTTTTGTAAAGGCATTACTAAAATGGCACACAAAGGAAAAACAAGGTAAAAAGAAGGCTAGCCCAAAATAATCTTGAACTAAATACATTGAACTAAATGCATTGAACTAAAATAGATTGTTTATTCTTTAAACAATCATATTCATATGTTAAGAAAATGGATGAAAGTGGACTTCAGAGGATTTAAACGCAGCACTTAACAAGAAGAGAGTGAAATGTGTGTCCAAGAAATAAAGTTGTTTTGACTTTTGCAAAATTTGTTTCTATTGACAGTTGTACTATGATTGAGGCATGAAAGCTGCAGAAGTATTTGTATCCATAATGATTTAAAGTATTTCTTCATGTTTCAAGTATTATGATTGAAAAGCAATAACAAAGGTTTTTCTGTTTAAATACACACTTAAAACAGAGGTTTCCAGCTGCCTGTGTCACTGCAGAAGAATCTTCAGAATCTCAACTGGAGTAGCTAGCACAGTGTAGATTGTGGAAAAAACTTAAACCTTTATATCCTATCAGGCCTCAGAAGATCTTTCAAAAAATGTCCTTCAGACAGTCTGAACAAATTATACCAAGCATTTTTTGACACTTTTAAATGCTATTTAAACTGTTCACAAGCTTCTTCCCTCAAAACATACACAGGCCCAGATCTTCCCTCTATGAGTATTTTAGTTATAATGGCACTATTTCAACAGGATCATGGTAACTCTGAGGAGTTAGTTTCTTCCTGGACACCAAATGAACTAATTTTCTCCCAGTCCCTATTTTTCTCCTTCTTTTATATAGCTTTTGAGGAAGTTTTCAGAAAATGGAGATACAGTTGTAACAAGTTTTGTCAAAGCTCATATTGTAATTCTTAATCCATCGTATAGAGTGTCCAGAGCACTCTGTGGATGGCTGCAGATGGATTTAAAAAAAAACCCAGAATGATAATAAAGGATCAGATATATTCTATACTCATTCTACATACAGAATAAGCCTCTTCTATTCTTTTTGAGCTGAACTTCTGTTAAATTAGGCTAAATACACTTTTTAGAAAGAATTTCCACCTTGAGCATATATGTTGTATGCATCTGACCCTTCAAGGTCTTTCTAATAAAAGTCAGACTATATCATCATTTGCTAAATGCACTTGGAGTTAATGTAATTTACCATGGCATTTCTAATATATTATAAGCCATGTTGAATTCCAATAGGAAATAGATCTATTACCAATGCAATGAAATCATTACAGCAATTAACAAAAATACAGTTGTATAAAATCCTGTAAACCTGAGTGGGATAGTGGCTAAGAAAAAACAGAGAGAGCACTTCCATCCAAGAAGAGACAGGCACAAATGCCACCTAGCAAACACAAGGGAAGGGAAATGTCCTGATCTACCACAACACTTTTTTAGATGCTTTTTTCTCTAAGCATCTTGCACTCTTTGTCTAGAGTCATGAGTAAGACACTGCTCTGGGTATTGTGTCCACATCATCGTTATGTAAAATAACTGCATTAATTCCTTTAGGCAGCACCTCTGTCCTTGACTGCTTTGAGTCAGTTTATTCCAGATTTGTAAAGTGGTTGACGTCTTCACTCATGTCATCCACTCCCATTAAAATGCAGTCTGCTATAGATTTGACCTAAGCAATGCCTTCTCCCTGAGTATTCAGCAAACACTGAATACTCTTCTCAAAGAGATGTTGAAGCTTTTGATGATGCAGGTGCACAAACCAATACATCAAATAAAGATGCTTTAATATTAAATTCAGTTTAAGATTCAAGGGAGGAGATAATGAAAAAAATTTAAATGTCTGATAAATCTAAAATAATTAGTGAATAAATTTTTTTCAGGCTCAGAAACCATTTCCATAAATTATCAATCAATAAAAAACCTCAAATCTTCTTAAAATTTTTCTCTAGCTGTACCCTTTTTGATGCTTCCAACACACTTTAAAATCATTGAGACAATCAAGAAAAGCATAGTCAGGACCTTGCAGATGCCATGATTCCTGCAGAGCTTAAGACCAGCTTCCTGCAGAGTAAACAGGTCTTGCATATAAGTAACTGATTAAAGCCAGTAGCTCCTTAATAAGTTCACTGCCTTTTTTACTCTAAACAATAACTAGGCATCTGAAAACTAGAAGCAGTGAATGCACTGAACCTTGGCTGCATTACTCTCAGGGTGGACCTAAAATGCTGCCACTGTCACTAAAATTCCCTGCACATTTGGGGACTAGCTCAGACACCAACAGTGGCTGCATGTGCAGAGGTACATATTTGGACTTTTAGACAAAAGTAGAAATTGTGCTATCAATACCAAAATGGGTAAGTACTAAGCTAGCTCATATGCACCTCTGTGTGCTGTAGCTGTCTGAGTACTGCAGGCACTACATCAGACAGCATTGTTTGGGGTATAAATGGAACAGATAGAAGGAAATGGAAGATGAAGAAATACCAGAGGAAGAGGCAGAAATAAACTAAGGGGCTATAAAGACAAAAAGGGAAGCAGGTAACAGAGATCAAAGAAAGGAAAGAAGGAACAATTGAATAATTTTTGTCAGATTTCATATGCAAATTATTTGTGTGCAGTGATGGAATAACCACAGTGTGATGGAGAAATTATTTACAAAGGCTCTGCTACCCTGCACCTGTAGCCCTCAAAGGGCAGAACCTACACAGAAGGGAATTCCCAATAGTGAAGAGCTGGCTCTGCCACAACTTCATGGAATAATGAGTGGTAAAGGAAGAGACGTAAGTGTATGCATTTCTGTCAACTGAATCATTAGCTGGGATATTTGGCACATAAAATATCTCTCACTACTGTATTTTTTTATTTCCTTTAGAGACTGAGAAGTTTCTTTACTGTCGAAGGACTAGCAGAAAATCCTTTCTGACACACTGGCAGCAAAATAAAGCAGAGGCAGATAAAATAAAGACAGAGCAGATCTAAAGAATGCTTTGGAAGTTGTAGTTTTGATTTCTGCACATGAAAACCACCCTCATACATACAGCAAGTTGTAGCCATATTAATAGTGATACTATTTTTAGCAGCAAGGATACAACAGGACATTCTCACATGCAGAATTCTATTTTATTTGAGATAAGGGAATCAGCTCTGAAAAAGTAACAGTTATAAAGCAGCCAGTTTCTAAGGGGATTAATATCAACCAAGAGAATACTGATGCATACAGAAACTACATGGAACCATTCTGCCACAAATTAGGTACCTTATTCCTGAAGATAATCATTGTTTAAATCAACTTTTTAGATGGCTGAAGAGGTGTGAAAAGCACCAGAACTCTTTAGGCTCTACTGTCACAGTACACAAACTTCAATTTGGACAGTATGTCAGGCTCCTGTGCTTTATTGTATGTGACAATCTTTAAATAATAAGATGGGGAAAATGAGAGATATACATTTGAACTTATGTTTACTGCTGAATAAAAGTATACTCAGATAGTACTAAAGTTCTGGTTTATAAACCCAATGAGATATCTCTTTCAGTGTCTGTGTGAAAAAATGCCAAATCTCTTCCTAATTAAGGTGCATTCCAAATTGTTGTACAACGTCAAATATTTCAAGATTAATGAAACACTTCAGGGTTTGTTTTTTTTTGTAAGGAACAATTTTCACTGTTGAAAGAAGGCAAAAAAAAAAAAAAAGTTGGCTGGATAAAAAACACCTTGAAAAATACCACTTTCTGAATTAATAAATTAAGCATTGAAAATAAATATGAGGTAGAAGGAAAAAGATACATTTGTCCCTGCATAAGCACTTTTATGATTCAAGAATTAATTTGAGAACATAGCTAACAGAAAAAGAACACCCAACTTCAGATAGATGCAAGTATTTTGCAATGCATCATAACACAATTTTCTACCACAAGCAAGAATTTGTAACTGCAAGAATCAACAAATGTGAAGAGCAGCATATAGAAATATAAACAAGGAGCTTTAGTTCCTGGTCTCAAAAACATTCCTTGGATGAGACAGAGAAGTCCTAAGGCTTTTATAAAGCCATACAAACAGAGCATACCTATGTACAATGTGGATCTCACCCTCACCTTGTCCATCTGTGAAACACAGCCCTAAGCAACACTTGAAGAAGAAACAACTGCAAGACTAGTCATAAAACAGGGTTTTTTTCCTTATTTTTCTATTTTTCCCATTCTTCTCCCCAGTAGAGATTTATTCAGGCAGTGCTTTCACTGGAAGTATAAATTTCTATATTTAGACACCCTGACCTGTCCAAAAGGTCCCACTGAGTTCTGGAAGAGGAGATGTACATCAGAGATCTTTCACAGCTATGAGTTACACTGCCAGCCACCTATGTTAAATGGAGAAAACTGATAAGATAATGTTATTTGTTTGAATCATTTCTGCTTTCATTCTTAGGTTGCATCAGAAATATTTTCTAAAACTACAACACTTTCCCTTACATACTGTCATATAATATTTATAAGGCACCTCCACCTCCACCCCTGGGGTGCTTCATGAGCAATTAAAATGCAATCATCATAATAAAGTAATAAATAACCTTAATTAAAACATTGCACAGGAACCTTCCTCAGATGCAGAGCCAGTGGGGAGCTGTCTGTCTTCATGAGATTTTACATATATGTCAGTCAGACTGGAACCGAGATGCAACATTTGTTTTCATGGACAACATTTGATTTATTATATCCCCTGAGAGTCATGGATCCATCTCCCCACCAAACAGAGGGCATTCAATGTGGATTACTTATTTTTTAGATAAGATCTTTTTAATTGCTTAATTTTATTAATTTTTTGAAGACTTCTGGATTCATGGGCCACACACAATCTCCTCTACTCCCCTGCCACCCTTCATATCCTCTCTGCTTCGAAAACAAACAGAACATCTTCAGCACCATCTCTTCATCCTCCTCAGTTTTGTTTTTCCACACAAGCATGTTAGATTATACTTTTTGGTACTTCCTTCTATCATTCCCTCTTCAATGTTGTGTTTATCAGCCCTTCATCATTCCAGGCAAGGAAAAAATTTGCAAAATATTCTCCCCCTATCCATCACCCACCAGTAGACCTAGATTGTCCTCCATTAAGTTTTAATCCTTTTCAGTGTAATATTCCCCAAAGGGAGCACAATACCACAGCAAAAAAAATACTGTTCTGAAGTTTGGTTACTTTCAAAAGCACTACACTGGCCTTTACTGTGTATTAAAATTCCAACACGAAAGGAAATATAGAAAAAACGATTTATTTAAGTACTTGGGCACAGAATCATAGCTCTTCCTGAGTCAAAACTCCTATTTGATAATACAGTTTGGTCTCCAACTCCCAAAGCAATTTTTTTGTGCTTTACCTGGCATTTTGCTTACAATCTTGATGCAAAATTAGCCACTCCTTATAAATACCTTGATACATACTAAGGAAATTCTAAACAGTTTCTGATCCAAACTGTGAACTTTGTGACTTACACTTTTAATACTCAAGCCTAACTGCCACAGAATATGTGTCTAACTCTGCCCTTCCAGCCTAACACCAGAACATGTAAATGCTCTGACAGTTTTGAAGAGCAGCTGGTGACAACCATGATCCTAGAATGGTCCTGCCTGAGGTACTGACCATGGTGCCAGGGTCCAGGCCCTGTAAGGATGGCCATGTGCTCTATGAAAGCTGTACCTGGGATGATGTCTGTTTTCAATATAGGCGTAGTTCTTCCCTCCAGGTCCTGTTCCCATGCAGCTACAAGTTCCATGCAAACAGGCAGCAATGTTTTCCTGCAGCCACGGGAAAAAGGGCATGACTGAGAGGAAGATATCCCTCAATGAACGCAGAGGCACAGAAATTAGTACAAATGGCTCTTGCCTGAAGTAAATACATTGTTTCCACAGATACCCTGAAAGAGGTGTATCTCACCCCCTTCCCAGTCTTGCAAGCTTTCTTTTTCTTTGAATGAAGAGAATTCAGCTGAGAGCTAAAATCACACTGGTGTGTTCAGATAATTCCATGTTTACAATTAAAGATTCGTGAGCTATATATTATATTATTTGTATGCTTTGAGTATTATATTTTCTAATTGTATCTGTACCTATTGGTATTCACTAAGGACCACACAGACTCATAGCTCTCAAGCTTAATATTGATGCATTTGGATTCTGACTGATGCATTTTAATTTCAGGAGATCTCTCAAGTTCTACAGAGGTTTCAGAAGAGTGAAATACAACAGAATAACATAATTTTCTTATTTTCCATGAGGAATTCGGGATATCTCCTTGGCGAAGTAATTTACTGATTATTTTCTATTAATTACTAGGATTTATGCACCAGGCTTCCTCCTGTTATAACAGTGTTTAGAGTATCTTCTCCTTTTCTGAGCAGTCCTTCTATATTTTAGTATCTTCTCTGAACTAAAACGGAATGAACAAAAAATAGCTCAGAAGTGGCAACATCCATAAGGATGACATTAACACAGGCAGAACTTTTATTGTATCACTTTGAAACAAAGCATCTTTGTGTGCTGTGATCTGCCTATTTTGCTGTACAACCAACAGCTCCTTTTGCAGATCTTCCTACAAGATTATCATTGTGCTTCTGTAAATACAGCTAAAACTGCACTTCCTCTTCTGAATAGAGCTGTATTTGTTAACTCCTGACATAGGCCTTCAGCTAGTTTTGTAAATTAAAGTAATGGGCTGGATGAATAGAAGGTGCTATAGCTTCAAGAGGATGTCACATACTGCTGCATTTTACTTTGTATATCCATGAGCGCATATGGCACACATTGTCTCAGTGTGGGCTATTGCTTCCCCTCTGAAACAGCAATGCAAAAGCCCACGAAACTTCATGTCACCAGCACTATTTTTTGGGAGCCCTCCTGTCACTTCAACCTGAAGCAGCCACAGGGGCTGTAAGAAGCAGTGAATCCTCCATTCTCTGTCTTTGTTGTAAACAGCTAAAAACATTATCTTTCCTTAAAAAAACACACAAAGCAAAAAGCTTTATTCTTGCCTTTTGTATTTTCTTTCTGCAAGAGTACATGAATTATCAAAATCAAAACATTAAGAGTGACGAATGGACTCCAGTGTTTTATACCATTACATAGCACAGTCACTCTCAGTTGCTCATATAAATTAAATAATCAAGATATGGGTGCAAGAGGAAAAAATAGAACTCCTATATTGTGTAGAATCTACATAGCAGAAATTGTCCTTCTTATGCTCTAGGTGTTCAGTATGTCAGTAAAGACAAGACCTTAAAATCCACAGCTTTTACTTCAAAATACAAAATTCTTTCAATAATAATTTCAGGTGAGTACAAGGGACCAACATATTTATGAGAGACCTCCCATTTCTTTATTCTCAACTGAATAAAAATTCCTGAAGAAGAATTTATTATGGATTACTGAAAACTGTAATCCAAATCACACCAGGAATGGGATTAGATTGAAGATGGGCCATGCATTTAAAAATCCTACTGGATTTTTAAACAGCTAGACATTGATAATAGTTTAGACCAGCCTGTTCTTGTAACCATCTTTGTGAGAGAATGAAGAAAAGTGAAGTTAGTTTTGAAATTAAAACATCACTAAAATTCAGTAACAGATATGTATGCATGTACAGTAAAATGGATTTCATAACAATGAGTAGGCAGGAGATCTCTTTGCATCTTTAGATTCAGGAGCAAATATCAAGTTTTCAATTAGATCTTGTTATAGATACTATCTTAGGTACATATAAAGGCATACACAGATGCATATTTATATACCACATAAATATGGTGTTGGTGTATACGGTATATAATGTATGTGACAATGGTCAGAATTTTTGTAATAATAGCATTTGCATGAACAGAGGTGATTTAATGGGAGTATCCACCCTTGCCTTTATTTATGTGAAAATTCATGGAATTACAGGAAGGATATGCAAGACTCTATTGACTAGCAAATTCTATTTTAAAATGAGTGTTCCTCTATAGCCCTGTTTAGATGAGGAAGTTAACAGGTGAATTTGAAATTCAATAGCTAATACACACTAATTTCCTCTGTTAACACTATTTCCTGTATTAACACTGAGTACACAGAATAATGCAGAATGTTTCACACAAAGTAAAGAGATGCCCATACTAGGAGACAGAGGGAATTACAATTTAAAATTACAGTTACTGGTAAAAGTGACTGGGATACAAAGAAAATTATCCTCTATATATTTTAATGGCATTCAAACAAGTTCCAACAGAATAATTTCAATATTTCCAATTTACAGGGATTTATTTCACAGTAGACTGAAGAAGAGTTTATCTCAAAGAGAGAGAAACTAAAGGCTCTAATCTTATAAGTGAGATCTAAATAATTTTAGAGACTGAGCTCTTAAATATCTAAATATTTTGTTTCGGTTTATATCACAAAAATTTTAATGAAGTCTTTATTGCTAATCTAATTTTGAAGTAATTACATGGTGACTAGATTTATCTCACACTTTTAAGTCTATGAGTTCTTAACAGCCATTAGTTAATAAAAATATTGCAAAAACATTTCTGAAGGTGAATCAAGTAATTTTTTCAGTTAAAAGCAAGAGAAGTAATAATTCCTACATTCCCCATTATTTCATTGTGGATGCCCCCAGGTGTGCCATTTGATTTGAAAATAAGAAAACAAATGGTCCTTTATACCATCTAATTTTACTCATGGCAGTTTCTTACATTAGCTTTTCTTCAAGCAAAGAAACATCTTACTATTAATATTAAATGACTCTATGTTAAAAATAATTGCTTCTTAGATCCATGCACAGTTAAGGATTTTAACTCACTTTTCAAAAATTATATGAGTCAAAATATTGCCAAAAATAAGGTTATTAGCTGTTGTTGTCCTGCCTAAAATCTACCTACAAATGAGAAGGGGAAAAGTATTTCATATTTCATCCCATGGTCTGTCATAAGTAATTTATTTCCATAAACTGGTAGAATTGCAAAAACTCATCTAAAGATGGTAAGAAAAATTACAGCTTTAATTTATTCTGTAATTGAATTACTGCAGCCATAAAGTATATAATAAGTGAAATAGGAATTCAAAATCAAAGTTTTAGTTCATGTTAATGTCTTAAATTTTACAATGCAATACTTGAGCCATAGCTATATTCCTTATCCAGACTACTGTGTTTCTAAGGTCACTGTGAAACATGCATGATTGTTTTTCTCATCTCGCCTGCAGATGGTCAGAATTTGTTTTACTGAGTTTTTCTCCAGTGTCTTTGAAGTTGCACTGACTTCCAAAATATATTCTTGCTTAGAAGAATAGTGTGTTTATTCAGACAATTTGTATTTTAGTACTCAGTGATGAAGTCTGTTTTAGAGCACTCATTGAATGAAAGTAGAAAACAAATTTTCTTATTGTGTTTTCTTTCAGAGAGATTTTAATTTCAAATCTCAGTGTTAAAATTAGAAAGTCACAAGCTTCTGGAAAATTCTGGAAAAGACACTTTTGTGTCTTCCTTTCAAGAAACAAAATGGTGATGAACATAGTTGCAGAAACAAAGCAATAGTGGCTTTGCTCTCACAATATTTAAAGGGGCAAGTAGCAGTCAGCCTAGAAATATAATATAAACCAAAGTTACATAAAGGATTCATTTTTCCATGCTTGTGAGAAGTCTCATAAATGACAAATGGCATTGACCCCTCCACCCCACAAGAGAAAACTAACAAAGTTGAGGGGTTTTTCCATTGTAATTAACACACTACTGTAATTTAACTGTTGTCATTAAGGTCTAATTTTCTTCTTTTCATTGTTGATGCAGACTGGACAGGAGTGAAGCAGCTAAGATGTTGATGGCAGCACCCACCATAAATTTACAATCCAATGATGATTTGCCACACTCCTTGAAATCCACTGCATTTGCAAAGCTGCAGACTGCCCAAACACAATTACTGCGTAAGCGAAAACTGCCATTCCATGAGGCAATTAAATCAAGTCTGCACTTGGACCAGAAACCAGAACACAGGATTCTGCCTGTAAACACTGACTTTTTTCAAATTGCCCTTGGAAGGACTGAAATTAAACTGAGGAATAAACTGCTCTAACACAGAAATTTTTTATGAATAATCAAGCATACAGCAGTTATGTATCACTGTCAGACCTGGGATGAGCTTCAGTAGCATTGCAACTTCCCAAGTCAATGCAGTTACAGTCTCTTACTTACATACAATTATAGTAATCTATAAGAAGAGTGAAGCATCTTAAATCAAATTATTCATTTTGTAGTGAAACTGAAATGACCATACAAATTATTACCTTACAGTTTACAGGAAAAGAGAAAACTCTCCTGTCTTTTACCAATATAACTCTGCAAATAGGAACAAAGCAATTCATTCCCTTGCTCACAGGAAACATAAAGGGGTCACGTATATTAATACATGTGTGAAAAATGGATAGCTGTCTGAGGAACTACATCCTTCCAAGCTACTGCCTTATAGATTCAATATTTCAAGACAATATACTGTCTTAGGCCACAAAGACAAAATATTGCCCCAAACTGGAAAAAAGAGATGGAAAGAGGGAGAACAGAAGTAAAGCTGAAATATAAACCACTCCGAAAATCCAAGCAGTGATGCAAACCTGGTATTTCCTTTATTCAATTAGTTATTGTGTAAGAATAAACTAGAATGACAGAAAATAAATAAATATTTGCCAAAAGTCAATAAACTCCTTTTAAACTCCAGTTAAATAAACAATCAGGATGTCAGATCAAACGAGATACGATATGTAAGATACAACAAAAAGAACATTTGGTAGGTGTTGTAAACGTTGAAAGACATGGACAGTTTCTTTGTAGGAAATATTGAAGTATTAGGATCTGATTCTAGCAATCCACTGAATTCTTCAGAAAATAGTTTGCTGCTGCTGCTACAGAATTCTTTTCATCACTAAACTTGAGGAAAAGCAACAGCAGAGAGCCTGAAGGACTGACTATGGAAGCAATGCTCTCACAAGACATGCATTCTGCACAGATGGACAAAAAGCCACAACTGTCTTCTTCACACCTAAATTAGAAGACTCATAGATCTATGATTAATGGGTATTGGTACCTGAAAGAAAGATCTGTGACTAATCTTGGACAGTTGAGAAAATATTTCTGGAAAGTCAAAGAAGCTACAAGTAAAAAGACTACTGCTGCATTAAAGGAGAATAAATTGTCTTTCTTAAACAATAATAGAAGAAAGTGCTTTTTCCATTGTGAAGCCTAATTAGGGGTATGTGTGTATATATATATATATATATATGGAAAAGAACTAAGAATGTGAAAGTCAAGGGGAGTGACAAGGACGGAGTTTTCTTTGACAGTTGCTTTGAGACATTCAATTAGTATCACCAAGGTTCCTAATATACTCAATAACTTTAGCTGCAAGGGCATATTTTATCTATAAGACTGTTATTATAGTTTTGAATTAAAGCAAAAATGAAAGTTAATCTGGGATCTTGTCTGAAGAGCACACTCTTTGCAGAAGCAAAGGTGAGAAAGCAGACACCTTGTGCTGTAGCCTAAAAACACTCACTAAATACTTTGTCCAGAGTTTCTTAGTCAAGATGAGAACAAAGTCTGAAGTAGATTTGCCTGGACTGTCCAATCTTTTTGCTCCTACTGGACTTCAATGAGAGGAGAGACAGCTCAGCACCCTGTTCACTGCACCCACAGGGATTTGTTTCCTGATAAGCTCCATGTAACTTTGACAACTAAGAGTCAGATGATTTAATCAACAATGAACCCAGATACAATAAATGGGGTTAAATTTCTTGAAGTTATTTAGGTTTCTCATGCTCTGTAATTACAGGAAGTGCTCTCTTAAATGGAAATTGTCCAGCTGCTATTTAAAATAGCCTTATAACAAACTCAGTGTAATTGTCTTTGGATAGCATGAAATTGAATACACTAAGGTCATTGACCTTCAATACTCAAATTCTGTTTTTCTATAATTATGTTTTCTGATTACAGGAACCTTGTGTATCAGAGCCGACAAAGCCCACATTTACACCACAAAACAAAAGTTGAGGCCACAAGGTCAGTTAATCTTCACATTTAGCATTCACAGAAAAGAATACTTTGTAAAATAAGCATTTTTTGGTTTAAACTTCTTCCCCTCCTGCTAGAAGTAATTTTAAACTTAAGAATTATGCTATTTCCTTCCTTTGGCATGTTTTTTGCCCTTAACTATGTAATAAAAATGCTAGTTCAATTCTTACTGCATAGTGCATATTAGCTGTTTTATTGCTTATGTTATGTTTGGAAATAAATAAATATAAATTCAATTTAACCATCCTATATGTTGCAATCTCACAGGATTATAGCCCTTCATCTAAAATTCTGGGTGTAGTTTATAGAGTAATAAATTCTTGAAAATGCTGTATTCTTTGTGATCATCCTTTCAGAACATGAGATATCAGTTCTCATCATTACTTTACATGCACTTACATTAAACTTCTTTTGTAATCTTTCTTTACATTACAGAGTCAGCACTTGAAGTGCTTACAGGTCATTTCAGAAGAAAAGCCCCACTCATTGGAAACTGTTTTCTACACATTACTGTGAGAAAAGTGTTGCTTTCTTTCAATTTTTAAAATTCTATTGTAATCCAGTTTTACTAATAGTAATCCAATATCATGGGACAAAGAAATATTGTCTGAGCAAATGGCTGAAGATGAAATGAGAAGGACAAAAGGAAGAACTGTTGCAAATCACTGATCTACTTAGATGTCAGTATATTAAAGAAAAAAAAAAGGTGGTAGAAATCAGGTGGCAGATGACCAGGGGTGTTAAATAAGAGATGCAAATGTGTAACTCATTTGCCCCACATTTAACCCAGTTTGTTTCAGGAAGATAGAAGAGAGCAAAGAGAGAAGATGACATTAGCTCGCACATGAAGAATTTGCTCCGAAGCCTGGAATGTGGATGAACTCATCATAAAAACCAAGAACGAACAGGAAAAAGGGAAAAAAAAGGAGATATGTTCTGGAAAGGTTATTCATGAAGCCAAATCATCAAAATGAGATAAATCAAGATTTCTGCAGGCCTTTTGCAAAATCATTCAAAACAAACTTGAGTGGTGGAAATGAGGGATGTTAACTTGTTCAAATATCTCTTGGGGAGGGAACGTATTTTGTCTAGTCAGCTCTTGAAATGCATCAGTCAAAAAGAACTATGCACAAATATTCCTCAAAATTTGTTTCTAATGATAGAAATCAGCTACTGGACAACACTGAAGAAGACACATCTTGGTCTTCAATTACTTCATTGGTGCATATAGAGAAAAATTTTTTTTTTTTATACAGAATCACAGAATACTGAGGTTGGAAGAGACCTCCAAGATCATCGAGTCCAACCTATGTCCTAACACCTCGACTCATGAAGGCAGTCAAATACTAAAAGAAGATGTTTAAAGAGGCTGCAACATTTCCATTCTTTGAGCTATTAAAGACTGGACAAAGCTGCTAGCAACCTGATCTTGGTTGGCATTTTTATGAACTGGAGCTTGAACCAGGGAGGTCATCTAAAAGTTCCATGCAAGTTTTATCATTTCCTTGGTTCTATGATCCTATATGAAATGGCAGCATTCTCAGCCCTCAGAAGGGAAAGAAGAAATGTGAATATACACTGAAACTGAACCTCAGTAACTTGAGAGATAATACTGGATTCAATATCTACCAAGCTCAATCCTCCATCAGTGACTGAACAATTAAATGAAGTGACTATTCTATTTTTACATGAGAAGCATGAAAGATAGCTAATATGGCAAAAAGGGCTGAAGGAGACACACAGCCTGCAGCAAAATCAATTCAGATTGGGCATTAGAAACAATATTTTAGGGATAAAGGTAGTGAATCAATTAAAGATAGGTAAGTAGCAGAAGTAGGTAAGTTGCAGAAACTGCAGTTTTGGAGTTTGTTTAAGAATACGTTGGACAACCACATATCCACCCAGTAAGATTCACTAATATGAGTTAAACTGAATCACTCAACTGTCTCTTTCTGTCTCACTCATCAACATGAGTAAAACTAAGACTTTTTTACATTTTCTTTTAATCTCTCCCTTCTGTTTCCTTTGCCAATCACCAAATCTCTCTCATCAGTATTCATTACAGCAGCTGATCACTACTTTGGAGTTAGTCTTGCCTCTAAAATCCTCACACCCACATTGCATCTGAATCTCAATCAAGTTAGAAACTTCCACTACATCTCTAAGATTCTGTGCATGCTATCAAACCATAGGATCTGCATCTCATTACCTTGCAATACTGCAACCTCCTTTCTGGTGATCCTGATCAGTGCAAGCTGCCTCTGGTTATACATATCCAGAAAGCTGCTGAAAAAGTAATTTTTCAAATTCATATTTTAACTGCTGTTTCTTTGCATCGTTTCACTGGCTGCCCTCTCTTATTACAATAAATCAGAAAAGGCTGGTATGCATTTTCAGAATGTGTACCTGTATCTCTACCTATCAAACAAATTTTACTAACATGATGATCTGCCAGTGCCAAATTCATTTTAGACTTACTAAATTACCAGGCAAGCAAGCAAACAACATAATTTATGCTTTCCTTCCTCTTGTTTGTGATACTTTGGGCATATGTTAGCCTTAATATCTGCATAGCTGCCCTGTTATTCTCCTTACAACTCTGTTTGCTGTACTGGTGTGATAACACAATGGGCTATCAGATTGAGCAAAACCAGCCCACTGAATCCTTGTCCTCCTTTTTTGGTCTTCATTTATACCCATTTTATAATACATAGAATTGTATTTAAGAATTTATAGGCTAAAAGCACAATTTTTCCTTTCTATGTGCACAGTTCTCAACAAAATGGGACCCATAGCATGGCAACACTCTTGCTATTAGAATCTGGTTTCTCAATCATATTTTTCTATCTAAAGATGTGGATCTGAAAAATCTGTAGTTGCTTCTCCTAGTGTTTAATGTCACACAATAAACACAAGGCAAGTGATTTCTTAAATGCTCCTTTCTAAATGGGGAAGCTACGGACTCTCCATCTCTCCTTTGCAAATAATTAAAATCTTCTGTAAAAGCTCTGGTGTTAAACCAAGGCAATTCAAGTTTCTTTAAGCTTTGGTATTGTAGCTTACTCATGAGTACACACTACTTACACTATATGAAAACCTTTCTCATAAAGACATAAAAAGCAAGTATAGATAAACAAGACATCTGGCTGAACTGCCAGAGCACAAAAAAAGTGCCAAAATAAACCATTTTCGTAGGCTTAGAGCAAAGTGCTCAATGACTTCCTTCAAAGAAGAGATGTGTAATTCTGGTCATAGTTACAGCTGGTAGATTTCATCTGCCTGCAGGTGCAATTGCCTACTTATCATGATGAAGAGGGAGTGTGATAAGAGTGATCTCTTCCCCCTCTCTCTCTGCAAGGAGAAAAAGCAATGTTATGAATGGTGAGCCTGAAATCAAGAACAGCATTATTTTCATTTCATTATGTCCTGAAATAAGATTAAAAACTCTGTTTGACACTGACCTTACTTTATTAAAAGGGCAATTTTTATGGTATCAACCTTTTCTTTAGCTTGCCCTATCTTTGTGAATCATATTAAGCCTAGTTTTATACAATTAGATACTTGCTGTCTTCTAAAACAAATAGAACAGATGGTGAACTGTGATAGAAAAACACTCAGGTGTATACCAATGACTTAAGAAGGATTCTTCATAGATGCAGAAATCTGAGCTATCATATCCCAGTCAAGGGTCAAGGCCACACTGTTAGAATTCCATAGGGATGCTGAACAAACTTTACATTAGCAGCACTTAACTTACTGGAAAGGCACCGAAAAGGGTTTTGTCTCTCTCCCGTGCTCTGCGTGTATTGAGGCTTCCTCACAAAGTCAAATTATTTTTAAGAAAACTGAAGTCACTACAATCAAATGGTTGCCACTCTGATTTATACCACTACTGAAAAGGACTCCAAATTTTAAAATATTTTGAAGTTGATATTTCTCCTTTGTTTAATTAAAAAGGTACTTTATTAAAATACTTAATACCAATATATCAAGGAGACATATATAACATGGTGGCCTTTTCCATATTTAGAAAACATTATTTTAAGTATTAAATTACACTGTATTAACCAAAACACTGTGTAGTGAAATATTACAGCTATCATATCTAAACACACTGCTTCAGTACATGCAGCATAATAATTTTAACATGTGCAAAAAGATGTATCATGATGGAACGCATAAGAATTTTTATTTCAGTAAAAGTTATCTAGCATTCACATATTTCTCATTATACAGTGCCACAACTTCCACAACAAAGTATTCAAACTGAAAATGCCTCACTGTAAGAGTTGTGAACATTCTCCAAAGTCTTTCAACATCTTCTGATAAACAATACTACAAATTTGTACACGGATGTTCTGTGAACAACTCAAATTACTTTTCCATTTGAAGATAGCATCAGCAAAAATCATTTCACCTTGGAACACACAGAGGGCTGCAGAACAGTTCATAGGGCACAGCTTTCTTTGATTTTGCCTTTAAATAAAACTGCTTTTAAATTTGCATTATCCACTGCTGTATGCCATTTAAGGAAGTGACAGCTGTCTAAAACATTAGGTTGGGTTCTTCTTTGCTCACATTAAAAAACAATAAAATTAGACTTTTTCCTTCAAAGACTTACTGCATGTGTTTCATTTTGGACACTACTAACAGTTCTATACTTCAACTAGTCCTGCCTGCTGGGGAGTTATGAGCCTATATAAGCCCAAAGTATAACAGTGCCCTTGTACCTTCTGTTAAATGCTTACTAATGAATATGCTCACTGAGTGACTTTGCTCTGGAAAGCTTTATGTAGCTGGACTCTTTCTTTTCACACAGTTTAAAAATATGGAAATAAAGTACCATGACAATCAGCCCCAGAGATTGCTTTTGTTCCATACAGATGACGGAGGGAAACAGTTTTCAAAAGGCTTAAAATCAGCAGGGGAAAAATGCAACTGTCAAAACTCTGATATGGTTAACCTGTAATATAAATTAGAATCTATGGAGGTATTTCAATATTTCTTTAAGTAAAATTAGAAAGGTTTAAAATCACACTGTACTTGACCGTGGTCAAACACAAATTTGTAAAGAGAAAACCTCAAATATATGTGGGGTTTGGGCTTGGGTTTTCTTTTTTTTAAATGTTAGCACTTGGCTCTGTAGGACTACTATTAATTTTAAAAGTCAACGCAAATCAGGAAACTGCATTTTTACCTACTTCCTCAGTGAAGAAAAGCTCTAACTATTCATGCAATTTGAGGACTTTGAGCCATTCTTCTTAGCCAATGTAGTAACCCAGGGCACTCATTTCAAGTCTGATACACTTTGCAGCATTTTAACTCATTTCAGTCTGTTAATTCCTGTATGATCAGTGATAGTTCATAGATACTATCTGAGGAGGATTTGATTCAAACCTTAGAAATGTCTGGAGAAATTAATAGCCAACTGCTGCACAAATTATCAAAACCCCTTCAATACTCTCTAGAATCTAGAGAATCTAAAATCTAGAAATCATACAAACACCAGATTCCAATTTACTATAAACTGGGAAAAAATGATATGTTTTTATAGAGTTGTTAGGGATCCAAAACAATAAGTTCAAATAATATATCTCTATTAAATTAAAATATCCCTTTTACTATAGAATGGGAAACAGAGTAACTAAACATCGTGAAATTATCAAAACTACAAAACAAGCCAGCAGATTGTTGTTCTCATTCACTGGACAATTAAATTCATTGCCATTCCTTGATGTAAAGCAAAGCAAATGAGTATGTGAAAGTTTTTTCCCTTGGTAGAATTAAGGTATGCAGTCATGTGTTCAGTTTACAGGACTCAATGGTCAACTGTCCTGGTTTGGAGGACAGGAGTCTGCCAATAAAGGCAGAAGCTTCTCTTTGAAATGGAGAATGTAAACCCCTTCCCTCCAAATTATTATAATTTTGACATTAAGGGCCTCTCAGGCAAAGATATGGGAATTAGGAATAACAGTTCTTTATTTGGAAAAATAAAATAGAAATACAGTATTACAAAGAACAAACTCAAAACACTGACAGAGTCAGAATACAACCTGACACCCTGTCAGTCAGGGTGTTGGTAGCAGTCCCATTAAATGGTGGCTGCATCCTCCTGCAGCACCAGATGTGGTTCAGCTGAAGCAGTGCTCCTGTAGAAGGTGCAGTTTTCCTCTGAAGATCCAGAGATAATGTGGTTTTCCTCTGGAATCCAGTGGAAAGAGGGCTGCTTTGATATTCAAAATCTCAGTTTTTATCTAGGTAGGAAGGGCTTGGCTTCTCCCCCTGGCTAGAGCATTTCCCCATGGGATGATGGAATTTTATCAGTCATACAGTGGGACTTAATGGCCCATTAGCAGATGATATCTTCCTGGAGGGAGGGTGGGTTGTGGAAAAGATAAAGATAATTGCCTCATCTTGTGTTAAAGATGGCCCATTAGCAGATAATATGTGCCATGGAGATAAGGGTCACTGCCCCACCCGGCTTCAACAGATGGTGATAGAATACACATTTCTGGCCACATCCTGTATTGCAACGCAAGACATCAACATACACAAAAGTAAATGAAATGCCCAGTAAGACAGAAGCTTGCACGTATCATTCCATAACTTTTTCACCCAGAAATCGGGTTAAGTGTTTTGTAAAATGAAGATCTCTCATCACTCACATGTTTTTTTCTTCTGCATTACTGCTACCCTTCTTGGCATTGGCTATCAAACACTGTGGCCAAACACCCGACCTAAACTGAGACTTAGATGGATTTAAGTCAGAGGAATTACGATATTTTAATCAGCTAGAAATCCCTTTATAAAAATCAATCTGACACTACAATGTAGCTGTGTTTGCCATCAGAAGATGTAAAGTAAATCATATCAAATAGATAGCTGCTGTATTATCTAATGACAAGATCTATTTATAGCTAATTGACATAGTAACTAAGCTGGTAAATTTCATTTGGTACTGTAAAAGTAGCTGAACTATTGAAAATGCATTTCATAGCCTGCTGGGCCCTAGGAATTTCTTCATTTTCTTGTCTTTTGATTGATATGAGACAAATGAAAGATGGGATCAATTCAGCTCCATTTGATGGAACCAGTGTACCTGAGAAGTTGAAGGCTTGGGTAACTAAGTGCAAAGCTGGGTCTGATGAAAATGTGCAATGTAGCAAATTCTTTTTCAATCAACTCTGCCCCTGGCACTTGCTTTTGTGGTCTGTCAGACATATTCTTCTGACTTTTCTGAAACTGAATGCTTATCTCATTTATTTTATACTTTTCTCCTTTCATGCCATTTTGTCCTCTGCCTTCATTAAGTGGTTTCTAACTCATGCCCACGCCACCTTCCCAATCCCCTCCCTCCTTTTCAAGATCCAGTATCCATTAAGAGAAAAGAATTTACAATCATGTCACCTGACACTGAGATTTTTTAAAAAATAATTCCTCTAGGTAGTAGGATCTCACTCTTCTTCCAGAGTTTTCAGAGAGATATTAAAATTCCTAACGAGGTTCTTGGGTAAAAACCCAACTTTGTACAGTCAAGTTAAAGAAGCTGCATTAACACAGGATTACACTTTCTTCAGGAAATTTATGACGTGAACTGTGCAATTGAAATAATCCTACTTTTTATTTTTGAAGGTTTTCTTAGAAGGGAATTTTTTAAGTTCTGTTTTTAAGGAAACACAGTTCTCTGTTTACACCTTTAACTATGTTCAGTGATGTTGCTAGTGATTCTTCATGTTTTTGTGAAAAGTTCTAGAGTTTTTCACAAACACCTTTAAGTTTCTTAATCTGCTTTGTTAAGAAACACACATCTGCTTGCAAAGTGGGTATGTATTTTAGTGGAACACTTAGCAGTCACTTCTTTAAGAGCTGACTTCTTTTGGATATAGGACTGCATGAATAGATGGCTTAAAAATGGAATGCAGTACATATTTTTCCATAAAGTTCAGGGGGTTTGAGTCAAAATATGAATAAACAATACGGACACTGAGCTATCGCAATTCAAGTATTTTAACACAGCTTTTCTTGAAAGAAGTGGACAAATAAAGTAGGCTGTTTTCTACACAATTATGAAATGTGATGAAAATAGTGCTATGTGTGATACTATACTACAATTCTCATCCATCCCACAGAATATGTAAGAGTTATTTGCATCCAGGCCAAGCTAGTTCTTTGCAGAAATAGAAGCATAAACTGTAGAAACTCCTTTGCTGACATGTCATTTTTGGAACTGTTTGGGTTCTGTTCTCTCTTCACTGATTTCGGGCTAATCTAGGTCTGCAGGAATTACTCCTGCAGGAAGAAGTAGGAAGGTTTAAGGAAGGAAAGCTGTGGATTGCCAGCCCTGTTAACTGCACCAGCTTTGCAGAAAAGACATGGATGAGTGATTCTTACCTATGTCTGTACACAGATGTTTCAGTAAAATTTGCACCACTTACAAATGGAGAAAAACAAGAGCTGTTGAAATTACCTCTGAAGTGGATGTATTTTATCTCAGTACCAAAAGCCCAGAGAATGACTCAAATCAAAATATTATGTAATCTCACCGTTCTTTATAGCTTTGTTATACAATATATTTTGACACCCAGTAAAGATGTGACAGCAAACATCTCAACTACATTTAAGATTTTGCTACCTTCCTAAAATCTTCTAAATTTATTCCATATTTCAATTCTCTTTAATATGGATTATTTTAAAATGCTTACCTAAAAGATATGCAAGTTAAACAAGAGAGACTGAATAAAAAGATTACGTCCCAGCCCCCCCCAAAAAAAAATTTCTTTCATCAATGCAAACATGGTATTTACAACAGACATTAGTAAAGATTTAAAATGCAAGGATCCACAGTGAGTAAATTATAGTGTAGACTTTTAGATACAAAAATTAAGAATAGAATAATCTGCTCAGAGGTGTTATGGGTGTAAGAAAGAATCATGTAATAAGAAAAATAGTTCTTCAGGGCACTCAATTTCTTTCACCTTTGGTTTCTCCTTTACATCTTTAGCAAAATTACGACTTTGTTCAGCCAATACCACTGCTTACTCTTCATTCTCACAATCCAGCCTAAGTGATTTAAAGAAAAAATGGAACAAAAATATTTCTCATTTTCTAAATTTCCTAACAAACACTAAGATTATTTAAAATAAATAATTATGGCTGCACATTATACACTTGGTACACATGATATTTAGGACCCATTTTTACAGTGGTTCAAACAGAGTTTAAGACCAATTCAACATTGTTCTAAGAAATCTGATGAAAATGTAAGTTAGACTTCTAAGTCACCTAGAGTTCTTTTTAATATTTTTCCTGGTATTTAATTAAAATATCTTAACCCAGATAGAAAGCCTGGCTCTCCTTCATTATGCTGTGGTCTAGAGTGTGTCTCTGAATGAATCAGCTCCAAGCTGTAATAGGAAAATATGTTTCTGAGAGCAGCATGCACACAGCTGTTTAACCATATGGAAGTGTAGTTGCTTGAAGCTCTGTTAATATCCACTTCTCACCTCCCCACTTACATCCAAACGTGTTGCCCTGGGGCAGGCTCCTACATACACTTTTGCTCCCCTGCAGCCTCCTACTCTTCCCCTCCTTTTGTCCTCCTGTAATACCTCAGCTGTTCTGAGAGCTCCTGCAGGTCACCCAGCCACATGACCTTGAACACTGACAAGCATCCCACCAAATACACCAAATCTTGCACAGCTTGCTTTAGATGAACTCTAGATGTCTCAGGTAACCAAATATACATGCATTACTTACTAGAAAAATCAATCAAACAATTTCATGTCCTTTCCATGTAGCTGGAATGCTGCAAAGAGGCAATATCAGTTTGCAGGGGATATACGCTGCTTCTTTCAGTCACTCTGAACAGATTCATCCATTATTATGATATGATCCTCTTAGTTTTTAAGTTTTCTACAGCAACCTTTACAAGAAGATACACAAGCACCAATGTACAGAAATCTATGCTTTGAAATACTAGATTATAAATTATGCATGTGACAGCTAATGAGAAGCAAACATACAAAAAGAGATAGATAGCTGAATTAATATCAGAAGCATGAACATGCACAGATAAATTGTCTTTACCTGATAAACTTACTGATAGGTTTTAAGTTGAAAAAGATTTTATTTACCACACAGAAAGACTGACTACTTTCTTAGTTGAATTTGTCACAGATTTAAGTTAATTCCTCATTAATTAGCACAGAACTGGGGAGGGAACTTTTTAGCACAGACTTGATTTCTTACCACACTTGTTTTTCACCGATTTGTTTAAATAACTGACAAAAGAAGACTCCAATTCTTCTCCCTCAATGACAACATGCTAGAAGAGACCAAGAAACTCACACATTCAGCAAAATTTCACTACAGTGTGATTAACTAAATCTAAAGGTATCTTCTTGAATCTCATGAAAATTCATGACTGCACTGAATTACTAAATCAGAACCCACTACCAAACAGAGTCTCTACCCAACCATCACTGAAGAAAACACATGCTCAACTCTGCTGCTCATTCCCTGTGGGTTTCAGTCACTGCAACCCATCTGTGCTCTCAACACTTGTCCATGAGCTGCGTTCTTAGGCTGGTATTCTGCTTTCACACCCTTCTAAAAGTGCCTGGTGCCTAAGGAGACACTTCATATGGAACATGTATTTTCCTATGCTCAGAAAAACAAACCATAACCACTTAAGCAGCATTCTATGTTTCAGGCTAACCAAAGGCACACATTGGCCTTTGAAAAGATGTATCCAAACACTGCAGTATCCTCTCCAGGGTAGGTCCTGGTTGATGGCAAGCTGAATGTGAGTCAGCAGTGCCCTGGCAGCCAGGAGGGCCAACCCTGTCCTGAGGGGCATCAGGGACAGCATCACCAGCTGGGCAAGGGACAGGATTGTCCTGCTCTGCTCTGCACTGGGGCAGCCTCACCTCAGGTGCTGGGGGCAGTTTTGGGAGCTACAATGTAAAGAAGATACTTAACTATTAGAGAGTGTCCTGAGGAGGGCAACAAGGATGGTGAAGGGTCTGAAAGGGAAGCCTGCTGAGGAGTGGCTGAGGTTACTTTGTTCAGCCTGGAGGAGACTGAGGGGAGACCTCACTGCAGTTACAATTTCCTCCTGAGGGGAGGAAGAAGGTCAGGCACTGATCTCTTCTCTCTGTTGACCAGTGACAGGACCCAAGGGAATGGCCTGAAGCTGAGTCAGAGAAGGTTTAGGTTAAACATTAGAAAAGGTTCCTCACCCAGAGGGTGGTTGGGCAGTGGAACAGGCTCCCCAGGGAGGTGGTCACAGCACCAAGCCTGACAGAGTTCAAGAAGTGCTTGGACAATGCTCTCAGGCACATGGTGGGACTCTTGGAGATGGTCCTGTGCAGAGCCAAGACTTGGACTCAATGATTCTTGTAGACTCTGTGTTAATATCATGCCCTAAACTGCAACAAGAAGAGAACAGAGGCATGGCTTTATTTCCATAGCACATTCTGCAGGGAATGGACCCTGGAATGCAATTCCAAAAAAAGCATTGCCAGCAGAAGGAATTTGGAGACATTTGGTTCTGAAACCAAGCACACGAGTTTGCTATTTACCAGATATGAATGCTCCACCTCGGTACTCCTGATTCCTTGAGGAAGCACTGCCACAACACCTCAAAGCAAAGGTATTTCACTTGGGCCCAGTTAATTCCCAAGCTATTCAGGTGTTGTAGAAAAAAGGAAAAGCTCATGGTTACCTGACTCCCTGACACAAGATGGCCCTTAACCCAAAAATTACAGTTATTTTCTTCCATCATCTGTGTAGCAGGAAAAAGGTTGCCCTTGCTCTCAATTTCTTTTCCATGCAGATTAATTTTCAAAGAAATCTCTGAATGTTTCAAGCAGCCTTGGGCATTTCTCTAGGAGCTACATGAGAATGAAGTGACAGGCTTTAGGGAGGATGGGGAAATAAAGTAGTATTTTAAATGTTTCCTTTACTATTAGTTATCAGTACTGTTTATTTTAACGTATCCTCTAATGTAAAGGCATGTCTGTCAATGGAAAGGCTTCACCAGAGACTGCAACAAATTGTTTACTCAATAAAGGTCATTCAATTGGTGCTGTTCATCATTTAGTTCCATTGTGAACATAAGCCCAGCTCTGACATTTAACAGTTTAAAGCTAGATAGGGTAACGGTTTGAAGACTAGTCTCATTGCCAGACAGAATTTTAAAATTGTTTTGAAGATGTAGTGGGAAATATTTCTTCTGATTCAAAGGCAGTATGTTTTTGACAGGTCTGAGCTATGTATTTCATGGCTTTATTTAGCTTGCTTGAGAATAAAGTGGTATTTTGGTGTTTATAAATACATTGAAAAGATGTTTTATAGCCTGCTTTCCCTTTCAATTCATTATGGTCTTTAAAGGTCTTTAAAAGGACTTTAAAAGGTCTTTAAAACATGTAGAAAAAATCTACTTTGTTTGTTCTTAGAAACTGCCCTGGGGAGTTTTATTACTTTGCATGGAGCAGAAACTTTCAAAAGGAAGTTTAGCCCTCATGACTGCAAAGACTGTTTTCTAATGCACTTGAGATACCAGCAAGTATTAAAGATTTTACCTCACACCAAGCACTTTGCCTTGTTTTTTCTCTATGATTTGAAACACCTGTGCTCTGCTTCCTACCACAGAGATATTGATGAGAGAGACTGCAGTCCTCTGGTTGCCAGAACATACTTTCATCTATGTTGACCCCAAGCCAAAAAGGTACCTTTCATATTTTTCCCCTTCCATATGTGATGCCTCTTCAAACAGCAGTTATTGGAGGGGTTTTTGTTGATTTGTGGGGGTTTTTTTTGGGTTTTTTGTTTTTCTTATTTAAAGAGACAGAGGAATAAATCAGGATCTAAGGGCATGAAGTCAGACTTGTGGTGCAGAGCAATACCTAAGAGAGTGAAATGTCTGGCCATTGTAGCACTTGTACTTGAGTATCAGGTGTGAAGATGCCCTGCTAGTGTCTGGCTGTCTGACTATTCCTTTGGCATGTACTGAAAGATGGTGAAAGGTGATGTGGTAATGAGGACTGGAAGGGAGAAAAAAAATAAATTTGTAGAGGACAACTGGGCAAATAACTTTTCAGCAATTAAGTAATAATTATGTGGTATGTTCCTTCTTTTGAAGTCTTTTGAAGTCTTCAAGGCATAAGCTGCAACTTAAAATTCTTCTTCATTTGAGCCACATTTTTAAAATTCCCTATGTTTAAAAGAGAATTTGCAGCTCCAGTGTTCTCCAGCCACTCCTATTATGCAATGGTTATCTAATCTTTCTGTATGCCAGTCAGGTATAGCCTCAGGATATTCAGAATCTGCTGCAGTTATAAAAAGAGAAACGTAATTTTATTTCAACACATGTCTCATATGGAGTATTTAAACACAATAAAAAATGAAGTACTAAAAAGAACTGCTACCCCAGTAGCATGAGAAATTTTTAAGGAAACTACATAAACTGACTCAAAAAAATGCCACAAAATGGTTTAGAGATAAAATTCTACATCATGTGATTGCAAGTTTCAGCTCATAAATGCAGAACTAATGTAGCACACAAGTAACTATATTTTCTATCTAATAACAGGAACTCCATGGAAAATACCTAACATTCTTAACTCATTTCAGCAATTTCCACACTATCCAATTAATTTCTTGAAATTATATCCTGTTTAGCAGTACACATAATAAAATATAGCAGCACCCCAGTAATAAGCACTTCAAGCTACATAATTAAAACTGGGGGCAATCAATAAAAACTAAAGGAAACTTTAGTTACCAGATAGATGAAAATGACCTGACTCTGGAAATTCAGAGCATATAATCCTTTGATGGGATTCATTCAGATCTGAAATCAGAGTTTCAAATGCACTAAGAACTTCTGGGAAGCTTTCTAGTATTTATTTTCTTAAAGATGAGATTCAACATCCCACATGCCATGCCTCTGCTGGCACTTCTACCCTACCCTAACAATGCAGAAATTTCTGAAGAAACTTCTCACAGGATTTCAACATAATTTCTTATGCATTTGATCAAGTCAGAAACAAAAAAAATCTCTGTGGCTGTCCTTATGACTCCTAAAACCAAAATTGCTTGTGCTTGAAGATAATGATGACACCAACTGCAAGAAAAAATGTCAGGAAGGAATTAGCCCCTTGGATTTCAAAGTAAATACTGACATGATTACAGATTAGGCATGATTAAGGACACTGCTAAATTGGTACCTTAGTGAACTGCAACCATTTGCATATCTGAATAAAGACTGTTCTAGAAAGACAGTTAAATATGACTTCTTCTAGCACTGTCACACCAAATTTTAAGCCTCTTGCCCTGACAGTGCACTCTGACTTCTCTAGAGACTACAAGGACAGAGTCACACTTGACCACAGACAGAATACAGAATGACAGAGACAATTACCTAAAAGAATGATGAAGAATGACTGTGGTTTATACCTGATCACTCCTGAGATCTCTGGTGCTTCCCAGAATCAGGAATCTAAAATGAAGTAAGAGCTCATTTCATCCTCATCTGGATATAGCTGAGTGCATCTGGAGACTGAATACATTTTTTTTAGCTTGCTGGAAGAGAAGAGGAATCATAATCACTGACTTAGAGAATCATTACTCCTATAGTTCAGAATGGTCCCATAAAACATGCACTGTCTGCTATATGGCATACTAATTCTCCCCAGACAGCTGCAGAAATTCTGAACTCAGTCCTGCCTATACCCCTTGGTCAAGGCAACTTTCTGGGAAACAAAAGATGCAGGATCTAATTGCTCCAGGCTAAAAAGCACTGGCTAAAGAACTCACTCAGGTACCAAACTTTCATATTGACAGTGCCATTTCCATATGTTTTCAAAGAAAATTTTGTACAGATTTAGGATGCCTAATTTGCAAATCCCAGACAGGGTGAGTTATTGGGACACTCATCTCTGCCAAGAAGGCAGATGTTCTGGGGATGAACAGCGCAGCATGAAAGTATTCGTGAAATTTCACTCGGGTCCTACTGAATTTCACATTTCCACTAGCACAAGAAGATTTTGTAAAGATCACTCATAAGTGATTGTCAAAATTATTAAGTGCAAGCTTCAGCATATTTCTCTATATTCATCCCTTGCTATGCACCACTGTTGTTTTCTGGCTCTAGGCTGAAGCAATAAAGAGCATGGCAACAGCAGTTGCTCGTCATTACTGTGTCTCTCTTTTGCTGTTTGTTTGGATATTTCCTTCACTTTCAGCCCCCCCTTTCTGGTGAACAAGATGAGTTGTTCCTCAGCCTTGCGATTATATACATTAATCCAACTGGCCCGGAATAAAATGACCATGAGACTGCAAAATCTGGTATGTCCTTCTCAGTTCAGTGATGATTCAGTGATGATAAAATAGATGTTCAAGAGCTCTTCTTTCTAGGATTATAACTAATTGTGTAATTTTTGGTTAAACTCAATTCAGATTTATGACAAATGAAGGTCACTTCAAAGAGGCTTTTGAACTCCTAATGGAGAAATATCCCCAAGTGACTTACCATAAAGATTAAATAAGTTTTTCTTGTCTGACATACTAAAGCTATGAAGGTGAAAATTTGATATTGGTTATGACTTGCATTGTTCTGAATGCATTTCCTATCACTTATGTTGAAACCTTTAATGAGTCCTTACATTAGAAGTTACAGACATTTATATGATTTAAGTAGTAGGTGTAGAGGCAGAAGACTCCTTTTCACTGTGTTCAGTCTATTATTTCCATCTAAATAACAGACTTGTAAGAACCTTTTTACATAAGGTTATCTAATTTGTTCATCAAAAATCAGAAAACCTAAGAGTTATTTAAGATTTCAAAGAAAAGCTCTGTTCTGGCTGAAATAAATACAAAACTATATATTAATTAAATGAAAGCAGCAAACAGCTCTCAAAGCTAATTGTACTTTTCAAATAACATTATCTATAACTGATCGACGAAGCACTACGTTAAAAGTTCAGCTTTTATTTATGTCCCTCCTCCACATTTTTTCTTGAAATATCTTCCAAAACCTTTAAGATGATTGATTATGCCTAGAAGCATGTCATTTTTGAACTAAGACTTCCTTAATTCTTGTGTAAGCAATTCCTCTCCTTTTCTCTCACCTCCTCACACAACCCCATTTTCCTGAGGACTTGCTGTCCTCTAGTGGCAAAGGGCTATGACATCTAAAGTTGTGGGAACATGTGAAAGCAGATATCCTCTCCTTCATTATGATTTTTATCATCTCTGCTCCAGGTAACTTTCAGGCCTCTCAGCAAATGTATTCTTGAAAGAAGCTGATGATTTCAGCTTGCCAGACTGTAGCAAAGTTACTGAGTGAAACACAGCAAGTTCAGTAACTACTTGAACTTAGAACTATGCCGCAAGGCTGAATCTGTTAAGCAGTTTACAATTAACCACAGGTATTTAATTATTTTTAGCTTGAAAAGAAAAAGCAGATATATTAGAGACTCTCATAAACATGCCTGTTGAAATAAATTATCTTAAGACTTTGGATGGGATTTTCAGCACCCTTCCTCAGACTTCAATTGTACAGTCTTACTTCTAAAAAAGTTTATGAAAAAGTCTTGCTTATGAATGTTAATTTCTAACTTATTGAGCTAATGATGAACCATGATCAATCTCTTAGTTACCCTGTCTCCTATACTCAGAACACCTCAAATGACTCAAATCCCAGTTATGCAGTTTCACATCGGGTGGCAGAAAGACTACAATGTGTAAGCCAGTCATAATTATGGACATAGCCGTAGCCATGCTGAGACACATGAAAAAAAGAAGAAGACATCTACCTCTCCACCATCCAGTAGCCATCACCTCAGCTACACATAGCTCCAGAACCCAACAAACCAGCCAGAGTGGCTGGCAAATCAGGGAACTGCAGATGCTTAGCAGGAAGGTCTCTGGGGAGGACAGAGGCAGATGTCCAGATGTCTTTTACACAGATGAACAAAATGCAGATGTCACAATAGGGCAAAAAACAACAGAGTGATTCGAAGATTTGGCTGTTTCAGGCTTTTATGGAACAACTAGTGTACCAGATTCACAAAAAATCTTATCAATTGAAAATCATCAGGCCTCGTTACATAAAACAAAGTAACTAAGTAGATCAGCCATTTGGCTTATTCAGACTTGCACTCTGTGCTCAATGTACAGCACTGGGGAAAGACAACAAGTTAATAAAGAACAGCCCAATAGCAGGTCTTCTTTTAGAGCTTACACCATAGAACCTTAGACTCATGAAAGGGTTTGGGTTGGAAGGGACCTTAAAAATTTTTTAATTCCAACCCCCTGCCATGGGCAGGGACACCTTCCATTAGATCTGGTTGCTAAAAGCCCCATACAATTTGGCCATGAACACTGCCATCCACAACCTCTCTGGGCATCCTGTTTCAGTGCCTCACCACCCTCACAGTACAGAACTTCTTCATAATATCTAATCTAAATATACCCTCTTTCAGTTTAAAGTTATTACCCATGGTAATCACTATCACTACATGCTCTTGTAAAAAGCCTGTATAATCCAGAACAAAAGCAAACTTTTAAGAATTATATTCTACATCTTTTAACTCTATGTCCTTACTAGAATTCCCTTATCAAGTTCTGTCAGACAGAGACATTTTTTGAATAATGAATGAAATAATAAAATATTTTCAATTCCCTTCAGTGGAGGCAAAAACAATTTAATACTGATTTGTGAAGGACTTTTAACATACTTTGCTGATGTCTGTAGTATACAGCCTTAAAAGTCACTCCAGCCTCTCGATCTTAGGCAGAAATTTGGTCACTTGTCTTTCATTTAAAGCACCTTCTGTTTTCAGGTCATTATCACCACTCATTCTAAACAAAGCAACCCTAATTTTTACTGCCCAATCAATCTGTGGCAACTTATCACCTTCAGCCTTCCTAAGCTTCCCCTTATCTTGCCAAATCTTGACCTTGTACACTAAATTTTATTGGAATGCAAGGTATCAGATACATTATTTCATAAAAGGAACATCTGCTAACTCGGAGCTGAACTTAACCACACATGTAAAACCCCAAACTCTCTTGCAAAGATCTAATTCCTGCAGTTGTACTTTTCTCTATGGGACAGATCCTTAGATCCACAGAACTTGTTTGTCAACAGTCACCAACAATTCCTAAAATGACATAAATTCAGGAGTAAGAAACTTCAACAACACATCACGTAGTAATAAGAGCTGGCTGAGGTTAACTCAGCATATTTAACTCCCAGAATGTTTTAATAAACTATCTATACTATGTAAATAATGGAAATAGTAAATAGGAAGCTGCTCAACTACCCAAAACTTTATGACACGATACACTCAGCATCAATATCCTCAAAGGACTAAGGATTAGGTTGCTCCAATTGACATTTTAAAAAGTACCATAATATGAAGAGAAATTTTTAAAGAACTTGATAAGGTGTTTTCTCCAGCAAATGATTTTGTGGGTCAATTAATTTCTCAAAGTTAAGAGAGCTCATCTTCAGACACTGTTTCCAATATTTGCCAACGAATGGTTGGATTGCTTTCTCAATTGTCCTAATCATTGATTTAAGGCAAACTTTGTTTGTTCACAAATTAGATATTGAAGTAAGCTGTTCTAATCTCTAAACATTAGGAAAACAAATCCATGAAGCAATAGGGAAGCAGTGTAATTTTTTTGTTTAGAAAGGCTTGTGTTAATATGGTCTTTATTATCCATAAAAATTCCATAATGCACCCAGGGGCAGCATTAGAGAAACAGCATTTACAGTTCTTCCAATCTATTTGTTAATGTCAAGTGGATTATTAGAAGGAATCCAAGAGCTCTTAAAATACTACACTTTTTATTCCAGGTGTAAAGATATTCAGAAACTCAGAATATGAAAATAATTCAGTTCAAGCACCAGCATGAATGTATTTTTAATTGTTCCCAGAGCTCAGACAGCAGTGAAGTGGAGAAACTGCCTGATATCAACACACAAATTATACCAAGAGCCTTGCTTTATTACAGAACTACAGACTTATTTGCTGAATCACCTAATACTGTGCATGCTATGTCAATGTCAATAGTAGGGAAAACATAGCAGCACCCTTCCTCTTCCCTCAATTGTCACATATTCTGTATCTGTCTTTTTCAGTGAAGGGTTTAAGTGGAATAGACCACCAATGTGATTTATTAATAAATTATATTCAGACGATAAATTGTTTCTTCCTCAGGAAAATAATGGGTAAAACTAGTGGGGAGAGGGGGGAAGCACATATTCTCCAAACTCAAAGTTTCTACATATTTTGTTCCATTTCTGGAACACAAAAGTAACCTCCCCCTCCAGTAGATTTTGAAAATCAGGAATGTCTCATTGGAAAGACATTTCTAAGATTATTTTTTTTCCTCATTGTTAAGAGGAAATGGCTCCCTTAGTCACGGCTAACAAACCTGGCACACATATGAGGCAAAATCTGTTTTGAAGTAGTGACATTTCTGCCATTCATGCCAAAGGTAGGGCAGAATCTGAGATGTGGGAATAAATGGATGTTCTCCTCAGCCATGGGGATCTGTTACACTGAATTCCCTATGACAGGTCAATGAACCAAACAGGTTTTTTTAAAAGACAAAGGAGGAAATGTCATGAGGATAATTTACAGGGCTGATAATCCACGGCTTCTTCATTCTTCACAGGGAAGATCTTCGAACAGGGAGTTCACAAATTTCATTTGAAGCACACAGAGTGCAAGCACTGACCTCGGGCACGACATGGCACCACTGCCCAGCACCCACTTCTTGGTGGTGCCACTACCAGCTCTTCCCAGTCCTTGTTCCTCGGAGAGTGCCAGCTGGTCTCAAAGGTCGCAGCTTCCGAGCGGTGAGGGGTAATTCCGCCTCCAAGGTCTCTTCAACACCAAAGCTTGAGGTACAACCTGCATGTCCCTGTTTGGCCAAGGAGAACAGTGAGATATAATCGTGTAGACCAGCCCGGGATGCGGCACAACCTGAACGCTCCGGGGCAGGTGACAGACAGAGTAGAAATTGACACTTGAAGAGAAATAGACGCGGTGAGGAGAAAATGGGCACGTTTTTCTTTTCGCTGAAGCATCCCTGGTCAGGCTGAGATGGTGGGAGCGGGAATGGGAAAGTTTGCCGTCACTTCACATTAGCTCGTATTTAGCAGCAAACTCCCAAAACTTTTAGCTGAGAGCAGCAAAACCCTGCCGCCAGCCGCTCCAGCTCTCCCTCCGCCTTTCCCCAGCCTGTGGGGCGGCTGGCGCTCCCCCCTCCGGGCTGCTCCAGCGCTGTTCCCGAGCCGGGAGCCGCCGCGGGACGGGCGGAGAGAGGGAGGGGGAGAGGCGGCCCGCGGGGCAGCTTCCTCCCGCTCTCCCTTCCTCGTCCGGCGGCCGCAAAGAGCGGACCATGGCCCGCAGCCGCCGCCGGGAAGGCTCCGCGCCGGGCACGGCCCCGCCGCCAGGTGCCGCCGGGGGCACCGGGCCCTGGGCTCGGGGTTAGAGGCTGGCCGGGGGCCATGGGAACGGCGTCGTCGCTGGTGAGCCCGGCGGGCGCGGTCGGGGAGGTGATCGAGGACACGTACGGCGGCGGCGGCGGCGAGGCCTGCGAGATCCCGGTGGAGGTGAAGCCCAAGGCGCGGCTGCTGCGCGGGTCCCTGCGGCGCGTCGGCGGCTCCCGGCCCGGCGGCCTCATCGGCGCCAGCTTCAAGTCCACGGCCTCGGTGCAGGAGCTGGAGTGCGTGGCCGAGTACGAGCGCCTGAGAAAGGAGTACGAGATCTTCCGCGTCAGCAAGAACAACGAGGTGGCCTCCATGGTGAAGAAGGAGGCTAAGCTGGACAGGGAGAACAAGCGGCTGCGCGCCGAGCTGCAGGTAGCGCCCGCTGCCCCGCGGCACGGCGTGAGGGCGCTGGGCAGCGGAGCTGAGGCTGCCAAGGACTCGTCCCGCTTCCTGGGGAAAGCTGTGGCAGGAGGGTCACGGGTGCGAGGGAAGGGAAGGCAAGGTGCTGGGGAAATGTGCCCCGGTGCTCTCCTGCTGAGCCGTCGGGATGCTGCGTCTGGGGATGGGGACCGCACCCTGCACAGCTGCGGCAACCAGTGACAGGGAATGGCCTGAAGTTGTGCCAGGGGAGGCTTAGGCAGGATATTAGGAAAAGGTTCCTCACCTAGAGGGTCTTGGGCATTGGAACAGGCTCCCCAGGGAAGTGGTCATGTCAGCAAGCCTAGCAGAGTTCAAGAAGTGTTTCGACAGTGCTGTCGGGCACTTGGTGTGACTCTTGGGGTGTCCTATGTGGGACCAGGAGTTAATCCTTGTGGTTCCCTTCCAACTCAGAATATTCTCTGATTCTGCCTGCCCTAATGTAAGGAGGGATATAGGGTGCTGACATAATACTGTAGTCAGACCTGAAAAGCAATCTAAAACTTCTTATCGGCAATAAAACTCTGAAAAAAAAATTAAATGTTTTCAGGCACTTCAGAAAACATACCAGAAAATACTCAGAGAGAAAGAAAGTGCATTGGAAGCTAAATACCAAGCCATGGAGAGAGCTGCTACTTTTGAACATGATCGAGACAAGGTCAAAAGGCAATTCAAGGTACGGTTTGACTTTTCTATTCCTGGAAAAAAATATGGATGCCACTTGTTCACATTCCCCAAACAAACCCTTCTCCAGTAGCTTTCATGAAGGCCTCTCCTTCTTAAAGACACCTTAGAATGTCATAGCTGTAGCTGCCTATTTACATTAAAATAATCCTACCAGAACTTCTCTGTAAGGCTAGGAGGAAAAAAATCTGAAATAACTTTATAAATGTTAAAAGGAGAATATGAAGTGATACATCATAAACTAAATTCCTGCATTCAATTTGAACACAGGAGTATATTTATATTTCAGAGTGACAAGAAAACATGAGCTGCAAATTGGCACATGCTGAAGGAACGTATAAACGCAGTTCTATTATTTCTGAATAAATTTTATATTTTGCACTGTAAGGTGTAACACCTCTAGCTTACTTTTTTTTTTTTTTTTTAAGTGTATATTGGTGCATCTCTTTTGACTGCAAAAATATGATAGTCAGTTAGAGACAATTTGCACTCTCTGGAGGGATGACTTGGAAGGCCAGGCAGATGTTTCTGCTTTTCCTTTGCTGCAGATGATACTTTTGCCACCCAAAACAGGGCAGTAAGTCCTAATTTTTCACTGTTTTGAAGATTCTTCATGCCCTTAATTTTAGTTTTCTGTAGCTATATGTAGCTCATGTTTGGCAGATATATGAAAAGAGAATTGGTTCTAACCTTATTTAATAAAATGAGACTTGAAGACAACTTCCTTTCTTTGAATTTGAAACTAGATTTGTGTTTTCCTTCCCACATGATGGTAGTAAGTTACAAACAGGACAGCTGGAGATGCTAGATCAATTTCTGTCATAGGAAAGTTAAATTTTTGCAACAATAAAACAAAAAATACAAGATTATATGTAATTGTAACTAAAGACATGGAAGAATAAAAGGGAGAGTTTGAAAAAATTGTTACATGTAGCAATTTTAGAAGACAATAAAGTTTAAAAAGTAAGAACACTTGTTTTCATTTTTAATGAACATACTAATGCAGGCATCTTTCAGAATGGTATGCTAAAGTTTATAATGGTAAAAATTTTAAAATAGATAATTTTAAACAATGGTTTCCTGCTCATTTCTGATTCATGATGGCTTCAGGTTCACATTTTCACTTGTCTATTAAAAGAATGCTAGAAACTTATTTTTCCAATTGAAAGTAGATAACAGGATCTCAGGAACAGATACTGAATTTTAAAATATTTTCTTTTCGCTTCCTGCTGATAGATTTTTAGAGAAACTAAAGAAAACGAGATTCAGGACTTACTGAGGGCCAAACGAGAGCTAGAAGCAAAACTCCAGAGACTCCAGGCCCAGGGAATCCAAGTGTTTGATCCTGAAGAGTCCGATTCTGATGATAATTGTACAGATGTTACAGGTGAGAATTTCCACCTGATCCCCAACACTTTATGTTGGAACATGACTGAAGTCTCCAAATAGTAAAGCAGAAGACAGATATTTATGTTGTTTTGAAAAAGAAGTTTTATTAATCCAGATGAAAAGCAACTCAAAGTAGTTTGAAGGATAAAAGCAACAAACCTTGCAAACTTGGTTTATATTGTGGGAACCTCACATTTCTGGTGTTACAGATTAATAAGTGGAGACAGAGTACTGTCTAGATACAGTTACTTGAACACTGTGAACTGTTCTGACTTTTCTAGTCTTTTCTGAGTTGTTTTATTCTAGAGCTGAGAGATGATGCTCCAGCATATCCAAAAATCACACCTGAAACTAGAGGGAGTCTTAGATGGACACTTTGGGTGATGACATATGCCAGTGTCAGCTGCTGTGTGTTCCAGAACATCAGAGTTAGATCTTTAACAAAGAAGAAGTAGATACAAAACCTTGTGTATGCTGTGTGAGGCATTTAATAACATGGAAAGGGTTCAGATGGGTGTGTGAGCAATCTGTGTGATAGCAAATATTAGCAAATACCCTCAGCATTTGGTGTCATGGATTCTCATTAACTTGGGACAAGCAACCATTTAGAACTACAGCATACAAAGGTGTGAGGAAATCTGCTGAAGGAGAAAAAATTATGATCAGTGGCATGTGGCTGTAGTTTTCAGCTGGAGTATTTAGGACTGATTATTTACTTTGTGTAGTGACAATGAAGAGGGGGTTCTTTGTTTGTTTTCCAATTCTCAGCTGCTGGGGCACAGTCTGAGTACTGGAACGGAGGAGTGTTGGGAAGTGAGCCATCCATGGGTAGTATGATGCAACTTCAGCAGTCTTTCAGAGGGCCTGAATTTGCTCATAGCTCCATAGATGTTGAGGGACCATTTGCAAATATAAACAGAGGTAAGTAAGTAATTAATTTTGCTGGGATTGTAGGTGTCTGGAATTTTTCCAGCTATGGTTAAGTAACTCTGTTCCTTCCTAGATCCTTTTCTGTCCACTCTTGGGTAATTTAATGAAAGGATTATTTGGAATTCTTTGTGAAAATAAAAGGAAATGCAGCTAAGTTATGTTTAGTATATGTGATGACTAAGGTATGTGCAGCAGTGATTTTAACAAACAGCAGTTACCAGTGCTTTGTTGTATGTTCCTTATGTTGACAATGGAAGATAGTGGCTCCTTCTTTCAATATCTGCTGATGTTCTTTGTTTCCATTTGTATTTAGATTCTCTACTTCCTGAATATGAACATAACATTTGTATTAGAATAAATTATATCCCTTTTTTATTAATTGATTTTGCATGGGTTTTGACTCTGCCTAGGGGTTCACTTACAGAAATCTGATTGCAGGATCAGGATGTAGTGTTGTTATGTAAATCAGGACTTCACTTTTTCTTGTCAATAATTACTGCTTTTGAACTTTCTTTCCCACGTGGCTTCTTGGAAATTGGCTTCTGATGCTCTGGTTTCCTTCATTGGCTCTGGTTGTCCTGGTTCTGGAATCTCTCCTGCATACAGTTGACTTTGCTGGCAGTTTCTCCCTTTTTAGTTCAATCCTTCAGGCTCTGTCTGATTCAGAAGTCTGTGCCTGCAAAGTGGAAGGGGTGGGTTCTCCCTGTGATGGCTCCAGCTTCATACACTTCCATCAAACTATGAGGTCCTGAGAAGAGAAGCTATTCCTATCTTGAAAGAATGACCAGCCACAAAATGAAGAGTCTAATAAAGTTTTAAAACTCATTGCTTCTGTAGGGAATAAACATACAATGCTACAGAAAGCAATGGATTTTTTTCTCCAGAAGAGGAAGGTCCTGCAGTGTTTTGCTGTCATTTATTTACATAGTCTAATTGAAATACATGTAGATTTCAATGAAAAAAAAAAGTGGTTATGCATGAATTTATTGCTCCTGCATATTGTTACTTATTTTACAACTATTGGCTTGATTTCGTGGAAATATTTCATCAATCCTTTTTGAAGGAAATATCATTATGATGATAATATAAATATATTTAACACTTTTATTTTGCCACATTATCAAATTGTATGATATTATCAAATGGTATGAGTTCTCAAAATTTGTAAAATTTAAATAATTGAGTAAAAAACACTACTACTATTTTAAATAAAATGTAGTATTCAAGATGTTAAGAGGTGGTGACTTATCTGTTATGCAGCGTAATGACATGTGAAGATCTCTAAGGCTTCATTTTAGAGTTTTTTTCCATTGGCAGATGACTGGGATGCTGCTGTTGCCAGTTTATTGCAGGTTACTCCTCTGATTTCCCACTCTCTGTGGAGTAACACAGTGAGATGTTATATTATCAGTACCGATGAGACTCAGCCAGATGTGACCATCTTCATTAGAGTGAGTACCTCTCAAACCTATGCTCACTTATATGCTGTCTTATTTCCAGTGTGATGCTGGTTCAGAAATTTGTTTAATACTTCTTGAAAGCTTTAGTCAGTGTAGTCTATTTTCAATGAAAAGAGCAAAAGTATTGTCAAGGGCTTCAGGGGAACAAAGAGAGAAGAAACTGAGATTTGTTTGGTAGGTGCTTAGTGCTATACATGTTTAATAATAAAACACTGTTGCTCACATTTGCTTTCAGAACTACTCTCCAAAACTTCAGAGAGTCTGTGAAACAATGGGGTACTTCTTTCAAGTTGTTAATTTTTCAACAGACAGTGAAAGGCCTCTTCAGGATGTAAGAAAATGGGAAATTGAAAAAAGTTCATTAGTCATTTTGCTCCTGCATTTAACTTTGCCAAGGTGAGTATTTTCCAGGCTGGTGAAACAAATGGCAACTGGTAATTTATGCAGAGTGCATTGCTTATTGAAATGTATGGGATGTTTTCCTCAGTATGTTTCCTAAGCTAGTAACTTCAAAGTGATACTCCTTCAAACTTCAGGTTTGCTAGTGCAGACACTTAAAAGAATGTATCAGCTTTGTACTATTTTCTTTTTCTTGTGGCTACAAATTCTCTTAAGATACAGCTTGAGTGATGTTTTAATAACATACAGAAATGTTTTACTTTCCAAGAGCAACTCTATTTTGTGCATGTGGCTGTGTTTTAGGAATTCAAGATGGCTGATGTGAATGTCCTCGGTGTTTTTTATTTGCTTATCTAGCCTTACAGCTGTCTGTAGTATTTGGGGTTTATTCTATCACATATTAGTTCCTGATTTTGGCTGTCTTTCAGACTAATTTCATGGCTCTCCTGTGTCTTACCTTATGCTAGCTTTTGACAGCTTTGATTTACTGAAGTCATGATATTTCATGTGACAAATAGTGATGGAATGTGGTCTGTTTGTTCAGTGAGTAATTTCTTAACCTTCTAGAAGAAGAAGCATGGTTCACTAAAAAAATACAGCAAAGGAGGGATACTTTTTGAATTGTGTTAGGAATGTTACTGTTATGCATTATATGCTGTTGCCAAATAACCCAGTTTTAGGTATGTGGAGCACAAATGTGTAAGAACAAAATATGCAGGGAAAAGAAACATCAAAAGTATTAATTTAGAGAATTTCTCTTAGAAAAACTCTGATGAAAACTGTAGTGCTTTTTTAAGGATGGTAATATTTGAGCAATCCTATCTGCTATTGTCAGCATCCCCAAGTAGTATAGTTCCTTCTGTGGAACGAGAATAGATACCCATGGATATCATTCACATATATAAATGCAAAGTGCTTTTGAATTTGGAGGTATCAAAGTCTCCTTTTGAAATACTATAAATTGAAAGGCTGTCCTCCAAGACATCTGACATCTGACAAATACTAAACGAAATACTAATATCTTACAGTAAATACTAATATCTAATAAATACTAAACTAAGTATCTTCCTAAAAAGATCAGAGATAGAACAGAACCTTCAGATAAATGATAGCAAAGCATATATATGATGCTTACTAATTGTATGTGAAACCAAATTCTTTCCATGCAAGGTAATTACCTTTCACTCTGCATATTGGTATGATGGGAAGAACAGCTTTAAATTTGCAAATCAATAATCATAAAAATTAATAAATGTATTTACTTGTTTTGGTACAAGCAGCATAAATCTCTCTCAGCTTTTTCTTGCTTCAGATTTTTTCTCAAATTCTCTGTTGAAGTATTTGATTGCTTTTTGCTATAAATAGATACGACTTTTGAATTAGATTTTGCAGTGAAACCCATCTTTGGAGCTTGTGTTGATTGAACTGTTTACTACAGCAGTGTAATATAGCACAGGAATGCTGATTTCCAATCTAGTTGTTTGTTGGAGGACTGTGAAGAAGCCTTCTTGAGAAATCCAGAAGAAAAGCCCCGGTTAATTTACCACAGAAGGGAGGATGGCAGAGTCAGTTCAGCCGCAGTGCAACAGTTAATTGAGCAAATTTCTTGCATGAACAAAGCAAAGGTATGGCATTTAAAAATTGCTATAAGCAGCACTGCATGCTAATAGTCCCAGATTTTAGGAAAAAAATTCATTGCACTCATTGCTCTGGCTGCTCATTCTGTGAGTAGATTGATGAAGCTGAAATTTATGAATGTTATGAAATTTTCATTAGCAGGGGAGAAAAAAAATCCACTGCATTTTCACTGAAAAAAAAAAAAAAAAAAAAAAAAGGGCTATGCTATAAGATTAGAATTTCTTACTTGTGTTTAGGCATTTAAATTAAGTTGTTTATCTGAGGTCCCCCTGCAGCCACTGAAGGGGTTTGGAATGTACCTCTAGAGAGATTCCAGCTGCCTAAAAATTGATCAGTTATGATTATTTTCCTCTACAGAGACAATGGTTGAGAACAGCTGAAACTAGATGCCCAGCTTTTAAAGTTCTTAGGCAAAGTGAATCTTACCTAAGGAAGGCAACAGAATGGAATTTAAATGTGTTCCAGAATGTTTTTGTTGGAAGTCTTAAATACTGTTCTCAGTTGGATTCAGAGTTGTGTCATGCTTTGCCATTTACTTTTTCAGATGATTGACCATGTTGGAGGTGTGGAGGAAGGAGCATATGAAATCTATAATTGTGTGGAAAAAATAATTAAACAGGTAAAGTATGTGATGCATTTTAGCTTTTTATGTCTATGCTGATTTATGATCTTAAATTATGTCAGTGTGATTACTATGTGGTACTTAGATGTGATTCAAAGTATCTCTCTGTTTTATCATTAATCTCTGGCAAGCAAGGAAATGTGCAAGTGGAAAATAAAACCCCAAACTGAGCAGCACTTGTATGGACAGAAGCACAGGGCCACAGGAAAGGGTTCTCTTTATGGACCGAAATTAGCTTTTAATTTCTCTTTATCAATATCATAGATATATCCTCTCCTTAATCTTGTGGTGAGTTGTTTCCACTATGAGATATTTAATATCAATGTCTTGAGACCTGTGCATTCAGTGTTAACTTCGTTTCATTTAATTGCTTATTTATTTATGTTCTCTGCTATCCTACAAGGAAATGAGCATATTGTTGTTAGTAGAGCCACATTCACATTGAGACTAACAGCAAATGTGCTTGCACTATAGTTGCAGTTTTTTCCATCTAATTTCTTTTGACTTAGGATATATTAGGGTGTGAAATGACAGACCTAGAAGGCAAGGATTTGGGTAATAAGGAAGACTCCACTGCTCCTGAAGAAGAAGTTTTTGGTGATGTATTGTGGGATGCACATGATGAACAAGAACAGATGGAAGCTTTTCAGCATGCCTCTAATTCAACATGTGAGCTGGGATTTGAGAAAGTGAGTACATTATAAAAGGTATATAGATGAAGAGAAAATCATCACTCACTTCCATCCCTTGTTGGGCAAGATGCAATTCAACAGAAGAAGCTGTGTCTGAGAGCATCCTTAAGGCTCCTCACACTGGAAGAAGCCATATGTCTGCTATAGATGGCATATTTCTTTTCTGGGAGAGATACCAGTTGGTGTGTTGTTGAATGACATTGATGAAGAAGTAGTTGTTTTGCCTGCACTGGAGAAAGGCACTATAACAGTATGCCAGAAGCAGAGCATCCTTTTAGACGTTGGTCATCAATAGAAGACACTCTGAGTATCTGTCTTTTTTTTCTGTTTTTTTATTTCTCGTTTATTTTTCCCCAAGGAAATACAATCTCTTTCTTGACAACTGCAGTTAGGTCTTTAGGAGATGGATAATGAAAAGATTTCATCTCATCAGGCAACTGTAAAAGATGAACAAAAGAAACTTTATAGTGGAAAGCTGCTGAATAGCTCAGTACTTACTCATTACTGGAAATAATTTTTTTTTTTAATTTCAAGTTGTGAGTATCAGGAACAGTTGTATGTTGGGAAGATATAATGAATGTAGAAAGATAAACATTAAAGTCATCACAGAATGTGATGCAATAGTTCATTTGGGAAATATAACATAAGCATGCAGTTTCTGTATTTAAATTCTTAGTATCCCTATTTTACTAGCACAATGTATTCTTTTACTTCACCACTCCTATATTGGTTATGGTTTGGAGGATTGTATCATCTTACTGCATGCTAGAGCAATAGAATAATAGAATATTAAAGAAAAATACCAATGTATATCTAAATGCACCTCTTATTTTGAAGACAAAATATTTCTCCCAAGAAGGTGAAGAGCGTTTTGCTTTGGTTTATTTTGTCATCTGCTGCAACATTTTTGGACATTCATATGCTGAAAGAAAGCCTTCTTTTGTATGCTTTTGTGTGCTCAGAATAGTCATTCATGGCAGATGCCAGCCTTTCCTGGCAACCATATCCGGTGCAGTGGAGTAGTTTGGGGAAAGAGGGGGCAAGGAAACCTGAACAAACAAAGAATGCAGTTGATTTACTATAACAACACTAATTCAGTTTATTAGCACTGAAGATTCCATTCTAAATAGAGTTTTGAAGAAAGTGTTAATTAATTTTACACTTTCTAAAAAAGTGATAATAAATTCTGTGATTTAAGTGTTTCCTTGCAACATCTATTTACACTTGTATTGTATTGCATATCAGTAGTTACTCCTTTACTGTAATAAATCGGTACATGCATTTTGAATCTAAATGGTTTACAATACCAGGCACTATATTTCTTCCTTAAACACTGGAATATTTATAATGGTTGCTTCTTTTTTATAGTATTTTGAACGTCTGAATGACCTAGTAGCAGCACCAGCACCAATTCCACCATTGCTAGTATCAGGAGGACCAGGCTCTGGGAAATCTCTCCTTCTGTCAAAATGGTAATTAAATTTTTTTTTTTAATAAATGAATGAAATTTAAGAAAAAAGTTTCCATTACATTTCAAACATTGCATCAGTAATAAGAGGTGAAATGAGGGCATTTACAAAGCACTGAAGTTATTGAACTATCCTGGAAAGATTTGTGATATTTGAGTAGCTAATTTCATCTGCCTTTAACAGTTCCCTGACTCCAGCTGCAACACCTTATGATAAGGCATCACTTACATATCTGTCTTTGCACAGCATTACAATGTGGTTTTGATAGCTCAGTAGTGTTGCCCTTCTCTGATACACAAGAGGGATATGAAATGAAGAAAGAATCCGCACAATTTATCATAGGCCGTAGAATTTTATGGTCACTTGTATGCTATGACAAAATTTGCTGTCATAAAAATAAATTGATGGTGTCATTGCTTTTTACAAGTTTAGTGGCACATGACTATTCAGTGCCAGGAAGGGTACTTGCTAATTGCTATCAGTAATGGTGAGAGCAAAAATGGAATCTGGCATTAAGAGTTCAGTTATAGCTCAGGAAATGTCTATCCTGTTTTGTAAGATAAACATGGAACACATCTAGCTAGGATACCCTGTCTCCTTTGGCAAAACTAATGCTTTTTGTTTACGATATATTTGCAAAATTACGGTCTATTGAGTCTTTTTTTTCCTTCTCTTCTTTCATTAGGATTCAATTACAGCAGAAGCATTCACCAAACACTCTAATTCTTTACCACTTTGTTGGGAGGCCCATGTCTACTAGCTCAGAATCTGCATTGATAATTAAGCGCCTTACTCTAAAGGTAATGCCTGTATTACATGCCCTGCATTGCATCTTTCTCTGTGTGTCTATGTGTGTGCAAAAATAACATTTTCTATAAATTTTTCAGCATCAGTGAAAAGTAATACAAATGGAGTAGAAAAATATTCAGGTTCATGTTGGTCAGGGCTCTGGGCAGCCTGGTCTGGTTGAAGATGTCCCTGCTCATTGCAGGGAGTTTGACTTAGGTGGCCTTTAAAGCTCCTTCCAATCCAGACTCTTCTGTGAGCTCATGAAATATAAGGCATTATAAACTGAGGGGAATCTGATCCTATACACTTAATGCTTAATTAAACAGCATCTCTGGGATGTTCGTAATAGATCAGCATTAGCAGTTATGTTTCCAGTAACCTATATTGATGACTTATAAAACATATAAACTCCTTCCAAAATTTCCTGCCATCTGGCCAGTGAAAGAGGCAGGTGGTACCTCTTGTGTCTATGTACTTAGAAACCTGAGGCTGTATTGGCCATTTGGCACCATCTTGTCCCTAGACTAGACTCTCTCCTATATTAATTTATTTTTAATTGGGCACTCAATACATAGAGAATAAGAAGGAGCGTTTTTCTGCCGGGGTCTGAACTTGCTTTTTCCATCACAGAGTGGCACTAAGGGCCTTACAGTACTAAAACCTGTAGAAAAATGCATTCAACTGTGCTATCCTTGCAATTTTCTCATCTATCTTAGATGTTTAGACTTTGAAACTTCAAGTCCTTTAAGTCTCCATATTTCTTGTCTGTTGTGTCAAGGTTATCTCTCTAGAATTTACATGCTGACTTCAAGAAATATTCTTTGTTCTGCACATGCCAACTTTCTGCATATACTAGAAGGAAAGAACTCTGTGTGAACTTGACTAGAAAAATTGCCCCAAATTACATGGAGGTTTTTTTGAGGGGAGGGTGAGGTAGCGGGGGAGAAGTGGTTTTTTTTTTTCCCTTTTGTGTCTATAGGACTTCTTTCAACTATCCTGGCTGATTTTTAAGGTAGAATTTCTTGTATAATTCTTGTATAATTCTTGTATAATTCTGCAGCTTATGCAACACTCTTGGTTAGTATCACCTCTGACTTTTGATCCAGCTAAACTTCTGGAAGAGTTTCCCCGTTGGCTGGAAAAACTTTCTGCACGCCATCAAGGCAGCATTATTATAATTATTGACTCTATTGACCAAATACAGGTACGTTTTCAAAATCTTTGCCATTTCTCAGTCTAAGAGGAATCTTGACTATTGTAATAGGTTCAACCATAGCTATGTAACAAAAATATTAGTATTTGCTTTGCTCTGAAGAGAACATATAGATAATAGTTTTGTAAAGTGTGATTGAGTTATTTATGTAGATAAATTTTTTGGGGGTTGTTTCAGTTTTTTTCCTGCTCAATTTTATCTTTGCACCTTAATTTTTGAGCAGTCTGGTTACATTACTTATCCAAATATTCAAGGCTGCGAGCTGACTTATTTGGCATGTAAATAGACTGGTTTTTATGAGGTGAACATTTCAACAATAGTATTCTATCTGCTTCCTTTAGTGTACAGTTGTGCTGATACATATAAGTACTAGTACATTAGTACTGTCTAGAGGACCAGATCATGAAAGATTTTAAAGGATACTGGAGAATTTAAGACTCCTTTCTTTGGGTTGCACAGTTAATGAAATATAGCAACTTCTGGCATTGTTTTGAACAACCTCTGTGTTAAGAAATTAAAATTTGTTTTTAAGCAAGCTGAGAAGCATATGAAGTGGTTGATAGATCCACTGCCAGTGAACGTGAGAGTGATTGTATCAGTGAATGTAGAAACATGTCCGCAGGCATGGAGGTATGTTATATTTCTGTGATGTGTCAAAGTATCCTGGCTTAGAATTATTATTTTAAATTGCAATTACTCACTGAAGAGCAGACAGATGTATCAAGACGTGGAGATTTAATAGGCTGAGATTTTGCAACATATGAGGAAAATGAAAGCTTCTCTATTGTAGCTGCAATGACAGATTTTAGCTGTTGGAAAACCAGATTCTTGTTTTACTGTGATGGATCTATCCACATGACTAACCATAGAAAGACAAAATTAAGTGCAGTCAGATGCACATCAAGAACTGCAGTACCATGATGAAGATTCAGGATAAGCCTAAAAGTGGAAATTTTACTTCAGATGACTAGAATTTCATAGTAGCAGGGAACAGCTTCAATTACTGCTTCGATATAAATCTTAAAAAAACCCTGGAACTCTGATGTCTTTTTTTTTTTCTTTTGTGTGCTTTAATAAGGTTCAAATATGACTTTGTTCTCTCTTACCGAAGGTTATGGCCCACTCTTCATCTTGATCCACTGAATTCCAAAGATGTTAAATCTCTCATTAGTGCAGAATGTAACTCTGCAAATGTTAAATTGACTAAAGAGCAGGTATGTCTGTTGCAGTTTTTTCTAAAATATCTTACTCTAGTATAACTTTTAATGAAAACATGGAAGGATGAAATAAGCCCAGTTGCCAAAATAAAGAATTATATTTAGCTAACTAAATACAATTGCTCTAGATAGCACAAAGTTTGAATATTTTTATTCCATGGCTCATAGCAGTGAAACACAGATGGAGCAACATAAATTTTTAACAGAAAAACTGTGCAGTTGCACATACTGCTGTAAATGTGTGATTCTATTTTAGAATACCAGGAGGTTTAATTATGTTTTGATTAATTACTGTTGCATAAAACTGTAACAATGACTGACAGAGTGGGAAAAACTGTATTTTATCTTTTCCCTTGAGACTGATTATGTAAGATAACCTCCATGTTGAGATGTAATGTTAGATCCTAACTCTTCATCCTAAATTAAAATGGGAATTTTGGCTCATATGCTCCTATAGCTGGAAATGCGTGCAATATTTTGTGCATTACTTACCATGTTATAGTCTTCAGATGTTACAGACACAAGAATATCTAGAACTTCTGTTTTCTTGTCAAACAGTGAACTTTTTTTTGTATGGTTAGTTTCATCTCAGTTCACAGATTCTATTTAAAATGTTGTAGGAGAAGAAGCTTGAGAGACATTGTCGTTCCGCCACAACTTGTAATGCTTTGTATGTCACTCTCTTGGGCAAAACCATTGCTTGGTAAGTTGTTTTGGAAATTACTATGGTCTTCACTAGATTAGAAGTCTTCAAGTAGGTTAGCCTTTTGAAATACTTTCATTTAACACAGAATGAATCTTGTTAAGAAAACATGATGGAGAAGTTTACCTCTTCACTGACTGTGAATGCAATAGGAATAGAACTCAGAGAGTGTACAGTCACCAGTTTGATACCAAGTGAATCCAAATAGTTGTATCTATTTGTTTTAAGATCTTCCATTTGTATTTTATTTTATTTTTTTCTTCTTTATGGGTGTTTCAGTTGCTTCAGTGGTTTTTAAAGGTGTTTGGAGAATGTTGGTATTGTGTTGTTAAACAGTTAAATTCAGGTGTGTTGTATTTACTGATGTACCAGAGTGTTTGCCCCATAGATTTTTAAGGCTACAGGGAAGTTCAACAACTGTTTAGTTTAACATCCTATATGGTCCTTAGCTTTGTAATTCCTGCTGTGGAGAAAATTAATCTTCCCTGTTGTGCAAGAGAATACCTAATAAGTGCATTGGCTTCTTATTAACCTAGACTTCATCTTGTTGAGAAAGTTGCATTTTTAGTTAAGAGACTCCCAGAAGATGATACATTAATTGGTAATTTACTCTGTGTCACTGATTTCATTATTTTTGTTCACATTTTATATTCTAGAAGACTTAATTGTTCCTGAAAACATGCCTTGAAAATTCATTAAATGAAATAGCAGCATGTGGTATTATCTTTATCCATCCTGATGTTCTTAATTGTACTCCTACTGGAGAAAAAACCACTGCAGCATAGAGTTTTTAATAAAACTTTGGAGCTAGTTAGAAAAATAAGACAATATGACAGAAATTGGCCTGGAAGAACTCACCTCTTCTTTGTTTAAATCTCACCAGGTGCTGTGCACCTTTTGAACCCAGTAAGAGTCCAGAGAATATTTGAGAATAGAGCTCTTCTGTAGTTTCAAATCAGTCTTACTCAGCCAAATTTAATATGCTAAATCTTATCCTTTTTGTCCTTCTGCTCAGTGTTGGAAATACAGGAAATGTTGATGAGATTCTTCAGCAGTGTTGCCAGTGTCAAGACACAGTGTCACTGTACAGGCTTGTTCTGAGATCAATTCAGGAATCATTGCAGAGTGATAAAGAGAGATGTCTTTTGAGAGAGGTAAGCAGAGAATGCATCACTATGTCTACAGGTAATGAATACTCTTCCCTGTAAAGAGTTTTTCTTAACTTAAAAGTAAATAGAAATTTATAATAGTTCATACGTATGATTCAGATATTATTGTGTATTATTAGTATAGAAGGGACAATTTAATTTATGTAATTACATCTGTTGCATAACTATGGAATGTATGACTGCTTTGTGTTAAGTATCAATTGAGCCATTGTCTCACAAAATAAAGCAGGGCTTTTTCACTATGATGTGATACAGAATTAGGACTTCCTTGCTGATCACTACTGTGATCTAGTGATTAACTACATTGAGCATAGTAAATGCAATCAAAACATGGTGTCTTGTGAATACAGGCATTGCTTACTACATTTCTGACTCCTCTTCCTATCTTTGCAGAATTTTCCTCTTGTGCAAAACTTTTTTTTTTAATTAGGACACAATACTCCTACTTGCTGCTTCTTTGGTTCTGACATCATAAAGACCCTCAGAATATTTTACTTAGATGAAAGTTCCTCATGGTGATGGAGTTACTCTCTCCCAGTGTTTAGAGGAAAGTCTAAGGAGCCATTTGTTTGTCTCAGAGTGTCCCATTTGGTGCTTTATCTATTAGAATATTAAACCATTAACACTGAGGTCTCCTCTTTGAGAAGAGGGAAAGGGCTTGTATAGGCAGGGTGCTTTCCTTTGGCTATAAAGTTGTCACAGTGCTAAACAGTATTTTTCATGAGATTTCAGTGTAACTAAGATCTCCAGGAAATACTGCTAACTGTGTGAAATCTTGTTTTTTGCTTCATGCAGATACTGTGTGTCATTGGTGTCAGCCACAATGGGGTGAGTGAGTCGGAGCTGATGGAGCTTTATCCTGAGCTGACTTCTGCAGTGCTGGCCTCACTCCTTCATAGCCTGCACAAAATGTGTCTGCTGACATATGCCTGTGGTTTGCTGAAGTTCCAGCACCTCCAGGTAAAGTTTGTAATTCTAAGCATGTGCAAGTGAAACTCCAACTCCTAACTCCAACCCCTGTTTTTTAGATAAGTTCTGTTGTTAGCTAGGTAGGCCTTGATCCACTCTCCTTAACATCTGGTCTGATTTAGAAACACCTTGGAAACTACCAGACCTGGGATAAACCAGTATTGCTGAAAATCTGGCCTTTCAAACCTTCATAAATTTCTAATCTATTAGTTGTTAACTCCATGTATCCTAAAAAACATTGGCTTTCCAAAAAAAACCAAGAAGACATGAAAGAGAAAGGAATATTGCCTGAATAACCAGAGCTGTGGTCTAATGTAAGACAATTTGTTTTTAGTACCTTTGTCCTTGAAAGATTTTCAGTTCTACAGCATGAGATGTGTTTCATCACCCTGTGTATCATCAGCACTTAAATTAAATGCTTTCTCTTTCTTTTAATTATACTCTCTTTCAGGCTTGGGAGATGGTAAAACTAGAGTATATGGAAGCTGGTGAAAATGTTATTTCTGCCTATAGACAAAAACTAGTGGAATATTTCACCATGCAGTTAAGGTAGGCCAGAACTCTTCAAGAAGTGCTAATTGCAGATTTCATGACTCATAGGTATTTTTATTCATATACCTTCTTTGAGTTTAGTAAATTATTATGGCAAAATAACTATGCAAAATTTTCGGTTTAGAAGTTTGTTTATTGATATGTTGCCTTTTAATCTTGGAAAAGAATAAGATCTGTGAGGTAGAATGGGAAGAATGGGCATATTAGAAAGTGATTGTGGGGAAATGTAGGACATTAATTTATACCGTATCAGTTATTTTTTGGTCTCCAACCCTCCCATGGATTTTTAACTCCCAGTAAATGCCAGGAAATTTGAGTTTGCTTGGAAAACCACTTGTGTTCAGGAAGCAATTAGCACATAGATAAGAGGAGGTCCAGTAGGACAGCTGAACATCTGCAAGTTCATATGCAGCTTGAAAGCTGATTCACATTTACATCCTGTGTTACTGTGTCCCAGCTGTGGGCTGCTGTGTATTGCTCCTCCAAGCATCCACTGTTGGGTAGCAGGAAGCCAAGAGGGCCACAGTGTGCCCAGCAAAAGGAGGTACAAAGGGACAGGGGGCTGCTGCAGGGCTGCAGTCCTTCTGGCCGGCACAGATTAGCCCATGTGGAATGGAGAAGCAGCTTCCTGTGGAGTGTCTGGGGGGTCCAGTGCCTTCTGAGGTGAAATTAAAATGAACATATAAGAAAATGGAGTACATAGGTCTTACAGTAATGTGTCTATAATGTGACATTCAGGTATGGAAATTTTATGCTTGCCTGGTTTTCACATCGAATTGACCAGATGTCAGAGTTTTAATTTTGATTTTTTTTCTTTGAATAGTCAAGACCGAGTGACTTGGAGAAGTGCAGATGAACTTCCCTGGCTCTTTCAACAGCAGGGTGATAAGCAAAAGCTACACAAGTGTCTTTTGAATCTCTTTGTGTCCCAAAACCTTTACAAAAGGTACAAAGGTAGCAAGTGCTTTGGCCATTACAAATATTTCATACTAATTTTTTGTCAATATAAATCAAAAAATTGACAGATTCAAATACTTTTATAGTAGAGGCTGAAGTGCTAAGTGCTGTTTCCATATAAATAATGTATTTTTTCTATTCTTACACCCTGGGGGGTGGTAAAGGAATAAATATTGCTGTTGAATAGTGTTAGTCTCCATGGATTGTCTCTGTAGATGCTGTAGCATAACAGCAACGTTTGTGCATGTAGGCCTTTATTCCTAAGCTAGCATTGGTCTGAATAGAGGGATATCAGAGATAAGATTCTTTTCCTTGTTAAAACAGGGGACATTTTGCAGAATTGCTGAGTTACTGGCAGCTGGTTGGGAAAGATAAGAGCTCTATGGCAGCTGAGTATTTTGACTCTCTGAAGGAATATGAAAAAAGCAGTGAGGGAGAGGAAAGTATGATCTGCCTGGCTGATCTTTATGAGACCCTGGGACGGTTTCTTAAGGACCTAGGTCTTCTCAGTCAGGTAAGTACATTTAGAGATTGTTGTAACAGCAAAAAGTCAAAGGAAGCAGATCTTGGTGTGTGCTTTCTGTGGTAGTAGTTAAGTTATTGCAGCATAGAGGATGCTGCCTGCTGCCCTCACGCTCTGGACTTGGCTGTTACAGGCTGTAGCTCCTCTGCAGCGCTCTCTGGAGATTCGAGAGACTGCGCTGGATCCAGACCACCCGCGGGTGGCACAGTCACTCCACCAGCTGGCAGGAGTGTATGTTCAGTGGAAGAAGTTTGGGAATGCTGAACAGCTGTATAAACAGGCACTGGAAATCTCTGAAAACGCCTGTGGAGCAGAACACCCTCGGGTGGCCCGCGAACTTGATGCACTTGCAACCTTGTACCAAAAGCAGAACAAGTAAGCTTAATTACACTGCTGGTTTTGTTTTATGTGAAGGTAAAAAAAAGTAAAGAAAAAAAGTAAAAAAGAAAAAAGAAAAGAAAAAAAAACCAGCAGAAGTTTTCTTCCTGAAGCCAGAATTTTTCTTTGGTTCTGTTTTTTGAGTTTCATATGTTCAATGCAACCATCCCCTCTCTATTCTTGTAGCAGATCACATAGGAGGGGCCAACTTTTGTGCTTAGTTAAACAAAAAACTTGTAGAAATAACAGAGAAACATTGTCTGTCCCTAATAATTCTGTGAATTTTGTATTTGAAAAAAGTGGTATTATTCTCAAGAATCTTAAATTTTCCAATCTGTACACTTAAGTAACTTAGAATCTTTTCAGCATACTTACTGATGCTACATTTGACATTCTTCTCACACTACAAATAACTACTTTCAGATATGAACAAGCTGAACAACTGAGGAAAAAGTCCTTCAAAATACGCCAAAAAGCAGCAAGGCAGAAAGGCAGTCTGGTAAGGAAGTGCTTTTAAAAGTTCACCTTTAAAAAGAGATGCAGGGCATGTTGCAGCTGTGCTAAACAGATGATAATTTGTGTCTGCAGAGCTGACAATCTCCAGGGCTTTTGCTAATTGTGGGCATAGGTAGTGAAGTACCTTTGCAGCAGCTTTGGTAACTGCCCTTTCAACTCTGCTGGAAGTGGAGATGTATCAGTACAACTGGAGTGCAGTTGAGAGAAGTGGAAAAGAAAGAAGTGGATATATATGTTTCAGAGGTGTGGAATTAGCTGATAAGACTGTGTGTCAAAGTGGCAATGGAAAAAGGTGTTCTCCAGAATAGCTGAGGCATTTATCCTACTAGTGAATACAGTGCATACTGCAATGGAAAATCCCAGTAAAAATATTAGGTGGCATACAGAGGTTTTTCCCTGTTATCTTTTTCTGTGTTGTTTTTCAGCTACAGGGTTTCCCTTGCCATTTTTGAGCTAAGGGTTTATCATGTAATGACTGTACTGTAAGAGTCCAGCTAATAACTCCAGATCTCAAGTTGTAGCTCCAATGAAAGTAAAAAACCAACAAACATGTTGGTTCATGAAGATTTGATCTATTTCTGTAATGAGTTCAGGAAAAATATTTTTATCAAGACTGCAAAGATCAAAAATAGGCAGAGTGTGTAAAAACAGCTGCACTTTTTACTTTTATTTTGTTTGTATGCATTAACATGTCTGCTCATTTTAAAAAGATTGATGTGAAGCACTGAGTAATACTTTATATGCATTTAATGTGGTATTTGGAATTGGAGACTATATTGATTTTAAGCTTTGAACTTATGAACCTAAGGATTTGATCTGAACTGGTTATTTGAACTGTGAAGTTTAAGCAAATTAGCATGTCTGGCACAGGGAGAGCGGTGTGTTGCCTTGTATTGCCTGGAAGTTTTCACCAAAATTTCACTTTTTAGATGAAATTTGCTGATAGATTGTAAGTAAACGTTTGCTACGTAGCTCAAAAATAGAACTTAAAGGAGGATTATTGTGCTACTTTGGCACCAAACTAAGTCTTGTTTTTTCTGCCTTTAGTGTTAAACTCTAAAAGTGCTGGTGACTGGCTTACATTTCCTTCTCTCTGTAGCGTGGCTTTGCTCTCCTGCGTCAAAGAGCCCTGCAACTGGAAGAGCTCACGCTAGGCAAGGATACACCAGATAATGCTCGAACCCTCAATGAGCTTGGAGTCCTCTACTACCTGCAGAATAATCTTGAGTGAGTTGTACTGATTGTGACACATCCACTGAGTGTTCTCAGATGTCTGAATGAAGGCAGAGCATGGAGATCTAGCACTTAATGCAGACACATGATCAAATGCTTCTTGTAGTACTGTCCTTTATTCATCCTGCTGGGTTTTGTTCACTGTGAAATTCACTTTGATTTTCTATTTGGTGCTGTTGGCATGTGCACTTCTTGCATTCAAAATTCGTGTTCCACAGTTAATTAGCCCTTGTTGCAAATACCAGTTCTCTCAAATTTGTGCTTCTTTTACTCAGCTTCACTATTTTGTGGCTCTCTTCTTTGCAGTGCTCATCTTTGGACAGCAGAATTGTTTTTTTTTTCTACGACAGTATTACAAGAAGTCATGATCTAAATATTCATTGTGTTTGTAATCCTTCAGGTTTTACCTTGATATTCTGTTTAAAGCCAGAAAGGGCCAGAACAGCCCAAAGGTGTTGTAAAAGCAGACAGAGATAAGCAGGGGTGTTGAAGAAGGGGAATAAAAGGTGCAAGATAGTTCTGATTGTATGTTTAGCCACTCTTCACATCAACTTCTTTAGCTGGCAGAGGAATCTAAACTGTGTGTTGTAAGGGAATTGTAAGGTCACCTAAATCCCACTCTACTGAACTGAATATTTTCAGAGAAGAACAAAAGTGCCCAGCAAAAAAAGCAGAGAGTGAGTTCTGGAAGTATTTTTACTTCCAGTTCTTCCTGTACCTGATGTTTAAGGCACCTGTAACTTTTGGATAATTACAAAAGTATATAATTATCTGCATATAGAATCACAATCTCTGGAGTGAAGGAATTGATTTTTAACAGTTGGACATGTGGGGTTTTCATCAGTTTACCCTCGTGAAGTGACTGATTATAGAGGAACAATATTTTGTCTAATCTCATAGAAGATTGTTTAATATTCATATGTAGTTCCTGTTAAATGCAACCTACTTCAAGAGTAGCTGCATCTCCACTATTTAATAGGTGAGAAAAGCTATAAACTTGGTTCTAGTGAAGGTTTAAGGAACACTTAAAAATGAATATCCCTGCTCTGAACCAGCAAGTCCAAGATTTCATGTAGTTAAAATGAAATCATTGGCAGAAGGATATGTCACTTTATGAATAGTTTATCACATCATCCTCCAGCCCTTGCATAGAGTGAACATCTTTTGACACTTGTGTAAGAGCTCCAGAATTGAGTGTACACTTCTGTGTATAAATGGCCTTTGTTTTCTCTAATGTTTTTTTTCCTAAAAATGGATTTTTCCACTTTACTAAACTGACCTCTTGAGAACAGCATCACAGAGTTTGTGTGGATGTCAGGATGAGGAGGTGCCTAGTTATAAGGGATGCAATCAATCCTATGGAGGGATCACCTGTAGTTTTGTTAGAGGAGCTGCTGTAAAGTTGTGATGGAATAGTAGCACCCTACTGCAGTGGGATAAAACGTGCCCTTTGCTTCAGTGGTGACATTACAGAGTCTTTTCCACTTTGTCAGTTCCAAACAGATTCTACTATGTGTTTGCAAGGCTGAGTTTGTTGTTTCAAACAGGCACTTCAGCCTGTACAGATGTTACCAACTTTAAAATACTGATGAGCAAGTATGTTGTGTAGGACAGCAGAGCTTTTCCTGAAGCGCTCCTTGGAAATGCGGGAGCGAGTCCTGGGATCTGACCACCCAGACTGTGCGCAGTCTCTGAACAACCTGGCAGCCCTGTACAATGAGAAGAAGCACTATGACAAGGCTGAGGAGCTCTATGAGAAAGCTTTGGACATCAGGAGGAGAGCCTTGGCTCCAGATCACCCCTCCTTGGCTTACACTGTGAAACACCTGGCAGTGCTGTACAAAAAGATGGTGAGCACACACCTGTTACCTCTTCTGATCACCTAAATTAACTGTAATATCTTTGTCTCAATGGAAAAAATAATGTTTTAGGGGGTAGGAATAGCTCTATTTACACAAGGACCTTGAACTTTACAGTCAATTTAAGGGCAACTTTTAGAATTATGAGGGAGATAGCAGTTCACAAATAAACTGTCTGGCTGAGCCACCTTCAGCTTATGTTGAGTTAGTGAAAGATGAGCATTACTCCTGTGCAAAATGCACTGTGAGGAGTAAAATTAGCTTCTCCAGCCATTCATACTGGAGAAGTATGAATGAAACTTCTCCATTTCATAATCTCAAAATTTATTATGAATATATTTGTTTGTAGATGTTCTAACCATTTGCTATTATTAGTGAAATAATGATATACTCTTTCCAACTGTTGAACCAAGATCAAGTTCATTGGATTATAAGAATTCTATGTATTTTATATTTTCACATTTTACTGTTCTTCAAAGAGAGAAAAGACCTTAATGAAAATCTATTGGATCAAATTTGCTCGTGTTTTTGCTAAAGAACTATTACCTGCTATTGTGTGCATTAAATGGTTTTGGGTCACAGTATTTTCTGCTCACTTTAGCTTCTAATTTTCATGCTGCTAGAAGCTGCAAAACCACTCAATATTTGCATCAAAAACCTCTTTGTTTGTTTGAAGGAGCACAAATTAAAAGTCACCAGAGAAAGCTATTTCAATAAACGTTCAACTGAAAATTCTTTTTACATCCTTCTCAATGAGACATTTGTGGGTAAAAAGAAAAGGAAGAAATAGACCTAGCTGAGAAACACATTAGCTGGGAGTGGAATATGCCCAGTATTTTCAAAAATTATGTTCTAATAAATATTCATTATAAACAATCTGTGCAGAAAATACCTATTAACTAACCAAAGTTAACCACTTATTCTAAAAACAGTTAGATCTTTTCTAAGCTTTTGTTTAAAAGGCCTTTTACTGTTACCATCTGGATATAAGAGAACTGAATAATATTTTTCCCTGTTATTTCTAGGGAAAGCTGGACAAGGCTGTTCCTCTGTATGAGCTAGCAGTTGAAATTCGACAGAAGTCATTTGGCCCAAAACACCCGAGTGTAGCAACTGCTCTGGTAAACTTGGCTGTCCTTTACTGTCAGATGGTAAGTTTATCATGCCTAGTGTTTATTTTTCTTGTGTTAGGCTTTTTTATGGTTTATATCTAAATGAAATGAAAGAAACTTGACCATATTTAAAAGGTAAATTCCTTATAGTACTTGCAAATTCTTGGGTTCCATTTTAAATGTTGAAAGAATATTTGGCAAGGAAAATGTATGCAGGGAAAAGATAATTGCTGTGACTGGTAGGCACCACATTGCATCTAGGATCATTGATAGTATGTTGGCAAGAAAAAAAAGCCAAGTAATACACATCTGTATCAAAGAAATACACATCTGTAACAAAGAAACTTTCTGCTACCCAAAGAAAAAGCAGATTGAAGCTTTGCCTCTCTATGAACGCGCACTGAAGATTTATGAAGACAGCTTTGGCCACATGCATCCTCGTGTGGGGGAAACACTGAAGAACTTGGCTGTGCTAAGGTAAGATTATATGCTTCAACCCTATAAATGCAAATTACTGCATGAAACAGAACATCTGGGCTTGTGTAGTCTCTAGGAAAGTAAAGAGTTTTAAGGACACTAAGTAAGTTGATAGTACAGTGTATATTTCAATTTAAAGTAATTGAGAGACTTGTTTTATTTTCTTCTTTCAACTTTGTTTTACTTTTTTTCAAAGCTATGAAAGGGGAGACTTTGAGAAGGCAGCTGAACTTTACAAGAGAGCTATGGAAATAAAAGAAACAGAGACTTTGTTGATAGGTGGAAAAGCAGCTTCTCGACACTCATCAAGTGGAGACACATTCAGCTTAAAAAGTGCATTATCACCAAACACTTTACTGGAACATGGACAAAGGTGATACCAACCTGCTCCAAGAAACGGCAGTCTCCATTGATATTTTCAAGTAGACAGAAAATTGCTAAGAAAAATCCATTTTTCCAAGGATTATGTACTGTTTTGGGACTGACACCTGTCTTCATGAATTCTGCCTTAACTTTGCAGACTATGGTACAAAGGGAGCTTTTTTTCATTGTATATGGGTACACATATTAGTTACTAGCTCAAGTTGTATCTCATGCCAAATGCATGGACTTGATGCCTCTAAGCCTAAGTGCCAGGACTATAACGAATTAAGCTGAACCACTTGTGTAAACTCCAAAGGGCAGTTCTTATTTCTGTGTTGTAATAGCATGGCTTAGAGGATTTGTGTATTTTTGTATCATCAATCCTTACTGCCTTTTTATAAGCCTTTAAAGTTATTTCTGAAGAAACAGTAATTTTGAAAAATTTTTTTAAAATACTCTTTAACCTGAAGTTTTACCTGCAGGGTTACTTTAGCCTTAGGCAAACTTTCATTCAAGGGACTTGAGCAAAATCAATTGGTTCCCTTGGGAAGCTAGGGTATCTAAATATATCATCATGTACAGTTAAAGCTGTTGTCAGGTTCCACTCTGTTCAATAAAAATACTTCCAGTGGGCAATCAGAATGAAGACGATTATGGCTAGATTTCCTGTACTTAAACTTTTAGCAATACTTTCACTCTTTAATCTTAATCCCTTAAAATACAAGAATGCTTGTATTAGCTGGGAAAACCTAGTGATGCAAAATAGTTTGCCATCAGATAAAGAAATTTTAATCAAATCTACCTGCCTGTTGTATTTCTTAATACCTGAGTCATTGAAAGAATCAGTTTGAGTTCTATTGTCACTCAGTCCATAAATGCATACATCAATTTAAATACATAGTAAAAATAATTTCTATAAAAAAGGAATGTAAGTGGAAAATTAATTGAAACTCTACTATAATATTTCAGAGGCAACTAATGTTAAAATTAACTTGATCCAGTTTCAAAAATGCAAATGGATTTCACTTCAAAGGAGTACTTGCCTTCCACAGTGTTTTTTCTCTTTTATAGTAGAATTAAATATTACTAATTTTAGCCCTTGTTCTGATTAGGAGGAACTTAGTATTTTGGTAATGCAGTAACTTGGCAAAAGAAAAGGTATATAAAACTGACAGCACAAATATACAACCCAAATTTGATTTTTAAGATTAAGGTTCAGTTGAAAACAAAAAAATCAAAAATAGTTCTTGAAGGGGTTACGGTAGTGCAGTAAGAGTTGACACTTTGTAAAAGCTCTTTGGATATTTTCCTCTTACTCAGAAAATGGGTTTGTAAGCTAGGGTTTACCACTTTATTTCAGCCACCTTGAAAAGTTCTGAAAATTAGAAAGTTCTTTGCAGGATTGTCACCAGCTAAGAAGAACAGCAAAAGGAAAACCAGACAAATACATACACAAAAAATCCCAAACAAAAATACCACACACCCCCCCGCCCCCAAAATCTCAACCTACTCAGCTTGTGTGTGTTTATGTCACCTGATGTTCTTAGACCTGGTAATTCTCTCCACTGAAGAATTACCAGATGTCTGGTCTAGCTTGTCCTGTCTGTTCTGATTTTAACATGTGCAGTGGTACATCATCCTCTCCTAAATAGTGTCCCTTATTGTTGCTAGTTTAAAAGAGAAGTTACTTTCTAGATCTTCAGTGTTACTATTGCTGAAGTGTTACTATCCTTCCATTGAGAAACTTCTCACCAACTTCCTCATAGGTTGCAGCATTGGTTTTGGAATAATAAAAAAAATAGAATAAAAAACTGGTCCCTAAAAAGTACTAGATCCCAACTATCCATTGTCCTTTAGCAAAGAGGGCGAGGAATCCACGTGCCTACCCCGTGAACCCAAAGAAAGCATATGAGACAGCTGCCAAGGAGCTGTGCCTCACAGACAGCAAGGAAAAGTCATTTGTATATATGGGATATGCCAGATAATACTTCTGTGTAATAGAACTCCACCTCACAGCAGAGGGTCACCAGTTTCAATGGAGATTTAGTTACACTCAGAATAGCAACATCTTAATAATGTTTATGAGACATGTAAAAACTGAACACTTTTATAAGATTACCAAATAAAGCTGGACTTAATCACCTCAATGGACTTTGATTTGTTAGTTCATAACTAAGGAAGCAATAAATATTCTATTATGTTTTACAGTTAGACTACATTATACTTGTAAATATGTTTTTAATTAAAAAAAAAATCCTTAACACTGCTTTCTTGGATGCTATTTATTTTTAAATAATTTTAATCACTGACACATTACAATCAACCTTTATATATTTTCTGATTATTTAAAATTCTTACATATACAAGTTGAAAGTCTAAAAGAAACACAGGAACCATTCTGTGCACTCTCTAACAGGGCATACAAAAGTGTATTAATTCCCTCATAAAAGTGTACCTGAAGTTGCCTCTCGTAAAACTGTGAATCCTGTGATGCCATGTCAGCCAAATAGTTAAGTCAGGATGAACTGAGCTGTTGTAGAAATGGGTCAGCCATTTGGCTGTCCAGAGCCAGCTGTGTGCCTGACTTTTGTTGTTCCCAACAGAAAGGTGAAAGTCACAGTGGAATGTAAGTTGTACATAAATTGACACTGGATCAAGCTAAGGTAGACTTAGTGACACAGATTCAAGTAGCTACCTTTCTAATGGTCTCATTATTCTATTTCCTATCTTTCTTTACAGTTCATTTCTAAATGCCCCATACTCAATATGCACCCAGAATCTCTCTCACTGGTTTCAGAAATTATTTTTCTGTGTATAATATAATTTGATGTCAGCTGTGGGGGAAACTGATTTTTGAATTTTGTAACCACTCCTTAGAAATGAAACATTTTTTAAACTAATTATTACTCTAACAGGTATTCATTCAGCTGCCCTAAGAAACAGAAGCACCACCATGGTATTGCTGTCTCTTTACATTTTAGTGGGATACTACTACTGCCATTACTAGCTGGCTCTGTGTTGGCTGCATCACATTGTGGAAAAGATTTGTAAAGAGCCCAACCTGGAAATATTTGTTTTACACTGCTAAGGCAGAAATAATTACCAAGTTCTGATCAGATGCCCACAGCAGTTAAAATATTTGAAACTGATTCTTCCAGTTCTGCAGGGTACTGGCACTCAAGGATACAAACATTTACAGGTCAGTTTAACATATGGCTGTTTAAAAGGTTATAGACTGTATTAATGTAATTTACAAGACAAATACAACAGGTGAGCTACTCAAGATATTTGAAAAACTAAAAATTTATATCGTCTAATTTTAGAAGACTTTCTAAGCAAAGCCTGACATATTCCTTAATATAGCCCATGTGATTGGGAGTGATCAGAATTACAGCTAAACTTCCAATAACCAACAAAAATATAATATTTAGACTTCTGAAAAGGTAGACAAAATCTACATTTTTTTCCAATGTAGCTCATAATTTTGTCGTGAAAAGCATCTGCCAAACAAAATAGTTTGCCACGCTGATATGCATGCTAATGTAATACTAGCAAAAGACTTCACTTCTTACAGTATTCTCAAAACTTCACAAACAAAACATAGGCAGCTGTTTAAAGAAAAGCAGTAGTAAGACATTGATAAAGAAAATTTCCTCCCAGGGATATTTAAGGCAGGTGAAAAGGCTTAAATGTTCTCATTACTCAGAAAAAGTAGCTACAGCATGATCCATGCCAAGACTTTAGACCAATGAATGACAAATAAGTACAAATGCCTGGAAAATCAGGAGCAGCAACATGAGAGAGGCATTATGATTTGCCCTTCACCTACTCAGTCCATTTCATTTTTCCCTTAGCCTGTTCTATGAGCAATGCTCATCACATGATAGAGTGTATAATGTCTTGTGACTCCTTTTTCAGTTTATCCAGGTGCTTTTATTTGCCACTGAATATCTGGACACTAGCAATGCTGAGAAACTAAAATTTACAATAGCGCAACTCTATCTGTTAATAAAGACATGATGAGAAAACAGAATATAAACAATGTAAGTCTGTGTCCTTCCTGTAACAGTTGTTTCACCAGAAAAGTAAAGGTGAACTTCAATGGAGGTAAAAAAAAGAAAAAAGTAAGAAGTCTGGTCTTCTAAAAATCCAATGTCCATCCAAACTCATGAAAGTTGTTTGTCTACATGTTTCTCATTTTGGCCATGAGTTCTTCTAGGCTTTCTTCAGATTCTGCTACTGTCTCCCCAGTTATTAAATTCTCTTCCTGTTAGGAACAGGAAGAAAAAGTTGTCAAGAAACAAGTAAACAAAAAACCCCCACAGATCAGCTTTGTTGCTGTTACACCACACCATTTTCCCAGAACTAGGCACTCAGTTGTGAGATTAGGCCTAAGTGATTACAAGCTTCAATTGTAAACTATTTTGATTAGTAGTTAGAATGTTCTTACTGCAATACATTCAGACTCTATGTTCCCCAGGTATACTCACTGCTCTTTGACTACGTACATGGTACATATGGTAAAAATTAGCTGGTCACCAAAATATCAGCTGAGAAATTCACATTTGCTGTCCTTCCCCCTGCCCTCAAATGCATTCATTCCTATCATCTCAGCAGTACATTCACATTAGCATCCACACTTAAAGAAGTATCTTTCCTAGGAACACAAAACTGGACCATGAAAAGGAGTAATCAAATGAACTGAGGTCAAGTTTCACGGGAATCATTCCAAGATGAAATTCTGGTTTAGGTTTAAAGGGTAACCAAACTGGCTGGTATTATAAATTTAATCTACCATGTGTATTTCAAAATTTCCTAAAGAATAAATACATTACCTTGTCTGGGATAGTATATGCTACACTAATTCCCTCAGGAAGCTCAGGTACTGGGCCAGATGCAGCCTTCAGCTCATCTTCTGAAATTTCTGATACTAATTCAATGCCTTTGCATTAAAAGGAAACAAGAACTCCATTAAACGTTAGAAGAAAAAGTTCTTCAATCATGAAATTATCACAGTAAGAGGAAAGCTGCAGCTGCTTTCCCAAAACAGAATAAAATTAAAGCAGAAACACCTTTGATTTCAACAACTTCATTCCATTATCAATACAAAATATTTTCATTCTACAATATATGAAATAATTCTATATAGGCAACTTAGGAACCAAAATGGCATCTCTAACTTGTCCCTAGCATTTAAACTTTACCATAAAGACGCTTCTCCCAGTTGTAAGGTAAGATTATTTTCTATAGCATGTAATAAACAGAACATACATCTCCATTTTTTAAATGCTTATCTAAAACACATTTACCATTCCTTAAGATAATTCCTTCTAATTTGAAACCCTCAGAGGAATGCAAAAATCCATGGGATGCCTAAGCATAGTGGTTATGGAAATGAAAACTGCTCTTTAGTACATTTAAAGGGAATATGCAGTTAATATATCTTCTCATCTCTCTCTCATCTTCAGACCATCTTCTGAGAATTTTTTTTATCCAAACAGCAGTTACATTTCAAGCCTAAAACTTGTACATTGCACTAAAAACATATAATCAAATTGTAGTAAAATTATTTTCAAAACCTATGAAAAGCCAACAGCAATTACACAGTGTAAGTTACAAAAAGTAGGAATTAGAAGAATTCTATGTACCCTAAACTGTGGTCACCCAAATTGGATCTCAGTATTGGGAATATCATTTGGTTTCCAGTTCATGACTTACCCCAATCATTGTCTTCGTGTACTATTTCTTCTTCCTTTTCAGTTACTTCCTCTTTTGGTCTTGCAGCTTCTTTCTTCTGGAGGGAAAACACAAAAAAAAATAAACCTCTCAATAACCAAAATTTACCAGTCCAATTTCCAAGAACAGCAAAGAAATTCAAGCCTAATATTCACATTTCTTTCAATAGGTAAGATAAAAAAGTTCTAAATGGTGACTGCTTAGGAGCAAAAAGGCAGAATATCTGCAAGTTCAAAAAAACACCAAACCCATTAACACTCAGAAACATATGACTGCCAGAAAAGTTTGTATTCAGTTAAGTAATATTTTCTTCTACATAATTGCTCAACCTTTCTTCCTACCCTTTACTTTAAGGTAACTGTAAGTACTGTATTTTTAGAAACATACACAACCATCTGAAGATGACTACTGCAAACTGGAGAAGCAACGAACATTTTCTTTTACTACAGATTTGCAACTTGCTTTGTTCTCTAAGAAAAGGGAATTAAAAAATCGACCTACAAACCCGAACTGTTTTTACCTTATAATTTTCTTGCTGTTTTCTGCAGTTGTGGTCACTACATTGGGGGTTTGGCTTCATAGACATAGTTGGGAAGAAATCCTGCATTGCATTGTAACCAAGATAATAACTCACAGTACCAAAATTTAACAGGTATCTAGAAACACAGAGAAAGAGGGAGCTTGTAATATAGGTACAGACCTAAAACTTCAGCTGCTCAGGGAATAATTTTTCCTCAAAGAACTTTTAGAATACACTTTCAGACTCATGAAGTTGTAGAGTTACTGTAATTGCCTTAAATACAGTTATGCTGTAGTCAGCTGGCAACAGAATAACTGGATCAATAAATAATCCCATTTTCTTGTGGTGTGTGAAAATAACTTAGCTACAGGCAAGAGAAGTAATTTATTCTTTGTCCATGTACAAAATTTTAATGACAAGTCAGCAGAGTAGCATTTTTAATAAATTAATAATGTCAAATCAGAGCATATTTAAATGCAGAACTAAGAAAAAAATGTGCATGCATGTATGCAGTAACAGAAATTCTTTGGAAAACACTGAAACTGTTTCTTACCCCTGAAAAGTTCTAGTTAAAAGCAATGTGTATCTCAGCCCTGTTCAATGTTGCCAGTACCATTAGGAAATGAGCCATGAACATGTAAAAAGAACCAGATCTGTCATTATGAAACGTTCCTTCAGGACTTTTTTTCTCATATTTTGCTGTACACATCAAATAGCAACAATTCAGTCACTTACTTGAGAACATTTTGTACAAGCATTCCTGCCACAACACCCATGGTTGTAGGAAGACTGGCTGCACAAACTCCTTCTCGTTTCAATGTCTTCTCATCAATATTTGCAGCTACTACCAGTGGAGGAGCACACTGAGGGGCATTAGAGAAATTAAGCTGTAAAAAAAGCATTCAAGAAATCTCACAGGTCACACAGAATTTTAAGGTACTGCATAAGCTGTGCCGCCATTATCACACTCCTAATCTTCACATTCCCAGTCCCACTCTAACAGGCAAGTGAGCAATTCAGCAGAGCACCACATACCGCAAAACAAGCGGATTCACCAGGTATGATCAGCTGGATGTGTCCTGACACTGCATTTTCACTCACTCCAGACTCCATCCAGATTTGCCCAAGTTCATTGCAGGCCTTATAAACACAGAAACGCACACATCAGCACTGCAGAAGTTTAATGAACAGAAAAGAAACCCAAACAATGTGATAAACTGGGAGTAATGAAACACATTCATCTCCCTGATTTCAGGCAAAAAGGCTATGGTCAGAAAAAGGGACATGAAGAGGTAGAAGAGAAATTATTTATCAAAGGACAAATCAAACAACAAATTAAAGTTGCCCTCATGAAGCCAGCTCTTTGTGCTTTCCTGAGGACCTGAGATGTTTTAACAAATACAGACATTAGTGACCCAGTTACAGCACTACAGAATATAATTCCACAAACTATTTTTAGAGGCTTGAGTACAGTGTTTGTGTGTGCCTTCTCTGCCTGCAAGTTATGGATTGAGTCAGCTGAAGGGCAACAAAAAACATACATTTGGCATATACCCTACATTGGCTGCTACTATAAATAAAAACAGTTTGATTAAATAAACAGCATTTTTAGTATACAAAAAGTCATGTGAAGTATATAATTAGCTATAGAAAATCTTAAAAAGTTGGCAAGATTTAACACACCAGCCTTTGAAAATACCATTATATAAAGAGAGCAATTTGAAAAGACAGAGTTTATGATACTTGAATCTTTTACTAGCCATTGGCTAATAGCAACTTTAAAGTCTTCAGTGATATTTATACACATAAAATGGGTTTATAAGAACTATGTAAAAGCTCAGATTCCTCAAGCCAAGTGGGACACTTTTTAGGAGATTGTTTTTAAGTTCCTGTCTTTTCTATAGTTCCGTAATTCCTAACATTATTTATAAGAGACAACAGACTTCCACAAGCTCGTGCCTTTGGTGGCCTTACCGTGTTAATTGCCATGCGAGCTTCAAAGTTGTCCACACAGCTTAGAACCAGATCCACAGGCTTTCCTTCCTCCAGAGCACCATTACTGAAACAAGCATCAGAGGTTTACATGAAACTGCTGGCAGAACAAAACACCAACATGGCAACCAACAGGCTGCTTTAGAGTACAGAAGTCTGAAAAAAGTGAATTGCCAACAAAACCTGTGCAAATGTAGTACAGGATACAACCAGCATCTTAGACCTGCAGTAGAAACAACACCATGCTGAAGCTGGGATTTAAATATATGGGCATTATAGATTGTTTTATATAGTATGCACTCAAGGTACAAAGTATTGGAGAATTGTATCTTTGTACAACAGAACTGCAAATGGTCGAAGTTATTTCAGATCTCTGTGAGATCTAACTAATAACTTCTTTCCTCTTCATTCTATAAATCATACCTGAAACTACTACAGAGCACTCAAGATATGATCTGATCTGTTTTCCATAATGGAAAACCTAGAGTTTTGGTTGGAAATCTAAAGATGCATTCATATAAAAAATAACTACATAACAGTAGAAATAAATGCCAGCTGTAGAGAACACATCTAGGTAGGAATGCCTTCATATACATATATTTCCCAGAGGTTTTCAATTGGGAGTTATTAAATTGAAAAAGAGCCCCAAAAAGAAGACGTGAGGCTGTGTAGAACCACACATCAGTAGAAGTTAGCAATATGCTAAAGTTGAGGGATTTTACCTTATTCTATCCATGAAGTGCTCAAAGTTGTCCAGTGTTGTGATGTTGTAGTTATGTACTTCAAACTGAACATCAGGATTAATTTCCCTTATGGAGAAAATAATAGGAGTCAGTAGCAAAGAAAGAATACAATGATAATTTGCATTCTATTCCTTAACTTCACGTGTGTTGCTATAGTCTTAAGTTTCCAGTCTGAACTCTAGAATTCACCCATATTTGTCAGAAATTCAGATTAGGTAAGAAAAAAACCCTCAACATATGGAAGTGGCATACTTTATACCAAACTATTGAGCAAAACTGGTTATACTTGAAAAGTAGACTCACATTATGGTTTTGGCCAGTACAAAAATATCTTTGAAGTATCAATCCTCCCCACAAACATTTTATACTCAAATTCCCAAATTGATCATGCTCCATTGCAAATGATTAAGATTGAAACATTGGTTTTCCGGAGCAGCATCCTGGCTAAATACTTTTTGATACCCACTTCTCCAAGGTATACCTCAAAGTATGTTCTGCTGCTTGCACTTTACTTAATCCAGCTTGATGAGGTTGGAAGAAGAGTCTGTTCATGTTTGCCAGTTCCACTTTGTCATAATCAAAGAGAAGCAGCTATAATAAAGATTGTTTTAACATGTGTGAAACTCTGCAAACAGAGCATTGTGGCAAGGCATTTTGAATAACAAAACTAATTCTAAAAGCAAAACCATAGAAAACTCCCCCAACCAAACTCCCTCCCTTAGATGCCCATTCAGTTCACATACAAGAGGTACCAACATCGTAAGGAAAAACTGAAAAACTGAACCAATCTGTTAACTCATTAAAATTAGTCAAAAAGTTAACTCCTTATTTGATCTTGACTAAGAATATTCAACAGATTAACCTACATGAACAGTATCACCTCTATCATCACATTCTTACTTGCTGCCACGTGACAAACTAATGTTTGTGATAGTTATCTGCTTGTCATCTACGACATTTCAATTGTGTGATATAAACTAGGTTCTTAAAAGACTTTATCTTTTATGTGAAATACCCCCTCCTTTTTCTTTATTTTCTTTTCCTTTTGCAATAATCCAGCATGAAGATTAGAGAGATGGGTTCATATAAGAATATGGAGATGAAAAACATCCAAATGAGAATCATCCATCATGACACAGGATTAAGCCCTAAATAAATCAATTTTGCCAATGTAAAAAAATACAGACTCTTCATGTGTGATGTTTACATAAGTGCTCTTCTTGAGTGCTTTCTTCACAAGTTTTTTTTTATTTGGGTAAAATCAATAGAGTGAAAAATCAAATTCTTTACGAAGAATTAAAAAACTCTCATTACCTTACCAATGCCACACCTTGTCAGCATTTCAGCAGTCACACTGCCAACACCCCCTACACCTACTACTGCAACTGTGAAGGTACGGATTTTCTGTAGAAAGAAATAATGTACAGATCAGTATCTCAAAAGTGGTTTTCCCAGGGAAAAAAATGCAGTGTTTCATTACAGATAGAATCCTACCTCATAGTCTTTGACAATTCCCATTCTTTTTAACGCCATCAAGCGACTACAAAGAAAAAAAAAGGCAATGTTACACAGAAAATGTTCTTTATGTTTCTAACAACAATTTTGCTTTTCAGGTATTTAAAATGACTTTTGCTTTAGAAATGACCTCACCAAGCAATAAACTCAAGCCTGCTGGTTCCACTGCAGTTGTGATTGCCAGCTAAGTACAGTCTGAGTTACGGAGTAGATGCTTTCCTATTTGCACTAGAGTCCTAACCCTGCAGAAACTCATGCACCTATTCCTCTGGTATGCACAATATCGATGAAACCAGGAGGACTATCAGCTATTTTTTTAAATTAATTCCTGATTTACAGAATGAAAGGTGACTTTTTTTTTGTCGTAATGCACCATATGGCAGCAAACTAGTGAAGACTTGTACTGTTTCCTGATCAATTTGATTAGATTAACGTAACATTTAAAAAAATAAATAGAGACTATCACGTTTTGAGGATAACTGAAAGGATTTAAAAGTAACTTTTTATCCATCTATTTCATTTTTCATGAAAGTACAAGTATCAACTTGTATTAAGGAAAAATAAAACCAAACCCAAACCAACAAAACAAAACAAAAAACCAAAAAAAACCACCCCACAAACATCAGATTTCTAGAAGGGAAGAGGTCTCTAAAGCTCAAGAACTCTATAAACCAACTTCTAAATTAGGCAGTTTGGAGGAATGAGAATAAGACCTCATGTAATACCAACATCTGTCCCATTTACTAGCAACCTAGCTGAAAAGGTTTCCTCTCTCTCTCTCTCCCCGCCTCGGTTGCAAAGCAAGCTAATACAAAGTAACCCTGACATCCACCCCTGCCAGCCCAGCCAGGTGGGAAATCCAAGAGCATCTCTCCCCTGCTCCGCACGGAGCACCTGCCTCCTGCGCTGCCCGACACTCCCCTGAACACACCCAGCCCCATCCCTGAGATTCCCACCCGTCCGAGCCTCCTCCAGCTCCGTGTGCCTCCCCCGCTTCACCCGGACCCACCGCTCCATCCCACGGCCCTGCTGCTGCCCGTCCTGCGCACCCCGACAGCCGCTCGGCGCACCTGTAGGGGTTGGAGTCCGTCACCTCGGCGCTCATGGTGTCGATGCGGGCCCGCGCCGCTCCCCGCCCGCGCCGCTCCCGGCCCAGCTCCTCCTCCAGCTCCCGCACGCGCCGCTCCAGCCGCTCCAGCCGCCCGGGATCCGCCATGGCAGCGACACGTCTGTGCCCGGCCCCGGGAGCTTCCGGGAAGCGCTGGGGAGGGCCCTTCCCGGGTCGACCCTTCCCTTCCCGAGGCGGGGCCTTCCCTTCCCGGGGCGGGAGGGGCTGCGAAGCGCTTTCCTTGGCTGGACCGAGGCGCCTCCGGGTGACCTGGCCGGGGCGGGCTCCGGCACGGCCTCCGAGATGGCGGCAGAGCCGGGCACAAGCGAGGTGCGGCGGCAGCACCGCTTCGACCAGGGCAGCCTGGAGCGGTACCTGAGCAGCCGCTTGCCCGGCTTCCCTGGGCAGCCCGCGGGCGCGCTGGCTGTCAGGCAGTACAGGTAACACAGGTGACACTGGTGACAGGTGACTGACACAGGTGGCGGGGCCGCCGCGCTTCCCTTGCCCCGGAGCGCCCGGGAGGGGCGAGCAGAGGAGCCGCTCGCTGCCGCCTGCCAGGGAAAGCGGTCAGAGGTAGAGCCCTTTGCTGTTGGGACGGCGGGCAGCAGCCATCGATGGGTTTTTAAGATGCGCTCCGACCTGGCCCAATAAAGGCACGTCCCAGCTCGTCCCTTGAGCTGCTGGAGAAGGCGAAGTTCGCGGTGGCGGCCAAAGTGACCTTTGTCGCACTCAGTCTGTGGCTGGCTGTGGGCGGGCTGTGTGTTGGGTAGGCTTCCCGCTGTCCTCAGAGTACACCCACGGTTGTTTTTTGCCTACACATAAATCGCAATTGATCTGCTCCATCTTTAATTGCACAGCAGATGGTAATGTTCAGAAGCACATACATGGCTTAAGAAATCAATTAAAAGCGTTAGGCTGTCGCCAGGTGAGCAAGTCCACGAGAAGAGAGTAAGGGTGTGCAGAGATTCCCGGTACTGCCCGGAGAGCATTATGCCGTGCGCCAGGGTGGTGCTATACCCGGGCTCCAAAACCTCTGTTCCATAGAGCACTGAGTTCATTTGCATTCAGCAAATCGGTATGGCTGCACGACTTCATATCAGGGACAATTAGAAGTAAAGTTATTCTAAAAATAAGGATTAATTCCTTTGTAGGCATGACCTTGACTAATTTATCTGCAGCTGTCGCTAAGAAACAGTGAACAATTTTTCATTGTCTTCTGATCTAAATATAAAACATTAATTTATTCGATCTGCCCTAATCTTCCTATGTACCTCAACTGAGAAGACTTTAGGAGGGGCCTTAGGAGAATAGCTAATAGTAAAATCTGCTAAAATTTTGTTAGTATTTATGCTTTTACTTCTTTATGTTGCAATTACAGTTCAAGGCTTCAGCTGGCCTAAACCAGCTTTTAAACTAGCTGCCCTAACTGCTTTGGGTTGAATAGAAATGTAATGGGAGGAATGAGGGCAAAAGTTAATTTGATTTCGATTTCCCAATAGTTGTCTAATCATTTATTGGACTAGGTCAGAATACATCTTAATTATGAGTCTGATAAGGAGAGAAAAGCATGCAGATTAACACAGAGCCTTGAGGAAAATAAGGATCAATGGCTTTGATTGGAATATGATAGAAAAGGTGTTATGAAGGGTTTAACTGGGTTGTCTGTCTCTTTTACATATGTGTGATTGCAATGTCTCATTTTCTTTGTGACTCCTGCTTGCATTCTTTTTAACATTTTACAGTTCCTATAGGCTGTCCCTTAAGCATAATCTTTGGAGATGATAATCAGGTTGGCAAAACGTGGGAACTGGTGCTAGAGACATCAGTAATTTAATCATAGAATAGAATAATAGAGTGATTTGGGCTGGAAGGGACCTCAAAGATCATCTAGTCCCAATCCCCATGCCATGGGCATGGACACCTTTCTCTAGATCAGGTTGTTCAGACCCCCATCCAGCCCGGGCTTGAACGTTTTCAGAGATGAGATATCCACAACTTCTCTGGGCAGCATGTTCCAGATATGAAAAAAGCCCACAACACAGAACAGCTCTGGGGATGATTTCCACCATCCTGCCATTTTGTTCAGATCAACGCACAATGCATTTTGCAAGTATCATTTCTGTTAGAAGTTTACAGTAAGAACTTGAATTTTTGAGTAATTATAATCTTTCTCTTTGCAGCTCAGGCCAGTCAAACCCAACCTTTTACCTTCAGAAGGGTGGGCAGACTTTTGTGCTCAGGAAGAAGCCCCATGGTCCCCTTTTACCTGGAGCACACAAGGTAAGTAACATTCTTCACTGAGCTCCACCTTGTTTTGCAAGTGACCAGAGTCTATACATGCTGGTCCAACACATTGATGAATTTGTCCAGAAATGCAGTGAGTTGCTGGATTATTTCCCATGTTCTGTGCTCTACCTGTGTTTAAACATTCAAAAGGATTCACTGTGCTCATTTATATTTGGGAAGTTTTAATTGAACCTAAATTTCTTTGTCTTCCTCAGGTTGATAGAGAATATCATGTGCAGAAAGCCTTATTTTCAGCTGGGTTTCCAGTGCCTGAGCCCCTGTTGTATTGCAGTGACGTTTCTGTCATTGGAACAGAGTTTTATGTAATGCAGCATGTGCAGGTTGGTCCTCCAATGTGAGAGATTCTTTCCTTCACCCTACTACAAGCTGCTTTTAAATTGTTTCAAACCTTTCTGTTAGAGCCTTAACCAGCACAGTTTTGTGATATGAGCATAAATAATCTTCTGATATTTTAAAATAATGGTTACTATCAGTGATTCTCACAGATTTAAGCTTCTGCAGGGCTTATTTCACACTTCATTGAATTTTTTAGCTTGGTATTGAACCTCTTGTTTTCATTTGAGGTCTTGGAAGGATATCTTGAAATGGGGCAATGTTGCCTCTGTAGCAAGTGTACACAAGTCAGAGGGGGAAAAAAAAATCAGTCTGTAAACTGAGTCTTTGGACATCCTGGAGCTTGTGAAGTATTGAAGATAGGAGCTGACATACAATCACTTTTTCTTGAAAACAAAGCAGGATTCAAGTTCAAACTAGTTTCAGAAAGAACACAGCATAACTCAGTCTGTGGTCCACCACTCTTGGGGTGCTGTAGCTGAATTGATATGCTTTTTGTTAGATTTTGGTGATTTTGAGCAGAAATTTGCTGTACTGTGTCTTTTTTTTTTTTTTTTTTTTTTTTTAATCCTGTGTGAGGAGGAATCTAACTCAGGCCTTTTCCTTTTCATTGCATCCCATTCTATCATCAGGTTTACTGGGAAATAAGAAATGTAAGTTTGTGGGCCAGTTTCTAAGATTAGGTTAACCACCCTACAAAAACTGAATAACAAGGGTAATAGAAGTGCTGTGGAAGGGCTGTGAAAAATTTGAAACAGATTTCTTCCATCAGAGATGGAGAATTATACTGGTTTTGATTAGAACAAAGTGATTCCTCAAAAAGAAACCTTGTTACATTTCCAAGTATGTAAATGTATTGTCTGTCCATTCTATGATGGTCAGCACTGTTGTCTTTTTAACAGTTGTAAAAATGGAACAACAAACCCATCTTTTAAATGTGTTCAACTGCTTTTAAGGAGAAAAACAAGTGAATTTCTTTGAATTGTTTGAGGCTTTGTGCCTACAACCTACCCATTCCCCTGCCTGCCTCTCTTTTCCCTTGGAGTCATCAGCATTTTTTCTGCAATTTAGTTTTTAGAGACAATATAGTAACATAGTTTTTCCTAGAACTTTAAAGTTTGAGGATACCTGGATTGAGTGTTCTAATTCAGAATTTCATCTACAGATACACCATATACTAATGACCTGGGTTTACTGTGAATCCCTTCATTGGCCCTGGGTGAGGAATGAAAGAATTGAGGAAGAAGTTTTTGATTACATAGGGAGTGTTGGTTCAGTACATTTGGTTTTGGTTGTGGAATGTATAGCTTTACTTCTTTTCATCTGATGTGTACGTCCCACCAAATACCTGATTTATGGTATTTCTAGGGTCGCATTTTCCGGGACATCTCTCTGCCTGAGGTGGGCCCAGCAGAGCGTTCTGCTCTGTATCTTGCAATGATAGAAACTCTGGCCCTGTTGCACTCCTTTGATTTAAAGTCATTGGGTCTCCAAGGATATGGTAGAGGACCAGGATACTGCAAAAGACAGGTACAACTCTTAAAATTCTCTTGTTTTGTCTGGTCTTTGAATGTTTATTTGATTTGCAAGCTAAATTGTTAGTTATTCATGAACATATTTTAGCTATTAAGCCTTCACTTAGTTCAATTAATTGTGCACAATCTGAAGCCACTACTACTTTCATATTGATTCTGTAATGCTGTACTTAGGGAAGGATAAGCATTTGCTTTTGGAATAATAGTAGATCTGGGCTATGTAAACAGGGTTGAAATAGATGTGGTCTTCATTTCATCTTTTGATATGTCAGTTCACATTTGCAAGTGCAGAGGTACTGGGTTTTACTGAATTTTCAAGCCACATGGTGATAGCCAAAGCCCAGAAGCATGTGCTTCAAAATTCCATACTCTTGAAAAACTTGTGAATCAACTGAAAAATCTCTTGGAGTGTTTGTATTTTTTAGGTATCAACTTGGAAAAAACAGTATGATGCAGCTGCTCATACAGATATTCCTGCCATGAACAAGCTGGCTGAGTGGTTAGCAAACAACTTGCCACCTGATGATAATGAAGAAAGCTTGATTCATGGGGACTTCAGAATCGATAACATCATCTTCCACCCAACAGAGGTATGTGAAATGTATTTGTACATTTAGTAGTTTTGGCCCTCCATTTTTTTGTACTCCTATCGTGTAATGGCACACTTATTGGGATTATTTTAGTGCATGAAACATATTTGAAAGAAACAGTAGAAGACTGAACTCTTCTCTGCATGCTCTGTGTAAGATGTTTAGATACCTAATACAGTCCTGGCTTTCATTCCAGGAGCTAGATGGAATCAGTGTAATCACAGAATCATAGAATGGATTGGATTGGAAGAGACCTTAAAGATCATCTGTTTCCAACTCCTTGGCCATGGGCAGGAATACCTTTTACTAGACCAGGTTGCTCAGGACTCCATCCAACCTTGAGAGATACTCTATTTATTCATTAGTTCTAGTCCCTGCTTCAAAGTACAGGAGCAAAGATTTTATATGCATAGATCCTGTTGGATTCAGTGCAGCTGAAGGTTCACTTCAGTAAACTACATAAGCATCTGATCCAAAGCCCACTGACTTCTGCTTTATGGCTTCAGTTAACAACAAGGGCTTTTGGAGCAGGAGCTGAGTGTATGATACATGACACTAGTGGAAGCAAAGGAACATTTGGCAGAGCTGTTTAGTAATGGAGCACATGGAGATCCCAGAGACCCTGAAAGTTCCCCATTCATCTTTAGGGAATATAAGAGATTTTTTTTGTTTGTTTAATTCTAGTTTATGGTATTAAATATGTGCAACCTATCTACCAACACAGTTACATTTTCATTACTTTTTTCTGTGCTGCCTGCTGTGTTGTGACCAGAAGACATGCCTGGAACTTGTGACCATGACTGCAATGCCTGCTTCATGACAAAGCAACAGATCCCAGAGATTTCTAGAGCTTTTGTGCATAGATAGATGATATACATGATTTGTTGGCTTAAATGTGCTGATTCATTCCCCAAGGAGGGAATTTGACAGTCCTGGGGACCCTCCCAACTGTTCCTGATGCAACTGAAGGAATTGACCAAGTTGTGCATAGGTAATTTTAAGTAATCTGTAGAAACCATTCCTGAATATGCAGGACTGACCATGTAGGAAAGACTTTTTCGCATATTTCAAGCAGCCATGGATCATGAGTAGGCTGGAGAGGTCATTCAGGTTAAGAGGTCATTCAGGTTAACAGGACAGCTGGATTATAAGAATTTATCAGAATGACACTCTGGGGAGTCTCAGGCCACCCAGCTGAATACACCAAGGATGCTTTCAGCAGAGGCTCACTCTGAGCAGTGGTTGGCTTCCTGTTTAAGAAATTCAGTTCCCCAGATAAGTGTTAATCTATGGACAGTGTTGTGATAAATTAGGTTTTCTGATCTGTCTGTGAATTTCTGTACTAAAGGACTGTGCAACAGAACTGGGAAAGAAACTCAACTCTCAGAACTATTGTTCTTTAGGATATTTTAATTCAATCATCTTTTATACTAGAAGAGTTTGGAAGTTTCTGACAGGAAGAATACTACTCAAAAATGTAGATTTAAATGAGATTTTCTTTTGGAAAAAGGTCTAGCTTTCTGTCCCTATGTGAATCTAAATTTTCTGCAGCTCTTTAGATAGTGCCAAAAGGAGCTCTGTTGACAGCTACTGTGTGTGTTTTTAATTTTAAACTTACAATAACCAAATAAAACACTTGGGTATTGAGTGGGTTGTGCATTTGTGACAGAGAGAACATGTCTTCTAGCACTCACTTGAGGCTTTTATTTTTATTTAAGGCTCGTGTTTTGGCAGTGCTGGACTGGGAACTTTCAACTACTGGTCATCCTTTAGCAGATTTAGCATATGCTACTCAATTCTACTTTTGGCCTACATCTATTAAGGACTTAGGTCAAGGCTCTGTCTTGGGTTTCAAAGACACCATAGGTATGAAACTAATCTTTTTCTTGAAACAAATCCTAGGCTTGATTTCTGTTTGAAATGTTACAGGAATTAAATGGTAAATTTACAAGCATATAGTTTTGCATTTATAAATAACTTTTCTATAATTTTTTTTGTTGTAGCAAACATGCTGATTGCAAGGCTTTAAATAGTTCTGTTCTATCAAGCTTTGTCTTAGCTACAATGTGCTACTTCTGTAAAACCTTATTTTGAATCTTTCTAAGAGATAATGGAAGAAAAGATAAATATAAATCTAAATATATAATTTGTTTTTTTTTTTAAAAAAAAAAGCCTTTTCTCTCCTGAGTGAAATTATTTGCCTGACTGGGGTGGAGACAAAGGGCAACAGGAAATGTTACAGTTTTCTGAAATTCTGGCAACTCCTACTTTGGTCTTTCCATATCACAATTATGTCATGAGAAATGATAAATCATAGTGTTTACTATATAAAAGAAAAACCTCATAAAGTTTAAAAACTGTTGAAATGTTTGAAAAATAAGGTGGAAAAAAATCATAGAAGATGTTGAGTATTCTAAACAAATCTATTCTATTTTGTTGTAGAAACGCCTTCCTTTGAAGAATTGGTTTCCATTTACTGTCGCTGCCGGCGTATTTCCACTACTTTATCCAACTTTAACTTTTTTCTTGCTTTGTCCTATTTTAAAATGGCAGCAATAGCCCAGGTAATAGCCCACCCTCACATCTGCTGAAATGTCACATATCTTTGTGTGTTTGTGGGTGGTTCATTTAGTCATTGGTAGTAATCATATGTCCATGCTGTTTTCAGTTGGCTGAGGGACAGGCTGGGCTCGTTTGCCATATCATGTGCAGACATTTGTCTTTTTTATTTTTTACTTTTCCACTGCCACTTTTTGTGATTTGCCTTTTGTTTGTTTTAGCTGGGATATGGTTTTAACTCTTGTGGAACGAACATCTCCATTGTATCAGTAATGTACCAAAACCAATATTAGCATATCCCAGTAAGTTTTTTTCCTTTTAAGCCTATGTGCATTTAAGTGTTACTTTTATATTTGAAGAAATCACCAGTGTGTTAAAGAGACAATTTTAAGTGTATAATTTTACCATATAGGGCTTTCTTTTGGTTTTAGGGTGTATATGCCAGGTATCTCATTGGAAATGCTTCTGCAGAGAACAGTCATGAATTTGCAAAGCTTGTGAAGCCTTTGGCAGAAAGAGGATTAGAGCTCTCAGAAAGGTAAGAGTGGTCTAAACTACTGGTCAAAGGCAAGGCAAAGCTTTTCCAACATCTTTATTTATTTAAATGCCTGCCTAAGGCAGTTTATGTTATTATGAGGGAAACTCTGGTCTTGTTACTGCATTGAATGTTATTCCCTAGGTCATCCTTCAGCAGCACACAGCACAGCATTTCTGGAGAGCTCTTCCATCAAAGTAGGAAAGGCCAAGAAATTTTGCTGAAGGTTAAGCAGTTCATGAAGCAGCACATTTATCCAGCTGAGAAGGTAAAAGCATTTCATTAACCTGTTTATAAAGGAACATTTTCTGACTAGACTTTATAAAAACGTTTTAAAGTACGCATTCCTGTTTTTTTTTTTTTTTTCCTAAACAGTCTTATTTTCATGCAGTAATGGTTGTGGCATTACAAAATATTAGCAGAAATCATTATAGACTATTATTTCTTTTCAGGATTAAAATGTTGTATGCTTTGTTAACAAAAGAGTTATTTTTAAACTTTTAAAGTGTAAAAACTTCTCTTTTTAGAAAGAGTTACTTTTTAAAGGAAGTTGCCAGAATACTTGTTAGACTAACAACAACCTAGAACTCTTGGATAGTGAACCAAAAGACACCTATTTAAAAATAGAAACTGCTGAATTTAACTGTATGAAGCTGAATGTTTCTGTTTCTTGTTTTTTAGGGTGTTACAAAAAATGGCATTGAATAATGTGTCAGAGTAGCTTCATTCCTAAATATCTCTAATACCAATGAAGGTTTGAAATCAGATAATGAAATATACACAAAGTCCATAGTTAGTAGAAGGGAAAATTATATGAAGTAGTTTACTTCTTATCCTAGGAAGGTTAGGAATTTCCACTTAGGAAGTTATTTGAGCTTTTAACCTCATGGTCAGCCTTTTGTTGCAAAATTTGTTGTTTTGGATTTCTGATTTTTTTTTTTGTTGTTTTAAAGTCAGGCAGAAATGCAGGAAATATCTTAATCTAAAAGGTTTATGAATACATCTGTCACAAGGAGGGGTCAAGAGCAGTAACTCTTGACATGCAAACTTTCTTAGAAAATATGTCTGTGACTAAGTTTGACTTGTAGTTTTGGATTGTCCAAGAAAGCCTTGCAATAATTAAAGTATTTGCTTTAAAAAACAAATGAACCACAAATAGCCATGCAAGTTTTCAGATGGGTTGTGTTGTGCTTGGAAGTTATTTCTGGTGACAGGGATTGTAAGTCAGGGCCTGTAAATCCTACTTGGCCATTTATCTTCACTGTGCCCTTTTCAGAATTGAGCACTACTTTTATTCATTTTATAACTAGGTCTGGGCCAGATTTGAAGTTCTGTGCCTCACTAAAACATGCTTGTGAAGCTACTAATATTATTGAATGTAGACGTTCACTTAAAACTATTGACTGGTTCTTGGAATGACTGCTTGCATTATCTGTTAAAGAGTTATTTTGACAGGAAGAGAAAATGTATTTTTGTGGTGGTTTTTTTTTTTTTTTTTTTTTTTTTTTTTTTTTTTCCCTCACAGTTAACAAAAGATTAGCTGGGTTATCTGTCTGAATCTTAAGTGTCAGCACATCAGGCTTTTATTTGTTGTTTTATTTTTGGGTTTGTGCCTCTTGTCTATCTGCAGAAAATACTGAACTCCAAGTGCCATCATCACATACATTAAACCATCCCAAATAGTAGTTAAGGTACTGATTAGGGTCATCTGATATTTAAAGTCTTGCAGAATGAATAGATTACAGTTGAACTTTCAATTATATATTTAATTTTATAATGCAAACAACTATGTAATGTAAACCTGTGTTGAATATTTTTTACTTGGTTCCTTGGGTCATAGATCTGGAAGAGATGTATTATTTGTGTGTTACATGTGTTCTTAATTTAAACAGCATCTTTTATATTGTTTCTCTAAGGAAATAGTAAAATATTATACTGAACATAGAAATACTGAAGACAAATGGAAGAAACCACCACTGCTGGAGAAACTGAAGGTATGGGATAAAAAATATTTTTAGCACTCTAGCAGTAAAAGAGCACAGACACAGAGGGTAAGAGTGATTGGTGTATCCTGCCAGAGAAGTTACTCTACATGGAAAGAAAACAGTATGAGGAACAGTGGAAAAAGAAGGAAGAGGGAACTATGGAAAAAGTGAGAAAATAAATAAGAGAGAAGAAAAACCAAATGAGGCCTGAGAGGGGTATATCTGAACTTTAAGTCAAAGACCAAACCTACAATTTCAGAATAGGTGTGGAAAAAAGCATCAGATATATTGGACAGTAGGTAGGCAGGAATGAAGATGTGTTGCAAGCCTGAATTTATTTTTTTTTTTAAGACTTATTGCTGTTATTTTTTTCTGTTGATTCTTGTGATAGGAATTGGCCAAAGCAGAAGGTCTGTGGAACCTTTTCCTCCCAGATGTCAGTGGTCTCAGCCAGCTTGACTATGCCCTAATAGCTGAGGAGACAGGGAGATGTGTTTTTGCTCCTGAGGTTTTCAACTGTCATGCACCAGGTTAGCAGCCCTGTCCCAAAACTACAGCACTGAGAGCATTGGAAAGTTGGGCATCTTACACCTTACAGGCTGTGTATCTTGAGCAGTGAGCATGACTGCTGATTTCTTACAGACACAGGAAACATGGAGGTCCTCCACATGTATGGCACTGAAGAGCAAAAGAAAGAGTGGCTGGAGCCTCTCCTAGAAGGGAAGATTAGTTCATGCTTCTGCATGACAGGTAAATTTTTCTCCAGAAGAAAGTTAGAGCCAATTGGTTGAAACTTTACATGGTGTATGCACAGAAAAGTAGAAAATGGCAAGTTGTGTGTTGCAGTGGACATTTCTGTACTAATTCAGTGAATGTGTTTGAAAAAAAAATCACCTATGAGGTGTGAATACAAACAGAAGCAACTTTGCTGCCTTTCCTGGTAGTTGTCAATTTTCATGGTTACAATAATGAGTATTTCCTTTCTATATATTTTTTAGTTTAATTTTTATACTAGTAAAATACTGTTCATAGTACCAAACAGGTTTACAATAGAGCTTACCCTTTGTTGTAGTGCACTGTGGAGTTCTCTTGACATGCACAATTGGGTCCAGGTACAATTATTGTGATTAAAGTTGTGTGGTTTTGAAATGTCATAGATTTTTTAAGATACAACCCAGAAATAACTTGCTTTATGTCTATAGCTCGGCATTGTATTTAGTTTTGCTCCTGAAAACCTGTGGCATTTAACACCTCTGGGAAGTCTGGCTCTTGCTCTAGGAAAGTAGCTTTTGGAGCACATGATCAAAAGTCAAAATCTTCCTATGTCAGGAATTCAGCCTTGCAGACACTTACTTTGCAAATTCTGTTCTACTGTTTCCCAAGAGGAAATAGATACTTCTGTTTTAAAGTAGATGGCCTATAAAAAGAGGCAATGTTGAAAGGAGAGAGGAAGAATCTTCCCTGTTCCAAAAAAGTAATTGATGGCATTTTGCTGACAACTTCATGTAATCTATTTCATATACAGCCACAACATTATTTTCGGTATCTATTTTCACTTGAGAAGAACCCAAGAGGAGAAAACAGGCTGAGGAGAAATATGACTGTTAGCTGTAAGTACAATGGAAGCATAAAGGATTTAAAAACAGAAGGAGAGGAAGAAGGCTGATTTGCAAAGGGTGGTCCAAGCCCAAGGACAAGTACATTTAAACTGGCTGTGAATAACAGATTGTTGGAAAACAGGAAGTATTTTGACCACCAGCAGTGAGGTTCTTCAAAGTATTTTTCTACTGATAGCAAAGCAGTGTACTTTTATTAGAGTATATCTAGAGCCCTATATTTGTGGAGGTTGTATTGCCTTTATATTAAATCTGGTGGTTTGTTTTTTCCTTTAACACAGAACCTGATGTGGCTTCAAGTGATGCCACCAATATGCAATGCACCATTGAGCGAGACGGGAACAGCTATGTGATCAATGGCAAGAAGTGGTGGAGCAGTGGTAAGTGTGGAAACCTAAAATGGCTAAGGCTAGAATTTGTTTCAAGAACTATTAAAATAAAAGTATTTGTGCTCCATTTCTGAGATGAAAATTTTTCTTCTCTTGAGTAAAACCAAAGTCCAGGATTCAAATCCAGTTTGGGAATTTGGGCATTTTTGGAACCTCTGAATTTTGTTCAGAGAGTGAATGCTGCTATTTTCTTTAGACATTATCTCTTTCTATCAGTTAACTTACACATTTATGGCTTTGTTTTCATGAAGCTATCTATGGAAGCTTGTGTGAGAGGTTTGAGAATACCATGAAGCTACAGAAAAATGTGGCTTCTTTTAAAGTAGCCTGTGATGCTATTGGACTGTTACAGGAGATTTTCTTATGTTATAATTCCCAGTAAAATCAATGCATTGTACTCTAAGTGGCAGCTGTCCCTAATATTGTAGTACTGTTATTTTTTTGCCAAAATGTGTGAGAGCAACTTGAAAGTTACCGTTCCCTGCGAGTTTGGAATCCAAGTAAATAAGCAGAGTTGTTAAACTTGAATGTTTCATTAACATACACAATTGAGACAGCTACCTGCTGATACATGTTTGTGCAATACCTGGAGTCGCTAGAAGAGAAATCTCTCTCTCTGTTCTACTCCTGTAAAACTGGCAGCAAAAAGAAGGCATGCAGTCTTGTCTCCTGACCCAAGAGTGTTGCTTAACTGCTAAAGGCTATTTAGCCTTTGCTCCGGGTCAGTGTCTCCCAGCTGTGCATTGCAGTCCCTGAGGAAGTAATGAGAAAGTTTTAGAGGGTCACAGACACAAAATACTATTAATAAAATTAGTTATGTGAATTATAAAAAGGAGAGTAAACAAAAGACAGCATGATTTGGTTTGTCTTATTTCTAATAAATACAATTAAGGCAATCAGATTTGCATAAAGACAGATGCATAAAGGCACTGCAATTCCAAGAAGTTTGAGAAATGTGTTCATTCAGCTCTGTATTAGTCTCTTTCTCTGCCGGGCTGGGAAGGTGGTTTTGTTATTGTTTGTTTTGGTTTTGGTTGGGGTTTTTTAACTTTTGGGGCATTAAAACCTTGGATGTGTGGGAATTCCAGAAGCCTGACAGCCTGATCAGAATGTCAGTCTGTATTTATGAAGACAAGTCATAAATCACACATGCAAGGAGTCAGTTACTTCATGAAAGAACTGGGGTTTCTTATTATGGTCTGCCTTGTGTACAGTAAATCCAGTATGGCTTAAATATGTCAGATTCATGGTCTATGTGTAAAAAACCAGTCAAGCACTTCTGACTTATCTGTTCACACCCTAGTATTTCTCAAAACACTGAGCAGACATTCTGTAAGCTTTTGTCATCCAAGCAGGGAGAAGAGGATCATATCTTATTTATGCTACTGTTGTTTCTTGTCTGTCATTTTAGAGCTTTTTCTTCCAGTCCATAATTGTGTAACCAGGAATGGTATCTCAAAATGAGAGATTCTTGTTGGCTTTCCTAATCTGTAGATGAGATATTTTTTCAGAGCCCACAGGGTGTTTGAAGACAAGGACAGTATGCTGTAACACCACTTCTTCATTTTGAAAGCTAAGCTAGTACGTCAGTATGTTTGAAATGTTTCCAGTGACTCATGGAAAACTGCTGTTTTCCTGGAATCCCTGCCAACACTCTGGCAGAGGATGGCTCTCTGTGTAAAAACCTGTAAATCCATGAGCTCCATATGGAATGGGAGCCTCTCTGTTTTGTTAAGCAAGGCCTCTCCCATTTGCTGGTTGGTAATTGCCTATGATGAGAGATGTCAGTACCTACTAAAACAAAACAAAAATAAATATAAGAAAAAGGCAGTGCACCTTTTCTATTCTTTGATTTTATTCTGTCTTCACTTGTTTTAGCAGATACAGTTATTGCCATGCTTGATTAATTTTAATAATTCTGAATAGAAAATCCAACTCTTGTATCTGAAGATTAACTGAACATTTTATTACATTTACAAAAACTAGAATGTGTCACCCTTAGAGTACTGATCTTGTTGAAGTTTAGGGTGAGCAGAAAAGAAGAGATGAAAGGTTATTTTTTCTGTAGTTATAAAAACGGATTTGCTGGGGTGTTTTTGTGGAGGATGTTGCTGCTATACATTTGTAGAAACACATAGAGAATGGTTTTTTCCCCCTCTTTCTCCCTCTCAGTTCTCAGCTATGAACTTATACTTAATTTCAATCTGTAAGGATATCTATGGAATGATAGTTGAATTGAGAAATAGAACTAAACTGTTAGGCAAATGTTCTAAAGTTTTACAAAATAGTTGGAGAAACACAAGATTATTAACTTCTGTTACAAAGGTTCCTGTTGTTTGATTGGTGATGGATTTTTTCCTCCATTTTAATTACATGCTTAGATGTGTACAGGTTGTTCATTGCACAGTTACTTAATTGCCTAGTACTGTGACACTTCAAAATTTAAATCTTGGGGGTGTTTTTAGGTGTTTGGGTTTTGTTGTGGTGGGTTTTTTTTTTTGTTTGTGTTCTTTGATGTTGTTGTTTAGTAAATATCTTGGGTTGTTTCTAGGGGTTTCAGTATTCAGTTCTTGCTTGATTCTGATAAACACATTCCACTTTGAAGTGCTCTGTAGTGTCTTGGCAGGTTCAGAAATTCATCTGAAGTTGAGTTGAAGGGAAACAGCTGCAGAAACAATACCCTCTGGAATTAGCAAACAATTCCCTTGGTTATGTAAGAAAATGGAAGCCTATATAGTGAAACTGACTGTTTCTTCAGTAGGGTCTTCATAATTCATAGAAATTTCTTCAGGTCTTCCATTCTGCTGTTGTCTTCTCCAGTACCCATAGTTTTTTGCGATTTTCATAACGTGCATTTTGAAAGAGGCGCCCAGAAAGGTGTAGAGGAGAGGGTTGAGGCAGGTGTGGAACAAAGCGATGCTCTTGGTGACCTGGAGTGCCACATCCATGGTTTTACTGGCACTGCAGTCTGTAACCAGCATGTAGATGATGTCTATGGCACGCCACAGCTTCACGATGTTGTAGGGTAGCTGGGTGACAATGAAAGTAGCCACTACTGCCAGCAGAACCGTGAAGGGCCTGGACTTCTTAACATTTGCTGACCTAAAGATTGCTCGAGCAGTAGCAGAATAGCAGATCAGCATTACTAGGAAAGGAAGCAGAAATTCCAGGACAATTTCCAGGATTTGAATAGTTGATTTTAGGAGTGTTTCCATGTTCATAGGAAATACAGGAAGGCATTCATTCCTCTCATTGTGTTTCTTGACTTGATTAAATATCAGCTCAGGGATACTGAGGAAAATGGCAGCCAGCCACACACAGATACAGGTAACACTGCAGTGTTTGCCAACTCTTCTAGGGCCCTGGGATTCAGAAGTGGCCCTGTATCTATCCACACTGATACAGGCCAGGAACAGCATGCTGGAGCTGAAATTCATGGTGTACAGAGAAGAAGTGAGCTTGCACATTGGGTTTCCAAGTTCCCATCCCTGCACTGCATTTGCAGCCCAAAAAGGGAGGGTGAAGAGCAGGAGCAGATCAGCGATGGCGAGGTGCATGATGTACATGTCTGTCTTGGTCTTGGGTTTCTTGCAGTAGGTGTAAATTGCAACCACTAATGAGTTTCCAGCCACTCCAACCGTGAAAGCCAGTGCATAGAACACTGGGAGGAATAATCTTCTGAAATTTCTCACATCACTTTTTTCACAGAGAAGCTCATAGGTATTGTAATCTATAAGAGGGTTGAGATTATCCTCCTCATCCTCAATCCAGTAATCTGTTGAGTTATTCATATCTAAGACCGTGGCAAAGCTGCAAGACACAAAAAAAGTGGGGAGAAGGGAACAGCAAAGAAATAATATTGGGTTTGAGTTCTAAAATTTCTATTGAAACCTAAAACCCTTCTTTAGGGCTGCTTATACATTTCAAATTTAAAGAACGTGGATATTCAGAATGCATTTGTGAATAATCAAAGTGAAGCTAGACAGTAACAGAGGCAGAGCATATAATCTCAAGTTCTCATGTGAAATAGGGTAACTGACAGCATCTGTGTGGGCAATACATGTAAAATGGATTCAGTTGAAGAGCTTTCCTTAATCTTTAGCATTTGAGATTGTAAAATGCTTGGAGTGCCCCTCACTGATTTCTGCATTTGAGACAAGGAGCCATCATTGCTTTAACTGCTCCGACTGTGTTATGTTTGACAATATTCCATTGCACATAACTATGTCTGTACCTTTATAGGGTTGGAATTACACCTTCCCTTCTCCAGCCTCTGTAAAGCAAAGGAATACCAGCTGGAGGCTGTAAATGCTGTTACAATCAGCTCTATAAGGAATACGAGCAGACTACAGCTGAGGCAAGCAGCTGCCTGCTGTTATAAATATTCAGTGCCTGCCGTTACAAATTCTAACGAATTTTGGATATGAGTACGAGGAGAGTGGTTTTGTTTGTTTCTCAGGCACACTGTACGTGCCCACTAGAAGAAGCACAGCAGGGGAGTCAGTTGCTGAGCAGCAGCAGAACAAGCTTAGTTTAGTCTCCATCCCACACAGCAAGCCATGCCCATGTGGAATTTCTTATGGAAGCAGATTGCTGTGGGTACGCTGCATCTTACAGCTGGAGGCTTCTCAGGATGTTATGGGAGAAAGGAATTTTATCACATTTAAACTGCCCCAAAGTACCCAAACAGCTCAGAGACTCTGCTGGTCTTTCAAATACAATCTCATGACAGATTTACTCTGTAAATACTGAGGCTGGCTTCTCACTGCCAGCTTAGGGTTGAAGTTTAAGTATTCTTATCTTCAGATTGTGTCTTAAGCAAGCTTTTGTGCTGCATTATTTTCTTCTTTTTCTGTAACTGTGTTCATTGACTAATGTGCTGAAATTCTGTCTGTCATAAAATACAGTACTGCAGTACCCTGTTTTCTTGAAATAAATGGGATGAAGATTTCTTTGCAGCACTAGCAAAAAACAGCTGAGAATGAAAAACATATCCCCTTATTGTCATCATATCCAGTGTTCAGAATTTGAGGTCAATATTGCTGAAAGGAGATTGTTATCTGATATTCTGTCCCAGAGCTTTTTCAAGCCTGAAATAAAAATGCAAATACCATTTCTGTTTCTTATACAATTGTTTAAATGAAGGGTTGCCAAGTGTCTCTTTTACAAGATATCTGTCTACTAGGAAAAAATAAGTTACTGATTGATCTCATAATAAGGGATGCAGACCAGTTAAATAGAGAGAAATTAATAATTTTCTTTTCAGTGATTCTCCCAGTCAAATTTTTTAAAAGTGCATTAGTTTGAAATTAACTATCTGGTTTGGCTCCATCTTTAATGACTTCATTGCATTATTCTGTTAACATTTCAAAACACTCCCCATCAAACTTTAAAAAATTATTACTCTTATTTTAAATCTTGCAATTTGTTCTTTATTGTTGCTTTAATGAGATGTGCAGAATGGAAAAGTACAGTCACTCTACTTAATTCTTTGGCAAAGGGATATCTGTTCTATGCCTAACAAGCTGCGTTAGCAGGATTCTCCAGCAGCAGGAAACTTGCAGCTTTATAGTACTTTGAGGAGAGATTTAGTTATCAGCAGCAAAAGAATTTTTTTTTTTTTAAGTAGAAGAGAAAGTGCAGCAAGAAGAGTTTTATCCACTTACTGAGATTTGAGAAAAATTAGAAGTTAAATTAAAAGATTTGATTGTGGGCTTTAAACACTTAATACAGAATCCAACAAGGAACATTTAATCAAATTTGGTCTCTGGCAAATCTACTTGAAAGCAAACCAGTAAACATTTTAGGCCAAACTTTAAAAGTTTGTACATGACAAGGCAGTTTGGCTGTGACTCTGTGCTCCACTGCCTGATAAGCTTTTGCCTGCCCTGAGTTTGTGACAGGAACAAAGTTATCTAAAATGCAACAGTTGACATTTCTCCCTTAAAAGCACAGTTGTGTTTTGGTTCCCAGACCTGTTCACATTTGTCCTTCCTGGTCATGCTATTTCTCAGGCACACGTACATGTGCCCATTGCAAACAGCCAAGCAGTCCTGTGGGAGCTGGGCACTGAAGAGTGGTGGAAAAGCTTAGTTTAGTCTCCATCCCACACAGTGAGCCATGCCCATGTGGACTTTCTTACAGAAGCAGATTGCTGTGGTTACACTGCATCTTCCAGCTGGAGCTTCTCAGGATGTTATAGCAGAAAGGAATTTTATCATATACAAACTGCCCACAAGTACCCAAATAGTTCAAAAGCTGCTGGTTTTTCAAAAGCTGCTGGTTTTTCAAATAGGGTTTTCTAGGAGGTATACTAATGAATATATTAAATCTACAAGTGCATGTTTTCCTTGCAGAATTACTTCAGCCTTCCAGTCATATAAATTCAGTGTTTCTCTTTGTTTAAACTTGATGTGGGATTGTATGAATGATGATGAATTAAGTTAATATCACTAGTTTAAACAGACAGATTTTTTTTCCCCTAATAAATTAAGCAGTATTCTGTCCTGCAACTGAACAAATCTAATTTTGGTACTGGAAAGGAGACATGCCTTAGTGTAATGATATCTCTCTATAAAGCCAACTAAGAGTAAATGAATGCAAAGAAGATATACAATACACAGAGCAGTAAGGATTAAAACAAAACTAACCTTCTTTGTCAGCAGATGAGTAGCAGGTACTGCAATTGAGATGTGCCTCAGTGAAGTGATCTGAATTGCTCTGACACATTGCATTTTGTCTTCAAACACCACACCCTCATGTGGAAGTCTGTTGCACTTTCATTTTGACTTGACAGTTAAAAAAAACTTTAAAAAATTGTGCTTTCCTGGAGACTCTTTTTGTGTTGAACATGTACACTTCCTACATTCCTTCCTGTTCCAACCAGATTGTGACTTCTCTTTGGAAGGTCAGGACACTCCTACTGCATCTCTTTGTTGTTTGTGGGTTTATTCCTGGAAGCCCAAATGTTTTATACATTATCAAGAGGCTTTTATCAAACAACATGTTAAAAAGGTGAAAAGGATAGAAAGGAGGTCCATCTGGGGCTCAGTTACTGCCCCAGACACCACAAGGAGTCACTCCATTCTTTCCTCAGGGCACTACTGTGCTTTTGATGGCTGACTGTATAAGGTTTTAAGGGATCCTTACATCCCCTCCTTATGTAACTTTTTAGGGGATACAATAGAAAAATGAGTTGCTTTGGGTGAGGAGGGGAAAGCAGTTCTTTCAGTATGTGAAACCACAAAGATGGTTAAGGAAAATATGTGAAGGTAAGTGGCAAATTGTCAACTGGAGTACAGGCAATAGTCCTGCATCCTGGGGGAGAGTTCTCAGAGGCTTGAATGTTGCCAGTCAATTTCATAATCAAATTAGTGACCTGTTTGAATTATCTTGGATCAGATAGCAATCTGATGAGCTGCAGTAAATGCAATATTGAAGCCGAACAACAGAGAGAGATATTGAGCAGACCAGAGTCAGATTTTGGGATTTTTGGGCACTCTGATGCACCTGCCATGACTGGATTAACCTTCTGTCTGTGCTTCAATTATTTTGAAAGATGTTAAAGGAAAGATTCTTAAAAGTGGGCAGCTAAGAATGTAATGGGTAGATGTTTTCCATATGCTATATTTTGTTTCAGAATGACAACCTAAAATGGGCTGGGAGAGGAATTGCAGTCTAGAGGAAGAGTGCCTCAATATTTGTGCATATTTCTGTAATGCTTTCATCTTGAGTTATCACAGTACTTCAGTGCTGCTCTTCACAGATAAAGATGTTTGGGCTCCTTCCCAGCCATCTCCTCATCGGTCATGTCATGGCTTCGAGGCCTGAGCCATATCTCTTCAAAACAAATGAAACTTTCAATTCTGGATAGGCTTTGTCTCAATAGGATCTCCAACAAGACAGAATAAGCAGGTTACAGCTGAGAGTGCTCCCAGGGAATTTTGTGTTCCCTGCAGAAGTTCCCAAGAGGTTCTGTGGGAAGGATGTAGAAAGGCAGTTCACGTGAATCCTGCCTTGCACATCAGTTCCTCAGCTCCTTGTAACTTTCCAGGGGTGCAGGGAGGACAGATCCTTCCAGTCAGAGTAAAGAAATAATATTGTCATGTATGTATTTCAGTGGGGTCAAAAATAACAAAAATTATTTACTAAGTAAGAGTGAATACAAAACGGATCTTACTTGAGTAAAAACACTTGTGGCTGTGTGAAAGTGGCATGGAGGTAAGGAAAAAAAAACATTCCTAAGCTGAGCAGCTGCTCTCACTGGCACCATTGGATCCTGTGAGCTCCAGCTGGGAATGACCAGCAGCCACATTCAGTGGCAGGACTGCAATGCCCTTGCAGCTGCACAGCCCCAGCATTGCCTGTTTGCTTGCAGCTACAGTGTAGTCTTTGCCCTCTATGAGCCAGCTGCCTGCAGTGTTATCTGGAGAAGATGAGATAAAACTGTGGAATACGATATGCTGGTGCACAGAAATTACTGCAGGTTCTTGGTGGGATGTGCCTGTGTGTGTCCCATTTCTCCATTAGGAGACTCCCTCATTCCAACAATCAGTACCATACTGCCATCCACCCTACTAAGACCAGTTTTTTTACTTGTAGGAGAATCCAGAACATGTGTCTGTCAGTGCCTGTTTAGGAAGCTAAGTTGATTGTATAAAGATCAGTAAACTTTAACATGTTATACCCCTGATAGGAAACATTAGGCTTCTAATGGGATTGTGATCAACACTCTATGCACATTTTAAAGTATTTTCTTTGCCTATGTGAGTGGGTACCATGAAGAGTTCAAAAGTATAAGAAGTTAGTTAAACTGAAGATGTTTGCTGGTGTAGCAGCATTGTGGTTTAAAAGTTTTGGACAGGTTGTGCCGTATACATTGAAAAGCTCATTTATTGAAAGCTTATCAGTATGGAAATATGTTTAAAACTGACCTTCTAAATGTCTAGTGTTTCTTCAATAGTGAGTTTTCTTGCCAAACTACTTCTAACTCCTACCAAAATAATTGGCTTCTCTGACTCTTCCCCTCCATCCTCCAGCAACATCTTTGTATTCTTAAGTGATGTAAAAATGTCATTTACAAATGAGATGTTTATTCCATCCAGGCTGTTTGCATTCCGTCCAAAGCACTGGAGTTTTTCAGAGTCTTCCATTAGACCTGAACTTTTTTTCCTGTCTTTTATGGGTCAAAGTGACATAAAATTTGTTTTAGTTTTTCAGGACTTCAGACTCTAAGGAGTGGAAGGGCCAGGAATCTGCCATCCTTTGCTGTGCTTAGATATTAGATAGGAACAAGCACATATGAAATAGAAATATTCATTTGCCTTCCAGAAATGCATGCAAGTGATTTAGAACATCTAAGCAGATGTCCAGTTCTCAGTGAACTCCTCAATGAGTTCAATATGAAAGCTTCTTCTGAGTTGTTTTTTTTTTTGTTTTTTAAATACAACATGGTTAAATTTGCCCTTTGTTTTGAAGCATGGATGTAACTTGAGGATTTTTTACAAAACAGTTTTTCAGGAGATTCCAGAAGGTCAAGATATCTTTTGCTTTGAACCTCACTTGAAAATAGGTCTGGTTTAGAAAATAGCACTTGTGCAATTCTTTACTTTCTGTGGAAAAGGAGAAGAGTCAAATACCCCTTATGCAGGGGTGATATTTCCCTGTGCAGGATAGTACCCTGCAAAGCATATGTTGGGTCATTTGGGGTTGATCACCTGCTTGTTGCAGTTGCCCAAATGAACCAAGTGTTTGGGATTCAGTTGTTGTTATTGTTGTTTTTGTTTGTTGCTTTTTTTTTTTTTTACCAAGTTGATTTATGCCCCTGCCCAAAGCTTTTCACTGGGATTTTTAGCTTGTTAGCATTGTACAGCTCATGGGTCACTCTGTAAGCCCCCCTCTGGAAACAATGGCTGAATACCATATTGCAAAAGAGGAAAGTAAACAGCAGTTTGGCCCTCCAAACAGGCAGTATTTATCACAATTAAACAAATCTCTCTCCCACTTCCTGGCCATCACAGTGGCTGTTTGTAGGAGGAAGTGGCTCAGCTCAGAGCCAGGTGGTTGTATTGTCCAGACCAGTCTCCCAAGCCTTGTGAGAATAGCTGCCAGAGAAGTTAAAAAGTTGCATTTGCTTCTAACCTCAACAAAACCAAGCTGCTACAGATCTAGCCTTGAATTGAATCTCAACAAAGCTTGTCATCTGCACTGAGATAGCAGTAAAAAATTACTGATTGCTACACCCATTCAGTATTTTCCCTAGCTTTATTGTTTGTGGGAAGCTTTGAAAGGAATGAGAACATGCTTTGGTACTAAGAAACCTTTGAAGAAGAAGACAGGGAGAATGAAGGGTCATAGAAATGTTATTTTAATTAATGGTAGAATCTTCTTCAGGACTAGTACATTGAAGTGCTTTCTTTATGCTACAAAGGCTTAATAAATATGTCCATATAAAAAACATCTCAAATAATGTTATCAATAGCTTGAAATACTAGCAAGCTATTTTCAGGTAACAGTTTTCACTCAGATCTTTCTTCAAAGTGCAATCTAAAATCGTTTGTGTAAAGGGGGAGAAATCCTGCATTCCAGAGAAGTTATGCTGAAATAGTAGCAAAGTTATCATGGTAACCCTTTGATAGCCTTATCTGCATAATTTGGTTGTAATGTGGTTGGAGTTTCATTCCCACACAGACCCTCCAGTCTTTATAGGTTGAATAAGCTTTTTAAAAAGTTTTACTTTTGAAATGGCAGTATCTCACCTTGATAGATGAGATAGATGTATCACACTTACTTGCTCAGCTGTAATGGAGACAGAAGTAATCAGATTCCATTTCAAGTACCTTCTTGTTCCCTTTTCATAGGAATAGGTGATGGAGCTGGAGGGTTTGGATGTTTGGCTTTTTATGTTCCTCTTCCCACAAGTCAGCTCCCTTTTACATGTAAAGTACTAATATGTATTTTGTTTCAGTGTGGTATTCAGAATATAAACACTGGGGTAGATGGCATCATAAAAGGAAGGGAGTAGGGTTTCTTGTTATGAGACTTCATTTGATTTGACACAGATTTTATACTGAAAACTGGTTTTGTATTTGTCTTTTTAAGGAGCTGGGAACCCAAATTGCAAAGTTGCAATTGTAATGGGCAAAACCAAAAACTCATCAGCATCCAGGTAAGAATTCCTAGGAGACTCAGAATTCCCTAAAACTTGTTCCCTGGAAGAGTCACTGCTTGCAAAAATTTTGTTAAGTGAAATATCATTAATTGACTTGACCAGTTGGATGTGCTCCTAAATTAGAAGGATTTTTTAAACCTCAGCACCTGTCTGTTGTAGCCTGAGTTCCCGTTTTCCTGACAGATGCTGTTGACTGAGTCCTTCCAACCTTTCCACTGTTGCCATCTTTCATTGGCATGCTTCCCACCTCTCTCCATTGCATCACCTCTAGTGTTTGTGCAGCTGTGTGATGAACTGGATCAGGAAATTTTGAGGCTTCACTAGCTTTATCTTGGTCACATAAATTTTAGTCTGCATCAGTTGTTTAGTCTGCATCAACAACCAACAACTCTGACTTACAATTTATTTTGTAAATGTAGTATATAAACAATTAAAACCAGGAAGAATGAATTAATAAAACCAAAACTTTTCAGAGCTTCCCTGAACAGAATGGCTACAAGTGTCATATCAGAGACCTGAAGTTACTGATTAAGTTTTCCATAAAGTTATCTGTAGATACAGAAAGTTAAGGCTGAAACATGGGGTGTTGGTAAGGTGAAGCTGTGTAAGCAGAGAGCACTGCACATCTTAAATCAGACCTATTGATTCCATTCCTGTATGTGTAAATATAATCCTTACCTCTTCTCCTTTGACATTAACATGTTCAACACTTGTTACCAAACCAGAATTGCAAACTTTTGCAAAAACCTATACAAGTAATGAATAAAGGGGATTACTGCACTTGCTAGAACTGGAGACTGAATTCAGAGACCTGGGGCACCACCTCCAGTTCTGTGTGACTAACAACTGACCTTTAATATTTGGAAGGAATGTAAACATGGGGATGGATTTCTCTTCGCCTAAACTGTTGGCAAGCCAAGGTGATTATTCTGATAAAATGGTTTTGAGAACAAAACAGAAAAGTAGAAGGGGAGGAACTGACTGGATGATTCAGAACTTTGTGCACAGAAGTGACAGCAGTAGAAGTTTGTCAGTGCATTAGGTGCCACTAACATTTCTACTTGTTGACTGGTGGGTCAAGAAGTTTTGAAGCCACACTGTGTGGGCAGGATGGTGCAGGTGGTACACATAAATCTCAGCACTGGCTTTGTTCAAGTCCTAAATTTAGGATGGAAAATAAAAAAAGCAGAAGGGGCAGACAGAAGGGAGGCTCAGATTTAACTGTGCTTTTTGTCTTGATCAGGTACAAGCAGCACAGTATGATTATTGTTCCCATGGACACCCCAGGGCTGAAGCTAATAAGACCTCTCTCAGTGTTTGGCTACATGGGTAGGTGATCATATTTATCAGCTATATGTGTATTGATTTATTAGCAGGCTCAGAAGCTGCAGTTATACTAATAAATATTGTGTATGAAAAAATTGAGTAAAATGGATATATAGAAGAAGGGTTAGGAACTGGAGGCCTATATTTTTATCCTCCTTTGTTTTACCCTGCTGTTGTGTTTTCTGTCTCTGTAGATGAGATCCATGGAGGACATTTTGAGATACACTTCAATGATGTGCGAGTACCTGTCTCCAATATAATACTGGGTGAGTTTCAGCACTGATTTCTTTTTAATACATACAGCAATGAACCAAGCTTTATGAAACAGCAATTTATGTCACAAATCACCATAATTTATTTTAAACAGCTCTGGGAGCCCACTCTTCCTTTTGCAGCCTACGTGCTGCTTGAATGTACCTTACTTAGAGCAGAAAGAAGCAGGGCAGTTCTGGCTGTTGTGAAAGTATCATTGCCCTGAAGTACAGCAAAGCTAAGTCTGTAAGTGGTGTTCTTCCCCCCAAACCAGCTTTTGTAGACTTTACAGACTTTTAGAAAGAATGTTCTGCTGCTTTCCATGGCTGGTACTGAAAACAAAATAACAAGCAGGCCAGCACTGTGACCTCCTGCAGGGAGAACTCTGCTCTACTTCTCTCACTTAGTACAGATCCTGATTGATTCTATTTACCCACTGCTTCTTTTATTTTGCTCTGGGGCCACTTCTGCCTTGGACCCTTTCAAGAGGGAATCCCGGAGTCTGCAGTGCCTGTTTTTCTTTCCAACCAGGTGAGGGCAGAGGGTTTGAGATAGCCCAAGGCCGGCTGGGGCCAGGCCGGATCCATCACTGCATGCGCTCTCTCGGTGCGGCCGAGGCTGCTCTGGAGATCCTGTGCCAGCGCGCGGCTCAGCGCGAGACTTTCGGCAAGAAACTCTATCAGCATGTAAGCACCTTCCCTCTTTGGCTCTGTTGACACACTCCACACCTTGACCTTTGTTTTGCCCACACAAAGCCTTGTGGCTCTGATAAGGGACATGGCAACAGCTGTGCCCTAACCTTGAATGCCTATTCATAAAGCTTTGGGTGGCAAAGGGGAAAAAAAAACAAACCATATTACAAGGCTCTCATTTTTCACCATAATATACAGCATCTTTTTTTTTTTTTTTTTTCCCTTGCAATGTGCAATGAATTGGATATCCTTTGCTGGATTTTAATATGGATTTTGTTACTGTCTGTTATTCTCTGCTTTTCCTGATCAATTTGAACAGGTATGTTTTCAGGCATGCAAATTATGTTTCTGTAGTCACAATTCACCATTTTTGAGTATCCATTCTGTCACCTGGCTGTCTCCATTCACAATCACTGGAGACTCTTGGGGGTCTAAATTTCGCTGTAAATTTTACTTCTTTAATCAAATATTTGTAGCTGCTTATGAAAGTACAGACCACATCAAGAGCAGATTGGATATCCTTGCTCTTATCTTGCTCAGGATTGAAATACTGTTTCATGAGCAAGAGCTTGCTAAAATAATAAAAATATGACAGTCTGCTTTATATAGGTGGTTGGCCTGTCACATTTCGTGTTCCTTAATATTACCCAACAGCTACCATAGCTTTATTGGAAAAAAACAAGTAAAAGCAGTGGAGAGAGGAAACTGAATTAGCATCTGGCACAGACTGTAGCAAGTTGTTTGTGCAGATCCAGAGGGAGCAACTTTACATATCTGTTTTCCAGTCATTCAGTTGCCCAACTTCCCTTCACCACTATAACCTAGAATGACTAAGAGGTGCTTGATGCACACTCTGGTTCTCAGAAGCTTGTTGAAGTAACAGTGATGTTTGATGAAGCCACAGGCCTGACCTGGAGGCAGCTGCAGAGCCCATGCAGGTTCTTCACAGTGGGGATGGCTGAGGACAAGGTGAGGCTGGCAGCTTCCTTGAGTACCAGGGTGCCTGTCCCCACTCAGGCCATCATTTATGATCCCAGGAGCCAGTGACTGAAGAGAACTAAACACCTCAGATCACCTTTGCTGGTACCAGCCAAGCTGAGCTTCCAGACTGCACTGAAGCTAGCTCTGCACATTTGCTTGTGTGTCCTACAAAATTCACAGCCCTACAAGTGTGTCCCTGAGACTGGCCCAGGCTCCAAACAGCATTTGCACTGACAAGCATCACACATTTGTTTCTCCTGTGGTATGTTGGCTGCAGGGGGGAATTAGCCGAGAAGAGCAGGGAAGGGCTGCCAGGATAATAACTTCATTTTGGATCCAGATTTACTAATTTATCATCTGTCAGAGGCAACAGGCACCACCCTGCAGCTGTTTGCCTCTATGTGTCACACACCATCACCCCCCCACCAGTTTTAGGAAAACAAGGAATTCCTCTCCCCTTTCACCCCCCCTATTTTTTTATACTGGGGCTTATTAGATGGAGAGAAGGGTGTGAGGGTAAGATGTAAAAGAAAGCAGGGAGGAAAAAGCAGGCATGGAAAAGCTTTAGGAAAAGGGCCAGCATGCAGTGGGGTCTGAGTAGGTGCCAGAATCCACAGGTTTTCCCTTGTTTCCTGGCAGGAGAAGAATTACTCTATCTTTAATATTTTTGTTAGTCAAGTGTTTTCTTTATTATGTTTCATATTAGATATGCTTTAATTTGCACACGAGTGGCTGTAGGTTGAGTGAATGTGCACATGCTGAGCAAAGGGGCAGCTCCATGTGTGCTCAGAAGAATTAACTGATGTCCTGATCTTTGCTTTGGGTTCTGCAGGAAGTTGTTGCCCACTGGATTGCTGAATGCCGCCTTGGCATAGAACAGGCTCGCCTGCTCACACTTCAAACAGCCCGCAAGATTGACATGTTGGGCAACAGAAGAGCAAGGAAAGAGGTAAAGTTTAGTTTTTGGTAACTAGGAGTTGGTGGATGCAATGCCTATGCATTCAGCTGGTTAAAAGACAAAGCAAAACACATTGTTAAACATTATTATTCCAAGAGTAGAGTATAACTCGATGTTGAAAACAGCCTTAAGAGATGCTTTTAATTTTCGGAAGATTGGGGAGTGAACTCAGAAACAGAGATGAATCTGTTCAAGCACTGCTTGCTTGTCTCAACACAGCAAGATAGTTTTGGGTGACTGGAAACAGTTTTATCATACCCAGGGAATAGGAACAGCAGAGCTCTTCCTCAGCAGAGGAAAGAATGTACTGAGAGATATCAAGATTCAGCATAAGTCTTGAGTAAATATTTTCACATGCTTAAGAAACTATTACTGATAATGTGAGTTCTTTTAACCACAGGTAGCCATGACCAAAGTGGTTGTTCCAAGAGCTGTGCTTAAAGTGATTGACTGTGCAGTTCAAGTGTGTGGTGGAGCTGGAGTTTCTCAGGATTTTCCTTTGGCATTCATGTGAGTAAAGGGAGATTTCCTCTAGATTCTAAGCCTTTATTTTACAATAATTTATAACACCAGTACACCCTGTTTCACCTCAGCATGAAATAATAGTGAATGTGCCTTTAAGCCATAAAATTTAAAATAATTTTATAATTTTAAAATTATAATTTTATAATAATAATTAAAAAAATTATAGTGCAATTAGCCTTACAAAAAATAAAATCTGGCACTGGACCTAAAATAGTTCTTATCAGCAGTAAAGAGGATGTGCTCCTAAAACTTAATGTTATCCCTTATGGCCTTTGGGAGAAGCAAAACTTCTGAAATCCCAGCCTGCCTATCTCAATCCTGCCAGGAAGATCTTGCTGCAGCATTTCCCATGTGATAGCACTTTTCGAAGCAAGGAGCATCAAGAGGACAGCAAAAACAGTGCTGAGAGCTCCCGTGGGAGCATGTGTGGCTGCTGTGGCAGGTCAGGAGCCCACCCCTAACTCAGCCCTCCCCCCACAGGTTCGCGTACATACGCACCTTGCGCCTGGCAGACGGGCCTGATGAAGTTCATCTCTCAACAATTGCAAGGTGGGAACTCCTTGATCAGTCAAAGAAGCTCACTGCAAAAATCTAATGTCAGCACAAAGCCTTCTCTAATGGAGGGAAGATTTAGGAAAAGTTTCAGTGTAATAATGGTATCTAAGGTAAAACTGAATGAATACAAAAATTTGATTCTAACTGGAAGCAATTCTCTCACTATTTTCACTTATTACTCTTAATAATGATGGGCTTGCTTTTAAGAATTTGCAGAACACTACATAAATAATTTACCTGGGTTTTTTATAACACTAAATAAAATCTGTTTTCTAACACGCCTAAAATGCTTTCTTTGTTCTGAATCAAGCCCTTTGTCCTTTTATTATAGACAAAACAGTTTTGAGTCAGTAGTCCCACACAATTTAATTTATTGCAAGCTAGGCTAAACTTTTAATTTTGTTAAATGATCAACACTGGAGGTAGTACCTTGCTTTTTCTTTTCCAATGCTCAGCTGCAGTCCTACTCTCTCTGCTCTCCAGTTCCCACTCTCAGCTGCCTTCCTTGTCACTGAGACTACACTCAGTCATGCCCCCAGCTCCCCTAAAGTGAGGCTCAGGGCAGAACAGCAGTTTGCTACTGCTTATTACTCTGCAGTGCTTCTCCAAATGGATCTCCCCCCCTTTTTCCTTAATAGATGTCCCTTTTGTCTTCCCTTGCATCCTTCTTCCTGTCTCTCCTTTTGTGCACCCTCACAACCCTCCCCTTGGTTCCAGCTGTTCCCACACTTTCTTAAATATGCCTAAGCTCAGGTGGCACCTTCCTCCCTAAGGAGCTGATGTTTTGGCTGTGTCAGGGTGCAGTTCATTCTGCTTCTACCAAAACAGGCTCTGGCATTTATGCCCAATACACCTGTATGAAATTCTCAAAGGTCAGAGTTGCTTAGTTCTGCTCCTGTACCAATCTCCTTTGACCTGAGCTACTTCAAGAGAACTTGCCCATGCAGGAACAGAACCAGGCACATCACAACCCACTGCACCATTGGTAGCTCTGCTCCCTGGAGTTAGGATAATCACTTTTCAACTTACACAGGGCTGGTAACTTAAGGACAATGAAATTAAGGACACAAGGGTTTACAGTAAGCACGAACAAACAAGCTCCTCCCTCCAAGCTCCTTCCTGTTGGAGCCTGCAGAGAACACACTCTGCTTGGCTCAGTCTTCAGGACGAGGCTGTGCCAGTTCTGCCCTTGAGCCCAGAGCCGAGTGCTCACTTGAAGGGTGTCCAGCTACAGCTGCAGTGGTCACTCAGGGGGTACAGGGGCAGAGTACCTAGAACTGGAAGCATTCCATCAAGTTCTTACCTCATTATACTTAAAACCAAGATTATAACCTCTTTTGAGAAAGCAGTAATTCTTGTTTACATTTCCATCCACCTTAGTTTCCTCTTGCTTCCTGCCAAGAATGTTTTCCAGGAAGCTAAGAGTGTCAGCAGGTCAGTGGCTGAAATGCACTTCAGATACAAAACCACCTGTACTACTACATGTGGTTCAGGAGTTCTGCTCCAGGCTGTCAAAACCTGCACAAAATGTTTTTTTCAACCAAGAATGCCAGGATCATATTTAGCCACATTCCAATTAGGGTCTCTGACTGCCCTCATTTCTCACACTTTCAAAGAACAGCTAGACAAGAACACCTTTATCTCATTAACAAGGCTCTTAATTCCCTTTATTTTAAAATTCTATGTACATATGAATGATCTGTATAATGTACACTCAATATAGAAAGTTTTTATATACTGGATAATGTATAGAACATTTCACAATTACACTAATTTCTTACATAACATGTCAACTTTTTAAGGTTTTTTTGCTGAAGCTTCGTCAATTTGGTCAAGCCAGTTATACATACAAGTGTCTAATGCTGTTTGATCCAAGGAAGAAGATAATGTTAATGATTAAGGACATGAGTGAACTGGTGAAGACAAACCCTTTCAGGTCATGTTCAATGGAAGTGATCACATCAGATTGAGAAATGAAGGGATGCCCTTTTAGTGGGGTTGGTGAGGTCCAAGTTATTTTAGCCCAATTCCTCTAGACTGTAGCTCAACTCCAGTCATGCTAATCCATAAAATATAAAAACTAGGAAAGTTTGATTCACAGTCTTGTAAACAAATATAAAGGAACAAAATGTGCTTATGTACAACAAGAAAAAAATTCTTGTGTACCCATTTCAGCTGATCCACAGAGTGCTTTCTTGTGTTACAGTGTGGTAGTTAGAATCACTGACTTTTCCTAGAAAAAAAAGTCATAGAAAAAAAGGAATAACACTGTCATAAACACCTGGCAAGGCAGTAAGTTCACTTCAATGTATTGGAGGAAAGTGCTGTTCCTCATCACTGGCCAGTCTGCCTTTGTCTCTTCCACAAGGATTTCCAGTCCTTAGCTGACATCTCCCACTTCGTTGTCTACCGGGGGTGGTACGTTGGGCATTACGGATGACGTCGTCCCTGCAGTGAGGTAACCAGCAACTCCAGGGCCTTTCGGGAGGAAAACAAAATACTGGTGATTAGTTTTTTTTCTACTGGGTGACTGAACAGCTATATTCACTCAGTTAACACTCAGATACGCCGTCTAAGTCAACCAAACACAAAAGCATTTAAGAGTTTTTCTTCAGATCCTTTAAAATCTAGGAACACTAGAAACTAAGACTTCTTAGTCTACCAAGTGGAATAGTTTGTGTGAGCCATTTTTGGGCTTGCTCAGTTTTTTTAAATTCTGATATGCCAAATAAGTTAGAACCCCAACCACTTGCATTACCCATCTCACCTTCCATCACAGAAGCAGCAGTAAAGCAGGGATGGGCCCTCCTTTGCTAAAGAAAAGCCCTGCCATGGAATCAAAAGTGAGTTCAGCCATGTGTTCCACTACTGGGCTCCTTGTGTATCTTTTCAGTGTTGTAAAAGTTTTTCCCAGCTGCATAGTTCCAGGAAGCACAGTAGGCTGCCCCATGAAGAAGCAGAACTGCCTAAAGCTTGTTTAGCCAGCATTTTGTGCTTTCAGCTGGAATAAAGTGACAGCATTCTTGGGACACACAAATGCTATACTGGAGATGCAGGGCTCACACCATTACTAAGTTTCCATGTTGATTACTACAGGGGCAATCACTTTTGCACTGAAGGCAAAGCACCTCTCCCTCAAAGCCTGGAATTAAAAATTTAGTCATATAGAAACTTTCAGCAAATGCAATAAAAACTTAGGTTGCAGCATGAGGTGTTTCAACAGTAATTTTTATCACATTAGTGACTAGAAAACTGATCATTCACAACACATTCTTGCATCAATACAGCAATTGACTTGGTCTTAAACCTCCAGCCTACACTGCCAATATTTAACATACTAAATTCTGCCGGGTCCTGTACTCTTCCCCTTTAAGCCATCCTCACTGAGTTCTCCCAGATTTACTATTCCTTCCTGCCCCATCCTCCTTTCTCACACTTCAGTCCAGGGCCAGAACATCAGAGTGTGGTTTGTCTCCCTGCAAACAGTCCCACACTACTACTGCGAGGCAGAGAGCAAAGTAAGCAGTGCCTCTGGCAATAAAAAGTTCTGACTGCAGGAGGGGATCTCTCTATGCCAGCTCATCAGTGGAACCTGCCAAGTGTCACACCCACTGTTACCCATCCTAGAGCAGAAGTTCCCCATAGTTATCTTGTCCCTCAAGCTTTTCCTTTATGGAGGATTCCAAAGCTGAATTCCTGTGTAGTATCAGCAAGTAGCAGCCAGTGCAGTTGCCAGTGTAGTGCTCCTGTGTGCTCAAGGAAGGAAAGTGTGTTGGTGTTGGGCAGTTTGGGACCGCGCATTTGTACAGCTCTAGGACATGCATCTGTTACTCGGAGTGCAGCGAGCGCAGCGTGCGTTCTGCGAGGTGGTATCTACCTGCTTTAGAGAGCTACACAGGAGTTAGCAAGCTGCCTGACACAGCAGATCTAAAGCCCACTTCTCAGGTGAAGGGGACTGCTGCCAGTTAGAAGGGAAGGAGAAGAGACACCTGAGGGAAGAGAAATAAGCAAGGGAAGTTTCAAGGGAAGTGCAAATAGCAAAGCAATTTGAAGCAAGACATAAGGCAGAATACAAATTAAGAGAGGTTAAAAATAAAGCCTGGTTTCCATCTACACTTTGCATTTGTACAGCATCTTCATTCTACATTGGCAGGCACTTAAACATTAGACAATTAAAAGCAGCACGGGCCTTAAGGCAATTGGAAAACTGTATTACCCCCAGTCTCAAGCGTGACCACATCTGATATAGTTTCAATTCTTGGCCAATAATCAGTCATCATTTTCTTCCTATTTCTAAATTTATAATATTTATGAAATAGTAAGGAAACTCAGTCCAAACTGAATCAGTTCCATTGTTCTTTGTCAAACTGGCATTGAACAGTACAAAACCAGAAAACATCTGTTCAGAGCTAAAGCACAGAGTCCTGTGTCAAAAAATGCATCAAGTGTTGCGATACCCACCCTTAAAATACAAGCAACAACTTCTAGAAGGTGTAGTTCCTGACTTGAAAGGCTCTTACTTCATTTTCTTAAAATACACATTAGTATCTTGCAAGAAAAACTTTGGCCATCTGATATATACTTCATTAGTTCAGTTATGCTCAAATGCTTTACCAAGAGTCCTATATTGGCTTAGATGAGAAAGTTCCAAGTGGCACATGGCTGTGTCCACACTGACTTGTCACAAAGGACTTTAAAACCCCACCACCTGTGAGGTAAAGCTTCTACAACCTAGTGTTTGTTCAGCTGATGGCTACTGGGGAGTCAGAAGTTTGCATCACGTGTTTGCAATGTCATTATTTGCTACATCTGAAAATATTTTATGTGATAGTGATGTTTTGGACTGTGACACTGTGTCTGTCAAGTGCTGCTCAAGGAAGGAAGAGCAGGACTTGATTTGCAGTGACATAACTGATCTGAGATTATGTCTGCACCATGCAAGGAAGCTCCCATCAGTCACTAACCTTAGTGTGCACACAGTGCACAGCACACACCCCTAAAATGCTCTTCTTATCTACCAGTGGGACTGGGGTGCCATTTCAATCTTGGTGGCACCAGCCCACCCAAGGTGCACCACTGCTGCAGTGAAGTATATGCTGCAAGCTCCACATACAGGCACAAGGCCACCTTGGCAGGCCACTGATTCTGGCTGCAACACAGCCACATACTCCAACCTATTAGCATTCCAACTTTCCCAACAGTACAACTACGTGCATAACACTAAAGTTGTGTTACTCCACACAGCCAACTAATACAGCCTGAATGATTCTGAAGACAGTTTACACATCCCTTCAACCGTGGACAAACTTGTGTTCTAGAACTGAATTAGAATGATCCTGAGAAAGCATGGAAAGCTATTGTCATTCATCAGTTTCAATTGTCTCTGCTTCATCACTACAGAGTACTTGCAAGTCTTGCCAGCGTCCAGATTCTGTTGCTAAGTATGTACAGCAAAGACTATGCAGAGAAATACATTTTCAATCAGCAAGAAGTTTACCTTTAAATAAGTGTTTTAAAAACTTACTGTATTTTTACAGCACTGAATGTTCAGACCATGTGAGGGCGCTAGATCCTGGGGATAAACAGTAACTCTAGAGTCCAGAGTGACAATTAAGTAACAGTTCAGTACAATTCAGGACATACACAGGAAAGTGTTGCTAACCTGTGAGGTATCCTGATGTTTGTGTATCAGAAATGAACAAGTCGTGTTTCTGATCCTTGAAGGCACTCCACACAGAAGAACGGGACAGAATTTCATTTACCTACAGTATTTGAAGAGATAAAACAGAGAACAAGTGCCATTTGTCATGTTCTACGCAAATAAATCCATTTTCTACTGCAAAACCATTCTGAAGGAATTACACCAAAGAACATGGCAGTAGTTTAGGCTGTGATAATGAATTTGTGCACATTTCCAAGGAGACTTGCTTTTCCATGTGAATTGTGCAGCTGAACACAATGCTCAAAAGATGTTACTTAGTAGCTTGACTTTATCCTTTGTTCCCCAGAAAGGTGACAAGGAAAAGCAACAGTAGAAGCAGCCCTTGCCACTCATGGACAGCTGGGAGAGAATAGCACTTTTCCTGAACTAATGCAAGATAGGGACTACTTGGAAGAAAGACCTAGTCCAAGTTTCCTCCCCTTGAGAAAGCTCTCAACAAAAGGGTAAGAGAAAAGCATTAAGAACCAGCACAGTTACTGGGACAAATTTACTTAGATATACATTCATAAAGCTGCTGCAATTATGTATTTATTCAGAAAGCAGAAGAGAAATTTATATCTATAACACAAGTTCTGAAGAGTTGCCAGTTAAAGCTAACCAGCTCATAGAACATTTCTGCAGATCTTGGGATTTGTCTTTTTTATTAGTGGTCTTCACATGCATTGAACCAATGACTTCTTCCACGAGATGAAGAAATTCCACACCATAATCATTCCGCAATTGCAGAATGTTAACATTTTAGGTAGAATGATCCACATGACAGCCAGAAGATTAAACAAGGGATGTTCAGAGTTTGACCCACCAAGTGTCAAAGCCCAGATAAGGACTTGTGGGTACTCACCTGTTCCCCATACTGCAGGCTGCGAGACATGGATTTCAGAGCCTTAACAATCTGAGCTTTTGTTGCAGATGGGCTTTCCAGGCTCTCAAGACCAACACCTTCAAGCAGCTTTAGAAGATAAGGGACCAAATCTGCTTTCAAAGCCTGCAAACATACCCAAATGAGTTGTCTTAACACAGATCAGGAAGTTCCATACAGATTTTTTGTCACTAGCATTTCATGTGAACAAAAAGTTCCAACAGCTATTACTACAAATGATGAGTCTGTTTTCCTGAGCTGTATGAATACAAACAAGAGAAAGCAAAGACACTGTCCAGCAATTCTGTTCTATCTAGGTGTAAACTCAGTTGAATTAGTTGGCATTGCACTACACTTTCTCAGTGGACACAACACTACCTTGTGCATTAAGCTTCAATGCTCAGGTAACATTCTTGAACAGGTCTGCATTTTAGATAAATAACTTTTTCAACAAGAAAAGCACATTAGTTAAGTGTCCAGGAGACTTCCCAGATGCCATTTAAGTTGAACAGCTTAGACATACCACAGTTTTACAGTCTGAGAATGTATACTTACTTGGGCTACTAAGTCAGTTTGCTCCTTCTGAAACATTCGATTCAGTGTTTCACAGGCTATCCCAATAACGTCTGATCTCTTTTTCATTCCATTCATGAGCGGGCCAATGGTCTCCAGTGATGCCATCGCTCTGACACAAAGCTGTAGAGAGATAAATATCCTGAGGACTTTATTTTATACCTAAATTAACTGGTTATTGCAGATATGGTCAGCAAACACAATAAATTTCTCAGTGTTTAATCAAGCAATTTTCCATTAACTATAGATCCCTCCTCACTTTCTACACAGTATTTATAGGTAGAATAATGCCCTTTTAGGAACACTACTAAACAGTACAAATAACTCCAGCTATGCTTTTCTCCCCTCAAGCACATAGATGATTTAGTACCTCATTGTCTGACAATATGTGCATGACACGAATCGCACTTTTAGGAATGGCATTGTTCTTGTGATTCATAGCCTGGATTATCTTGTGAAGATGACCAAGAGGAGGAACTTGATCAGCTAGCTGAGGCTGGGCACTGAACAGGCACACAGTTGCTGTGGTAATGGTTTCTAAAGTTTCCCCCTGCAGAAAATTGAAAATCAACAGAAAATGTAACTCAGTAAAGCCTTATGTATCACCATAATAATATTTCTCACTGGCTTTTCATTTTTCCCTAGTGCTTTTACATCACTTTGCTCTCAAACTGTTAAAACAACAAGTTAAGAACATAATTACCAACTCTAATAGTGCAAGCATTCACTAGTTCCACAAAGACAGATCACATGGGAATTCCTAAGTACTGTTTCCAGTATCTTGAGAATCCAATATTTGGCTAAGTTGCTTGGTGGAAGGACTGACAGCATGAAGCAGTGCAGAAGCACTCATCACCTTGTGTATTCTGCATGCCTCTACAAATTACTATCACATCTTCATAATAAAGATGCCCGTTTTATTAAAAATGCTAGTTAGTTTCCATCCTGCAAGTCTAACACAGAATCTGTCTGAACCCTGTTTAAAAATTAATTTTGAAACTGTAAAACATTTGGTGCACTCATTACACTAACTGTTAGGTGGCAGGCTTCTGTAGGTCACATAATTTATACCAGAGTGGGAAGTTAGTGTTGCAGAAGGACAACAGAAGTCTCAAGAGCAGAAAATTTTTAGGTGGTATAGAACAAGTGCCATTTTTGGGGGGTTGGTCAGTCATAGAATAATTAAAAGACACTTCATTTGTTAGGCCTTATCTCTAGCACAAAGTAAGTCTCTAAGACTTAACTGAAGCTAATTCTATGGCTTCTGGGGCTTTAAAAACCTTGACTCATGTTAAGAAGTTGCCTAAACACATCAACACACTTTTACAGAGAGTCAGAAATCAGACAGAAAATCCCATTTCTGATGGGAAGAAAGTGTGAGAATCTAAGTTAATCAGACACTGAAAGACTGAAAACTTAAGAATGCTAAACAAATTCAAAGCATAAAACCAGGAAAAAAAAATCATCTTACATGGGGGTTATTTTTCTCCAGTAGTTCAGTAAACTTTTCCAACAGTGCAATGAGAAATTCTCTTGGTTTCCGTAAAACCCAGGCCGGCTGGGCAATAAAAATCCTGAGGAAGACTCCCCCCACTGAAAGTTCACCTTCTGCCTCACCATACACCACAGCAAAGTCTTCAGGCAGCTGTTGAATTGTAAAGTAGAAGTTATTTACAAGGGTATTTGAGAGATCTAAAACTGTTTCTCTAAGTGGTCAGTGTCACTAACTATTCTCTGAAACAGAGCTGTGCAAGACCAATAAACCCTTCATCTTGAAAGAACATGAGGTAAGAAGTGACAGTAGAAGGAACAGTGCAGTGCAGGCAATGCCACTACAGTGAACTTTTCTGTCAAAGAACACAAGTAACTGAACCCACAAATGCAACAGTGACAAACCCTAGATCAAGAGAAGCACCATCAACAAGGCTGATGATACAACAGCCCTTTCCTTTCTTTGCATACTGCAGGGAAAGGTTTCTTAGTCTGGGGAAGTTTCCAGTTTTCATCTGGATCAAAACTGGCATTGATTGATGTGTTTAGAAACTGGTTTAATGTTGAACTAGAGGACTGTTGGGAAGAAGTCATGTCTAGCTTTCACAGATACTGGGAATCACTACATACTGAAACACCTCATTGCTGGGCCTGATGGAAGGGAATGGCTAAGGACTCAAATATTTTTTGAGACCCAGTGACTTATTAAAGTTACTTCACATTTACCAAGAGCAAGTTTACTATGGCTATGTAGTGACAGGACTTTTTCCAGCAAACCAGTATTCTCCTTTGTTGCTGACTTTTGATGAGTTTTAGAATGACCTAACTATCAGAGCATTCAGAGTATGCTGACAGTGGTTTTACCAGTAAGTGTCTAACTTCAAGGTGCAAGTAGTTACAAAAGCATCAATTCAACATTAAACCAGTTATGTCTTCAGTTAGGAAAAGTTATGTTCACAGCACAGCAGTGAATTCCTGTTAGTACTTTAAGAGAAAAGCCTGTTAGAGTCCAATACATGCATCTATTATCATGTGGCTTACAGCCTCCCTGGACTCAAAAGCACTCAAAGCAGAAACAGTATACTTTTACCTTCCAGTTACTGTCAGGGTTGTCCCTCTGAAGTTTAAAGTGCCTTTGAAAAGAAAGTAAGTTTTAATGAGCAGTAAAAGAAGCAGCTGTCTTATCTACTTGACAATTCGGTCTCCCTCCATTATTGTCAAACAGCTCCAGTTTCTAAGCCCCATTCTAGCCCCACTGTATCCCTCCAAATCCTACAGCAGTGAGCAAGTACCTGGACTGTGCACAAATTGCACCTGCATCACTGACTTACATGTACAGTACACAAACAGTGAACAAGTTTCTTTCACTGAAGTCTGGCTTGCAAGAATTCTACTTTTTACAGGCAGAGTTCTGTCTCAGTTCTTCTACAGCAACTCTGGTTTACTGCCACTAAGAGAGTCTCAGTTAAAGATAACTGAGTCAGAAAGTTTCCACATACTCAAGCATCATTTCTCGAACTGTTGTTGATACTCTCTCCCTGGAGCTATCATTCCAAATTAATTCAGGATTTTCATGGGTTCCCTCAAAGATATGAACAGCAGCTTCAGGGTTGTCTCTCATGGCATCCATGAAGACTCCAGGTAAAAATTTCATTAGTGTGATTCTAACCTAGAAGGGATGAACATCAATGGTATTTAGTGCATTATATGACAAACTAACTGACAGGACAAACTGACAGAAATGGAAAACTCCACAATGTCCAACTCTTTTTAATGCTAGACTTGTCAAGTGCTAGACCACAACAGTACAAAAATAAAACAGCGCCATCATTTCAAATAGCAATAGCCAGCGACACTGAAACCTAGGTCTCTACTGTTAAAATCATTCCAAATGGAAACCAAACTGCTTATACAAGTTATTGTACATACAACAGCTTCTAGAAGTCTGCTCACAGATTAAAAGTTAAATTATTTTTGAAAAAGCCTGATGTACTCCTTACATGAGTATTTCAGATAAAGAAGAGGATTTTTTGCTCATCTTTAAAGAGATGCCAGTAATATCAAGAAAGAGTTCCAACAAGAGCTGTTACAATTCTTACCTTTGGACCCACCAGCTTATCTGCAGTCATTTTGGCAAAAAGCTCTGCCGTTTGGGCTCGGACCTGCGGATGAGTTGAGTTGCAAAACATATCTAGTAAGTAGATTAATGCACCTGTAACAAAGAGATAGGGAGCATTCAATTTTTTTTTTTTCCCCGGTTCACAAGTAGTAGAAATTCTCCAATTCCACTAGGATTACTTTAAAAGGAAAAGCTGCCACTCTATACATTATAAGTCCATTTTAAATCCATGCAGAAACATTTGCTTTCAGCGTAGTACTGTACCTTTTGCCATGGCCTCTTTAATTATTTTTGTGCTAGATGTCAAAGCATACAAAGTTTCAAGGACAAGCTGCCGACCTGTCATAATAAAGAGCATTAAGAACTTTGTGTCACAGAAAATGAAAAAGCAAAGATAAATGTAACCAATCTTAACAGAAAACTGCAATAAAGCTTCGGATAATTACAAACTTAGGGATTTCTGGCTACACCACATTAGTTAAGGAATATCAAATCAATCACACATTCTAATACAGCACAACTTCTTAATTAGATGCTTATTAGTTAAATTCCCAGGAATAATTTGCCAATGGAACACTACACAATATGAAAGTAATCAGAGTACCTGCAATCCATGTTTCCGGTCACACATTTAAGACAAAAAACTCACACACGTTACCAACAAATGTTGGTCGTACACAACACTTTTGTAAACCATCCTTGTTAGCTTTGGATATGACAGTCACTAATGTTTAAATCAGCAGACAGAAGTGACTTAGCAACATATCATAGGGCCTGTGTGATGACAGAGATAGTTTAAATTTTGCATTTGTTTAAAAAACTATTTCTATTCCTCCTTTCTGTCATCATCTTTTTTAAAAAATGGTGATTCCACTTTCGTAGCTCTGCTTTTCTTATCTAGAAGGGGAATAACTGATAGCTGAAGAATGTTATTAGGACCAGGCATAGAAACACCATGTTTCACTGAGGATGTCTTGCAGTACTGTTCTTACTGCTCCCATTAATAGCTGAGCAACTGGAATGGAGCACAGCAACATCTAGGAAGCCTGAGGAAAGCTTTGTTCCAATATATAGGTGGTCTTACTGTAGTTTCTCTTCATAACCCAGCTCTCTATCCTATAAAGCTAACAAGACCATTCTAACCTAAACTCAGTGCTTCAGCCAGTTGCATTCTTGTAAGTTTCTGAGTCAGAAACCCTTTGCCTTGCAAGATGGAGAGTCCTATAGTACCTACTTGAAGGTAAGGAATGCAGGAGTGCCAGCAAGTTAGCAAGAACCATTGCCTCAGCAATGTTGTTAACACATTCTTGATTACTTGTTACTATGTTGACTACCTGCAAAAGATCAGAAACAGCACTTGATTGTATTTCAGTTATTCAGACACTTTTCAGAAAACCCAGTGTATGAAGTCAGCCAACTCAATGGCCAACAGAGCTGATATTTGCAACCTGTATTCCTTCTACCAAATTGTTTTGTCTCTTCAGGCAAAAAGGATGCATGCAAAGACACAGGCACAAAATATCACATGTTCCTCCACAGAGGAACTGACACCTTGGAATCCCAATCTTAGTATTTTTTAGATGTTGCTCTAACAGCTACACAATAAGATTTGATTGTGGTCATTATGTAAAGCACCCAGACTGAGAGGTTGGGAGTTTGTGGGGGCTGGTTTGTTTTTTACCTCCAGAGCCAACTGCTGCACCAGGCCAGCTCCATGAACACGCAGAAGGGAGAATATCAACTTAAAGTGCCCTATGCATTCACACTCAGAACCTGCAACAGACCAAATAAGTTACTCTCCATGTTAGCTGAAGCATTCACTGAAGGCCAATTCCCATGCCCATATTTCACTGTACAGAGGTGTTAAAGACTACACAGCTGTATGTAGTCTGCCACAGTAATTGTAACAGCTCATACAGGACAGCATCTGCTAGAGTTAGAAAATTATGAACCTCTCTCTACTAATCTAGCTTCTACAGAATTTCAGGTCAACAATATTTCAAAAACAGAGGGTAACTCCCCTCTCTAAAGAAAGTAATTGATGTAGTTCTTGGATTCCTCATTTACTTGAATTCTTACAAAACAACTAAACAAATCTCATAATTTTATTTATCACTGACCATCAAAACCTATTGTCTTCAAATACACTTGTCCTTTCAGAATGTCCCAGCTCAGAGCAGGGTTGCTATCTCCAGCAGGAACAGCTACCTTCAGTTTTATAATTGCAAACACAGAGAACATCCTAACCAGCTATTATTAGATGCCACAATAGTAACACGGTTTTCTTTTAGAAGTAGCATATAATATAGTAGGAAAACATCCTAATCATTTGTCTCACCCTTTTCCAGTCTGTACATTCATATCTGCTTATTAAACTTTGCTGCCCGCTCTCAAGAGCATCTTCTCTTGCTTTACTATGGCCCTAATATAGGTGCCATTTAGGTGTACTAGCACACAGTACTCAGTTCAAGGAGGATTTTTGATGCAAGGAAGTTCAAAAATCAGTTGAAGATTCTTTGAAGGATTATAGAAAGTTTTGTTCAAGAGGTCTTCCTAGCAACAGCAGGATCAAATTACAGTTAAAACCTAATGATTCAGAGATGAAAACAGACAAGGCTTGAATTTAACCCAAAATTGTGCTACATCTACTGACAGTGTTCTCCAGGTAAGGAAAAAACCAGCAAGCTTATACGGCTTACCAACAATGTTAAAGTCTGTCAGCAAGCAAAAACCTTCCTTCTCACTGGCAGAGGTTCAGAGATTTTAAGGTTGTCCACAGAAGAGTAGAGTGGGGAAATTCAGTTTTAGGCCTACCTGGGTTGTGTTTTATGACGTTTCTCAGAGCCTCCAGGGCCATTTCAACTCTCCGTAAGCGATCTCCATGTTGATTGGATTCCACTTTCCCAGTCTGAGTTATTGCCATGAGTGTATGTAGGTACTGTGCTTGTGAGCCTACGTAATCCAAGAGGCTTGCAGCAAATGCTTTAGGAAGCTTTAGAGTAGAGATGACAGCATTTTTAGCTGTGTGATGCAACAGTACCCACAGCAGAAGAAAATGTATCCAAATAACTTCTACATTTCACATATTTCTTTTTCCAGACAGGCAACACTTCTTTATGATCACTATAACATCTAGATCACATTAAACCGTATTTCTACTTAAATACACACTCAAAAAACTGCCACTACTCCAATAGGTGTGTGTTTGCCCATATATATAGACTAACTGCAAAGCCAATAGGCAGAATCGCCACCTCCTGGAATTACTAAATCAACCCAAGTGTCTGCATCACAAGCTTGTAGAGAGAAGTCATGAAGACATCTGAAGAGCACATCTTATGACAGACTTGTTATTTTAATTTATTCTGCTCCAGTAAAGAGATTTCTCATAACATGCTGATCTTTGTCCATTCTGTTTGCACTGACAGGTACATAAACAGGAAGAAGTAGCATTCCAAACACTGGTTTTAACAGGAAGATTTTTAGCTACATCTCACCTCTAGCTGGAAGGTAGGGACCTCATTATAGACTCTAACAAAAATCTCTCCCACAATAAGTTCCTTTGCATGGTCACTGAAGACAAAGTCAGATCCATAGGTCTTGTCACAATCACCCTTTAAGCAGAGATAAGCAGCACAAGCTCAGACAGAAAATAATCTTGTAGAAAGTGCAAACCTATAATCCGATAATGAAATGGGCAATGCTTGAACAGAAAACTTAATGCTTCAGCAAATCAGAAGCTCAGTCTGAAAAACAACACAAAATGAACTAGCAAAATCTTAGGGCTTTTGTTTTTTTTAAAAACTAAGGAATGAAGAAAGTCACTTTGGGGTAGACAACAGTGGATACTTGTATTAACCATACAATTACATCCCAAGAGGATACAGAAAAACACAAAACAGTTTTTTAAAAAAAACAGTACTTGGATTTAAAGTAAAGAGTATCTTACTCTCTTAATCATGCTTTCTTGCTGAGATTCCAAAAATTCAAGTAATTCAGCTCGTGTCCCATTGTTCCAGATCAAGTAAGGGTTCTCTGTGTTACTGTTAAGCATCTTCAGAGTCTAAGGAAAGGAATTTACACGATGGAATACATTTACATCAGTTTTGGATCATTCTTCACAGTAATCAGCATGTTTCATGGTATCAGTCAACCCAACCTCTTTAACAGCTAGACTAATTACACAAGTTATGTGGTGAAGTACAATCTAAATTTTAGTTTTCTCTTTATTCTGCCCTGAGACACACTTACTTCAGATTCTCTATCCACTTTTGACAGTGAGCAGCAACTACCTGCAATATCTCTTTACAGATGTCTTCCTTGGCATCACCTTTAAGGAGTTAAGTTTAACCTTTGCTCTCTATCATCATTTTATCCTTAAGCCTTGAACAATTAACTCCACTTTTTTGTATTTGTTTTGCAAATATTATTCTATAAAGCACTGTTGCTGTCCATTGTGTTTGAGGCTGAACCAGTTTCTTTTCCTTGCAGTTACCTCAGTAAAAAACACGCTGCTGTTCTCAGTATCAATCACACTGCTGTTCTCAGTATCAAGAGAGTTCAGTGTTTTAGAAGTGACCAGCAAGTCCTTTTATAAATCACTAGAAAAAGTTTTGGCCAACAGATGCTTACCTCAGTAGGAGTGACCACAGCAAGTTTTCTTGCAATGTAAGGTGTCAACATTCCAGCCAAGCTTTTCCTGATTGCTGGGTTTTCAGGGGTAGCTTGTTCGTCAGAAAGATACCCTCCCAGGCGACTCAAGGCCAGGAGACTGAGCTTAGCAAGGCTATTTGCTACCTCCTGAAAAATACAGAGACAGTTTGAGAAAACCTAGAGCTTTCTTCTGATAGCAAAAATTTACTTTTTTACTGTTTGCTATAGATTAAGAGTGTCTTGCATGAAGTCCATTAGAAACCATGGGTTTTGGCAGCTTGAACAGTTGAATGCTTTAAAAAACCTAAAAAACCAAACTTGAAGAGCATTCATCACTATACAAAAATTCCCTTCCAAAACTCTCTGCTAATGTTACTTTTCATGCAATTCAATGATTCTAACAAATATTTGAATACACCTCGTCTCTGAGTAAGAGATGGCAAACAACAGACACTGATTATTGAAAGCACCTTGGCAACATTACCTGGTGATTCGAATCCTCACTTTTCTGAATCCCGCTCTCCTCCAGCGTATAGTCATAGTTGAAGAGGTAACCCAATAAGTACCACAGAACTCCAGCTTGGAACAAATGTGTTTGAAGCCAGTAATCTAAGGCAAAGGAGCTAACACACTCTACTCCTAAAGCAGCTACTCGTGGTATGGTCTGAGGGGAGAAAAAAGTTTGCCTTAATACCTGTAACCAAAGAATGCCAAGTGGTTTAAAAGCCAAAACTTGCTAATTCTGCAGTACTAAACAGCCCAGAGATGAAAAATGAAGTAGACATAATTTCTGCAGCTGAAGTATTTGGTAACCAAAAACATGGCTAATTAGTCAGCATCTTTCAAAGGGAAGTGTACTTGAATAGTTATTTCTTACGATTAGAAAGCAGCATTGATGAACTGCTGGAAAAACAATTCAAAACTGAAGCAGAGATTCCCAGGTGAGTTTTTTATGGCAATACATGTGTCCTGTAGGCACTAAAGAACATACAAGCATATACAGTCAATTACTAGAATCTGGTTTTAGTCCTCTGTTTTCACACACCCCACATGAAAAGTTAAAGACAAACTTTCCTTCCTTAATTCAGACAAAATTCAGCATTTTTTATAACATGAAGTTCAAAAGAACTAAATGGCAAGAAAACTTCTTGAACACTGTTCCCAGAGTTTATGCTGACTTTAGAGTCTATCTGCTTATGCAAGATCCAGTTGTAGTACTTTTATTTGCTGATTTAGTACAATAAGCCAATCTGCCTGATGTGTCAGTTAACAGGCAAATGTAGCTGAATCTTTAGAGTGGCTGCAATTCAAATCTACAGTTTAAATGGATTCAAATACAAGTGTTGAAACAAGGCAGTTGAGTTCTGTATCTCATGATTTGCTGGAATCTTAGAGAAGTGTTTGACCAGTCACTGCAACTATGAGGAAAGGCTGACTGAATTGGGTTTGTTCAGCCTGGAAAAGAGAAGGCTTCAAATTGACCAAATTGTGGCCCTCAAGCACCTGAAGGGAGCCTGCACAAAAGGAGAGGAACTATTTACAACAGTATGGAGTGACAGGAAAAGGAGAAAAGGCTTCAGAGAGAGTAGGTTTAGATCAGGTATTAGGAAGTATTCTTTACTGTGAGGGTGGTGAGGCACTGAAACAGGTTGCCCAGGGAAAATGTGGATGCCCCATCACTCTAAGTCTTCAAGGCCAGGTTGGATGCGGGTCTAGGCAACCTGGTCTAGTGAAAGGTGTCCCTGCCCATGGCAGGGGTTTGGAATTAGATGAATTTAAGGTCTCTTCCAACACAAACCAGTCTATGATTCTATGACTGTCCTATCTGCTCTATAAGCAGAATATCCCCCAAAACATTTTATAGTTAAACATCCATTTGGACAAAGAAAATGAGCACTCACCTTGCCATAATATAGTAGTCTACAGAGGTCCTTAATTATGTTAGGCATTTCTGTAATCTTCTCTCTGCATTCCTCAAACTGAGCTGCTACACTGTAGCATTTACTAATGTATCCACATACCTACAAATCACAATGTTTTATTGGTTGCAAGTGGAGGAAAAATGTATGTTTACAACTGCATTAATATATACAATACCAGATCGATGTTTTTATTGATTTATTTTAAACACACATTTGCGTTTATTATCATATTATACATATATATGCACCATGTAGTCTTCTGAGAAGACAATACACTCAGTTAAAGCTGCTGCTTTAAACTCACCTGTACAGACATATCATCTGGCTTGCTAGAACGAGTCAAGACTGCTACACAACGATTAAATGCTTCTTGCAATACCTGTGAGGATTGGATGATGCACAAGCTCAGTCACAACAAAAAGAGGTAAAAGCCAGCAAAACCAAACCATTAGCTGGTAAAGTAATTTTTAATGGCTGAAACAAAACACTTGACAAAAATCTGCTGCTTGCATAAATGGTTTGTAGTGCAAAATTCCTTGTAAGTGCTAGTAATAACCTTTGATGCTTTAAGAGCTGCCAGTCTTCTCACTGAACTAATAACCTCACTCAGTGTGCAGATGACATTAAGTTGTGTGGGAATATGGATCTGCTGGAGGACAGGAAGGCTCTGCAGAGGGATCTGGACAGGCTGGATCAATGGGCCAAGGCAGACTGTGAGAGGTTCAACAAGGTCAAGTGCCAGGTTCTGCACTTGGGTCACAACAACCCCATGCAATACTACAGTCTGGGGGCAGAGTGGCTGGAAAGCTGCCTGGCAGAAAAGGACCTGGGGGTACTGGCCAACAGCCACTGAACATGAGCCAGGCAATGACATCCTGGGTTGGAACATCAACAATGTGGCCAGCAGGACCAGGCATTGTGATTGTCTCCCTGTATTCAGCACTGATGAGGCTGCACCTTGAATGCTGTATTCATTTCTGGGACCCTCCTTCTCTACAAGAAAGACATTGAGATGCTGGAGCATGTCCAGAGAAGGGCAACAGAGCTGGGGAAGATTCTTGAGTAAAAATCTGACAAGGAGCAGCTGAGGCTGTATAGCTTTGAGAAAAGAAGGCTAAGGAGGGACCTTATCACTCTCTGCAAGCACATGAAAGGAGGCTGTAGCAAGGTGAGGATTGGTCTCTTCTCCCAAGAAACAAGAGACAGTACAAGAGGAAATGTGCCAGAGAAGGTTTAGATTGGATATTAGGAGGAATTTTTTCACCAAAAGGGTGGTCAAGCACTGGAACAGGCTGCCAAGGGAAGTGGCTGAGTTGCCATCCCTGAGGGTATTTAAAAAGGCATGTCAGCATGATTTAGTGGAACTTGTCAGTGTTGGGATTAACAGTCGGACTCAATGATCTTCAACACCTTTTCCAAACTAGATGGTTCTAATAGTGTAATATGTGCAATGAAAAGGCCTTCTGCTTAAGTGACTTGTTCAAATTTATCTATTCTTTCACATAAAAAATGCAGCAGTTCTGTAAAGGAGTAGAGAAACTTCATAGGTATCTTGCTTATCCACAGTTCAACAGACAAGCCTAGGTCCAGAAAAGGGTGTACTCTGCAAGATGTTTCCCCTACTGTATCCAGAATATCTGAGATGTTAAAAATACCAGGTTTCTCAATACCAAAAGTGATTCTCAATTTACATCTGATTTCCCAGGCATTGAGGATCTAAGATTTCTAGCTACGGAAAAGTTAGACTAAAAGCATGCATTTCAACATATTTCTTTACATTTACCTCAATTCCACTTTCTCTCCTCAGTTCTTCTGCATTTAATGCCGAACAACTGACAGTATGAAAAGCAAGTTCTGTAGCAGCAGGCAACAGGGGGGATTCTTTGGAAAACAGAAGGTCATCCGATGTTTCAATGGTAATGGTCTTTATCAGCATAGGATAGCCTGCATACTTGTAAGGTTTCAAATCTGAAAGAGGAAATGAAGTCCAAGTTTATGTATACACAGAGTCTAAGCAATTTAAGCCACCACAAAATTATTGGGGGAAGATGTATCAGGTATATAAGAACTAGGAAAGAAAGCCAACACCTGGGCAGTCTGGAACAAGACTGAGCAGTCCACACAATCCAGCTCCTCATCAAATAGAGCTGTTCATGCTAGAAGCTAACAGAGCTTCACAAGAAGAACTTGTTTAAGATCAAAAACGCGTGTCTCCAGCTCAGTAAGCCCCCAAGCTCAGAGCTTTCTCAATGATACTTGTCTCTCTCTCCAGAGAAACTCAAGTGTCTTAGGCCATGATTGACTAACAATAAGCCTGTAAGAATTTTGTCCAGTTTGACACAGTAATTTTAAGTTTCAAATTGCGTTTTTCATTCCTGTAGAGTTCAGCAGTGATAAAGAATAATTTCATTTTTCATATAGAGCCAACTGCAAGCCAACACATTTAAGTCTATACCAATGCTGTCCCCCTAGCTCCACATAACTGACAGGACTATGACTGCATGTGAGGTTCTTAGTTTACCATCATAATGTAACACTCACACAGCAAAACACTGTGGGTTCTGCAAGAATTGGACATGGCAGTAGTTACCAGCCTGGGGCTGTAGCTGGAGCCAAGTATTAGGGTGCTCTAGATATCTTTCACATCTGAGCAATAAGATAGGTCATGTTGCAGTACACTCACCCAAGGACTCTAACACTGGTCAGAATTCCTGCAAGGATGACTCATCGTTAGTAGCCAGATGAGTGTAATCTCATGTATAACTAGCATCTGGGTGAGGATTTTTCTGCATAGATGGAATTCTCCATATGGAGGAAGATTCAAACTGATTAGTATTGGAGCAGAGCACTTCAAAGAGTGCTTCATGCTTCAAAACTTCATGCTGTTTTGAATTAAGTTTTACTGCAGATTAATTTATTTCACGGAAGAAAATGTCCTATTTTGAACCCTATACCATGGATGCATAATGTTGTAGCAAGTCAGATACCAGACCAACAGAGCATAGACTAAAGAAGAGAGGATATTAAAGCTAACCAAAATGACCACTAAAGAAATCAACATAAAACTCTGAGGCAGCATGCTTACCTTCCTTATGCCTGTTGAAGAGGATGCTTTGAGTTTTCAAGATCAAAATTATGTTTTCTGGGTCTGGCCCATCTATCACCTTGGCAGACTTTGTGCATAAAAACTCATATGCTTTATTAACTTTTTCAAACATATCCTGCAAATAAGGAGAAACAGCCGTAAGTATTGTTAAGAACCCTCTAAATTACTAGATCATCAGTTTAAGTGCAAGTAAAATAAGGCATTTCAGGTTATTAGCAACAGCACTAGCTTTGTTGCTTCAGTGCACTTCAGGAAATACTGCAAATAACACTGGTTCATGTATTAGTTTTCTTTTGTCTCCTGAACTCTGCCTTAGGCAAGAGACTTTAAGTCAATCATACTATGACAAGACCAGTAAGTACAGTCAGATTGTGAGAATGGGCAGAGGATGCAGTCAGTCTCTAAAAGGGAACAAAGAGCTTGTTTAGGTCCTGTGTAACTCTCTAAATAAGACCATTTCTGAGATGCCAGTCTGATCTGACTACACCAGTTTACTGTAGAAATCCTAAATCTTTAAATGATATTAGTTAAATTATTCCTCTGTAGCATTAATCTGTATTTCAGCATTCATCTAGGGCATAGCTTTTAAAAGGAAGGAAGTCAATTTAAGTGCGCATTCCAAAATTCTTAATTTTGAATTAAAATTAAGAATTAATTAATTAAAGCTGAATATGTCCCCATTTTATTAAGACCATAAATTTGTGCTGTACTTACCCTGCCTTCTGGATTCTTGTCTGGGTGGTATTTCTGAGCCAGCCTGAAATAAGCTTTCCTGATCTTGCTTTCATCATTTCTACAATAAAGCAAGTTCCATCAATTACACTTAATAACAAAAAACCAAGAACAACACAGCAAAACCAGCCTGCGGTTCTGACAACAGTACTAACAGTAACTGCAACTTTCACTTTTGAGTGAAAACTACAAAGCTCTCCCATTTCCTTTTTAAAACCCTGCTTCATCATCTTACACTGAATGGAAGGCAATCATGTGGTCACACCAGGAAGAAATTTTAGAGACTGAGAGTACCTACATTAGGTACACTTGTACCTAATATATTAACCAGAAGGTGCTCAAAGTTCCTCAGTATTTTAAATGAAGAATCTAAACAAACTGCAAGTGTTAAAAGTTAGTATTTCACCGTTTGCAATAAGTGCATTGTTCTTGAAGGATGAACACAAACTGCTGCTGGTTCATTTCTAGAGACCTGAAGTCAGAAACCAGTGGCAAGACAGGATGCAAAAAATTCTAAGATTATAACAATATGGGGGAGGGAGAAGGATGATTACACAAAAAAACTCCTTTGAACATATTCAAGTTCTGATACATTCTTTGCTCACTATGGTTGAGTCTAAAGCTCGTTCTTTAAAAAGAGCAAAGCTCAAAGCATTCTTTTCCCCACGTTTAGCTTATCTAGACACTTTAACAATTATTTTCTCAAACACTGGAATTGCATTTCCAAGCTCTGTTTCTTTTCAGCAAAGCAATCCTGTGTGAAATCCACTCTGAAAGAAGGTGCTACATGTGGCTGAGCTGGTACCACTAACTTGTTCCAAGTACAGAGATAAGAAACTTCAGTTTGCTCAGTGCATGGAGTTTATATAAAAGTAGTTATACAACTTTAAATTCTGAAGACAACTTACTGGCCTTGTCCTCTGGGTAGGTTAAGAACTTCATAAGCATCATCTATTGACATGGTAGGTGGCTTCTTCTCGACCTCCTTCTTCCAAGCTTCTAGGGTATCTTTCAACAGTTTAACCTCAAGATTTACAATTTATTAGTGTTTAATTTATGCTGGCACCAATATACATAATTTTTAATAAAATGTTGCTTTATTAACGAGTTCTGTATTTTGTTCAAGATAAAAGCACCTTGAGATTAAAATGACTATGTAAGAGTCAAATTAGAAGATGGAGAATCACTTAAATAAGGCACAGTTCATATCATAACACTCTAAAGACTGCAAAGCTGCATGAATAAATAAATTTGCTTAGACAGATCTTAGACAGACTTGTACAAAAAAGATCTCTTCAGTTAATGTACTGACACATTAGCCTGGTTTCTTCTGCAGCGTGGACAAATAAATCCCCAAAGTCACAATTTCCATTTCCTCTCCCCGCCTCCCAAAAAAGATTCACCGAAACACTCTCTGAAGTTTCTTGGATGCTTGAATTTGCGATTTAAGTAGTCACCAGAAGGAGGGTACACTTAAGGGGTTGCTATGTGGAAAGAACCCTACGCTGCTTCAAGATAAAGTAGGGTTTGATGTATTTACTTCTGGACCAAAATTCACAATAAAGGAGTTACTTGCAACAAACCTAGCATTTGATTATGTTAATATTTTAGGATTTTTCGTTAACTTTTAGGACTGAAAGATCAAGAACTTAATTAATCCTAAAATACTTCTTACTTACTGGATCTTTAATTGGCCAGTCTGGAAATCTGAGCGTATCACAAAGATGCTTGAGGTAATAAATGTTACAGAACAGCTCATTTTCCAGTTGGGGATAGTTGATAACCGGGATGGGACAGTATTGGTAGAGGGCTCTTGTATTGCTTTGAAGACGAGGGGTGAAGTCAGCCAGATGAGCAGCAATCTTCTCTATCATTAGACGCCTAAAAGTTACAAAGTTTAGTTTAACACTTGCCCAGCAATCCTCAATCCTCACTCACTGTACAAGCATGTTCAATGATTTCTTCTGAAAAGGTTTTCCTTAGAAGCTTCCTACATTTCAGTAGGGATTTAGAATTGGATTCTGTTCCTATTCTATTAGAGAGCTATTTAAACACTTTCAATAAAAGTTTATTAAAAACAATTAAAAGTGGTATTTTGCTTTCCTCAACACCTCTTTACTTTCTGGAAGACCCTAATATGTATTGAAATATTAGAGGTATATCACAGAGATAAGTGCTGATAGCAAAAAAGTATGTATTAATGAATAAGTATAAAGCACTTCACATACAGAGTCAAGTCTCCATTCACAAAACTAACTTTTGCAAGATGTTCAGGGAAATATCCCCCTTCCCACTGTCAATTCTACTCTCCCTTGCCCTGGCTATTTTTGGTTAAAGCAGAGTCCAACGCAGGACACTGCCCTTGCAGAAGGAGGAAGTCATGGAATCCAGGTATTTTCAGCTTTCTTCAAGAATGTCAAATACCTCTTCAACATAATCTGTAGTTCAGATTTATTTGTCCCTCTGACAGAAAACAGTTACCTCATTTCACTGCTCCAAATTGCCTCCGGAGTGTCAAATTCTCCAAGGAATATCTCAGAAAATTTTTCTGGTTCATAGTTTTCCAAATAACACACCATTGCTTCAGGAAGAATATGTCCAAGTATACTTCTTTGAACTATATCTTGACTTTTTGTCTACAGAAGAGATCACATGGTCATCTCAAAGGTAATTGAACTCTGCCTTGCTAACTAATTTGAGACCTAAAAGTTCTCCCCCTTTTCCCTTATAGTTCTTATATTCTAGTTAAAACAACTACAGTTAGTCTGCAAAACTATTTGGAAATAGAGGTAGTTACTCTTGCAATCTACTCACTTCTTCAGACTTGAAAGCTTGTTTTGTATGTGTGTATTTCAAAAACCTAGAAGAGAAAGAGCAGTTAGTTTCTTTTTGTTTGATATTTAGGTACCCTTGAATACTAAGCAGACCAGCATACTCCAGCTGGCAGGTACTACACATTTACTTTGAGATAAAAGAGTAATTGCAACAGTTGCATGAATTTCTGTACTATGTTCATTAAATCCTTGGGAACTCCATCAAGCTAAGCACTCCCATGTTAAAAATGTTGCCTTATGTTCATCCTTTCAGTTTGAAAGTCTTGTTAATGAAAGCTAGTTTTCTACACACACACACAAAAAGATGCTGATAGAGACACAGACAACCTCTATGCTGTTAGATCATCACTGCAGGGATAAAACAAGATAATTTTAGACTAACTACTGATAGTTCTGTAACACCAGAGTCATCATGGAAGCATGCAATCGTTTCCCAATGCATTTCACTGTACAAGAGACTTAACTGGAATTGTAGGACAGCTTTTTATGAACTACTGCATTCAAAAGTACTGAAATTAACTGCAATAGCCATCTGCATTATCAGGCAGTACAGACTGCTTTAACTGTTTTAGGCTTCAATACTGAAAGAGGCTATTACATTTTTTTAAACCCTTTCAATAGCTGCCTACTACCAAAAGCTACATCAGCATATATGTAGCCTGTGTTACTGCTTTTTAGTGCTTGTAATGGTTTACTCTACAACTAGGTATGCCCAGTTGTACTGTTAGAACTGTATCATCAGACATATTCTCATTCTCTCTCTGGAAGGATCATAAGCAATTCACGTTTTACTGACTAGATGACATGGAGGCAATTCTTCTAGATAAAGAATTTAATGTTGATTCTAGCAAGCCACACTTCCCGGAGCATGTAGAGATGTAGAGCAGCAGTCCTGAGGATGACTGGTCAAGAGGTACTTTTTCTTTTTCCTCACCTTGCAATAGGAAGTACATTGGAACCTGTGTACATCATGATGAAGAAGAATACTCCACTCAGGTAAAAACGAGGTAACTGAGGATTGTCTTGCATGACATGAGAGAGCAATACAGCAACTTTTTCCACAAGGATAGGATCAAAAGTCAGTAGTAGCTGAAATCAAACACAAGAATTTATATTGCTGCAAGTATGCAAGTTACCTAGCCAAAATTTAAGTTTTAACTAATTATTGGGACAACCCAGAAACTTACAGGAAATACAGTTAAAGAATACTTCAGCTTAAAAAGAGCAAGTGTCAACCAAAGAATATTTAAAGTTTAAAGGGATCTCTGGAGATCTTTTGTCAAAGCCCTCTGCTAAAAGCAGAGTCTTCTAGACCTGGTTGATAAAGCCCATGTCCAGGTGACTTTTCAGTATCTCCAAGGATGGAAATATTTCTTTGTGAGCTACTGGCTGAAAAGCATGAAATTTGCAACAACAGCCTGTGAAGTGAACAACTGCTTGGGCAGAGATGTTATAATTGTTCTTTGATGTGTCTGCTCCACCTAAAGTATTCACATGGGGAAGACAGTAGAGTAAGTCAAACTTTTACTCATTTAAGTACATTTTTGAAGAGTTATTTACCTGAGTGATATGAGGAAGGCAAGTACTATCTGTCAATAGCCTTTTCACTCTAGGCAGAGGTCTTATAATAGCATTATCTTGATCCCTAAAAAAATCAAGCAGAACAGCAATAAGCACACATATGCCTTTTCTCTTTCAAGAACGAACAATTTTATTAAGTGTAACTATTAGACTATTGAAGCCATATTCTTTGTCTTTTTTTTTGTTAACTTTGAAGTCTGTTGTTTGACTTGGTAAGTGTGGTTTACTGTCCTGCATTAAAGCAGTTTTGTTTAAGTTAAACAAGAGCCTGTCTATAGCATTAGAAATGCACATAGCTTGTGCATTCATTTTTGCAAGTCTCTTACACAATACTAGTATTGTCTCATTTACAAACTCTCTATTTGCCCACAGAATTAATCAGTACTATGTAAAAGGCTCTTTAATAGAGTTCCTTAATGTACTACTTTCTAATAAAAGTTTTAAGACAAAATTTATGAATTCATGCATATGCCAGATAATCATGCTGAAAATCACTGTTTACCTGCTGGGAAAATATCCACACATGGTGATGAGCATGTTGAGGACAAGTGTGGCAAGGTCAGTCTCATTCAAAACAGGCTGGCCACTGGCAAGCAAGCACCACTTTAGCTGAGGGATGACCTGCAAGGGTCGCCATCCATCCATACCCTGAGCCCAGCAACGAGTTTTTGAAGTCAGCTTTCCATTGTTCCATAGTTCCTGCATCTATTGCAAGATTAGAGATTAATTTAGTTTATTCAGCATTCAGAGCCACCTTTGCTTCTAAACACTCACACTCATGACAAACTTTTAACTGCTGTATGGCAGACTATTACAGCTGCATGAAATTTCAATGTGTTTATAACTCTGTCATAGCATCACAAAGTAAAAGGTGTCAGATTATGCTGCAACTAACTGAGGCATGAAGGGATAGGCAGTCTTACCAAAAAGGCTGTAGTTCTTGGCACTAAACCAAGTCTCTAATCTAGCTTTAATCCTTATTTTAAGTTACCTGTAGAACATTCTGTAGCATTATTTATGGTCCCTCTCACTGTTTGAAACACACCCAGTCACCAGGACATAAATAATTTGTCAGGTTGTAAGTCTGAAGCTGACAGGTACCTCTTGAAAGCTGTAAGGACCGCTCCTTTCTTTGTCAGCATTGCCAAAGTACCATTCTTTCTCGCTCTCCCTCTTCGCATCAGGTGCTGCCTCAATCACATTGCTCTAAAAGTTGATGTTTACAAGAACAGCTTTAGCTTCACAGTACAAATATCACATTTCTACAGGAAACGTGAAAAGTATATTGATTTTTAAATAATTGTCCTTTTCACAGAATAACATATGAGTAGTAAGAAACAAAGGCCCTGTACCTGCAAAGGGACTGTAGCTCTGCTTGTATGAAGATGTGCCAGAGTAAGAAGATCTACAAGGATTCTGACACCATTTGAATCCATAAGGTCCTTCACGTTTCTCTGTTAACAAATGAACTGAGTTACCAAAAGCATTTTCTAGATAAGCATTGCTGCAATTAAGCATTGAACAGTTTTATTCAAGTAAGAAGTGACCACAAAAAAAAGTCTAATCATTCTCTAAAGTGACTAGAATGGTACAATCACCACAATATCTACACGTTCGCTTCAGCTTTCTCACCAATAACAGCTATCACACTACAGAAAGCTGTATGAAATAATGTTCTAAAACTTCCCCCTAAAACTTGAATTTTTGTTCAGGTTAACCCTGAAACACTAGTTATACAGTCAAAAGATGCTGTTAAGTGTACATGTTCACGTTACCTTATTGAGGATCAGCTTGTTGAGGAACAGGATCAATCTGTCCCGCTCAAGCCTGTCAGTGCACTGTTGCAGCAGAAAAGAACAAGTTAGTATTCCATACCAAATACTAGAAGTTCCCTTCAAAAGTCAACACAGCTGCAAAGCCCCATATTGATTTTTGGTGCCCAGAAAAACTGCTGATTCAGTTTCACGCACAGCTAATAAAGGTAGTTTTCTGCCACTGAGGAGCAAAGACCTTGTTGCCCTCCAGCACTGCTGTCCTGGATCAAACCCAATATTCTGCTAAGTCTACTGGTCTTCAGGACTATGTTTGGATTTGCAGTGAACCAGTTAAAACAAGCAAAAGAGAAAAAGAGAACGCTTTTAGCCAGCAGAGAGGGTCTTTGATATTACATCCCTGGTGGGACTATCAAGGCTCAAGGCAGAATAAAAAGGGACTACACTGGTTCAGTTTCACTTGCAACAGCCAAAACCCATGCTGATGCAAGGAAAAAACTCCTCCTTCAGATTGCATGGAAATTTATTTTTGCAAGCTGAATCACTTGTCAGACATAACTTAACAGACACTTAATAGGCAAAGCAGCTACTACTACAAATCTAATCCATCACATGTGCTCAACGAAAGCTTTCATTAGGTTTGGGGCTACAACTCAAAGTCAGTAATTTGAAATAATGTGATATGGAAAAAGACTTTCCTCTCATAAAGCTTCTGCATTTTTCAAAAGCAAGCTGAAGCTATACGTGCATTTTGTTGGTTTCAAAGAGACTAGTTTGAAATATCTCTATGATCAACACGTTTTTAGTTAAACTTTAATGAAACTGAAACAAAAAAAAAATACTAAGAACAGCTATTGACAGCATTGAAAAAAATATTCATATTCTGTAAACCCAAAACTTGAGTTTCACAGTAACTTGAAAGATCTGAACATATGTTGGACTAGCTGTATGTTAACTACTATATCCAGTAATTTAAAATAATTACCCTTTCTAACATTCCAACAATGTACTTAGTATCAGAAAATGGTCCTATTTCTTCATGACACCTTCCATAAACAATGGCCAATGCTTGCAGACACAAGCATTTCATATTCACTTTTGGGGTAAGCAAGAAGCGATGGTAGAGTTCATTGAAGAATTCGTATCTAAAAAAGAAATGAGATTTTAGTAAAGAAAATACACATGACCTTAGGAATGAGATAAGGTTTTAATAATGTCTCACGATCTTTTGATTGCTCCACTCGCTTCAGTTTCATCTTCTTCCAGTAGCAATCTTAGATAATAATCCCCTATTTTTATTTCCTCAGAAAGGCACTCATATTTCACCTGTAACACAGAACACCTTACTCAACAATATATATTGTTTCTCCTTCAGTAAGTTTTTGCTTGCATAACAATAATGGGTTCAATTGCATCTAAAAACTCAACAAGGTTAGTAACCTCTCTTTAAGTTGTAGGAAAACTGAAATCTGCAAGTTTTCTGTTAAAGAAACACAGATCTACAAGACAAAAGCCACTGGCGATTGCTGCCCCCCCAAAATAAATGAAGCTTCTCATCTTACTGAAATTTCCATTTCCAGCCTTTAACTAACTTGTTTCTAATACCAGCCAGTTTTATTAACTAAACTTGGATAACACATGATGCATTCAGTGACTCAAGTTTTAATAAGTAGTTATTCCACTACAAGGTATTTCACTTAATGTTACTGCAATTATGAAACACAAGCATGACCTAATTACTGGTTATACTTGCTATTGTGCTGGATAATAAAAGCCTAGAGGCATCAGTTCACATAACAAGAAGCAGAAGTAAAATTGCACAATAAAAGGCATCATTAACTTCAGAACAACTACATTAAATTTAACAAATGTCTCAATGTTCAGTGGTAACAAGCATTTGGCAAGCACTTCAATTACAGATACCTCTAACATACAACAAAAGCCACTCTACAGTGATTTTTCTCATCTACAGTTTGCAGATTACTGTCAAGAAGCCACAAAGTTAACTACAGATTTGATCTCAGCATATCACACAAAGATATCCCACTAACTGGTATGCTATTAGAGGAGTCTCAAGCCAGCAACCCCCTTGGAAAAGTGATAGGTTCCACAGTTGACAGAAAAGCCTTTGTCACCATTATCTAGTTCAAACACTTAAAGCATTGTCCAATAACGCATTCATTTCTATTTAAAAGCAAATGTGTGAGACAGCAGCTGTTTAACCCAGTCCCAAAGTATCCAGGGTTGTAGCTGCAAGAATGCTACTGATATATTCCAGCAGCATAAAGCCACACAGGAGTGTAGAGTACATGGGGGAAGTCTGTATTACTAAGTTTCAAGACTGTACTTCTGATTCTGTCCCAGTTTGCAGTGCTAAAAAATTGGGATAGCAGACACTGTGACACCCAGAAGTCCAGTGCCTGACCTATACCTGAAAGAAAACATCAATCTAAACCCAGTCTCAGTTATTTATTGCATCAATGTAAGAAGCAACCTATAGTTGTGCGACAGGGATAAACTGCATACATAAAAATTGCTCTCTCAAAGCATTAGCCTGATGTCCTGCAGTTCCTCCTGATTTGCAGAGTAGTCAGCTGAGAAATTCTCCAAACCAAGTTTGTTCTCATTTCACAAATAGCTCTCAGCTCAAATGTCACTAGAAAGCCATATTCTAACAAGGAAGGCAATGGGAATATCTAAGGAATCTTGCAGTTGAATTCAAGAGTGGCCTTGCTTTGCTTAAGCATTACACATTAATTAAAACCACATTGTTGTGTGGAACCACAAAAGATAAGAGAACAGTACACAAAGTGTTTATTGGCACATTACTTGAAAACAACTTGCAAGATGTTTTGAGAAAGCCAATCAAGACCATACTGATTGCTCTGCAAAAGCATCCAGGCTTGTTTTTTACTTTAGATACTGCTGTTCCTGGAACAGGATGACAGTGACTTTCACCTGTAATTCACAATGCAGCATGTTTTAGCCCCATAACCTATTCATGATTTGGCAACCCAGTATTTAACAGACACAGGATTACTGAAACATGAAGGAAACAGAAACAAACTTGTTATCAGGAAGAAGTGTCTTCTGAAACTACCCAAAACAATTCTAATAAAACACTCTTAAAAACAAATACAACTTGTCTGGACAGCAGTATAAGGACCAACTCTTGTCTTAATGCAAGAACACACCATGGGTTCTGATAAATGTTTCATCCCTACAGCATCATTTGTTAGGTTAAAGAGGCTTATGCTTTGCACAGTGACACTGGACAGTAGTACCTGTTCACTGATTTAAGCCTTAGCAGTTGATTCTATAACCCCAAAAACAGAAGTGACATTTCAAGTAGACATATTTTACAGATGCAGTTTGTCCTATTTACCTCGAACTCCTGGTGGTTCCATGAGATAACATTAGCACTACCAAGTTCTCTGTCGATATTAAATGCTCTCATCTCAGACTCAAGTGTATCTCTCAGTTCTTCCCGCGTTTTGAAGTTCCAAATCAAGTTTGATCTAGCATGATCCTGAACAAATCTAAGAAAGAAGTTGCATAGTTTAAATCCCCCAAAACATTATCTGAAAAGCAGACAAGATTCAGCTGGCAAGCTAGGGGAGATTTTTAGCATTAATAGACCTTAATTAGATGGCAGAGAGCAGTGGCCTCCAGTTTGTTACAGTAATTACAGTTGTTCACTTGTATACTGTTTTTATAGCCATGGAGGCCAGCCTAGACTGTGTCATCCCTTTGGGCTGAGTTTGCCATCTGCATGTAGCTGATGACCAGGAGACATGTGAATGATTCACTATAAGCCAATAACGGCTACAGGTAAACAATACAAAGCAGCTGACATGCACATACCAGCTGTGTTTTAAACCAACAACATAAGAAAGTAGCTCATGAAGTAAAATAAAAGTTGATGTCTTAAGTGTCACAAAACAGTCAGTGCACACTCTTCAGCAGCAGTTACCAACGTAGCCTTTGGAGCCAAAGACTGAGAATGGACTTTAATACCAAAGGTTTAGGAGCACACAAACCTTCCTTTCATGAAACTGTATTTGACATTTAGAAGCATCAAGCAGTTAAGTTTATGGAATTTCCCCAGGCTTGCTTATACAGTCTGTTAGCCAAGCCAAGCTTTATCAGTATACTTAACACAAGGGCCCTAGCCAAAGTGATGCATCTCTTTCAGAGGGAAGCCCTTCCCTTGTAAACTTTGACAGCTGTAAGAACCCATAGGTAAGTAAGCTGCATTTAGGACTTGTGGCACTATTTGAAATCCAGTATCCATGTGCTTTCTCTTGCCCTGCTTTAAGCTATGTTTGTTCCAATTCAAGTTACAACATCTTGAGTAGCTCACAGGTTGACATACCATCAAACTACAATGCTTTCCAGTGCTACTTCACTTGGCCTCCAATGCCATGCAGATTTGCACCTGCAGTTTAACTCTTCCAGAATTATTTACTCTTCCTTTTGGTTCAAAGGAAAACATAATGTAGTTTGGTAATAGTTCAGAAGCTTTCTAAATTCCTCCCCTTCCTAAACACAAATTAAATCCTTAAGTATAGCTTAGGGGGTTTTTAATAAGTAGCTGTGGCAAAACACTTTCACTGTTCCAAGGCAGGCAGAAACTGCAAGTCCCAGAAACTCAGAAGATATTAACAAAAATATCCAACCAGATAAAAACTTGTATCTGAGACCATCATATTAACTTTAGTATTTTCACCTGTAATAGAAGAGATCCCAGTTTGCTTCTATTTTTATTCTTTGGCGCCGTTTCCTTAATATCACTGGTTTTTGAATGATGTTCTGCAAAAGAACCGAATTTTCACAGGTTAGTAGAGACAGATAGCTCCCATTTTTCCCCTTTTAAAATAAAAGTCTGCATTTTTTACACTCCTTCCAAAACCATACTAAGTTAAGCCTCTTTAATAATGTCTTCTTTTCTAGTGAGTACCAGCAACAGACTTTCAAAAGTGTTATTTGCACCAAGTTAAATCATGCCAGAGAAACTTTCAGCTGTTTGACAAATCATTTGTGTTGAATCGAGTTATCACTGATAAAAGCTTAATTCCCACCACCATTTGCATTCATCAGCTCCAAAGCTGAGAGAGGTGAAAACTCACATGAAGAATGTTTTCCTCTTAAAAGGAAAGAACTAGAGGAAGTCACAAAAATGAAACCAAGCCTGACTTGGTCACTGAAAGATTCCCTATTTTGATGCAGCATGAAATCAGTGTTATTATCTACATGAGGTATCATCTACATGAGGTATCACATGCAAGTAGAAGTCTTGAGCAACAGAGTCCACACAAATGACAACAGATATACAGACTCACCATATTGTTTCTGTCCTGATTACGAAGAAAAATTGGAAGAAAAAGAAAAATACATTTAACTCTCCAGAATCACTGAAGTAATTTAAAGCGGTAACACCAAACTTGCTACTATGTCTTCCAAGCTACCTTTCACCTACTGTGAAATGGAACAGCTCAGAACTCCACATAAAAAAATGACTCTTTAAACTCTGTATCTGTTGTTTAAAGTGCAATTTGATTTTCCACTGTTTTTCACATTTCTTAATTCCTCCTGTTTTGAACCTAATTCATTATTTCAGAAATATTACTGTCAAACTAGTACACCACATTCTACATCAAACTTGAGCTAGATTTTCCTAAATTAAAGCTTATTGCTACATCAGAACAAATAAAAATACAGGCATTTTCAATATTCTGCATTGTGTTTTTCATCATTCCTTGCATGTACAACAGATTGTTTCACTTCCAGAATGCATGAAAACAAGCTTAGTCAATATACTAAAGAAAGTTAAGGGAAACATCTCATAATTTAAAGTCTGTCATTTAGAACACGGCAATAAAACTAAAAGAAAAAGGAGATCAACTGTAAGAATTCAAGTACTGCTTAAGCTCACCTCTTATAATATTGGATTGAAACAGCTATTTATGACTTCAGTCTCAATCATGACCTTAGGTACAGTCTTGTGCCCTTTAAGCACTGAGATAGCTATACTCAAGTGAATCCTAAGGTGGTGTCCCTGTCCTAGATGATGCCTAAGGTCCCTTCCAACCCAGGCTATTCTATGATTCTTCAAGCAGATTCCATAATAAATATTACTAGTGTAAATTACATAAATTTGAATGCAAAGAATATACTGTTCTTTTTAAATACACTTCAAAAACTGGTTTTGCCACATTTCAAGGAATTTTATCCCGTGTAATTATCTTACAAGAAACGCATACAGGCTGCACTGCAGTTTGATAAGGTTGGCTAAACTTAATACATATGCTGAAGGAATTCATTTGCCTGCTTTACATTCCCCCTGGAACCAGTTTCTCACCCAAGACAAGCAAGAAGTAGAGAGTTTGCTGAAAGGAAGGAGAAGTCTCACATCACAACGCTTCTTTACTACTTGAGCATGTGCTCTGACACTCAACTGTGACTTAGTCAAGTTACTCTAACAAAGAATTTCAAATACTTTTACCTCCTTCTGAGCTATGCCCATTCGATCTCTCCAGTGCATCAAGACTAGATCCACTTTCTCTTTGGCAAACTTTTCAACCTCCTTTGCAGCTTTTCCAGCCAGTCTCTGCCACTCGGGCACTTTATTAAACTTGCCATACTGATCCTGCAGAATAAAACCAATTACTTACAGCTGTGTTTGCTGCAGGTCAATGCAGCAGTCAAGCATCTGTATTACAAAAGTCACTAAGACAGTACATCTATATAATGGAAAAGGTAAGACAACTACAGTTACTTACAGTAGCAATTTTTAAGTTATCTCTAACATGCATTCTATCAGCATCTTTTTCAGGAACAGGATCAGCACTGTCAAGGTATGCCAGCAAACCTGGTGGCTAAAAACATTTAAAACCAGTATAAGCACACATGTAGATAATGAAGGAAACCATCACATTAGGTACTGACATAATTTTTTTAAATCAGAGATTTCAAAAACAGAATTTATATTCTACTCCAAAGGAACTATGTAAAGCTACAGCTTTTTTTTTTTTTTTTGCTATGATTAGCAAAATGCCACCATCCTCAACAGAATTGCTCAACAGAGACATATTATTGCAGCAGTACTCTTGGCTATATCCTATTTCTTAAAGCAGCACTAAAGGCGCCTAAGGAATGCAGGAAGAAAAGACTAGATCCCAGGGCAATACTGAGAGGGATGAACAACACTAGAATCCATCCATATCCTTTGATATGGACTAAATTTTACATGTGATATTAGAGATGAGATAGTCTTTTTTGACTAAGCTTTCCATAAGATAGTGACCACGATGAGGACAGTTTACTCTGCCAAAAATGAATGAACTGCTATTTTGAAATTAAAAGCTGGTAATTTCCCAGATAGAATAATTTCTTACAACACTACTCATTGAGCTAACTTCACTGAAGTAACTTAAGCAAGAAGCATTCAAGGAGGCTGTAAGAGTGAAAGAACATATGAATGATCAGCATATGAACTAACAACACATAAATTTAACCAAGTTACAAGCAAACAAAGTTGAACAGACAAGGCATGAAAGCACAGACAGAACTCTCAATGCCTTAATTTCTTACTGGCACAAGAAAGCATTAGAAACATGCTTACAATGTCTCCCATATTTTTGTCCTTTCAATCAAGAAAAATAAAACACCTTATTTTTAAGTTTTGTGTCACAAAGTATTTTAAAAAGTGTCAGGGAAGTAACAGAAAATTTTTAGCGTACGAGATGCTTTGAACTAGACATCAATATCCTTTAATTAGCAGATGCCAGACTGCTGATCTCCCAGGCAAAACCTTCCCCTTGAAGGGGGAATACGCTTATACTATATAGACTGTCTCAACTTTGATACTGCAAGCTTTCATTTTTTATTCTTTCACTACTCCATATTCTGTTTTTACTTACCAAAATACGTTTCAACAAATTCATAGCAGTTTTGTTCTCAGCTGTCCAGAGGCCAACCAAATGTCTACTTAACTGCCTGAAAAAGCCATTGAAATTAACAAACTGCAAGTTAGTACTTTAAACAGATTTTTAAACCACTAAACTGTGACCCTTACCATGCTGATGAAATGAAGATGAGTAAGAGTTTGGTGCTCTTGAGTGAGTAAGAGCACAAAGCATTACACTGTTCAAGGATATGCTCTGCATGCTTTAAGAAGTTCCAGTGAGGTTAGTGGAACAGTAGCAGCACATGCTTTTTGATCTAGACCTCAAAGAACACTTGAGCAATAGAGCAGAAAAATCTAATAACCAAGTGTAAGTTTATTCTGCCAATGTTAAGTTACAGCTAAAGTCAAGAGGCTAGAAGCCATCCAGAACTGCTACATACTCTACTTGAAGTTCTTAATACCATTTATTGGCTAGAAAAGCCTTTCTGGGAGCCTGCCTTCTATGCTTTCTGATGCCAACTGATGCTTTCTGCCAACATTTGTCACTAGGTTTCTACTGCACTGAACTGAAGCATTGCTACAAGCACATTTTAAGTAGTAGCACCAAACAGAACTAGCATGACAGATGGTTTCATACCAGCTCTCTCCTGGATGACACACAGTGGCAATAAGCTCCACTTGTCCCTACATTCCTTAGCAACTCTAAGCACTTCAGGAATTCACAGCTAAAGCTTCTATAATCTTGTATTTAGGTGGAAATAGTTGAATCACCACTCATCCTCCTCAGCATACACTCAGAGATAACAAGTTCTACTGACTGTTGATTCAGGGAATAATTTCTGTGAGGAAACTTCTCTCAGATAGGATGGGTGATCTTAGCTGCATGCGAGATGTCTGAGATGTGCACACCCATTTTTATACAGTTGTACAGGAAAAGTTGAAACTTTTTACAAGTTCCAAACATTCTGCTTGACTTTTTTTTTCCCTGAATTATAAAAAATAAAAATCAAAACTTAAGCCATTAACAAGTAACCAATCCAAGCCCACATTAACAAAAAATAATCAAGGGTTTATAAACTGGCTGCAGTCTGAAGCCTGCTCTACTAAAACAAACCAGCTGCTAAAGAAAATATTCTCCTGAAGAACTGTAACTTTTCTTCTCTGACCTTCCAGTGTTCACTAAGTCATTACTTAGATTTTTTTTTTAAACATGATATATCAAGTGAGATGGACATACCTATTTGTAAGCATCCTCTGATCTGTGCTTATTGTAAACATAGCAGTGTGCAAGTGACGAGGTAAGGCACCTTCACTGAGGGCAAGATCTTGCATTTTGGTAGCAATCTCTTTGTCTCCTTCCTTTGGAAACAGGGCAAGATGATTACTAAAGAAAGAATCTTAGTTAAGCTGCTTTTATCTCAGTCTACAGTTCCAAGGCCTTCTTGACCATCAATTATGCCAACTAATATTCAAAAACCAGAAGCTAGAGTATGATAGGTTTTAAGTGAAAACTCTTAACAGCAACTGCTCAATGCTGTAGTAAAGTCATGGACCAGACAGTAGCTACATCTATGAGGAGAGTAACTGAAGAGGGCAGGATGCCTGTCTCCCATCATACATCAGGGAGTTGTAGTAGAATTTTCACACTGCAATTATAAATTAGGATTAAACAAAGAATGGCAGCCACACATAATTGCTTGTTGTTTGACTTCTGCTGACAGTAACCATTTAAGATTAATGGCTGCTGTTCAGTTTAAGCAGCTACATGACTAAGACTGCCACTCAGTCAAGATACATTAGTTGCAATGAATAAGAAAAAGCTTTTGCAATACTTTTACTCCTCTAAATGATAGGACTTCTAATAAGCAACACAGTAACCCTTAGCTAACGTTATCAGGTATATCACTGGAAACTTGAAGATTTGGAATACCTCTATTTCAAGTGTTCATTCACTTCCATTCCAAGAAGGAACTAGATGGATTTCAGACGCATAAGCCATTGTGATACAATAAGGCACTAACTTAAGCCCTGAGTTTCAACCCAGGAAGTGCCAAGAGTCCATTAGCAAGGTCATTCTGCAACAATCATGAGCAACCCTTGAGAAGTATGGACTTGGCTTATACATTATGTGGTATGGAAACTTAAAGCCAAAGCAAGAACAGAGGCTGACATCACTAGTCTGCTCTGGGACTGCTACTGCTTGCTAATCCCAGACCCATTCCATCTGGCAATGCATCCCAAGAAATATGGCCTCTCCTCCTTGAGATACCCTCTAACATGCATAAGTCTGGTGGCTGTGAGGCATGTGGCTGAGCTACATATAACATTTACAGCCAAATCTTGACTGCAGTATGAAGACATGCAAGGCACTATCTAATGTCCCAACTCCCATGCTTTCCAAATCCCCAAGTGTAAGATAAAGCAAGTTGCTATATTAAACCACTCACAATTAAGCAGGTGTTCTGTTCAGTCCTTCCAACTTCCCCCTCCCCACTCCCCTCTTTGAGAAGCTAATATAACAAACTTCTCTATGTAAGCAATTGCACTTCCAAAATAGACCATACATATTTTGCATGCTATCCCAGCCAACACTGATAAAAATCTCACCTCTATTATTGCCTTCATCACCAAACCTGCTCCTTTCACAATTGCCATGGAAGGGTGCTAGAACAGAATGATAACAAAAAAGTTATCTGAGTGCAAAAATTGAAGATTAGATAATCTGTAATTCAGTTTCCTTAACTAATGTACATGGCTGTTATACCTCCAATTTAATTCTGTGAAAGCTAGCCTTGTATCTTTGAACAAGCATCTCTTATGCAACTCCCAGACAGAATTTCTGGCACTGAACAGCAGTACCTGCCAGAGGAGCTGGAATAATGCTAAGGAAACTGGCTGACACTAAGCACAAAGCAGCAGAAAATACTATTTTTACAGTAAGAAGGCACTGTCGTTTTAGGCAAAACATGCTGCAATCCTTACATGTTTACTACTGAAGAGGATGTTACTCCTCTAATTTGCTGAGAAAGAAACAAAAAGGCAGAAGACTTTCTAATCAGTGGAAGATCTGTGCATCTGTTGAATCTATCTTAAAGTCCATGTGGTATTTTACTGTATTTCTGGAAACAGGTCTTAGGCAGTCTATTCTACAATGATTTGGCATATCATTCACCATAGAATAATCACCTCAATCTGATATCTGAAGGCAAAATAACAGGCCACTAAAATAGTCACCAAGCTAGAAAAGATGAAGGCACATTAACCACCTGAAGACAAATCTGTCTTTCAGGAAAACAGGAAAAATTTCAATGTTCATTGATTACCTGAAGCCTCTAATAATAGTGAAAAGTAAGTCTTACCTGAAAGAGCTTAAATAGTGTTCTTCCATTAGATGCCACCATTTCCAACAACATGTCAAACTGCTGCCCCTCAGTAGTCTCACTATATGGAGCACATAGGGCAAATGTCAGGAAGTCCAGAAGTGAACTAATTACTAGGGCACCTGTCCCATGATCCTGAAATTAGGAAGACAGGTATGAAATTCAGATACAGTGGTCCAAGAGTATTCTTGATGCTGAAGGTGCTCTTCCCTGTCATAGCATTAAAATAGTCTGCAAACACTAAGAGTTTAGGACACTCCATAATTCTGAGTATGACACTACTCTGGTAAATAATTGGTTTCTAAAGCGTATCAGAGACTCAAACTACTTTTATCTAGTTTAATCCCACAAATCTGAGTTTACGCTATTCTTTTACTTAAAAGAAACATCGCTTTCATATTAAACATGCAAACATTTGTTGCAGGACATTCAAATTCTGTGGTATTTACAGCTATGTCCTAACCTGTCAAGATCCAAGCTTAATTAGAACAATCTTCAGTGCCAGACAGAGCTGTATTTTCAACTGCAGGTGAAAATACATTCAAAGGTACATCTAAGTATAACAAAAGCATTTTCATTGCAATTAGGAAAGGGCTTAAAGAAGCTTAAATCTGTTTCCAAAATTTGACTTACCACATGGGAATTGAATTTCTCTAGTAGATTTTCTAGAAACTTCTTTGAAGAAAGAAGGGAAGCTTTGTTCAGCTGCTCCTGCCTCAAGTCATAGTCATCATGCATGGGCTATAAAAAAAAGAAGTATTCACTATGCAGCCACATTTCAACCCTCAGTTCTTAACAGCTGTAATCCAAAAGCCACTCTTTCTACCCACAAAAAGCATATTCTCCTTCAAGTTCAGCAAGAAATCACTGTATAGCAAGTTATTCCATGTCTGAACACACTGCAAGTTGAATGGCAGTTTCTATTTCCACATCTTTTAGTAGCCTGAAGTTCCCATATTCCAAAGTGAAAGAACCTGAAATTTAATACTTACACACATAAGAGCACAAAGCATGTCAATAGAGGCATGGGTTACTCCATCATTGTTCCTTTTGAGCGCTTTCACAACCTTCACTCCTAATCGTTCTCGAAATCTTTTGAAAGGGAAGCAAAACCACTAAGATCAGAGAAGAAACTAAAATCATAAAATTACAATCTAATCTAGTCAGCGGACAAGAGGGGTCTGCTCCCATTGCACTTAGCAAGCCAGTAACTTGACATTTTCATAAATTTGAGATTCTTGGTAGGAAAATATTACTTCACTGCTAACAACATGCCAAGCACATTCACCAAAATTAAGATGTATCTGTGTAGTGACAGGATACTATTTACAGAGAAACAAAAGTTTATAAAGGTCTCAAAGTGCTTTTTTTACTCTTCCCATAATTTTCTATATTATAGTTGCTCTATATTTCCTAGTCAGAAATATTAGAAAGAATTTTTTGTTTCCAGAACAACAGACAGTTTTTCTGCTTCCTTATGTTATTTAAGATGCAAACTCCAAGCAGTCTGCACTTACTATAGAAGTATAACCTCCTAACATCATTTAATCTTGTATTGAACTGAAGATAGCAATGACATCAGCATATTTTGAGAATGAAGAACTGCTGCCTACTTCAAGGACAGATGAAAGTACATGTTAAAATTTTTCCACTAGGAAAATCATTAAACCGTATTTGCCTCAAGGTAGAGTATTTAGCACAGGAAGAATCAGCTTTACTTGCAAATGATTACCTGGGAGTCTCAATTTGCATGAAAGCCTGGTGGCAGCCTTATACCACTGAAAACAATAATGTACAGAGTCTTACAGTCCTTTTCAGAAGGGAGTCCTAATTTCATTTCTCACTTTTGGTCATAAGTTACTAACAAAAGCTCGAGAGCTATTTTCATCTGGTATTTCCAAGCTTGAAGAGACTTTGCACTTACTTTGGAAGCTGAGTAAAGGCAAGGAAGCCTGCTTTTGAAGCCACTAGTCGTCTAACTGCTTGGAATTGGCTTTCAAGCTCTGCATTAGATGCTGCAATATCTCCCTCTTGAGAGAGCAATGCTGTTATGGCATTATTAATGAGCTTTTCCTTGTTTTCTGAGAACAGACCCTGGTTAAAAAATAACAATCATTAATTTCTTTGTGCATTAGCAACATCTTAAAAGGATGGGTAAAGGCTCTATTCTTACATCTTGTGTAACTGCATGTAGGACTCCACTGTAGGAAATGTTAGCATTGAACCTGAACACAGCATCTGCAAAGTTACCATCTGAAAAAAGACATATAAAAAGTCAAGTGTACAGTACCTGACTCAGTATTTAGATGCTTTAAAGAGCACTACAAACCCATAAAGAAGCATTAGCTTACTTGGAGGAGCAGCCAAAAACTTCAGATGAAGGCTCTCTACTTCTTCATCTACAGGCATACTGAGTAATCCCCAACGCTGGCCTTTGTGTGTGGAGGTCATTTTCACACAGACATCTCTATTACCAGAGGCTCTCACTCCATCCAACAAGCTAGCCAGGAGAGAATCTCTAGGTTGGGAAAATGACACACAAATGCAATTTATATCAGAGAAGTGGTGCCAAAGAACCAAGTTACAAGAAAAACAGAGGGGGCGGGGAAAAAAATCGCATCATGAAAGGCAGCAATACTTGGAATCTCTTACTAACACTACTGCCAACAGCTGCACCTCTGGAAGAAGCCACTAACTTTCAGTGTTCCTTTATTCACTGTAAGGAGAGAGCTGACTTATACCCAGTATAGCCAGCTGCAGCCTTTCACTAATAGGATCAATTCTAGATTAACTGTTAATGAGTGACACATGTTGCCACCCAATCCATCCCTGTGCTTTCTGCAAAACCTCACTTAGCAGGATTAGACTGTATTACAACTGCAAGTGCACTCAGGGACTGTTCTGTTGGTTATTTTAAATAGAATCAACTAAGACTGTCTCAAGCAAAGAGCTCAAAGGGTTCACAGCCTTCACATTTCCATATTAGATTGTGCTTTCTTCCCATGTTTCAGATATACTACTTAACCAAATACAGCATACACAGAACCATACTGCTTAGGAGAAACAGGCTGTATCTAACTGTCCACCACTCTTTCAGGTTCATCAGAAAACTTCTGGAGAGATTTGCTCAAAGTTGGGTAGGTAATTCAGAGAGATTTAGTTCCTGTAACAAATCTTGATTTGTCAGTGGCAGACTGCTAGAACAGCAAGTTCTTAAGTTAACCCCTCCAAGGGTCAGAGTTCATAGAAGATGAGGAACTACAAACACTACAGTAGCAACTCCCATTTGAATCTATAATGCACAGAAGCTCCAGTTACCTTTCTGTTGAAGAGTATTTCCGAATTTGTCCTTTGATGAATTCAATAGTAAAAAGCTGGGGGTTTTCACAGTCACACACTATTGCAAATACCTAAAATAAGGGATGAAGATCACATTCATGAACCAGTGTTATTTAGCTACTCTGCAAATTAAGGCTTATGTATACTATCAATTCCTCCTTTTAAGAGCCTTTATTTGAAGAAGTGGTACTGAGAAAGAATGCCCCTTACCTCGCCTAAAGGTTTCAAAGTTGCAATGTTGTAGGTAGCTGGATCCCTCTCAACTAAGCAAGCTTCTGTAAGAGCCAGTACTCTTTTCACAGGTTCCTTGTAAAACAGGAGAGAAACATGCTAGGAAAGGGAATACTTAGTACTTAATAGGAACCAAGTATGTTCAGTCTGACAGCCTTACCAAGTGCCTAGGCGTTATTTTTTGAACGACAAACTCTGCTAAAGATGTTATAGATTCATCATTGCTGTACTTTCCAAAGCGAAGATTCAAGTATTGCTCAAATTCTAGGGATTCTTTCCTTATCCGCAGAGATATGCCTATGAAGTTGCCAGCATGTTCTATTGCACTCTTGATAATTTCCTCCCTCTGCTCAGAGGCGAACAGGTGCTGCAAATTTTGTCAAGAAAAAAAATTTACTGGTGAAAAACACAGCATAGCCAAAGAAAATCACAGTTCTATAAATAATCCTCCTCTGTATACTTAACAATAGGGAACGGTCACAGCAGCTGGACCAGCCTTTGCTAAGTGCATGGTATAGACAGGTATTTATTACACAAGAGATGCACTATTAACTTTACATTTGCCTTAAAAAAAAAGTTCCATAGCAGCTATTACTAAAGGATACCCTGCTACATATTAGTGTGCCATTAAAGTTATGGTCTCCATGACCTGCCTGTCCACCCTCGGCAACAGACCCTGACAGCCTGGCAGGAGTGAGGAGTGAGAGAAAGCAATTGGGTCTACCACTGGTGATCTTCAAAGTTAGGGCAGCTCTAGAGGATCAATTATATATTGCTAGTTTTATGCCACAGAAAAGCATGCTGCAATACAAAAGACATGGGAACCCTCATCTAGTCCTATTTTGTAAGTAGAGACTGAGGTAGCTATACCTAGGAATTAATTTATGGTTAATAATGTAAAGATCCTTTTCAGTTGCTTGAAGTACAGTACACAGAAACTCTGTCATGATTTTAGAACCAATATTACACTGCAATATTTTCCAAGCAAAGCTGCCAAGTAATCAGATCACAGGTCTCAAGAGGCAATGGCATCACTGATCAATCTATTTCTGAATTGAATCCCTCCATCAGTTAGGTAGATTAGTAACACACCACCTGTCACTTCTGTAAATTTGAGAAACAACAGGAAATTCCACATCCACATTACATTCATATTCATTACCTGAAAAAACTAGACATTTTATCCTTTCTAGTTCTTAAAGACGCAATACAGACACACAAACCAACCCCACCCCCACCAAAAACCATAATGAAACCCATACATGACTCTCAAATGTTTTAACCAATTTTCTTTCCTTTTAGGATCTGCCAATTAGCCTTGAGGTTCCACAGCTGTAGTCCCAAAGGTGCATGTACTTATATGTTCCAACTATGTTGTAACTTCATTATTAAATATGCAGCTATAAACATCCTAGGAATCATACCAAGGTATTTTGATATGATACTCACCAATCTACTAAATCCTCCATAGAGGATGCAGAAGCCTCCCTGATAGCCAGTAATATCAACAAAGCCTTCAATATTTCTGTAGTCATAGGAGCACAGGACCTTATTTGTTGCAGGATCAATTTGGTCAATTCCTCCAGGAGTCACTTCCAGAATCACAGGTTTCCTCGTATCACTCCAGTGGTGCTTATAGCAGTTATACCTCTGAGGAGAGAGCTACTTTTAGACATCTATGCACACTCCTTTACTACACAGCAGTAGTTCTCTACTTAGCTAGTAAGTTCAAAAAACCATATAATTTTCCTTAATGCTCTTATCTATATTTAATATACTATGAAGCAAAGGAAAGTAGCTGCAGCTATCAACTGATGAGGAGGTCACAGCTTAAACAATGCATTTTGAAACAAGAACAGAATTCCAGAAGAGCCACTCCTAAAGGAAGTAAGTTCTCTTGTTGCAGAAGGTGGTCTACTCACAGACTTCTGAACGCTGTGGTCAGATGAGGAAACAGCATTTACACCAAATGCTGTTATTCAGCCAATTAAATCAAAGTTAAGGTAAGTTTGTTACTAGAGTGAGAATTTTTTATCTCCTGCAGTCACATTCCATAACAAATACTAACTTACTTAAAGCAGCAAAAGTAAGAGATCCGTTCTAAACCATGAGAAGACAAAGGGGATCCCCATATTCCAGCAGTGGTAGTATGCTCATGACTCGAGCATATTCTATGCAATACTTCAAATCACTTAGAGTAACTTTAAGCACTTGAAGTGCTATATTCTATGACAAAAATACAAAGTCCAGCTCTGTAGACTGCATTGCTTATTACTGTATTACCTCAATTCAGCAAACCCTGATCTTGTCTGTAATCTGACCCATAGAAATCTTTCTAGGGAGCATCAAATGTTCAAGATGTTATGCAGAAAATATTTAATTAGAAAGTAAAGCAAACACTGACTAATGAATCAATGTTTTTCGCCTCTCCAGATTAGAACTCCACACAGCACAGCCCTGTATTTCAACAGTAATATTCATAGTCCATGTACAAGTATAAGGCTCAGGCCAATCAAAGAGAGCTCAAATATTCTACTGGTAAAGAGGTTCCTACTGCTTTTGAACGAACTCCATTTTCTCATCTCAAAGACTTCAGATCCAAATTCACAAAACCTATTTTAGGTAGCACATATAGCACAAGCATTAAATACATGAACAAAGTAGAAGTTTGAGTCTTTAGATAATTTCCTTAAGCCACACATGATGCAGATAAGCCAGACACTCACCCGTCCTGTGATTTTTCCTTCTGAGAAGTCTGTCCTGAATCTCTGTTTTGACAAAAGTAAACAGTGAATGAATGCAAATATGACAACCCATCTATCCAGAAACTCTACATTTAAGCAGACTCTGTTTCATGGAACTCATATTAAGCTTCTTAGAAGGCTCATCATTCCACTGCAGTTTAATATATTCAATATTTGTAGATTTACTCACTTTTTACAAATCATGCATACTTGCTCCAACTGACACTAGATCAAGATAATTAACATAAAAGCTCAAACTTGCTTTCCTACTTTTTATTCAGGGAAAGAAAGCATAATAAGTTACCACAGATGGCAATGGTAACCGAGTACTTACTGCTTGCTTGAAGAAAATAAAAATCTTACCAGTGCCTCTGTAAGGAGTTCTGTTCTATGCTCTGTGGAAAACTTAAGTGTCTCGGATTTTTTTCCACTCCCTTTGCGAAAAGTGAGGTTAAATTCTGTTCCTTGTCCTTTTCCAACAGGAGAAATACTGCAGATATCTCCATAAGGCCACTAGACAATTGAAAGTAATTAGGTTATACTGTTAATAATTTTAAAGCTACACCTTTCCCCCTCAAAACCCCTCAGAACCAATAATAACCCTGTAACAAGATGACAGCATGCTAGGTGACAGCATGAGCTTGAGCTTCCTATTTGATACTATGCAAAGTAACTAAGCGTCCCAGCTCCCTTCAGGGACACAGCTTAGCAGTGATCAAACTTATCCCAATTGCTTCAGAACAGCACAGCCAAAGGCAAACTACTACTTGCTGGCCAATAAAGAGAAATTACATAAAAGTACAAAACCCTAGTGGGTATTTGTAGAGTTAGTGAAGGCAACACAGATCTTCTGTTATGTGTGCTTTTGTACACAGCTGCCACACCTTCTGGTTTTTCTGAGATCTTTTAAGACTAGATGGTTTCTTAAGCCTGAATGCCACTATTCACTCTGGATAATGAACATAAGTCAAAATTAACTTCAAAAATGACAGTTACCTGATTTGTAACTTCCAGCGTGTTGGGGTTGTATGTGGTGATGGCATGGGTTCCAACTGAAAAGACCCGCTTATATCTAGAATACGAAAGAGTGTTAAGTTTCTCCAGAACCCACAGGAAAACCTGGGCTGAACTGCAAAAATGATCTTAAGAAGATAGATACAGGTTTTTGTTAGGAAATGGATATGGAATTTTCTTTGTTGTTAGCTTGTAGTTTACCCTTATCATATGTTAAGCTCTTCTGTTCTATATATCCATAAAGGGGACATACAAATTAAGCACTACTAAATAGATTTACTTAAACCTATCTTTTCCGAAGTTAGTGGCTAAGTCAGGATCAAAGACTGTGTTTGGAACTTGCACTGGAAGGTACTACCAGACCAGAATAAATTCTAAGAAGGCTACACAGGTAGGGAAAAAAAACCACCCCAACCATTCCTGCCATAGTCTAAAGCATCTGTCTGAAGCTGTCTCAGCCAACAGTTTTACCATGAAATCCAATTAACACAACTGCTCACAATACTATGCCAAGTCAAAGTACTACTATGGCCAAGCCTAATTTTCTTCATCTTGAGGGAAACCAACGCTACCAAACTCTAGAAAGACTCGGATCATCACAGCTACAGTGACTGTGCATTGGTATCACAGATACATTAACTGTCACAGGGCTTAAAGAATTGCAGGGTAGTTGCTTGGGTTTCAGATGTATCAGATACAAGCAGCAGTGAGCTAAAGCTACAGAATTTAGATGCATCAAGGGCAAAAGCAAAGCCTTACCATGGCTTCATTTCCTAGATAATCTTCAAAATATACCCTGAACAAATAAAGACTCTTTACGTATTTCTTAATCTGAAAGTTTTGAAACATAACTAAGCAGAGTTTGAAACTCGGAGTAGATCATTAATAACACCTTATTACTTGCACAAACCATGTCCTAGGGTGCTTCCATCTGGAAGCCATCCAGCCCAAAAGGTAAAGCCAAACCTGAACCAGAGCCAATACTAGTAAGTATTCTCTGACTAAAGCAACAGCATCTGAACATGGATGCCTTTCTTGAACTTGAAATGAATAAAAATACCTTGGCTAGTTGTCCAGATTAAAACTGATTCAGTATAGGAATTTAAGTTTCAGTTCTGGGTAAACTGTGTGTTTGCTTGGAAAAGGTATTATCAACCAGATGCTTCATTAATCTGAATCTGTGCCATGTTAGACTGCATCAAGAACCAGCAGAAGAATACTCCTCTGCATTCTTGTGTTGCAGTCCCTTCTCCTCTCAAGTGACAGGTCTGCAGCACAAGTCATCGTTTAGTCAAAGTCAAACTTTGCCTGGGCTTCAAATACATTCCAAGCAGCTCTCACATATCCCTTGTAACAGGAAGGATAAGAGCATCTATCTGACAGTTATGCAATGTCACAAATTTAACACCCTTCCATTTTCCATTATTATTCAAATAAACCAGTGTGAATTGATGCCTTTACCAGCCCAGAGTTTACTTCGGAATTAAAACAAGTGCTTACTTTCTTTCAAAGCTCTGTATTGAACTGATCTGACCCGAAGGATGTTTAACATATTTGCAAAGCCAATTTTTTTTTCCATATAGTTGATATTTCCTTATTTAAGATGCGGGTCAAGGAAGTCATGAAGTAATGAAGCAGAATGTTTGAAGCTACTCTAGCTGCTAATAATTCCGCTATATTCAGTCTGTCAAAGAATGCTCCAGTTCTTAGTTCATAAAAAGAATGCAACAATTGCACAGTTTAGGTAGGTATTCTGTCTTTTATATGACTTATAGATAAAGTTCATTTAAGTTCTTTGGAACAGCATGTCACATATAATAAAGCTCTTTATCACTTGCTCAAGGTTTTGTTTACTTACTTAGCCTACTATGAGCTGCACAGTGCTTTGTGGCACAGTAAGGATTTCCAACCATTACACAACTGAATATCAGCTTCCAAACATCATAGTCCCTTCCTTTTCTCCCCTTATGCTCAAACCTACATTGCAAGATTCAGGAAGCATTTATTATCCAGCATTCTTAATATGTGATGGGACAAGGAACACAAGACAGAACAGCAGTCTTGCTGAGTTGCCATTTCCCTTGTTTCCTCCCCGTCGGTAAATTCAGAAGACCCAAGTCTTGTTTCATGAACAGAGGACATTCAGAAGTCACCTCTTACATGTGGCCTACTTTTGTTCAGAACTTCACCTATAAATATGTAAGAAATGTATTCATACCTCCAGGACTTGAAGAGTTTACTATTAATTATCTCTCAAACTACTCTGCAGTGCTGTCTAATACCAGGCTGTTTTTAGAAGAGTTGAAGCAAATGTCCTCTTCCCTGTAAAAAGGCTATTACCTGTTCACTAGTTATTTCAAAGCACTGGAGAGATCTTTTTAATTGGAATGAACCTGGCAGATAAATTTCACACCACCACACCCAACAAAAAAAATAAAATCGTCATTAATTTTACAGATCTACAGATTAACACTGGAGCATCATCATTTGCACTACTATAAAATACTCTATGGACACAAAGAGCCCATATTCAAAGTGACAAATTCTCTGAGTAGTCAAAATGATTCAGGTTCATTTAGCACCACCCATTAAGTTACAGTTTTTTTTAATGTTATACATAGATTACACTGAGAATGTATAACTATGAACTGAGTGGACTAAGGAATTCAAATCAAAAATTACTAAAAGCCAAATAAGCTTCTGCTGCAACAAACAAGAAGTAACTACTTACTAAATAGTTCTTTCCCCTCCCTATAAAAGAATTAACACATCACTGTATTTTTAAACTAAATCTGTTCTAGACTTTAGACTAGTTCTTTAAGACTTCTCTAAGTGTGTGTACCAGAATGTTACCATTAAGGTTTGAGATCATAACTTCAAGAGCTTTGGTCTGGCTCTTTAATGAGAAGAGTTGGGCAAAAGAAGAAATCTGAAGTTTATCTGATTTTCACCAACTGACTCAAATCACACGCACACTAAACTTGCACATATGCCACCGAAAATTCTAAGGACATTTTCTGTTGGGGAACAGAAAGATTAGGAGGGACAAGCTGTTCTAATATGCTACTGCAATGTAGTACCTTATTGTTACTAAGAAAAGTAGTTTATTCATCCATGCCCACAAGATTCCAAATGCATGGATCATAACTCAGGTAAGACTCAATTTACACAAGTACCAGATACAATTCCACGAGATAAAACTAAACAGTAAACAATTTCTTTCAAGTCAATCAGAACTCTGACTTGGTAGAGGAAAGTTTTTGCACTCAGAGAGCTGCTCAGTCTAGTCTCAACTCTGAACTACCCAGAGTTTTAATTTTTGATGACAAAAAAGCAGGGAGCTCTTTGATTAGACATTGAAGCAACCTCATGGTTCTTCAAAGCACAGCTGTGAAAGATCCATGACTGCTGCTCCTTGCAAGCCCATTCTCCTTTCCTTCTCAGTATTCTCAGTCTTTGATAGGATGAATGTGTCACACAGACAAATAAAAAACTTAAAAAATTAAAAATTAAAAAAAAAAAAAAAATCAAAATCAAAATCAACCAGTTTCAATTTACTGGTCAAACAACAGACGTGGACAATACCTCTTCATAAAACCATTAGAACCAAGTAGTTCTCATGTTCCCAAGGTGCAGATAACCCACTCTCTTTGTTATGTTGATGTTTAGACAGCAAGGAAAAACCCCATTCTACAGAGATACTATGCATGTGGAAAGGAACAAAGGGTAAGCATACCAAATAAAGTCATATAACAGCTGACTTCAGACACAGCATAACAGATACCAGTTATGATAACTTAGTGGATAATTTTACTACGCATTCTCAAGCCTTTGCAGACAGAAGCATCACCAAATACTCATTTTTAGATCTAAGACTCCCATTAGGATCAGGTTTATTTCTATTAGTAGAATTCTTCTAATTATCTAGGTTAGTAGTTTAACAGATAATCTGTTACACAACTTCTTAAGTGTATGTGTGGACTAGCGATCCTCACTTATTAAAGTACATAAACTTGTTCAGAGATGAAACATTTCCACTTTAAATTTAGTAGTTTATATAGTAACCTTAAGAGACTTAGAAGCTGATGAAGTCAGGTAGTCCATTTCAGTGTAGAGCATAAGCAGAGGAAGGCTAAACCACAATGTTTAAGATCCAAACTAATTCTAGTGAAGATGCATTTAGTTCAGACACTGAGCAGCAGGAGCCTTTATTTCAATTTTCATTTATCAGTTGGATGAAGTTAAACCTATGCAGTTAAATCCAGTAACAGAGGAAAAACATCACACAAAACTTGAAAAACAAAACAAAAAAAAAAATTAACAAACTTCAAACTACTTACTTTCCCCTCCATGAATGTTTTGTTGTGTAGAAACAAGCAAGATCTCTGTTTTCTCTAATTATATTCATTCTGTGCCAAGACCTAAAAACAAAGGAGTCATCCTGTTAGCACTCAGGATTCTTATTTAAAACCAAAGTTCACTAATGATCAATATGCTTCAAGACAAAAATACATTGTTTTTAAACTTATGTTTATCAAACAATACACGGACCAATTTGCACAAAAATTATTTGTTTCTTCACTGCGTTTGTTACACTAGCTACCCCTTAACAGTACCAGGTTCTGGTAAGTTATGCCCCATTTGCCATATTACAACCACTCTACCTTCACTGCACCTTTGCACATTCAAATTCAAGTATATTTTATGTCGTCCCTAAAATGCTTTAATCCCAAAAATTGTATGATATAAAATTGAGTAGCCTCTACCAGTAACTTCAGCTAAACCAAAGTCCTACTGCAATTCTGAAATAAACGGTAAGGAGATACCTGGATACACAAAACATTTTGTTTTCCAGTCTGAAACAGAACTCGAGGTTGAGAAACTTACTTACTAGCTAAGCATTGTGATTAAAGAGCTGACTAAGTACCATTCCTGTGCTGTAAAAGTTTAAGCAATCTCACCACTAACATCCTGACATGCCCATTTGACACAGGAATATCTATTCCCTGAACACACACACAGAGGAATTTAGTGAAACTTGCCCACAACTGCTTGAGTAGATCGTTGCTTTAGGAGCTGCTAAGTTCTAAGGAATGCTTCTAAATACTATCAATGCCTGAAACCAATGCATGTTGAGTAGTCAGGAAATTAATCTCCCTTTTACTTCACTATGCTGTTATTGCATATACAAGGAACTTAAGCAGACATTCCCTAAGTACAAGAGTTAAGTTGTCAGTCTTTATTTAGTGCTATAGCATTAGCTTTTCAAATGTGTTAAATGAGGCTTCCCGGTTACTACTCTCAGGTTCACACCAATAACATGGTGGTATCCCCAAAACATCCCACTAATGCTGGTCTGGCAAGAACACAGCTTGCCTGAAGCAACTCTCAAATAACCCAATCCCAGTCAATACCCCACTGAAAGTTAGATAAAAACCCCTTATCTTTTTACATTCAGCTAACTCTGCTTGACTTTGCAAAGAAAGATTTCTTCTTTTGAGATGGATGACCTGTAGCATTAGCTCATCACCAACTTCTACCCTCTACAACCTCAGGTTATTTTCTTTCTGAGCAAAGGCTGTAGCAGTTATGGAGTCATAAGTATGAAGAATGGATAACCTGCTCAAAATGAACTCTAGAATTCTTTCCCTCAGGTGAAGAACCAGCATAGTCATCACTACCTACTGAAGGAAACTTGAGGTACTGCCTCTGGGAAGAGAGAAGAGCAATATTTATGTGTTTCAATGACACAGTCTTGGAGTCAATTTTCTGAGTTAATACTCAAATCACTTGTGGCAAGTTAAATTCCCTAAAGCCAGTTTTTGGAAACAAAGCTTTATGATGGGCAGGACATTCAACAGCATTATTGCTACTGACCGCTGACATCATCTGCCTGGACCTGTGAATTTGACACTGTCCCCTGCCTGACATCCCTGCCCCTAAACGGAAGTAACACACATCTGACAGATGGACCACTCAGTGGATAGAGAATTGTCTGGAGAGTTGCACTCAAGAAGTTGCAGTTAATGGCTCAGTGTTAAAGTGGAGATAGCAACAAGTGGCATTCCTCAGGGGTCAAGATTGAGACTGGCACTGTGTTTACACCTTTGTCAGGGATACGGACTGTGGACTCTCTGTAAGTTTGTTGATGACACTAAGCAGTGTGGTGCAATCAACAGGCAGGAGGGAAGGGATGACACCTAAAGGGACCCTGACAGGTGTGAGAGGTGGATCCATGCCAACCTCACAACAAGGCCACACGCAAGACCCTGTACATGAGCTGGGCCATCCCAAGCACAAATAGAAGCTTGCTGAAGAATGGCTTGAAAGCAGTCCTGAGGAGGATTTGGGGATGTTGGTTGATGAGAACTTTGACACAATCTAGCAATGAGCGCACACAGCCCAGAACCACATTCCAGGCTGCATGAAATGAAAACTGTCCAGCAGGCAAAGGGAGGCGATTCTTCCGCTCTGCTCCGCTCTTGTGAGACCCCACCTGCAGTACTGTGTCCAGCTCTGAGGGTCCCAACATAAGGATGACCTGGTCCACACCTTTTGGAGTGAGTCTAGAGGAGAGACACAAAGATGGCCAGGGAGGGAGCTGGAGCACCTCTCCTATGGAGACAGGCTGAGACCTGGGGTTGTGCAGCCTGGAGAAAAGGCAGCTCCAGAGAGAACTTAGAGCAGTCTTCCAGTACCTAATGGGACCGACAAGAAATCCATAGAGGGGGTTTGGGCATGTAGTGACAGGACAGCTTCAAACTGAAAGAGGGGAGGGTTAGGTTAGATGTTAGGATTAAAATCTTTATTGTGAGGATGGTGAGACACTTGGAACAGGCTGCCCAGAGAAGTTCTTGACATCCATTACACCAGCCCTGGAAGTGCTCAAGGCCAGGTTGGACAGAGCTTTGAGCAACTTGGTCAAGTGAAAAGTGTTCCTGCCTATGGCAGCAAGGTTAGAACTAGATGATCTTTAAGGTCCTTTCCAACCCAAAACATTCTATGATTACTCCTGAAGTTCTCCATTTCACTTGGTTTAAGAACTATGATTATTATTACTATGGATAAGAATCAGAACAGTACACTAAATCCAAACTACACAGAACTTACTGTACAGTAGCACACTTTATATCTGGTAATTTTGTTTTAAAGTTATCTTTCAGAACAACATGCCATATACTCAATTTTCATGCCTCTCTTTCAAAGCCATTTTCTTGACATCAACTGAAGTATTAGTAAAAATAAAATAAGAGGCTTGTAGCAAGACTAGCTCCCCTAAGTACAGGATTAAAAGATCTATTTATCTGCAATTCCAGTTTCACCAATACAGACTCCTCTACCAAGCTCTATTATGTCTTCCAGACCTGAACACCACTTACTCTAAAGTATTTAAAGCAAGATGTTCTCAAGGTTGCAAATACCTACTCCTAATAATAAAGAACTAGGAAACATTCATTTCTGAGCTACCAGAAGCTTTCAGCAATTTTAACACCAGCATCTAACTTAAATCAGTATAATGATGCATGAAGTATTTATTTTCCTTGAAGTGCAAGTGACAAATTCACCAGATTGCTTTTTTCATTAGATGAAAACCACTAAAATAATTTAGCTTTGATGCTTTACTCACTGTGCTTTTGGACAGTGATTGCAACCATCCCTCCCACTGAGGAGACTACCAAAGGGGCAGTATATGCCCAAATCTAGTAGCAATTAATTCTTGTACACATTTTCCATCAGTTTAACAGAGAGAAAAAGCTAACAATAGCCTAGTGTTCTGAGCTGCTGTGGTAAAGCCCAGCAATTATTTTCCAGTTGTCTTGGATTCCACAGTAATAACAAGATGAAAAAATATATAGTTCATACCATAGACAAAGATATTTTAGAAGAAACCAGTAAGTTCTCTTCCTTCACTCCTTCCAGCAGAACCAGTGTGATATCCCTCTTTTACTAGTACTCTTGTACTATCTACAGTGTGATAACTGTAATTTTCGCACCAAAGGCAGTATAACAATTGACTTGGCAGCACACACACACTATTCAAGTTTAGCTATATTGCCAGTATAAGCTATAGAGCCCTGTTCAGTTATATATTTATTTCCTAAAAGAAGACAACATTCTTGTTACCTCTTCTTCCCACATTCAATGACCTTTAAAAAGTTGGCTGACCTAACACAAAAATTGAGTGAAATTTGTTATCTCACTCATAAAAGCATCCAGGGTAACGAGACACTAACTTGAGCAATCAACTTAGTGTTCCGCAGTACCTAGGAGTAGAGAAGTCAACAACTTCATAGATTATTCTGAATACTTCACAGTACAGATATTGCATATCCCATACTGATGGCTTTCAAAGGTTTGATACTAGAGAAACACCCAGTTGGACTATTTCCACTGGAGCAGAGGCAAAAACTACTTTGAAAGTAGCAGTTTATTAACATGACTTTCTTGGCTGAGAGTGGGTGTGCTGAATGCAGACTGTAGTCAAATAATCCAAGGATTCTGCAGGCAAAGTATTGTCTACAACTTGTAGCTTCTTTTGGGAGCCTAACTAAAGCAGTCTCCAAGATATCTCCTGGATATTCTACTCAGCTTTTTCACAGGACAGAAATTCAACAATACTTGCCTATTTTGTTCCTGTAGTACTGTAAATAGCAGTGAAACAGCTTTAGGAGAAGAGCTGAAACCACATTTTTGTGCGCCTCGTGTACCAGAAATAGCAACCCCTTAAACTAAAGGGCCTGAACTGCTTCCAGGACTCCCCCTGCCTCAGCTTAAGTGACAAAGAATCATAGAATAGTTGACCTTTCATACAAGGGACCTTTCATACAAGTAGGTATATTACACAAGCTATATTCAACTTGCACTTTCCACTTTTCCAGGATTTCACATTCTTTAGACAAAAACTACCATCTGGGAAAACAATCTATTTCAGGAAACTGAGACAAGTCAGTCTCAAACCAGCACTTGTGGAGTCAGAAGAAAAACTGTGACCTTGCAGACATCAAAGCAATAGGCACAGCTGTAATTACACGTAAGTTTCCTTCAATTTTATTTAATAAAGTCAGAAGTTTGGACATGGGTTCAAAGTTTAGTACAGAATTCAGATTGAGTTTTTTTCCTGATTATATTATCTTTTTGTTATTACAAAGCCTCAGTATCTTTTTAAAATGAAGATTTAACAAGGTAGGATTCAGAGCCCCACACAGGATTATTATTCTGTTCCACTGCAGGGAGGAGTAAAAGAAACACTGATAAGAAACTGAGATTTCTTGGGCAAAAGAAGAAGAGAAATGCAGATACGAAACTGTGATTTGTTTTAAAAACTTATTCCAGCATGGCTGATTATGAGTTCCTGGAAAGTCTTTACTACACAGGGACAGATACAGCAAGCTCAAATGTGAGTTTTCTGAAAGACAGAAGACATACTATGAGCAGAAAAACAGGGACCAACTGGAAAGAAATGAGAGCAAAGCACTAAAAAAAACTCCTAAGGTTCTGTTATTCTGTGGTTCTACATACCTGCCTGCTAGCTTAAAGTTCTGGAGCCTGACTTCTAGTCATCTACACCTCTGTAACTTTAAAGCCATTATTTAAATAAGTGAGCTTTCCTGCATTGAAATGTTTTAACTGTCTATGTTTCAGTCTCCTCTCTCATTGCTGTGGTAACTAACTGGCAGAGTTTTGCCTTCAGATAGACTCTTTCGAACAAGCATTAATTTTTCCTCTTCCTTGAACAGTACTCTTCTCCTAAAGTACTACAGCCTAATTACCTGTGGAAACACATTTCATCTATAGTGGAGGAACTCCCAGGCCTTTTTTTAAGAGGGGAAGGAGATAAAATCCACCAGACCCTTAAAAGAAGCTACATGCAACCTGCCTCACTGATAGCAGAAACCCCACATTCAGTGGCCCAGGACAGAAATAGGCTGAGAATTTCAGCCTTACTACTACCATAAATTGTCACTACCATGGTGACAACATTAGACTCCATCCTCCAGGTGACCCATTCCCTCCCTGAGGACCAATGTTGAGGATAAGAAAAAGTGTGGAAGATTCTGATCTTCTTTTAATTTTATATTAGCATTCTGCTTTACCAGTGAACCAATCTGATTCACCAGCTAGACAGGTGAGTACTAGAACAAAACTATATACTCACTAAGGGAAGGAAGGAGAGAAAAAAAAGTGTTCCTTTTAGTCACAGTTTAGCAATCCTGTCATATTACTTCAGAATAATGTTCTGTTTTATTAGTAAGGCAAGAGAGTTGCTAATTTTTTTTTACATGAGAATAGTTTTTTGGAAGCAAATCAAGAAGCTAAGCAGTTGAAGGTTAACACTTCAAGATATGCTTGAATGCCAGCAGAAGAATTATTAAGTCAGTAAGTGTCATTTACTGAGCTTCAAACAAGTCAAAAGCAAAGTCACCTCCACAGTATAAAAAACAGATCTGGCTTTAAAGACAAAGCCTCAGCATATCACTTAAAATCTGGAAATACAAAGTGATTCAGTCCCTCAGGAGAAATACGTGTTTGGAAACTATGAAAAATGCCACATGACACCCAGAAGAGCAAGCAATACATAAAAAATAAATATTTTAAAAAATGTGTTCCAACAAGGCTAAAATACAAGGTTAAAGTTCCTAGAACACAGGGGCAGAAATGCAACTCTGACTCCAAACATTCACATATTTGCTGCAAGTGAAAATAACTGTCAGTAATAATAGAAAGGTGCCAGTAACTTCTAGTTAAGTGGTCTGGCACTTGGCTGCCTATAGTAGGCAGGAATTAGACCAAGCTGAATATCTATGAATTCAAGCAGGCTAGAGCCAAGCATAGTTTTCACATCTGTAAAACTAGTTATGTTATTTTGATTTTATGCATCAGACTGTTTGTAGAGCATCTTCCTAACTCAATTCTAAAATGAAACTCAAGTCACTAGTAGTCCCTTCAACAGCGTCCTCCTTTTCAACATATCTCCCTACATGCAAGTAGCCTACAGAGACAAATCTAATAATCAACAACAAAAAAAAAAGACTTCAGCTTCAGTGAACTTAAATTCTAAAACAAGGAGTATTTTCTGAAATGCAGTATTCCCAAACCAGCACTAAGTAACATGAAACAGTTACCTACTCAAAGCAGTTACCTACTCAATTTCATCTACTCCAACTATCACAGACCTTATTTGTGAAAGAGCACAGGAGAAAAAGGGAAAACACATTTCAGATTACATTAACTTCAAAAGCAGCCACAGAGCAGAGATGAAGTGCATCCACAGGAAGCCTCTGAGTAAACATCCAGGCCTATGTTTCCCCCCAAGCAGAATGCTCAAACACTCCCTCAGCTTGAGAGCACCAAGCCAGAAGAAAAAAGATCTCTCCCTCCCAAACTGAAGTGCTAAGACACTTAACATGGCCCAGAACTCAGCCCTCAGTAGAGGCACAGATTTATAGGCACAAGCTTCAACCACTTGACAGGAAAATCTCTCCCAAAGACTGCTGGTGGCTCACCGCAGACAGAAAACCATTCAATATGACTACTTGTTTTGACTTTCAGAAAACAAAAAGCAAGCTAAAAGCATGCATGGAAGAAATTCAAATGCTCTTGGAAAAAAAAAAAAAAATTAAGGGTAGATTTTCTGGAAGATGCATCTAGTTCTGTTCATGCTTCTCAGGCACACTGTTAGCACTCAAAAAAGAAAAAAAATCTCATCTCTGTTGAGAGCATATCTCTGCCACATGTCTCCCACCCTTCATAAATTATTTCCCAAAGCATCTCCTGACGGTATATTTTGACCTGAGGGCAGGAGGAGGAAAATAACGTGCCTTTTATTAATGGACACGCCAGTACTCTTCTAAGAAAGAGGACGAATTCCGCCCAGAGGCTACAGAAGCCGCATCAGGTGCGGGGCACGCCGAGCGAAGGAAGCACCGGGCGGGCTGAGGCTGGACAACAACCCCAGCCCCCTCCTCTGCTCGGACACAGGAAGCGAAGGGCTGCGAGCAGCTGGGGACAGGTACCCCGCTGGGGACGCGGGACGCCAGCTCACAGCCCCAGGCCCCTCACGGCCGGGGCTGGGGCAGGAGCGGGGCGGTGCCGGCGGCAGCATCAGCCCCCGGGAGGCACAGCCAGCGCTGCCGCTGCCCCCGCCCCGGCCCCGCTCCCCGCACGGCCCCGCGGGCCGGGCGCGCCCCGCCCGCCCACTCGGGCCCCGAGTAGCGCCCGGGACCGTGGAAGGAGGCGGGGGCTGCCGCCGCCCCCTCACCTCCCCCGCCGCTGGGATTTACCTGGCCGGGGAGCCCGCGCGGCCCGGACCTGCCCCCACCAGCAATGCGCCTTCCCGGCGATAAGGGCGAAGGGGCACTGAGCGGAGCTCTCACCCCTCACCCTCCGGCCGGCCGGGCGGGCGGCAGCCGCGACACCGCTCCCGCTGCCTCAGAGCCTGGCGCTGGAGGCCGCCATCTTAGCTCGGGCAGCGAGACCGCCCCCTCGGCGCAGCCGCCGTGCGGCCCGGGGCCGTCACGGGACGCGGTCACCTGATGTTCTCCGCGCTGCCTCCCCCTTCCCGCCGCCCTCCCTTCTTCTCTCCTTCCTTCCTTTCTTCCTCCCCACTCTCGCCCCTTGCCCTGCCCTGCCCTGCCTTGTTCTGCAGGGAACCGGCATGGCTGCCTCTGTGCTCGCCGCGCCGCCGGGGGGCAAAGTGCGTGCCGCGCTCCGCCTGCGCGTCGCCTGAGGGCTGTCGGTGACCGGTGGGCTCCCGCCCGAGCGTCTCCAGGCCGTGAAAGGCGCGTTGAACAGTTAAAAATCCAGAGCGCGCTGTTTAATTGTCTACATTACTTACGTGACTGTAAAAGCGATGTTAAAATGCCACATTAAGGCTGCGGAGACTGAATCACTGATTTATGTGGTTGGCTAACCACTCTCCAAATTTGTTACGGGACTCTTGAGCTGCCCGTCAACTTCCCCATATTCTGTACCACATGTAAGGCTTCCCAGAAGCGCTGTAAATTACGGCAGCATTATAACACGAGCTTCTTAAAGTGTCTACTGATTGGCATCAATATTTTCAATATTTTTTTGTATGATTTGCGTTAGAATACTATGGCCTTTCCCTTTAAAACAGTGTAATTAAAGTCTGCGAATGAAGAGAGAAATGAGGAAAAAACTAAGTGGAACTAACTATCTTGGTTGAAAAAGATCAAAACTATGGGTGTTAGATATTTTAATATCCATTTCATCATCATATGGACTCTTAAGAACAGCATGAAGCTGAGTCGGTTTATGTTGGTTATTTAGAACAAAGTTCCTCACCCAGAGGGTGGATGGGCACTGGACAGGCTCCCCAGGGAAGTGGTCACAGCACCAGCCTGATGGAATTCAAGAAGCTTTTGGGCAATGCTCTTGGGCACACGGTGTGACTCTTGGAATGTCCTGTGCAGGGCTGGGAGTTGGAGTCAGTGATCCTTGTGGTTCCCTTCCAGCTCAGGATATTCTGTGATTCTATGATAAACTATCTGTCTTATATTTCGCTTAAGATATTTAAATATTAGTCAGTCAGTCTTCTGATAAATCTAGTCCTCTGAATCTGGGGCACTGTGATAAAGTAGCGCTGATGGGAAAATAACATTACTTTTGGGAAACTGAGACACTGCTTTTGGTTACAGGACTTCAAGGGAGAGGAAAAAAAGGATTTAATGTTTTATTAATGTACTAGGAATTGTAGGAATCTAATTTCAGAGAGAGGTCATATGATTCAGAAGAGTTTCTTTGAGTGCATGGAAGAGTTTTTGGACATGTTTGGAATGATTTTTGTTTCGTTGATTAGTTAGCTCAGAGGGTTTTTGGTTGGGGTGTTGATTTTGTCTGAGTACTTATTTTGCATTGTTAATACAAGTAGGTTAAATAAATCAAGTAAAGCAACAGCTTGTTAGCTGTTTATTACTTGAGAACAAAGAATGACACTTGCATAATGAAATTGATGTAACAAAATAGTAATCAATGTTTTCATGGATGGTTTTTAATCGGACAGCACAGGTTATACTTTAGTATATTCATTCAGCTCAAGCTAGTATTTCAGCAACTGTGTTTTCCACTATGTTTTTTGGACATGCTTTTGCATAAGTAGTGGTATTAACTTTGTATCTAGTGCAAACAATTGATTAAAGGAAAGGAGGCCACAGATGTAGATAGAGAACATTTGAGAGATAGTGAAATAATGATTTTGAGATTATTCAGAGAAAAAGTGAACAAGGAAGATGTGTTTAGCAGTTCTGACAGTAAGTTACGAAAATTATAATGTGCAACATGATACAATATCTTTCAGAAATTAAAGTAGACCAGGATTTCATTACTGTCTAACTGTAAAGTATGCATGAAGTTACCTTGTGTGCAGAAAAATACATTCTGGTTTGTTTGGTCATTTTTTCTTGTGACATGATGCTACTGGATATTTTTAGAGATAGGATCTCATTTTTCTGGTTAACTAAAGGTTTGTGGAAAGGCTGGAATACAAAAATTGTAATTTTAACACCTCAAATTTAGAAGTTTGCTGTTTTAATTTAAAAAGAAAGTGAACAAAATCCTCGTTCCATTAATGTTGATGGCAGTTTTGTTAGTACCTGTGTCTGACACAGGTAGTATTTTGCCCTTAGTTTTTCCAGTCGTTTACAGAGTCAGAAATCATATCAGAGCCATTCTCATTATCAAAATAACCATAGCAAAACACAGATATATGCCTTCTTGAAAGATAAACTGCTTTAACCCATTTTGGAGAAGCAAACCCAGGTTCAGTTCTTCCAGATCTTCCACCTGAAGTACTGCAAATGTCGATCTGACATTGTCCATTTAAATACTTGCATTTGCAAAACAGTTCAGGCCACCTCCAGTCTAGAGAGCAAGGTCTCTCCTTACCATCCAATTATTGAAATCTGGAAGGAATGAAGAGTTCTAGTCCACCACTAAATAATTAATAGTCCAGTGGCTATTTCTGTGATCAGCACCTGTTCTGAAAGACTGTGGTTTAGGATGGCTGAATTTTTCAAGCAAACTACAGTATAGGTACTGTAGAGCCAATGCTAAGACTCTCTGCAGCAACAGTAAATATTATGATTGTAAATGCAACCTATAATAGCAGAAATCCTATTACTTTTAACACAGATATATTGTGGTTTATAGCATTAAAAAAAGAACAAGTTTCTACCTAGTCTGCCAGCAGCAAACAATGGACAAGTTAACTTCCCTTCCTAGTACTGTCTCTAATGGTAGGGCAGAATTTTGGGTCATCTGTTTGGGCAAATTAGAGGTTTTTCCACCCTTCCTTGTTGTAGAAGAAAATAGATTCCTGCTACAACTGGGAATAGTTACTTTACTCTTTTACTTAACTTTCAGTGTTGGAGGGTGCAGGACTATCCACTCTAAAGTCAACTACTGTTTTTCTGCCATGAAGTAATGGAGATCTATCCAGTCTTCTGAAAGACTGGATCTAAGAGGTACATCACAACTTAATGTGAATTTAGGATAACTAAGACAAAATATGCATAATAATTGTAATTTTTAGATGACCAAATAACAATAACAGTAAGCCTTTGATGACTAAGTATAGTACTTGACTGAGAAGGGATGACAGAAAGATTTTGAAAGGGGAGAAGTAAATATAAAAGTCCCACAAAAATCTAATTAAGTAACATGCCTTTGGAAACCTCTGTCCTGGATCTTTTACTGGAAAATTGTTGTAAATGGCAAAATGCAGGTTACACAGAGGGCCTTCTGGAAATCAGATTCACATTTCTGCATCAGTCTTTGTTCTATTCTTTGTTATCTCAAAGATGCATTAAGACTATGCTGACAATCTGCCAGCTGTTCAAAGCTCAAATCAAATTTTTATGTACCTTGACACATTTTTTCTAAAAATAAATGCAGCTAAAAATGATAATTTATCTTCTCTGTGACATTAATTAACAGGTAACTTTTGGATGCTCCCTATTAATAGATCTATCTTTCCTGATAGACTTGCTAGATGATGACTTGTTTGTTCTCCTAGCTAATAGCTTGATAATAACTGTAGCCTAATATAATTAACTTTGTGATAAATTTTGGTAAATTATTAATAAGTATTTTCAATACAGTGATGCATGCCAATCTGTATTCATATTCATAGCATTCCTCCAATTTCTTCTTCTGTTTGGATAATCCTTTTATTTTGGCATCAGTTTATGTACAGTAAATACATATTAACATTTGATCTCTTAATCCATCTATACCCTTGTATAACCTGGTCTTTTTGGTGTGTCTTTTGAAGATAATCTACAAATTGTCTTGTAACTCTTTTATCTTCCAATAGATAAGTTCCAATATTAGTTGCAATCCAGTCTCAGTGGTTTATGTGGGTACATCTGGTGTAAGAAAAGTGAATATAACAGATTTGCTTAAAATATCAAATGTCATTCATAGTCGAAAGAATCTTTTCATGGAGCTAAACAGCAATGTGCAATGATGTAACAGTTCTTGGCTACAGTTCCTAATGAAATTTAGCTATTTAAAAAAATGTGTGGTTGTATTTTTTCAAAGGAAAACATAAACAATAAATGCATTGTTTATCACATGTAAAATGAAATAGCAACCGAGTCATACAGGAAGTCTTTTACTACCTTCTCTTTTGACTGCATTTAGTCAGATCATTGAGAAAAGAAGTCTGTACGCATATGTTCAGTGGAAACCTTGATAAAATGACAATGAAAATTCCCATATACTTAGTTCATTTTGGGAATGTGTCACATTAGCATTGCAAGCCTGCTTGAGGTAAACTGTTCTTTGAAATAGCTGACTCCTGGGGACCAGTTTGTGATAAAAGGTACTGCAGATGTCCCAGGTGATATTTCTTCCTGCTGTTGACACACAGCCCATGTAGGGAAGTGCCCTGAAACACAAAGAAGCATTGCAGAAGGAGCAAATTGTGAGAAAGGCAATGGTCTATGCAAAGAAGAAATTGGAATTCTGGAAGAGCAGAACTGGCCAGTGTGGTAGGAGTGGGTTTTGTACATGGGACTCATAGGATGGATAAATATCTTGAACGACTGAGAGAGGAGAGTAATCCATCAGCTTCTGCAGGCTTGACCTGAGAACTGGAAAGATAGGAGTAGCTGTGAAGCTATGATTTTGAAAATTTTACTGTGAACAGAAGTGCTTATGTAGGGAAAAGAGGACTGTTTTTTCAAGAAAACTAATATAGGCAACTCGCAGAAGAGGGAAAGCAAAAGGAGAATAAATACCTAGATCTGGCCAAGCAAAACACTGTTGATGATACAAATAGCTGAGAACAAAGACTGGGAATGTCTAGGAAGGAGACAGGGATTGATCTGAGGAATAGAATAGGATGATAGCAAGATTCCAATGTAGAAGCAAGGAGTGGGAGAGAGGGCTTAGCAGAGCAACAGGCTGCAAAAGACAGGGCAAAAGAGGCAGAACCCACTGTAGTGTGTTCTGCTAAACTAGAAACCACAGGTTTTCCAGGATAACTCAGGCTGGGAAACCTAATGCCCATTGGTATTTGACATCCTCTCTAGTGGATCTCAACTTAATTCTGTTGTTAATTATTCTTAATACTAATTAAAGATCTGTGTTCCAGATCTGGATGTTGTATATGATATTATCCCACATCATAACTATGTAGGTTTTTAAAATAAACCCAGAGAATTATGCATTTACATACATAAATAACTATACAGTATTGGCATTGTAAACCAAAAAGTCTTTTAGAGTTGAAAAATTCCAGAAGATTAGGATTGCCTTTGCAAATAATTGCATGCTTGTGTATAATTTTTATCCATGGGAACTTTGCATTATTCACTCCACAAGATGAAAGGACTCATTGAATCCACATGGATGCTATGCTGTGTTCTATTCACATTGCTCAGTTTGCTGCCCAAGATTTATTTAGTGTACACTATACCAGCTCTATTATTCAAGCTTCAGAATATTCAAGCTTACTAATTTCCATATTGGCATTTCTGTGTCATTGTTCAGTACACTGAGTGCTCCAGGAACATGAATTAATTTATTTTCACAATATCTTTCTGCTTCTAATATTTGACTAGTTGAAAGTACATTAATGTTTCTTTTTCTGTATGTTCCTGTATATAATTTTCAAGTATCCTAATACAACCTTTAAAAATCATGTGCTTTTTAGCAAAAGCACACTTCTCCTATTTTAAAAAATCAAAACTGCTTTTTGATCTCTCCCTGTCTCTTTTTATAGACATGAGAACAAAAACAGATGACAGTATACCTTGCTAGCTCATTCAATGTATTGATCTGCATGACAGTGTGACATGTCAACTTTTACATGTCTTATGTATTTTAGTACATACTCCTATCTTATAAAATTCATGTACTTAAGACATTGCATGGTCAATTCCATTGTCAGTTTATTTACTGAAAGTTGATTTTTGTGGAAAGTTAAATTTAAAAGCTAGCTTGGGAGTAGGAATGCTATTAATTTGAAAATTGGACATTGATGGAGTGGCTGAAATTTATATTCAACAATTAGGGTAAAAACCCACAAAAAATAAAAAAAAAAAGTTTAAAAAACTTATTTTGAGCACTGAAGTATTTTAGGAGCACAATGAATTAGTGGGCCAGCAGGAAAATTCAATCATTGGAATTTTTTGGTAGAACTACTTGGAATCACAGATTCCTGCATTGCAGGTATTTAAATATGGTCATCCAAACCAAAAGGGCCTTTGAAAACCAAATAAGAGGTTCCTGTTGCTTACACAATATAGTTTTCATTAGCAAGAGTTATGAAGAAGTCACTTATAGATTCTTGACTCCTCACTGCAGGCTGTAGAGCAATAGGGGAAGATAAGTACTAATTCTCTGATTCCCTAGCCTGGGGTCAAATCCCAGAAGTAGAAATAAGTGAGATTATAATACCAAATGGAAATAATTGTGGACAAAACAAACAGGAATTATTAACTTTGCCCACAGTGTCTCAGATGATCCTTAAAGTCTTACTATTTTTAGAGAGCAAGAATGTTCTTGTGCATATTCAGTTTGATCAAAATTTGTTCATGAAGCACAGGGAAAAATAGAGGAAATGATGATCTCATAACTTGCAGGCCAAGCCTGAGAAAGAATGCAAATCAGAAAGAATATTTCATTTTTTCTTTTTTTGTAGTCCAGTAGTGTGCTCTTTACCATTTAGAATGACTGCTAGCTGAGAAAGGCAGACTAACCATGATAACAGCTGCAAGGTATTGTCACAAAAACAAAGAATATTTTTGTACTTAATAACATTCCTCAACTCTAATTCATCTGTGAACAGATCACTACCAATAGCAGCAGCAGCAATGAAAAGGCTTCATTGCTTGAGAAAGATCTAAGTTGCATAATATATGAAAGCTGTGTTGCTTTTATAACAAATTAATCGAAAGCATTTTCTGTATATCCGTTAGAGACCCCTACCCCAATAATAGCTTAAAGCCTTATATGCTCTTTTTTTATGTGCATGATCCACAACTAGAATTTATTTTCATGGTGGATTTTACAAAAATGTATTTTGGTTTCATAAACATTCTAAAGTACAATGGAATGCAGTTATCTGTTTGCTGGAACACAGGAAATTTCACGTTAATTCAAGAGCAGTTTTACTGAGCTGTGTTCAATTTCTCAAGGCATTCAGAAGTTTCATTATGAGATTACACCAGGCACCCCTAGCTCCAGCACCATAGCACAGAAAATGGAATGCCCAACACCTGCTGCTTTCCACATTTTGTATGCTGCTGCTCACTATCTAGTCCTGCTCTCCAAACAAACTGTTTACAACTCTTTCAAAAGTTAGTGTAGCTTTGTGTGTTTGTGGTTTGTAGTACTCATATCATACTAGGCTACTTAAGCTGCTCTCTCCCCATCCCCTGTACCTTTTTTGCTATGAAAAACTGGAAATTAACTATAGTCAGAATGACTAAAAATCATCAGCGATGGGATTTCAGGGTGTATTCCTATGTGTAGCTTTACATCTTGTGGTAACTTCCCACAGAAAAGAATGGCACACAAAGCCACCCTGTCCCTGCGTGGCAGAGCTGTGATGTCACACTGGTGGCACAAGGTGTGTCGGATTTAAGTGACATTTGAACTTGAAACTCCTGATGGAGCCAGGAAAAGCCTTGATCCTGGAAGCTGTGCCTCCTCCTCAATGCAGACAGATCTCAGGTCTGAGAGGTCATGTGCAATTACCCTGGAGTCCTTGACTCTGAATCTCCAAACAACATTGTGGAGCTCATGAAGAAAAGTAAAGTGGTTGAATCCATACAGGTTTGTGGTATTCCCTATAGGCGTATTCTCACCTTTATTGTTCACAGGCAAGAGGTTTCATTATTCATGTGAGAAATGTTTTAAGCTCCATGCAAGATCAGTGATTGCTAGTGCTGGTCTGAAGGAGGGTGGGGAATATTCCTAGGCAACACACCCTCTCCTTGGAAGAAGGCTCAGAAGAGATGGGCACAGGTGCTTATAAAGCTCATATTATGAGCTATTTAGAGTGATAATCAGATTACATGCACATTAACTAGAGAAGGAGGATGTAGCATATACTGCAGTAATGCTAAACTGCATTGCAAACCGTGGACATAAAGAAGCTGATACTTTGCTTTTCCCCATTCTTGAATGACGGCTACAATGTAAGATTGCCGGACACAGTGAGTCATAAAAAGAGCATCAGTCAGCATGATTTTAAGGCTCTTTCCTATTTCCTGTAATAAGCAGAAGCAGTACTTTGTAAATTTCTGTTTTCTTTTGAGTTTGTAGATATTTTTTCTTAGATCGTTACAGTTTCACCTTCATTTCCCTCATGCTGTTGGTGGTTTCATTTCTCTCATTATGACCAAATTATTGAGTCCCTTACCAATTTCTCAGTTTTGCAGGGATACTGGTATTTCAGATTTTGGTGATGAAAAAGTATTTCACCCTTAATATCCAGATCACTGGGTCATTTGGCTGAATAAATGGAAACAGAAGGAGATGAATGTGAGAAAGCACAAGCATCAAGGCAGAAATGCATGCAGTATTCATGCCATTTCAGGCAGTATATTATCCATATTATCTTCCCACTCTTTTTGCTTTGGTCACAGATCGTGACCATCAAGTGGTATATAAGGCATATGCTGTTGTTTTTAAGCATAAGCATATGGACAGTTATGTAATCTTATTTAGTGCTAGTTTGTTTTTGGCCAAATTCCCTGAACTTCTGCTGTCCTATTTTTAGTGTATGGAAGAGAGGCATGTAAATAAAAGAAGCTTGAATATATCCTTATTTATACCTCTGAATTTGTGGAAAATACAAATTATTATTGTACTATACTAATAAACCAGTTTTGGATTATATGAATTAATCAGCTTTTTTATAAATTACCCAAGTGAAAATTAGCTAGCTGAAGTGAAATTAGCTAATGTGCTTATTGAATTAGCTGGTCAGCAAGTAAGTGCTATCCACTTGAGAGGAGGGTAGACTAAGTTTAAAAATGCTTGAACTGTCCCTCAGTAGGGGTGATGTTATAACACTCATGAAATGGACCATGTTCCCTATTATAAAATCACAGAATTCTTTTGTTTCTGCTTCTGGTCCAAATTGCATTTTGGAAGGAGGAATATTTTCCACTATAGGAAAATCAAGAATAAAATTCATGAATATATAAGCCAATTTCATAATTGCTCAAGCTTTTTACTAAGCTTTTTACAATCTGCAAAAAAGTGTTTTTTAGCAAAAAAGGCACTGAGCCTTTTTTTTTTTCTTTTTTTAAACTACTGATCATATTCAAACTGATTCTTTTTCTGAAGAGATAATTATAACACCAGATATGCTGATTAATTATTTCAGTGTGAATTTTATCATCTGAAGTGACCTGACCCTTACAAGAAAACTTTTCTCTGCACAAATAAGATTGAAGTCATGTAAGGTATGGAATACTCTATACAGAAACAGACTAAAACTGACTTGTTAGTTTATTGTGTTTGAATAAATGAATATTTTGGTAGTCTTTAAGAGAAAATGAAGCATTTAATTAATTTATTTGCTGTTCTTTTCTTATGTAAAATGACTAGCAGTTATGTCTTTGAATAAAATTTGGTTTTCTCTCTGACCAATGCTTAGAGAGCTGGTGCATCTAGTTTTTTTAAGAAAACTAGTATAGCTTTTGACAGAAGCACAAAGTGATGACTTAGCAAATGGCAGAACAAAGGACAAACTGTTCAGTTGTGGCCCTAAATTTGTTTTAGTTCAACTGGTAAACAGGGACACAGCTTGGACTTTGCTGATTAAAAGCAAAATTAAAAAGCCTGAAGCTGCATTTGACAGTGTTCCAATTCGTAACCATCTCAACACATGGGATTCTGTTTCCTTTTACTTTGTGGCTTCCGGCATCCTATGCAGAATGCTACTGTTTCATTGTGGGTTTGTGTACTTTCTTCCCCGTAGGGGAATTTGTTTCTTCCTCTTGATTTCCTAGAGAGACTTAATACCCCTGCCCAAAATCCAAGGTATTTGCAGCTTACCATATTGTTCCTTGTTTCACTGCTCCTGCCTTTACCATCTAGAAGGCCCTACCTCTTCCAGCCTTTGCTTAGGTGAGTTCTCTCAGTGTGAGGGATCGGTCAGGGGTACTGTGCATGTGTGATAAGTAAACCCACAGGTGAGGATTTCCAGGAGGTGGCTGCAAGGCAAGTGTTTTGCATATCTTCACATTTCCTTTGCTATTTTTATCTCATACATACCCTTGTGTATCCCTTCTTCGTGTCTTGTCTACATGTGCTTCAAGCAGCATTGCTCTGTACTGCAGTAGGCATCACAAAGTTAATAATTAATTTCTGATCATTAACTTCATCTACCTCAAGAAGTACCTTTTAAAAATCTGAATACTACTATGAAAAGCAATATAAATCTGTTACAACAATAAATTTGCTTTCAGTGTATCATTATTTTTGTACTTACATTAGTACAAGGTCTTGAAGAAGAATTTGGAAGTGAGAATTTCCTTGCCATTAATTATTTCTCAAATGACTACAGTCTTATCCATTAATAGCTTGGGGTTTAAAAAATTTATGTTGTAGATTTTCCCAGAATTAAAAAATATACAAAATTTCAAACTTTCTAGGCCTTAAACATGTGTTTCCAGAACAAATATGTCTTTAGTTGGTTTCCATAGAAAGTTGTATCTGTGTGTAGCAACAGCTTTGGACTTCAGATAACAAAATGCTGAAAAATCCCCAGCTGAAATTCCCAGTGTTAGACGAAGTGGCCAAATACAATGGGTTGGATTCATCACTGTAATCAACAAGAGGTAAGAAAATGCTGGTGGAAAGTCTGTGGTCAGCATGGAAATTTAATATAGCACAGCTAAGCCTGTAATCAACAGCAAAAAGATGTTTTCCCTCTGTTCTTCCATTAAAGGTGTCTGTTGTATTAGCTGGCTATGGGAATTAAGCACGGATCAACATGAAAACAGGCTAGCAGAGGTCAGAAAAAACCATCGTCTTCTGAAGTTTTGCCATTGATTATGATTGATTATGAAGTTCTTGTTTGTGAAAAAGAAGATCATGGGTTAATCCTTTATCCAAGTGTAGTGGTAAAGTCTTATATTTTTTGAGGCAGCAAGATCTATTCATTTGACACTAACTTACCTATCAACTTTCTGCATGTTATTTAGAAGAAAATTGTTAATAATATCTTTTCTACATCTTTAAACAAAAGTTAGCTCTGGAAGGGCATAACTGACCTTTTACCATCCAAGATGACTTTAGCTTCAGATTCAGAAGCATCAGAGTGGGCTAGATCCCATTTAAAACAAACTTTCTTATGATTTCTTATAATTATGAAAACAGGATTTCTTATCGTAAGTGGAAAGCTGCAAACACCAAAATCTTGTCTAAGCAGTAGGTGGCAGACTGATCCCAGTAATCCTTAGGAAGTTGTGACTCAGCCCTTCTTAATGCCCACAGGGCTGTAGTTAAAGGTAATGAGAAGAGAGGGTAAAGGTGGGGAGGTTCCTACGTTTCAAGCAGTCTACCTAATTTCACAAAGCATGCCAGGGATACTCGAGTCAGCACCTGCCAGGGAGGGGCTGTTGTTCCTGCATGCCCTGTGTTATCAGCTCCTAAAGTAACTGTGGTGGTTACCCTGCCCTGCAGCAGCTGGGTGACCTTGATCCTGTTTTGCAAGATTTGCCACTGTTGACAGAAAGATAGCGCTGTCATGGTTTTCACACATCTGCACAAGAATATGCCCGTACTTTTGTCACCGTTTGGAAATCCCTTTCAACTCCAGAGACTCCAAGGAGTTTTTTAACCAAAAAAGAGTTTAACACATGGAATTATATGTCTGAGAATGTCTATGGATACAGCACAGCCTCTACTGATCTCTACCTACAAAAAGTAATTTCTGAACGGTACCCCAAAAGCTAAGATCCGCTCTTTTGACAATTTTTTTTTTGTGCTTACTCTTACCTAAATGATGTTAAGGTGGAAAAAAAAATTCTCTTTATAGCAGATTTTATTTTAAATTTAAATTCACCTTGAGGGGTTTTCCCAATGCCCTGCTGCTAATAATTACTGTACTTAAGAATACACCTTATGCCTTGGCTTTTGTCTCATATGTTTCATTGAAAGAGAAGCCTGTGGTGCTTACACAAAGTGCCTTTCCAATCACACTTGTTTCTCATGCCATTATTTTGCTGACTGTCAGAGACTCTATCTAGTGTATACCAAGACATTTCATTACCCTCCTAGAACTAGACACAGACTGTTTGAAATCACACGATCCAATGGTTGGTAAACACTTGGGGGAGCTGCCCAACCACTATGCAAAGATGTTGGATCTGATTTATGGAATGATTTGCTTAGCATTCATTAGATTACTTAGAACATCTTTTGTCACCAGACAAGTTGTGAAAGCAAAAAAATCTAAAAGCAAAAAAAAAAAGATTTTTTGTACTAGGAAGGCATTATAGAAGTACAAAATGACAAAAAAATTATGGAATTTATGTTTTTTTATTAAGATTATACTAATTTTAGCTGTTTCTGTATTTAAACTAACCCTTGAGCCTGATCCTTTAGGCTCTGCTGATGGTTAGTGGGACACTCCATGGATATGCAGAATCATAGTTTTTTGGGGTTTGTTTTCCTGCTTTGGCTATGTTACATTTCTACTGCATGCTTTGGCTAGGCTAAGATTATGCCATTCATCTTCAAGATGCTTTCTCTTGCTTTTATCTTCCTTAAAACATGATGCCATGCTTTAGTTAGTTTAGAAATCATATATGATGAAACATAAAGATTTTCAGTTCCTTTCCATGTGTCATGTTATCTTGCTATCAGTTTTACATCAGTTGCTTAATATATAAATGAAAGATTGATTTGAGAATGGAGTGTTGTCCAGCTATGCACAGTTCCCCTCCTTCCTCCCTCCTATTCACGCTTTCAGACTCAGGGGAAATCAGGAGTCATCTTGCCACAGTAACATTTACAAGGTTTAGAATAGCCTGTCTTTTCCAGATCATTCTTTCCAAACATTTAACTGAGTGAAGTGAAAATTAGCCTTCATTTAGCAAAAGGAGACTTCTATGTGTTTATTTGAAGAGTATTCTAGATTACTGTGCTTTTCATCCTCATCTTCTTTTACCAAGAAAAGAGGAGTCTGTTTGTTGTGGATAATGGATTGATAAAGCTCTCTTCCACCACCATATTACAGAGGATACAGAAGATTCTCATGTAGAGCTGCTTGTATCAGTAGCAAATGATCTAATCTATATACAAGTGTAACATGCTGTGTCTGAATTGTTCATTTAACTGGACTGGAGGAGTCAGTCTGTACTGTAAAAGTATTTCTGTATATAGATTCTAATAAAACACATGAAGAAACCGTTGTACAACAAGTACAACAGTAATTCACTAATCATATCTATTTTAATCTTAAATGCACATGTTTCAAAAATTCTGAACAAGGTGTAGGCTTCTGCTCTGCTTCAGCTCTTGCTTCTTCCTGAAGAGTAGCCAGGAGAAACTGCGAGAGTGCCTTAGAATGAAAAGAATGGAGGAGCTCCACTTCCAAGAAGTATTGACACTATCCTCAGACAGCTCAATAGTTGTGGGTATTGCAGAATTTTGCTGTAATTATTGATCCAAATGCTGTCAACACTTGCATATTAGAGAATGGAGAGCTTACCTCTTTGGACCTTAAATTACTGTCCACATTTATTCTCATCTTCCTAAAGAAAAGACTTTATTATCAGAATGCCTTTTACAACTTTTCTTCCCATAATTTTAGTTTATAGAGTATATGAGCTAGGAGGATTGCCGTGTCCTCTGAAGTCATGGGCTCACTGTAGGAAGAGAGCAAGAGATTTAGGTGCTGTAAACAGAGCACAAAATTAACTTTTTTTTTGACATGCACATGACTGCAGCTAAATATATACAGAGACAAAGCCAGGACAATTTCTTTTGCCTCTATCTACTTTGAACTGATAAATGGCATTATTCTGCTCTCTACAGATTTTTTAGAAGATCACTGGAACCTCAGTCTGCAAGATGGAAAAAATGATAATGCACTGAGTCTCAGGAGAAAAGGTAGTGTCATTCTATTAAAAGAAGTTACAGAAATTAGCAAAACAAGATTTAGTATTTTTAGCCGTCTTTCCAACTACCTGATCTCCTACATGTCATCTTGCAGGTCTTTCCAGTGCTCTAATCCCTTTGGAGGTGAAGTTGCCTAGTCATAGAAGAGACCATGTAATGTAATAGTTCAAGTGATAATGCTATTATTTCAATAGCAACTCATGTTTATTCATTTGAGTATTAATACTTGGCAATTTCTGATGAAGAAACATTAGTGTTTAAATCAATACAGTTAGCTGTTTATAGGTAAATGTCCATCTTTCATCCTCATCTTTATAAGAAATGCAATAAGGATTGCAGTAGTTTAAACACTTCCATGCCAAGAATACAATCCTATGCAGTATTGCTGGCATCACCTTGGCATGGATTTGTATGGGCCAAGGTTATGAGCCTAAGAATAAGCATGTTTCTACTCTCATCATCACTCTCAAATTCCAACACAGTAAATCATTAATATTTTTTGTAGAATATAAGTTTTAGCCTTTTCTTTCTTTTGTTTTTTTTTTTTTTTTTTGGGGGGGGGGGTGGAGAAAAATTTAGAAATGTAACTCTTGTCTTTTGGGGTTTAATCCAAACTTAAAAACTTTTGGACTGAATAGATTTTTTAAAAAATTCAAATATAGTGCATTTGTCATTCTGCTTTCTTACCACAGCTAAGAAAATACATTACAGTGAGAGGAAATAATGTCATTTGGATCCAATATCTCTACATTACAAGTACAAATTAACATGAGTTCTCCTGGCTGAGCTAATATTACTCTGGAAGTCAGATGCCTATTCTGTGCTGACCCACTGTGTGCAATATTAGGCCTGTGAAAAAAGAAGTTCCCAAATAAAATCAATACAGTGAGAGGAGGTTGTTGCTGACTGAGGTGAAAAGTGCTGCATGTGCACTACTTTCTACCATAGGCACCAGAAAACCCTGCTAGAGAGCATCTAGTTGCTACTGTAATTATTGTAGAGACAGATGATGCCACTGCTAGAGGGCAAATTGAAGAGCTTCATGTCATCAACTTTATTTGTATCAAAGTAGAAGTGCTTTAAAATCCGTTCTTACAGAAGTAACAAATCCAAACATTTACTTTTGTTTTGAAATTCTAGATGTACTGAAAGCTCCGTTGTTTTTCAATGAGATAAATGGCAAATGTTGAATTGTTTCTTTAAAATACTTTATTGCAGTGCCACAAGTTGCTTGGAGACAAGATATTTTCCAATCACAAACAGTCTGCAGATTATATTGAGCAAATTGCAAATATGGCTGAAAAAATAAAAAAGCTATGAACTTGTCTACATGTACAACCTTTTACTCCACTGGAGAAATTTTACTTGATTTAAACACAGCAAGACAAAACATCTTTCTTTCAAGTGAGATTCAGGGCCTACTTTACTGAAATATTGCATCTAATGTACCCTCATTAATTCTGAAGTTACATCATCTGAACGTGTCATTACATTCTCTTTTACTTGTGTTCACTGGATCCTTTCTAAAAGTGCATAAACATTTTCAAGTATGACTATCTGTTAGCAGAAAGGCGTCTCTACAATAAAACTCCTTCCTGACAGCTCATGTTTCAATAAGAATTGCCTTATCTTTTGAAATTCTTTGTTACAGCTTAGACTTGAGCAGTATAAACCAGACAAGATCTCAGACACTTCACATTTTACTTTCTGTCTGAATCTACTTCTTTTTGTAAGGAGCAATCTTTGAAAAACACATCCCATTCTGCTTCTTGAGGAGTGCAATCGACTGATCTTCTAATATTTCAAAATTGGTTCTTACTGCACATTATCGGTCAATACATCTTCATTTGTCAAGCATCTGACTTCCTCTAATAAAAAATCACAATTTATCCTTAAGTGGGTACCAACAGCATTATCACTGTGGTAATGCAGGGCTCAGTATCAGTTAACCACTGACTGTATATATTTATATATATATTTGCACATACAGGAGCCACGATGAGTTTTGCAGTTTGTTCTGAACCTTTCCCCACTGTGAGTACACTTCTAATAGTAACCAAGCCAGCTCAGGCTTGTTTCCTAGAGCTGCTTTAATACATTTGACTGCAATATAGATATTCCTTCAAGTTCTTGCCTGAGGATCAAAATGACTAGTTACAAGCTGAAGCTTGTACATCTAAACCATCTGATTTAGGGACAGCCTTTCATCTTTTTGACAGCTTTGCATCAACTTTTTTTACAATGAAATCCTGAACATGAAAGACTCTAATCCACCAGTTGATTATGATATTTTCTAAAATAGATACTACTAAAACTTTTACTGAGTGAGAAATAATTTTCAAAAAGTAGACACTTCAGTAGCTGAAGTTATTACAAGAAATGCAATGTTTGGGAAGTGCTATATTCCCACAAGCATTTGTTACTATGACTTATGCTATTTAATATATGATATTTAATATCACTATATATAATTATTTCACATTTCAGCTGTAATATTTAGGGCTGATCTCTAGATTACTATCTCAGTGATAGCTTACTGAGGCTCCTGGGCTCCAGGTTGCTACCCACAGAATGTGGGTGAAAGTCAGTCCATAAGCAATGTATTCATATTGCTGTGATGTTATATCTTAGCTAAGCAGCTCCATCCAACATTTTTCTCTCTTTCTGAATCTCAGCAGGACACATTAGCTTGAGCACATTATATCTGTTGGGCTGACCCTGCTGCTGGCACCTGTTTGTATGGTTGTCTTGATTTTTAAAGAGACTTCTCCATGGTGTTATAATTCACAGTATCATCTGCAGGACCACAGGATGAAAAAGTCTTGAAACATAAAACAATAAGTAGGATTTTATACAGCAATATTAGTGCTTTTTATGCATATAGTTTGTGACACTCAAGAGCAGTTACAGAAACACATTCCCTGACATTAGAAGCTTACAATCTAAACAAAATATATTGCACAGAAAATATCAACATACAAAAAGCAGATTAGTTTTTTTCTTACTTTTAGTGTACATCTTTCTAACATATAGGATTCTGAACAGAGCAAGGAGATAAGGAGTTATTGTGATTTAAAATAAAAGATAATGAAGAGAGTGATAACTTGAGGAATTATTCTATGAGTGGCTCAAAGAAATGCAGGGGAAAGGATCATTCATGACTGGGAGCTCAGAAAAATGGGAAAACAGTGAAGCAACAGAAAATAGATTTTAATATATTTACTTATCCATATTATTGAAGTAACAGACACTGACCAAGATGCTGTTGCACTAAGCTTCTTGATTGATGCCTGGATATGTGACAGAGATTATCCCAGTTCTACTGATTTCAGTGAGAGCTACAGAGGTGTAACTCCTTTAAAGAGCAGGCTGAAGACTTCCATTAGCTGAAGGCCAAGGTTAAAACTCATCCATAAATTTGCATGAATAAATGTAGGAACAATATGTCCAAATGCTGGTATGAGTCTTTTTCGCACAGTAATTGCAACTTCTGCTCACTAAAACTATTCTCCTGTGGATCATCCTGTGCCATTTATAGGAAGTAAAGTAAATATCACAGAATGCAGTTTTGAAGAAAGACTTGTTGAGCAGCAGAGGGCTAAATGGTAATAGGCAATATAAAAAACCCATAGGCAATAGTATTCTCTCAGCCCACTGGTTGGTGTAAGGCTGATTAATAGTAGTAGTAGAATAAAGATATAAGTTGGAGTAATTCCATCCATCCAGTAATTCCTAAACTAATGTATTTCTACAGTATTTTTCACTGCAGATGTGTAGAATTTTAGGAGCTAGGCCACAGATACCTGAGCAGTTCAAGTTAATTGAATATGCTTTGGAGATTATTTTGACCAGAGCAAACTGATGGATATCAGCAACTTCAAGTATTCCTTGATGTCTAGGTGCTCTTTCTTTCATACTTTTACCTCCACTTTAAATGTCTTGGTAGCTGTTTCTGCGCCTGCAGAGACCATAGTGATAAAGGAGGTAGAGCAGTACAAGGTTAAAAATGGACAACAAGCCAACAGCAACATTAAATCCGATAAAAATATCTGTGAAGAACAAAAAATAAATTAAAAGGGAGTTAATGAAAGACATATATATATATACTATTTTATATGCAAAGTTAACAGTCTAATTACATATATGTACAATGTTTCTGGCAAGATCACATTTTCTGACATATGCAACATAAGAACATATACTTTAATCCTAGAAATTTATAGGTTGCTTCCCTTGCATAGGTAAATCTTATTCCCAGGTTTCCATAGGGCAGAAGGCACTGTGTGTAGTTAATGAAAAAAGAAAAATAGTTTCATCTGGGATCAGCAAAATGGTGAATATAGGCAGGACTGGGGAAATAACAGGACTATTGAAAAGTAACATGTATTGCCTTGCTCTTCTTCTCTGTCCCAGAAATAATATTCAGGCAGGAAGAGGTTATCAACTCTCAGCTCTTAGTAGATCATGGATCAGCTGCACTCAGTACAACTGCAGAAATACAGATGCACAGATCTTACCATGCATTTGGAAGCCGTTTTTGCTTTGCATTTGCAGAAAGTCTTGTGTGTTTAACATGAACAGGACCCTTGTATAGCACCCACATCCGTACTTCTCTAAGATATTTTCAACAAGTGGAGATTTAGTTTTGATCACAGCCTTTAGGCAGCTCATTTTTGAATGTGCCAATTTAATTTCAACTGACATTTCTTGTCTACAGTAAATCTGGCCCACACTTAAAGGGAAATCTATTGATTGTGTGAAAGGTACAAAGTTTGGACCCACTGATCTGCCTCCATGTAGTATGTGGAAAATACAGAACTGTTACACTACCTTTCATTTTATCTTTCTTCCCACATTCTTTTGACCAGTTTTCTGTAATCACAGGAGAAACTAGTTCAGCAAACTTCTCAAGTGGACAAGAAGAGGTGCACCCTGGCAAAGTGAGGAGATAAGGATCCTTTGAAGTGTCGTTCCGATAATGCATTTCGATGCTATATTGCCTGATTGACAACATTGAAAAGTTTTTTTAGAATGTTGCTTAAGTAGAAGGTTTCCTGCTTTGAGACAACATGTTTGAAATAAGCTCTAACATCCTACTCTAGAACCTGTTCTCAAAGAGTGGAGACTTTGTGAAAGATGTCTGCAAAGGCCACTTTGCTAAAGCTGGTTATTTAACTGCACAGATCAACAGTCAGCTGAGAAGGTCCTGAAGGCTTCTTGAATGGCACCAGCAATGGGTTCTTCTAAGCCAACTGGCTTACTGTGGGAGTCTTGGAAATGCTCTTGCTATCATAGGAAGAATTAAGAAAATGTATTTTATCATTTTCTTCCCTCTTGTAAGGCTTGTTTTACATCTTTTTCCTGTCTTTAAAGGTACACATGCACATCCAGAAAGTGCAATTTTTCCCTAGTTTTAATATGACTTTGTGCCTATGGGCTGGTCAGTGATGTATCTGTTTAAATCAAAATTGTATCTTCTCACAATATTTGAGAAAAAAATGGTTTTGGGGAAGAGGGTAGCAAATTCTAAACGCTCTTTCTTGCATAGATAAGAAGATACTTGCCCATTGCTTTCTTGGTAGAGTTCAAAAAACTGGCAAGCAGCATATGGTGGCAGTTTTCCATTGAAAATATTGAGAGCAATCTGGAGGGCCCCAACTGTGGTGTCATGCTATTGGAGAAAAAAAAAATCCAACCTTTACAGTCAATTATGTCAACTAGCATTCATCCAGAGTTATGAGACAAGAGTAGAGAGGGAGTGGAAACCAAGATAAAAGAAAACCTATATATATTTGACCATAAAAATGTGTTCAGTATATTCACTCTTGGGTAAAACATGTTAACTGATTACTACAGACAGCAGGAGGCATTTCCAAAGAGTTACTGCAGTATGTGTCTTACACCATCTGGCAGGACTTTGGAGACAGATACTGAGGGAAATCAAGATGTGGTTTGAGTAATAAATCTAAATTTTCAGTCCATTTTCTCTTTTCCTTCCTTCAGTAATGCTTTTTGCTCCAAGGTCAGATTAAGTCAGTGTAAAGTAGAATAATCTAGGGCATTTCAAGTGAAGGTACAAGTCCTTTTTTTCAGGTAGTATACTAGACAAATAGTTGTGTGCAATGACTATTCTTCTTGCTTCCACTTCAGAATTTTTCCAATTGTTCCTTCTGTTTGGATTCATACAACGATGTCTTGGTTTGGCTTCTATTTTTATGGGATCAGTTACCCACCCACATACAGTTTCTTCATCTACCCATTACCCCTGCTTTTGCAGGCATCATAGGAAGAGGAGCTGAAGGCAGGAAGTCCAAACACTTTGGTGCATTAATTTTGCAAGCATCTTTAGATATATACATATACATATACATATACATATACATATACATATACATATACATATACATATACATATTTATATATCTGCTAGACCTATTTATAACATAGTCTAGCAGCTACAGTTTAATTATTATTCAGGTTCTGGAATTTTTTAGGCTGATCAGTTTCAAAAATAGCAGTATACTTGAACTCAGGAGATTAAAGCAGAAGTGAAAAATCTGGAGGTAATGCTCTTTCCTTTTCAAAAAGAACATGGTAGTACTAGAATCACGTAGAAAGGACAGTGAGAAAGGTTTGAAGTATCAAGTAGTTTTGAAGTATCAAGTAGTTTCTGTAGGAGAAAAGATTAAATAAGGACTCTGTCTTGGAAAAGGAAATATGGAGGAGGAGTGACAGAAAATAGTAAATTCATTAGAGATCCAGAAAAAGTGAATAAAAGAAGTAATACTTTTTTTCTTTAACACACAAGTCAGTGTCACAGGATGTTACAGTCCAAAAGTATAAATGCATTTTTAAAGTTATTAGGCAAGTTGATGGAAGACAGTCTTACAAGAGATACTAAACACAGGGACAAATTCTGTCTCAGGAAGTCCCTACAGGCAGATTGCTGGAAGGTTTTGTCACTCTCTGTTGGCTTTATTCTCACATTCATCCCTTTGGTCCTTGCTAGAGACAGAATAATGAATGAGCTATACAGATCTTGGCCTACTGAAAGTGGCCATATTCACCCTCTAAAATAAATAAAATAATAATAGTAGTAATAGAAAAGAACCCACAGAGGAGAGGTTTGGAGGCACAGCTGAAGTTCTCCTGTGTGCCAGGATCTTTGGAGCACTCCAGGAAAGACGCAGCGCATAGAAACTGCACCATTAGGTTGTAGGAATAATGAATGATAAAATACATAGTTTTCTTTGCCAAATATAGTTTAACTAAAACTGAAGTGAGAACCATGCCTATACTGTGTTCTTATACTGACTGGTGTTCAGCTTGTCAGCATAATTAAACTGTATTGTATTATCCTTTCATTTAACTTAATTTACTGGTAAAATCAAAGCAAGATTTTTGAAAGATGAAAATACTCACTGCAGAGTAGACCTCCATTTTTCTTGGTGCTGAAGAATTGACAGCTTGTTTAATACTGTTTAAAATTATATTGACAAGGACACCTAAAAAGATGGAAAAAAAAGTGGAAAATCAAAGTGTAATATTTGAATGGAAACAAAAAAGACAAAATATTGTGAGTATCAAATATAAGACATCTACCCAGGCCTCATTCTCATTTTTTAGTTTACTACAATTTTTTAACTACAGAGAAGATATTACAGAGGAGAACTATATGATTCATCATCCAGGTCAAGTGAAGAGGCAGGATTCACAGGAAATCATCTAGAACCATCCTGAGAGCTGAGGATAATACTTCCAGTTCTGTTATGCTGAGATCTCTCTATCCTTGTTTAGTTTGTTTGTAGTGTTGGAATAATGACAGCTGTGCTGGTCTCTTTCTCTCTACATGCCAAAGAAATATTTTAACTATTTACTTCCAACAAGTTACACATTATTGATTCTTTTTTTTTTTTTTCCCAAAGCTCTTTTGTACTTCTTCTCCAGCCCTAAGGTATTCTAAAGCCAATGGGTGAGGGCAACAGAAGTTCCCTGAAGCACAGTTTATATCATTCTAAGGAAAGAGGATGTAACTGGTATGCCAGTGAACAGTAGATAAATAGTCCTGACCATGTGATATGGTCATCTGCCAGCTATGGGCTTTCCTGAAGATTGGAGCCTGGAATTACTATGTATTTGATCCAGCTATGTGTATGCCTAGGTGATGGATCTGCTAATAATTCTTTACCTAGATCTAGGCTGCAGAGTAGGTGCATTAGAAAGCCTAGCCTCAGATGTTCCAGCCTGCAAATATTCAAGCTCGATTGTTTGGATTTCCTGCTCATGGATCTCTGGGAATCATACGATAAATTCCTGGGTTTTGTCCTGAAGTAGTGTCAGAATGTGCAGCACAGTCTGTGTGCCCAAATTTTGGAGCTAAGCAGTAGCTCCCAGTTCTTGTGGTTCTTGTAGTATAGATGTAACTGGAATCTCTCAGCTCTATTCTGATCAGACTGTTTTGGAGCAGGTTTATATCACTCAGAGAGCTACAAATGCGTTGCCTGTGTTTTGACACCATGTATAACCAGTATATATCATCAAAGTATATAACATCAAAGGGAAAAACAAAGATTAGGAAACAAATTAGAAGAAATGTTGGTGAAACAATTTAATCTAACCTACAATAAGTAACGATCATGACCATGAGAGCCTTAGCTTTCTATAATATTTCTAAAAGTCTAATTCCCTTAAAAAATCTGGAAAATCTAAAAATATTAATTTTTACACCTTGTTGCAGTATTTTATCCATGCAAGTGCCAATGTTCGCTACGTATTTAAATACTTAATATGGCGTCCAATATCCATAGTTGCAAATCAAGGATTTGAATAATTTTGCATTAGTAAAGTGACAAGAGGTTGCATTATCTCCTCCTTTGTTAGAGCTATGTATGTTTTGATTTACCTCCTTGTAGTCGTGATTTCTCTTCTGTTTTATAAACCCCAAATAATGAGAGTAAAGACAATTCTGCCAGTTTTTCCATCTTGTTGATTACATCTTCAGTGGCCCATACAGGGAGAGTGTAATTGTGAATACCCTAGTGATAAAGGAAAACAAAAGAATGTTTATAATTCACTGGTTTCCATCATCCTATCATCTACCCTCACACTACTTAGTTTAGACTTTCTGAGGTTTTCCTGCAATTCTTTGCACAGTGTGGTTTTACTCCAGAGCATGCCCTGAAACACATTTTCTTGGGAATAAGGATCAGCCTGAAGTGAGTGAATGGGCAGAGCAGGAGCACCTATGTGCAGGAGATTCCTTATATGTATGAAGTGTTCTTGCTATAGAGATATGTTTTTGGTGGGACTTATTGCAGACATATGTCTTCATATTTTCCTTTCTCTGGGTCTTCAGGTTATAAATATCTAATTTTTTTCTGCCTTTCCATACAGTTGTCCACATACCAGTTCTATCACTGGGCAACTAGAGACAATTGACACTCTGCAGTCATGTAACAGTGACAGTGTCTTATCATGTTTAATTACCTCAGTTTGTAGAGGATATGTTCAAAATCCTTCATGCACTGATGGTAATGACTGGGGCCAAATGGAATTATCCCATGCTTGGGGCTAGTTTGAGCTTTTTTTACCTGGTAGCAATCAGCATCTCAAAAATTTTTAATTTTTCATGATCTCTGAAGTTCAAAATCTTAAGTATTTTGATGTTTACCTGTTGATAGTTTAAAGCTAATAATTTCATTTCTCTGTTAAAAATCACAAATATAGCCATCTTGCTGAATAATTCCATAGCAACATATTGGGAAGGAGAAAAAGGGAATAATGGGAATGGCAACTGTTCTTAGAACATGAAATGGAAATGACAGTCTCCCAAGCTGTAAGCCATTTTTTTCAGTTATCTTTTACCAAAGCACTAAAATATAACTTAGATTCAAATATTTAAAAGAAAAAAAAAAAAAAAAAAAGAAAAAAAAAAACCGAAGAAAAAATGTAGGAGAGAATACAACTCATTCCTGTGAAAACACATTGCCATGGTGAAACCCAAAGCTGGAATTATATCCTTCCCCAGCATCTATTGATTTATTATTACCTCACAATGTAGAGTATCATATGTATTCCAGAGCTGGAAATTGTCCAGTATTTTAAGATGATTTAGTTCAAGTCCTGTGTTAACTGCCATTGTTTGTAAAAAATCCTGTGGGGAAAAAGTGAAGAGTATACCACAAATACTCAACACATATGGAACATACATGCAGATAGATCCACTAACACGCAACATTTACACAAATTTTCACAGAATCACAGAATAAGCTGAGTTTGAAGCAACCAGTAAGGATCACTGAGTCCAGCTCCTGGCCCTGCCCTAAGAATTACACCATGTGCCCAAGAGCATTGTTCAAACGCTTCTTGAACTCTGTCAGGCTTGGTGCTATGACCACTTCCCTGGGGAGCCTGTTCAGTGCCTGACCACCCTCTGGGTAAAGAACTTTTCCTAATATCTAACCTAAACAGGGGTTTAATTATTTTAAATTTGTTTTTGCATTTTCACAAAAGGAAAAAATGCAATTCCATAACTTCTATAACTTAGTTACCTTCCTTTTTCTCACTTCTTGAGTTTGTCACTTGTTTGTTTGTTTGTTTTTTCTCTTACCATGTATGGTTGTATTCTATTTTGAAATTCTTTAGATGTTTGTGTTTCATGCTGAAGTTCATCAAAACGGGGACAGTTGGGAAGAGGAAAATTCAGCCTCTGAAACATGAAAAGCAAAACTTAGGATAGTTCAAAAATTATTAATACCTCTCTGTTTTTTTTCTTGCTGAGATTAATGGTGTAATATTTTTTAGACAGATTCATGGCTGTGCTAGACCTACTCAATAATTGTTTGTTTGGGTACTTTAATCATGAATTCAGTTAACATAGGTGATAGACTGGTAACTTGACTTTTCAATGGCTACTTGTGTCTGATATAGCTTGATTTCCCTCAATTTAACCGGCTTTGGCAAGAAGAAATTGCACATGTCTTTCAGGAGATTGCTTTGAGAAAGAGGTCAGGGTCCATGATCAGAAATTTTAAAAAGCTACCATTTCCCTCCCATTTTTTGCATTCCCCCAGATGTAACTTAACTCCATCTGGTACTGGAACCTGAATTGCTTCTCCATCTACACATCCAGGTCTCATCTCTTTGGAGATAATCGGCGGATTATTGTAAACATTTTATGTGCCACTTAATAGACAGAACTTGAATCAAGAATGACAAATTTTTCTCCTGAAATATCAAAAAGCTGTGAGCCTAAGGGCTCTGTTCTCCTTTAGGGATACTTTTGATTACTCCAAATGTGTGCATTACAAGGTCACATGATAGTACATATTTGATCTGAACAACATGTAAATACATGCATCGTTCAAACTCTGAGCTCTGGCAAATATTGTTTACATCAATTGCCAACAGACAAATGATACCTGATACAGTATAAAATGTCAGTAAAAAGCCATGGTGAGCAAAACAAGCTTGTGCTGGTTCAGCACTCTGTGTCACATCACAAGAACATTTTTGACCCAGCACTAATATAATCCTATAATATTAACAGACTGCACTTTCAGCATGTCTCCAGTGGGAAGCTGGCAGCAGCCACAAACTGATCCTAGCCCACTTTTCCAAGGGTGCTATTTTTCTGTAACAGCAGCACACTGGAGGATGAAAGCTCAAAGTTGCAATATGAAACTGGGGAATGTTGTTTTATTAGACAATAACAAATGTTTCTCTTGCTATATGTCTTAATTATCCCTCTCTAGGTGTTATTAATTAAGCCACTCCCTTTGGCTTCATTGAGCAGTACTCAGTATTGTTGCCTGTCAAGTCTTGATAAATCTCAGTGGCTTAAAAATAAACTGTGATTATGTTTTTTTACAGGACCGTGCCTGGCTTCAGTTTCCCACTTTGTGTTGCTTGGGGCTAGAAAATACCTTCAAATATCTTTTTGGTTTAACGAGGGAACAATGTTTTTTTTCCAGGTGGTTTGCATTATAAAAGGCATTCTGTGTTGCTGCAGAGGTGTGTTGAGGGAAGCAGCAATACCCACTCTGGAAGCAGCCACAGAAGTGATGAGGCACTAGAGACTCCTACAAGTGAGCTTGCCTTCCTCAAACAGGTTATTTCATTGCACTGTGGCTCCCCTAAGGGTTTTGAGGTATTATATGGCCAAAGCTCTGACCACTTTGATGCACTTCTGGTCTTCTAGTGAAAGAACTTCCTCTGGTGTCCTGCATTTAAATATGAGTGACAGTGTTCTGTTCTGTTTAGGAACAGAGTTAAGTTTCTGGCTGAATCACAGGCTGCCTAATCCAGTTTGTGGGAATCCTTTCTCTCTGTACCTGTTTTCAACCACGGTCTCCAAGAGTGGAGCAACATCAAAGGGAGAGGTGTGGCAGCCCCCTAATGAGTGAGTCCATCCTCTGATGCTGGTGATGGACAGTTATGTAATAGGAGGTTTGTACAAATTTTCTTGAAGTCAACTTCTGTCCTCAAAGCCAGAAGTAAATGAAGCTTTATCTTATTACCCTCAATAGCTTTTTATCCTTGTTGGCCACACTGTTCCTTACATAGTCCTTGTCACAACAGCAAGTGAAATTAAAATCTAAACCTGAGTCAGCCAGAGAGAGCTACATGAGGTTAAACTTCCACAGGACCTATTATTCAGGTAGGTCTACTCCTATGATCTGCAAGAGAAGTGCTAGGGTTTCATTAAATGTTTCTATAGCACAGAACATAAAAAAGCCCTTGTCTGTAATTAGAATGCCTAAGTGCTACCAGAATAGGAAGGTAATAATTTTGAGGTCATTACAGTGACTGGTGAAAATTCAGTTCCTTGAATAAACTATGGAACAAACTTGCCAAAGAGACAAGGTCTGCCTAGTTGAGTGGTGTTTAGAAAAGCAGTTATTTCCTATAAAGATTTAGGGCAACTTCTCTAGAATACTGTCCAAAAGTATTCTGGTCAGAAGAAATTACCTTGGAGGAAATGGTAGTGTATGTATGCTAGTATGACAATTCAGGTATTCTGCAGCTATGGAAGAAGGATTTTCATGTAGCTATTACAGTTGACCTATGACATACTTGTCAGCCAGTAGCTGCATTGGGTATTTTCTATTATATAGAACTCAAAAACCTTAAAAAATATTTTTTAGCTATTTTCCTTTTTTATGCTCTTTTGCTTCTGTGGTAGATTAAGACTTTATAGAATGCTTCTAGCCAGTACTCACCTGCTCTGTTGTTTTTTGAAAAATATGAACTGGAATGGGTTGCCAGAGAAGCTCAGGGTTCCAAATTTGGCTGCTAGCTGGTGGAAAGAGGCCAGAAAGATATGACTGGGCACTCATAATGGTGCGATCATAATCTGTACTTTGGATGTAAAACTGAAAATAGAATGGCAAAGAATTAAGATAAAACAAAAACTATAAAATAATAGGGAAATTTTACCCAACTTGTCAATACTGATTTTTGTTTTTAGTTTTATATTTTTGCATAAAATCAAAACAGTGAAACTGTAACTCAGCTTTCCAGGGTCCTACTTCAGTTTCACAAATGGAATTGCCAAGGCATCTTTTAATTTGGAATCTAACCCTCAGACTGAACTGAAAGAATAAGAAACCTGATTTCAAAGAAGGGTGTTCTCTATATTTTGAGATTCAGAGGAACATTGATAAATGTAGACATGGGGACGGGATTTAGTGGTGGACACGTTAACAGTTGGACTTCAAATACATAAAGGTATTTTCCCATCTAAATTATTCTATGATCTATCAGTGATACTTCAGGAATATTGAAGCTCTCAAAAATATAAACTTCTCTTGGAAGCATAGCAAAGGTCTTTCATATGTTCCCCTAATGCCTGCCTCCTATACAGACAAAATGTTAGAGGTATCTTCCCCACAATGGATGTGTACTGGATAAGCACATCCAAGGAGCTGCTAGACCTCTCTGTTACAACAAGAAGTATGCAAGCATGGCCCATCACATGACTGGATAGGCATTTGTCTTTCAAAGGGGTAAAACAATAATGAGTCACTGTATTAATTCCCAACTCATTCCTCCTGGAGCTGCTCAGTTTGGGAAAATGAGATTGTGAAAGACCCAAACAGAATGTAAGAGATGAAAATTAGACTTCATTCTGTGTTTTACCTTGACGTAAGTCTGACTTTCAAAAATGTTCTTCTATTACCTTAATTTCTCCATTAATGAAATTAATATGGTAATGTGCTTTTATAAGTCCATAGTTCTGCTATGCCAGGGAAATGTGCTGCAGACAGATCTGCTCTGTACCTCTTGTCGGTTGTATGTGCTGTTCAAGAAGCTGGAATATCGTTTCCTCGTGTACTGTCCAAGTTCAAATAGCTGCTGCATTCCAGTCTGTAAGGCAAGCATATGGGTGACAATGAGATTAAGGTGACAAGACTTTGAATGCAGAAATATCTTTTCTATAGTCTTCGTTTTAATTTTTTTTTCTTCAGAGGTCAGCTTTTAAGTGATCAGTAGCTGTTTGTATAACACACTGTTATAATGGTTTAACCCCAGCTACTCACTCACTCACTCACTCCTGGTGAAATCAGGGAGAATAAAAGTGGGAAAACTCCAGGGTTTGAAGACAGTTTGATATGCAAAGCAAAAGCCACACATGCAAGCAAAGCAGAACAAGGAATTTATTCACCGCGTCCCATAGACAGGCAGGCATTAAGCCTCCAGGAAAGCTCCATCCCAGTTACTTGGGAAAACAAACGACATCAAGTTGAATGTCTGCCCCTTTCTCTTTCTCCACCCAGTTCATAGGCTGAGCATGGCATCACATGGTACAGTATATCTCTTTGGTCAGTGGAGATGTCCTGTCCCAGCTGTATCCCCTCCCTACTTCCTGTGCACCCAAACTCAGGGTGGTATAAGAAGCAGAAAAGCCCTTGAATCTGCGTAAGCCCTGATCAGCAGTAACAAAAACATCCCTGCATTATCAGCACTGTTTTCAGCACAAATCCAAAATAGAGCACCATACCAGCTCTCTCTCAGCCAAAACCAGAACGACTGTGTATGTTGCAGGTGATCTAGAATTTTTAACAGAAATGTTCACTTATATATATGAAGAAATTGTATGTTCTGAAATGCTAAGATTTCAACATCTGCTACAGAAAGGCAATGCCCCTGATTCTATACAAATACTATTTCCACAATGCTGTGGATCTGTAGACACTCATCAGCATTGTCCTTTACGATGTATGCCATTTAGCAACAGCTGAGAGAGGATGATTGACAACCTAGTATTTATCATTGTCATTGTTCTGTTATTTGTTCATTCTTATAAATTTATGGCTTATATTTCATGCCTTAAGCAGCTTTGTTTCATCTTTGCCTTGCTGTGCATGCAGTGGTCTTAGGTTGCACACTGTCTTTTCTGTTGTTAATTTCTGAAGCCTGAGCTGAACTTTTTAATTTCTACCTGTCAGAGAAGTAAATTCCTACTACTGTTGCTAAAAAGATAGCAAAATAGTAAAAAATTCTCAATAAAGTCAATGACAAAGCAGGAACATCTTCTTAGTACATGAGCTAGTAATAAAATAGTAATGCATTGTTTCAGTGTCTGAATTTTACAGATCTCTAAAGCCCCCTTTCAAACATTAAACACTGAACTGTCTCTGTTTCCTACTTCTGCACCATGACAAAGTGTTATTAGGAAATGCTTTGGCTTCCTTTTGCGCCAGAGCTTCATATGTCAAACACAGTCAAAGATCTATGGCTTGATGTTAAAATGCCAGAGCAACAAGTAGGTTCAGTGCATCTTAGTGAAACTCTGGACTGCAGGTGCTCTTGTTAGAAGACATGTTGTCCCCAGAAGCAACCTTCTCCTGTAAGTCTTCTCTGGTTTTGTGACTTGCTGGTTGTCAGTCCAATGATGAGATGTGGACTCCCCACCTGAACTTGGTGGGCAGGTATCACGACTTTGCCCTGTCACAGGGCTCAGTACTTAATAGTCATTAGAATTTCATAAATGTTAACAATACTTTGTTTAAACTTGTGATTTATTTGAATGCAGACACACTATCAAGAAGTTGCTGCTTTTAGGAAGGTAGTTATAAAGCTATGATAACAAGATTTCAATTTAACAATAGCGTAATAAATAACATTGTAAAAATGTTTATGAATTCCTGGTATTGGTATTTGGTTATAGCAACTATCAGAACCTGAGATTTGCTAATGCTTTTGAGACACATACAAAAAACATCTTCCCACTTCCTCTTTTAGCAGCATATTTAAGCTCTTCTAAGAAAGTCAACATACCTTGGTGAGTTGTCCAAATCCCTGGGGCCATTCGCTTTCTTTGTGTAGATCAGTTGGAAAGTTTAGAATTGGTGTTCGGTCACCATGTCGGAAAAGCTGGCAATGTAAGCAGTAAAAACCCCTTGAGTTTATTACTGTTAACACTCCCTTCTTATCTAACTAGAAGTCAACCATACATTATACTTCCAGTGTAATTTTTCAAATGAAAATATCAGAGAGTCTGCAGAAACCTGATCAAGTAGGATGTGAATATATTCTTTACAACCAAGAATATGTATAATTATATGGGAATTAAGTGGGCATAAGCCTGAAGGGTCTTCCTCCTAGAACTCTAATCTCTCAAGATGTTAGTGTTGGGATTGGGTTCTAGACAGGAATCTAGGCATCTAGACAGGAAATATCATTGAATTTTGGAAACTCAGCACTTCTAAATATAAAACCTGTTACTGATGTATTTAGATTAGTATTTAATTACTTTGTCATAGATACATGAATTTTTTTGTAACTGTTTTCTCACAGCAGTGTCTTTAAAAGTAATTCTATGTACACTTGGATCTTATGCTCAATTTCTCAATCATCCTAAGATATAAAGATGAAAGAACCTAAACATTTATACTGTCAGCTTAATTAATTCTTACTTTAATAATATTTTTACATGCATATATAAAAATATTTTTTAAAGTCTGTAGGATTTTATTTCTATCAAATTCAGTGAGAGCAAAGAATTTGGTTGCTTTACTGTCCTGGACACTCCAGCATGGTGAGTGTTAGTGCAACACATTCAATCATACAATTTTTAATCAGAAAAATTAAATGAACCTTTTTGTATTTTTATTTCAGCATACAAAGGAAATCACAGCCCTAGATAAAATGGTTCTGAAAAACTGAATTATCCCCTAAGCATATGCTACTTCGGCTTAGAAAAACTAAATCCCCAGAAGTTTCACATGAAAGGAAATGCTGGAATATAAATTCACAGGGCTCTAGACAACCTTCCAGGATGCTGACCCAAATTGTCAGAAAAGCTACCTTTTCTTATCAATGTCCCCATCACCAACTTCATTCCTGACTTAGCACAATAAAATGACTATGTAGCAGCATGGTATATCTGTTAATAAAATGACATTTGTGTCCTAATACCTCAGTGGTATATAACTTGTTTATAATTAATACTCTCCATTTCCTCATTAAGCCACATCATTCTTTCCCAGACATCAGAGAGGGTTGTGCACACTAGTTAGTTTGCCACTCCCACTGGGAGATGCTTCATGTTTATATTTTTCAAAGTAAACATCAGCAGTGTGACTCAATGTTTTAATTACAGCACACACCCTTTCCATCAGCCTTCTCTACTAATGCACACAAACTTGTGCTAGAGCAGGTACTTCAGAGATGGAAAATACTGTGCATTAAAGGCAAGTGTTATTGCATTTCTCACTCTGTTCATTTTCTACAATAGACAACAAAGTTTGCTAAAGTGTAAGCTACCATTTGAACAAGTACTAGACTGCTTATCATGTTTTTTGTTTTGCTAGTTGAATTTCACTATGTGGCCAACCTGAAATGAATATTTTGCATCAAATCAAGGAGGGTTTTCACCCTCATCATCAAGTTTTTTGTTTGGCAGGTTTTTTTCTTCCTCTGTGCAGTTTTTTAATGCTCTTTAGATCTCTTTTCTTACTAATTTGGAATCACAATTGGTTCTTTATAACAATTTCTCAGTGCACCTGTACTGAACAGGAGAATAAATGAAGAGCTACATTTTCTGGTGGCTGATTCAGTTGAGCAAGAAAAATGAGTAAGAAGGAATTTTGTATTACTGCCCATTTCCGTATGCTGATGTACATAGTGTCAGGTAGGATTCATTAGTTTTTCTGGACAAGGTGGTACCTGTGTCAAGAAAGAAGGTTAAATTCCCAATTACAATATAGCTGCTAAAAGCTTTCAATAAGTCAGGACAGAGTAGCATTTCATCTGATTAGTGTGCAAAAACATTAAGATCAGAAAATATACTGAATATATGAGCAGGAGATATAAATAAAAATATTTTATTTCTTTGTAACCTTAAGAAATGGAAAGAGTGGAGGGTGTGCTCTTCTAAAAAGAAGCACATTTTCTTAAAGTCCACACAAAATAGGAAATAATTAAGCTCCTTGTTCATATTTCTGCACCTTCATTGCACAGTGTCACATAAATATGATATAAACACTAAGCTGGAAGCAGCAAGAAGGGAACAAACACTTAAAAAGGCAGAACCCCATTTTTAGGAATTGAAAGACAAAGCTTCTTAGTCAACTGGTTTTTCTATGTGCTAAAACCTCCTTGCTACTTCTGAAAATGACCTTGCTTCATCTGCAAATGAAACAATGACCATATGAACAACCACTTCACCTGAAAGACTAACTTGTTCATGCTCAGCTACATCTTAGGAGACTTTCTAGAATTTGAAACTGGGTTTTTGATTAGAACACCTGATAGGAAAATAAAGTGTATCCCTACAAATCTTGCCTTACTCATCAATATGTTTCTCAACACTCATCATTTCAACTTTGTTAAAAATGAGTTGATCTTTCAAATTAATTTAAAAATACGTGTGCTGCAGCATTTATACTCCTGGCCTACAGATTGCCTTCCTGACCTTTCAGGAGACAGAACATGGCAGATTGAGAGGAGCAAGGAAGCATCATAAAAAGTGAAAAGAAACTAGATATCAAGAAGGAAGGGATGGTAAGGGGAATGTACACAAGAAGAGCAAAGCAGATCTGTTTGGTATATTAATTTTGGCACTCCTTTTGAAGTGCTTCACCTCAGTTCTTAAAAGCAGTAGGTGGATAATTACCAAATCCATTACCCTCTCCTTCCACTCTGATACAACTTGAATCTGACTTGGTGAATCTGATTTGGATTCATCAAATCACTCTTGGTAACTTTGTGAGCATGATTACTTCATATGGTCACAGAACTCAGGCTTTGGCCAGGATTTTCTTCCATTGTTGTCAGGTGGAAAATCATATTGGAGACAAACTGGTGCAGGGGAGAGGGTGCACTGAGAATATGGTATGTCTAGCACACACATGTATACCTAACATCTTCATTTAGAAATGCCATGAATTACAGCGAAGTATCTGTCTCTGAGTAATTGTGAGCCTCTTGCAGCCTCTTTGACTTCAAACAAAGAGATTTCTTACTGTGAAACCAGCAATAGAAATGAAGAAACAAAAGTAAAGTGAAACCATCATGCTGCCAGTTCAGAGAAACCAGAGGTGTAGAAATAGTGAGCATGTTTAGTCAAGGTTTCAGATGGCTTGGCTTGATTAGACAAATCACGCTCAAGGCTTCCTATCCTGAGTTACAACAAGAAAGACACAATGAAACCACAGTGCCTCAGAAACCACACTTCTTTGTATATATGACAGGTGAAATGTGTGTCTCTGTGTGTAGAGGCAGAAAGGCCAGGTCAGAACTTCTTTAAACAGAGGCAATAAATCAGTCTTTCACTTATACTTAGGTGCCTGATTGTCCTACGTATGTCCTATTTTCTTCTTTCTTTAAATTTAAAGTCCAAGTTCTTTAAATTTAAATCTTGCCATTAATCTTAAATTCAGTCCACAGGAGTTATGGTAAAAGCTAATGTTTGCATGCAAACAAAGCAATTTAAAAAGTGTTTTGATAAATCGGCTTGAATTAAAGCTTTTCAGAGAAAAGGGCTTGTGGCCAAAAATCAAAATGCACAGAATCAGCACAAAAATGGAAGCAGTAAGGAGAGAGTGAGGCACCTTCCCAGGCACAGCACAATACTAGAATTGAGCAGAAGTGAATATTTATGTGTTTCTTCTCCCCTGCTGATGTATTTTATAATGTGCAGTTCTGCTAAGGAAGTTTTAAAAAGTCATTAGTACAAATTTCACAATGAATTCTCCCAGGTGAAAACATAGTAACTTACAGAGGACAGCTGGACAATGGCTATTGAAGCATGTCAGAGAGATGCCTTTTGAACTTACCTCCACTGTAGCAATACCTTCATTATATCCCATTATATCAGTGACATATATTCTGGGGTCAGTTCCTATGCTATTTATTTATAGTAGCAATTCTGTTTCTATGAAATTCAATCACTGAGTTGAGAAGGCAAAATTCAATAGAGCATACATAAAACCATGCCTTGAGAAGAAAGATGTATCTTGTGATAAGATTAAACCTATTACAACATTTTATGTGATTGATCAGCCTAAGCAAAAGTAACAGGACTAAAAGAAAGACAGCTTAAATGAAATTTGCCTACTATTTTAATGTTTGTTGTGGCAAGCTACCCTAGAAAATTTTGTTTGTTTTTTGTTTTTGTTTTTTGTTTTGTTTTTTCGGGTTTTTCTTTTGTTGTTGTTGTTGGTTTTTTTGTTGTTTTGTTTTGTTTTGTTTTGTTTTGTTTTTTGTTAGGTGGCTGCACAGTTATAGTAAGCACATGATTTTGGATAAGAAGCCTCTATCTCCATAATGGTAAATATTTCCAGTTATTTTCTGCAAAACTATTTCTTCTCAAAACACAATAACAGCTACAATTCCATAAAGAAATAATTCCTTTCAAGGAGTTAATACTCCAATGCTTGCTGTCTACCTGTTTTCATCTGTGTGTCTAGTTTTTCCTGTTATCATTGAAAAAACATGTAAATATATTTCTAGATACAGAATGTTACTGGAATTAGTGTCAGGTCCCTGCTATTGTGTTGTCTCAGCAGGAGTAGGAACAGGTTTTTCCTGTGCACTCTGGCCTTCCTCCAAGCTGAGTATGCACAATGCAGCCCATAGATGGCTATACATGAAGTGCTTTATCCAGAGTCAGATGACATGTTTTGGACACAGTCCTTCTGCCTTGTACCTGAAGGCACACATGATGTCTCAAACAGAGAAAGGCTGAAGGAGAAGATCTTCAACTGCCTATTCGCAAAAGTTCATTCCAATCCCCTCAACTTTGTGCAGAAAATATTCTTTTGAACTAACTATTCTTTATCATTATACCTTAAAAAAAAAAAAAAAAAGTGAAAAGGACTATGGTTAAACCTTCATAATCCAAAGAATTACATTGAATTAATGTCTCTTTTTCTAGAGGTATTTGGGAAAGTGACATTGAAGTAGTGTTTATCTACTTTGAAAGAAGAAATGGCCCAGCAGAAGAATTATTGCAGTCTGTTTTCAGCCTAACTGAATTTAATGCAACATGTTTCTCAAATCTCCACTTAAAAATGCCTGTCTATTTCAGTTTCTCAGTGTTCTGTTGTGACATTCAGTTATTGTGAAATGGAAAATATTCCTTTTTTGTGTGTGTTTATGTGTGGTAACTTCTGTAACATCATAAGCTTCAGCTTCCAAGCATAGAAGAATAATCACTAGCTCACACTATGCATTGGAGTGTCAGCTAAAGTGAGAAAAATAGGTAAATGTGGACTTTGCATCTCTTAACTCCTCTGCACTATGCATCTACCACAAAGTCAGTTATCTTGAAATAATAGCTGGAGATTAGGAGATTAAAATTATAATAACTAGAGACATTTTCATCTTTCTTTAGGTAAGATCATTAAACTCAGTAAGCAAAAGGGCAGCAGTACTTATTTCTAAGTTTGAAGACAGACAAAGAAACTGTACACCTTGTCTGATTCAACATACATATAATTCTGTCCCTATATTCCCCACAACAAAACAGAGAACAAATCTACTTACTACAACCACAAACTTCAGTTCTCGTGCTGCAGTGGTCTGTTGAAGCAGAATGAGAATAATGTGAAAAGAAAAACACAGGATCCTAGACAAGTTGGGAAGCCGTATCACACCCATCCTGACAGAAAAGGAAAGAAGACTTTGTAGCTCCAGCAGCTGTTCAGGCTGAACTGCAAGACGTCAGGCTGCACTTTCAGAAGGGGTGGAACTGCCGCTGGTGCATTTCAAATCCAAGAGGAATGTTGTGTGACTACGCAACAAATTGCATCGCCCTTTGTTTTCAAATTACTGTTTACATTCTTTTTAATCAAATCATAATTCAGATCCTTTTTTCTCAGTAATATTTTTCTCTTTTAGAATGTGAAGTTAAAATACAAAGGAATTGCCAAGTATTCCTAATGTTTCTACCTACCTGTTCTGTTTTGACTCCTCAGTGCTTGGAATTTTTCCAGACTATAGCATGGCCACAAAGATGAGCTGAGAACCAAGAGCCAGGCAATACTTTCTCTTTGCTGCTCAGGTAGTCCACTTTTCAGCTTCCTCACCCTCCCATTTTTTCCCCTCTTCCACACAATCCTTGTATAATCAGAATCCTTTTTTAAAACATTTCATGTGGGTTAAAATTGCCAGTGCCTCTGATAAAATACTCAAAAACATCTTTTAACAAGTATGTTCTTTAAGATCCTTGCTGGGCAGTTATTTGCTCTTCAATTTGTCTGTGTTATTTTTCTTTTCCCTTGGAGTATTCCTATACTTCCCCTTTGGAACTCCTTGTTGAGATCTTTTTTGGCCTCAAACCTTTAAAAAATTTGTTGTGAACAAGCCCTGGATCTCACATTTTTATTGTTACTGATTAAAAGCACTCTTTCTGACAGTATCTCAGTGGCTTTGAAGAAGTTGCTCAGCTTGTCTCTGCTGACTTCCCCTCTATAAAATAAGAACGATACCTGTAGACTTGAATTCATTAGCATTTTTGAGCAATGAATTAATTTGCAAAAATGTATAAGTAGAGTTCTTTAAATGCTTAAACTTTAGGTCCTTTTTGCATTGTCATTCCATTCCTATCATATCCAGACCTGTCTCAGGGTCTTCTGCTGAGCACTCTGCAGCAGTATTTTCTACAGTAGGTGTTTTATTACTTACCAGAAATTCCATCTTTAGGACCCTAAAGCCCTCTAAACATCAGGTATTCTCTCCTCCGAGTTTTGTGAATGTCCTTATGTACCCACTTTGCCTGAGAGATGGGAGCGGATGGGAGGAGTATGGCAGCTCCCAAACTTTCCTGTCTGCCTTCTCAGTCCATTCCCAGTTTTCAGCAGTTGGACTTCTTTCTTCCTCCACTGTTATGTCCCCACCCTCCCTTTTGATCTCTCCTGGAGCAATTTTTGCCTATGCAGAGGGGGTATGAGAGCAATCTATATTTCATAAATATATAATATGTTGTCTTTCTGAAAACAAACATAAGCTGATCATCTTCATTATTTAAGAGTGCAGGTCATAAAATAGACTCTTAGAATACTTTAATATGTCTGAAAACTCAAGAATGTATGTCCTAATTTTTTAATCTATGTAATGGGTGGTTTCTAAGCTCTTTGATCAAGGATCACTGTTGGCTCTTTTCTTATCCTTCTTATGACCTTACCATGAAATTTATAACTGACTAGTTTTTATAAGATTATTGTGTTTCACTAATGAGTGACTATGACCACTGAAGTGTCCCTAATATGAAACCATTCTAATAACTTCACTTTAGGACCTGAACTCAATTTTTTTGAAGGTGAGGTGGGGGATGATTCTGGATGGCATCATTCAAGAATGTTTAAAAAATATGACAATGACATTTTATAGAAAATCTTTGCTAATGTCTCTTAAAAATGATACTTCAAAACAAGACCAAGCATATAGTAGTAGCGATTTTTGTTGTTTCACTCTTCCTTTGGCATGTATACTTTGTTAGGGAGAATATTTTGTGCTCAAAAGAATAGGTACCACAACAACTTAAGTAAATGTCTGCACATTACAAAATGAAAAAATACCCCATTTATGTGCCATACTGGCTAAGACAGAGTCATGTAGGAATCCTGTATGCACTCTGTAAGTATGTTGGTAGCACATTTCTTTTTTTTTTAAATTTCCTTGCCTTTCTAGAGTTATCTCCATTTCTACTGGGCATTTGGCAGGTACAAACTCAACTCCTCATATTCTGCAGCAACTAAATCCTGGCACTTTTCAGGAAAAGTTGCTTCAAAATAATAATTTTTAAAAGGTCCTTCTTAATCTATTTATGGTTGTTGAAGCATTATAATGCAAGTGAACCTAAACTATTTAAATCATGATTATGTTAATTTGGCTTATTGTCATAAGTTCTAATTATGACATGATGGCATTAAGTAGAATTAAACACAATTATAAATTTTAAGTGCACATACCTATCTTAAAGGCTTGCTGAAGCCTTGATTTACTTTGAAGTGGCTGGTTGCAAAAGAACCTGTGCTTTAATTGTCCACAAGGGTTACCTGAGGTAACCACTGCTGGTGGAGCACAACCTCACACCTGAAAGGGTGGAAGTCACTGCAGTCAAAGCACCAGGTATGAAACTGCTGCCAGCACTTGTGTACCAGGCTGCTCATACAGGGAAACAGTTCGGGTCCTGCTACTGGCTGCATGTGCAGATTAGCACTTAGCATAGTTTGGATTTATCTTCAATATTTTTTTTTTTTTTCCAAGCTTTTTTTTTTGAGCTGAAAAATGGAAAGAAAATAAAAGATTCTGCTTCAGTAAACAAAGTGACACATTTTCCAAGCACCATTCTGAAGCACGAGGAAAACAAGACTGTCTCTCAGTCCTGTGTAAGGGTATTTTCACCCAATTGTGGGGAGTGGGAAGGGGCAAGGGAGTTAATTTATGACAGAAAGAATTCACTTACTTGTACTGCTCACAGAACAGGAACCTATATCTTACACTACAGAAAAAAATTACCTAAACACAAAGTTAATAATCTAAAGCAGGTAGGGGGGAGGAAGAAGGTGTCTACTCACTGTCTATTCACTGTCTTCTAATAATTTCTTAGTTGTCCCAAGTTTGTAATATGCACCTGGTTACAGGGCACTCAGAGAATTTCTTCTTGATCTTATGAGATTAAGATGTTTGCCTGAGATGAGGGAAACCTAATTTGCAGGTATTTGCAAATTAATGAACAGCAAATAAGAGACAGAAAGCACTATTCCTCTTATCTTTCCCCTCTGAAGCTCTGCAGTTTGGTGGTGATTTTATTTTCTGGAAGAGGTGGAGACAAATCCTTTCGCTAAAGGAAGGATTTGAACTTGTGTCTGCCATAGCTTGGGTATGTACTATGAACACTAAATAAAAAGAAGGAAAGCCCGCTTCTAGTCCTACCACAAAACAAATGTAAATTGGTTAATTAATTTGATCAGAGTTTGGATGGTTTTGGGTTTTTTTAATTCATTTTTGATAGTGAACCTGCTCAGTAAATAACCCAAAGAGAAATGGAGGTGATGAAATTAACGAAAATGATAGTTCATGCTGTTCAGTGCCACCTTTCCCAAGCAACACAAAATTACTATTGCTTTTCTGTTGTTTATTGTCCATTTTGCTGACACTGCTTCAGCATATGAATGGAAAAATAGTGATCATAAGTTATATCCAGCTATATTACAGCATCTACTCAGGTTATGGAAGCAAGCCATCTTTAAAATGACTGGTCTGTTTAAGCATTGCTTGTGAAGGGAGTTGTATATACAGGTGATCCTGCTTTTGCAACATATTTTAAAAATAAATAATCTAAATAATTCCAAAGCCAAACTGTATGGGTTTTAAACTCATTTTGGCTCCCTTCTTCTTTAAGAGGAACTGAAAAGAACCTGTTTATGACTTCATGCCTGCAAAAGACTGTAAGACAGATTTTTCAAATTAAGTCAGCTGGTGAAGTTGTAGGAAAACATAATTTAGAGCAGTTTATTATTCATTCACTGACATCCCAATTTATATTCCTACCATACTTCTGGGCTTTATGTTCCAGCCTTTATAAACACTGATGCTTATTTTCCCTCTGAGTCAGGAAGGAATAAAGGAAATCTTCCTTTCTATGCTTCTACAGTGATAGTCTTAAAAGCAAAAAATATTGCAAAGAATATGTGTGACAGAGTCTCTGTTCAATAGGGACAGGGGAAATAAAATAATTTAGAAATGTCTTCATTTGTAAATTAAATTTGAAATTTATTTTTCTCATCAGAAATTAGATTACTCAAGGTATATACACTGGGGCATGTAGCATGGAAGAAGACATTGTCTGAACATGTGATGAGAAAGGGGGACCTTACATTGTTGTACTGTAAGAAGTGACCTCACATAGGATGCACTTCCATAACTGAACTGCAGTGCTGAGGCCAGGGTCTATGCAGGTCCATGACTCCCCATACCAGACAAATCAGTGGGACAAAGAGTCTTCATGCAGTTTTGAAAGTTTTTGAGATGTGGATTTGGATTAGGAAGGAGGGGAGGAACATTGCTGGAGACTAAAGAAAATAATGAAGACTGTCTCAGGTCTCTATCACATTTTCTATGTGAACATTGTGCAATTCAGGAAACCAACAGAAAATTTACCCTCACCTTTGATAGGAGAAGCATGAAACTTACCCTTTATAGCTCTTGAACTTTCACTTCTAAACATCTGGCAAGCAAAACATTGAAAGCAACTCAAGCATGATAATTTGGCACAAGTTCAAAAACAGAAGAAACAGGAACAGGTTGAGAAGAAGTGCCTAGAAATTTGGTTTTGACAGCCAAGGCTACAATCTGTTAGAAGTCTAACACCGATAAAGATGGAGTCTTGGCTTTTCCTTTTTATTTGCCTTTGTCTAGCAGGTTTTTTTAATCACTTCTTAAGAAGGGAGGTGTGATGATCAACGCAGTTTTGAGATGAATAATTTAAAGAGCTTACACTAACTTTCCTGTGAGGGTTGCCAGACCTGGGCAGACTTTCTTCTGGTGCCAATTATAGGACATTAAGGTAATACAGAATAAACAAGCTTGCTCTTCTTTGCATTAAGAAGCAGGTAGAACTGTTTGTCTCATGTTGTCAGAAAACATTTTTACCATTATTTGGATGCTATGGTAAAAGGGGTTGCATTTTTTGACTGGAAATCTAACTACAGCTTTCTTGGCGAACTATATTTCCTATGATGGTTTAAGAAAGACAGAAATGGGGACCTGCTGAGAAGAGAATAGGCATTTACAGTGAGAATTCTGGAACTTAGATTCTTGTTGGAAGGAAAATAGATCTTTTTATTATTTTGATTAATTTTTAGCTTGTGGAGTGGCAGTTATCTATTTATGCTCTAAGGAATATACATTTCATAGGTTTAGCATCCATTTTAAAAGCATGATCTGAGGAAAGGAAGCCAGAATGGTGAAATTTTCTCCCTCTCAGCTGTTAGTCTAGCTCTCTTTGAAAATACCTGTGGGCAATAAGACTGTTGACAAAAGGTCCTATCCACTGTGAGAAAACAAAAGAATAAGAAATCCTAGTTCTTCAAGCAAAGACATGTCCACTGTTTTCAGAAGTTAGTCGCATCTGATTGTTTGATCAAGCTTTTGTAGTAATAACACAAGCTGGTTTTGCAATAGCGATATTAGAAAATGTAACTAGTGAAGGATTGCCCAACATTCTGCATGTTTTAATGAGCATGCAGCTCTGAATTTTTTTTATTTTGCATTGCCATTTTGTTGCTCATGTCAAGAACAGAGATGCTGTTACAAAGTTCCCAGGAGAACAGATTTTATATGGTCAGATCAGAACACACAATGAAGGTAACATAACAAAAGGAAGGTGTTAAAAAAGCTATTTGGAACCAAAATTATTTTTCTTCCAAAATTAACACTTAGCCTTGCTATCTTTTCAGAAAGAATATCTGAAAGCCTTGTTGGATCAACCAGTTGTTGGTAGGTCTTCATGGTAGCTAGCCTGGCTGTTTTTAGGCCCCTTTTAGGTCTAGATTCACAGTCCAAGTTTTCTGTAAGTCTCATCTTCCTTCCATGTAGAGATGGGATATTTGTGCATGTAAAAGGCAGAGAAAAGAAGAAGAAAGACATCTTTTAGGTAAGTAAGCAGGCATTATCCTAATTCTTGTAGCTTCTGAGATCTGTTTGTGTAAAATGATTCATTACTTCTTAAATAAAACAAAGTCTAAGGACAGTGGAATGACTCCTTCTTTTAGGGTATCCATTTGAAGCATTGCTTCTGTCACCAGTTCTGGAAGTTCTTGTCTCATTCTTCAAAAGAAGGCAACACTGCTTCAGAGGTGTTTCCCATTTTTGCTGTAAATCAAGACTCTAGGCCTTCAAAACACTCTAACTATAATTACATAGTTGAATTAGTTCTGATAAAGTCCCTTTGGAAAGAGTAGGTGTTGAAAAATTCCACTGGTTTCATATTGCACTTGGGTTTTACCTGGTGATAAAGTAAAGCAAATATTCATGAACAATAAGTCCCTGCTTTCTATAGTTTTTGTTTATAGTATTAAGGAATGTTTTCTTTTGATAGAGATCAGGAGATTCAGTTGGTCATGCTGATGGAATTTGAAGAGAAATGTTTGACCACAGTCATATCACAGTGTGGGAAGAGTTCTTTTGTAAAATGAACCATTCTGAAGATAGTGGAGGGAATACCTAAAGGTAAGACAAAAAGAGAGATGAAGTTTTAGCATGTGGCATTCTTCAAAAACATGGCAAACCTGTTAGTAAGTATCCCAAAAAGTAAGCAATTCAGACTAAGTGGAGAGGAGTTAACACATTTGCTCCTGTTTTGATGGGATTAGGAAAAGTCTGTTGAAACATTGAGTCAATTCATGCTGAAATCTTCTTGATTAGCAAAAAGAGCACAGGGAGAGCTCATAGTTTTACCTCCTTCCCAAATATGCTGAGCTTTATTCATTTCCTATGTTTTAGCCCACGGTCATTGAGATGTGGAGGAACTCAACTCTGATTTAAATCACCCTGAAACACTGCTATTGTGTGACCTATAATAACAATACTTGCCTAACCCCTTTATTTCCTTGTAGTGGGGACATAAATCCTCTTTATAAAACTTCAATTAAGATTTTTTTTAGAAACATTTATGTGTTTGTAGACTGGAGTCTCCCTGTAGAATAGCTATCTACACAAATTACACTTTTGAGCTCAGTCACACTCCTGGATTAAAAAAAAAAAATCACATTTATGAGTGAGCTTCATAAAATGCCCTCATGCATGTATAATCAAATTAATAACATATGCATTAGCAAAGTAGTTGAGATGATTTTTGACAGAGTTGGAAACAGCTGAAATCAGGGATTTTGCAGTTGTCTGTGTCAAGTGTAATTGTGACCTTTGCCACACTCTTTTCCTTAATTTAGCTTCCTAGTGTTAAAAGTCAGCTGTTCCAGGCTGTCTGCATTCACTGAGAATTGTTGGTGCACAGTGGTTTAGCACAGGGCAGTCTGTCAGCATGCTGCACTGTACAGCCTGTGGATTAGTGTGCCTTGGCCTTTTCCCAGGTGCCACTCATGCACAGCAGAGAGTTTAAAATTGCCTGCAGGGAAAATTAAATTAATGTTTCCTGCTATAGTTTTGGATGTGACCCCAACAGGTCCATTCTGAACCAGGATAAAATAGTAGAAAGTGTCACATTTCGATATGACAAGATGGAAAATATTTTTATTGGAGTATCAGGTTTGGTTGTAAGTTCTTTTGTGGTCCATATGTGTTTTCAGCACTCAGGATTGCTAATGAAAGCAGTAATGCTGGATTTGGTGTAAAACACCATCTAACTTCTACTTCAGCTAAATTTTAGGATTGAAACAAAGTACAGCCTTTGTGTTAAAGGCTAAGGCTTAATTTGTGTCTTTATTTGTGTGAAATTGTGATATATGATAGATTTTTTTCATTTATTTATCTGATCAGGTGCACAGTTTACTTTAGGAAGAAGGGGGATTAATTTCCACGAATCTTACATTATTAAGCACCACAGTATAAACATGAAGTATTTATCATTATCTTCCATGACTGTATTAGTAGTGTAGTTGGAAAAAAACCTCTTCAGAAACAACCTCCCCTTCATCTTCCAAATTATCTTTTGCAATTAAATGTGGTAATTTCCTGAAATATTTCCTGAGAATTTGTGAGCAATGACTACATTGACAAAATTTTGTTTTGTGAATCATTACTTGCTAATTTTTCATTTATTCTGGCCAGACATCTCCACTCTGTTAATGGATTCAAGATATTTAACAGGAAATTATTTTCAACCAGATGAGTTGGCTGGTCTGTATTCTTATAATCTCCGACGATTCAACTTCTTCTTGAGATCAGTGATTCAGAAAGCCATATGGGATTTTTTAATGTTGGGTACAATATTTGAACATTAGAAAAGGGAGGTTTCTTAGCTTTTCATTTCCCTTAAGTAATATAGAGCAAGATAAAAGACAGACAATGTCATTTTCTGCCTTCCTGTTCCCTCATTCTGCAAAACTAAATATCATAAGTGGTCAAAATGGAAATTTAAACATCCTAATATGGTGATATAGATAACCTCTGAGAGAATGAATTAGTATACCCATGCATGTCTGTATATGTTTGACATCCTGCTAAATACCAATCAGGCTTACAATTCAATATTCACCTGTTTTGATCTTTGAATGTCTGCTTAAATCAAGAGAATGCATAATTGTTGACTGTTGATAATCAGCTTGGGCAAATACTCTGCAGTTAGAGAAGAAAAGGTCACTGTTGTAGGTGAGTGCATTTACATGTACTTCTTCAGTAACTGAAGGTGTTTTTTGCCATACTAAATGAAATCAAAACAAATAGCCCACATGAAAAACAGTGCTGTAAGGCCAGATCACCCTTGATTTCATTTCACCAGAAAGTTGGTCTGGAATAGATGAATGTATTGATGGAGTAGAAATGACAGCCATGGGTAAAATTCTCTTTTCCTGGATCTGTGTATTTTTCATTTCAGAGCAGACCCTTATGAAAATGATTGTCACTTCAAATGAGCTGCTGGCTCAAGATGTGATCCTATTTTACTTTTGGGTACATGTGCCCAAAGCACTTAGCTTACCTCTTTTGATGTCCTACATTCTGCATTCTCTTGTCCAATAGTGTACGAGGATGGGAGAGACCAGGTGAGTAAATCTCTCCAGGGGACAGCGAAATTTGCAGCCAGGGAGAGTCAGGGGGTGAGGCTCCCTCAAAGAATTATTCCTGTAGTACATCTCTATGGTGTATTGCCTGTTTCAAAATATAGAAGGGTCAAAATAAAGTTAGGTGTGCAAAACCACACAGCCTTTCCATGCTGCAGTTATTGTACTTTTTTGTACAACTGTCCTTTATTGTACAGTTATTGTGGACAAACTTTTAGCCAGGTTGTTTGTCTGGCTGCTAATGTGTTTCTGATTTACTAGTATAATTAGTACTCTGAAGAGAACTTTTTTAAGCAACAGAGAGTCAACACCAATTTGTGTGTAGTTTGCTGTCTTTGCTAAGGAGTTAAATAGATAAAAAAGACGGAGTAAAACCTCTCATAACTGTAATAAATTAATAAATAATAATATTAAAAAAATATATATATGGTTTTCAGGCTTATTCTGCTACTGACCACTAAAGTGAATGCAATTATAGTGATTAAAATCAATGTGCAATGTTTTCCTGAACAGTGAACCTCACATATCAAGTTTAATTAGTCCTGGGTATCAGAAAATTCCTTTTCAGGAAAAGTACATATTAGCAGTATAGCTTGCAGATACTTGCCCATTTTTTTCCTGGTAAAGTTCAAAAAAATGGCAGGCACTATGAGGAGGCAATTTTCCATTGAAGACATTGAGTGCCATCTGTAAGGCAGCAATGGTGGCTGCATGCTGTGAACAGAGGAAACCTTTAAAGGTCTACTGAAAATGATTGCATGAACCTTTTATTTAACAATATTTCCTGCACATTATCTGTCCATTCAACATTAACATTACTTGTGTGGCCTCATTAATACTTGCCCTCTGTACTGCTGAGCAAATATTGACCCTCTATGGCTATATAAACTGAAGTGCTGCATGTATAAAGTATACATATATGTAAATATTTAAGAAGTCTTAGTAACTTGCAGCTCTTACAAAATTAATAAGAGCTGTTAAATTTCTTTAAAAAAACTAGTGGTTTTGCCTGTTAAGCAAACAGTATTTGAGATCAGATCACTAAGCTCTTTAGCTGATATATACCCAATAGGTCATTATATAACCTCAGTTTAGAAGCAGGAACTTTTTAGTGAGAGCAATCAAAAATTTCTTCCTCCTATGACAACATTTGCACATTCTAAACAAAAATATAAAATCACAATTGAGTAACTGTCTTCATAAGGCCTTCTAAAATAACTGTAACTTAATTTTTTTCTTTTTTTTTTTTTTCCCCATTTGCACTTGAAAAGATAGAGGAAGAAAGAGATTTTGATTTAAATTAACTTTGTGATCCAAGTCTAATAAAACATGAGGCATGGTGTTTCCAGTTCCCTGCTCAATCAAAACATTACAATGAAAAAACCATGATGTGAAGTGGAAAATGGAATGCTTCAGATTTCAAAGTAGTATCTGTTCATTAAAAAATTTTTAAAACCTGAATATATTTAAGGTTAACCAAATAAAAAAATGCTTGTAGCTATATTTTATGAGGGAAATACAATTTCATGGCTTTCACTGCATTTAATAGCTGCAGAAAGAAAACACAAGAGAAACAGAAAGTACTCACCGTGGAATACATAACCATTTTTTGATGGTATGAAGGCTTTCTAGCATCTAAGATATGCTTTAGAATAGTTTTTAAAAGAATACCTGAAAAAGATGGGGAAGCAGGGACAATGAAAGAGATGCTTGTGTTAACATCTGTATCGACTGTTGCCATTTTAGCCATCTGTCACTAAATGCACCAGGTTTATTCAATTGACTTAATTGGTAATTTGTGCAGAGCACCTTGATTAGTAGTGACAGTATCTTTCAAATGAACAGTGGGACTATTTTACTTCTGTGTAAAATGTTTTGGGGATCCATAATAGCCTCAACAGCTTTAAACAGAGCACTCACAGTTACTTTGTGCCAGCAGAACGGTGCAAGAAGAGCACCGTAATGAATACTATCCCCATTGTGTGTGCAGCTTGATTGATTTCCTGCTTTCCAGAGAAAAAAGAAAGAGCATATCCTCTGGCCTCTGGGGCTTTATAAATCGTGTGGTTCTCTGTATTTTGTTAATGTTAACTGCTGAAAAATTGTAAGACAAATTACTTGATTTAAATCAATGGCTGCGCTAGTATGTTAATATAAGGTTGGCATGTCGACAAATTAAAATCCTAAAAGTAGAACTATACCAGCTAGCAAATTAGACAGAATTAGTCTTTAGCTCCTGGCACATTTTTAATAGCAACTGTTAGTAAAGTAAGGGCAGAGATTTGAACTTTGTGCCAAGTTTTGCTAGCTGGAGCTTTGAAAAATGCAACAAATTGATTCATGCTTATATGTTTACTTGTCTTCCAGCTCACAGATCCTGCCTGACCCATATAAAACAAAAAGGAGGCTCAAAAGATAACAGTGGATAAATGGAGCAGAATGAGTGATTAAAAAGGTATAAAATGTTTTCAAATTTCAGCCACTGTTTTCTGAGCAGAGTAAGGTTTAGAAGCAGTTTAGTAATCTCATTTTAGGACTCGCAGTAGTGGAATATGAAGACTGTTAGGCAACAAAATCTCCATTCTAGACATTACTAAAAATAATATATTTAAAAAGTAGGTTACACATGGAGGCTTATACTAATTTCAGACTTGATTTAATTCAACAAGAATCTGTATGTTATATTGAATTTCTTATAATGTTAATTAGGATATTCATGATTCATATGCTCACCATCTCCCCCCCCATTAATCAAAATCTTTAAGTGCTGCCCACCAATATCCCCATAATGGATATTTCACCATTCTACTGTGGAATCAGCAGCAATGTTTGTCATATACCCTTTCTTCTTTCCCATCCTACTTTTGGTTTTAAATGGGATGAGATTTCAGCTTACCTCCCTGCAAACGTGATTTTTGCATCTGTTTGTGGAACCCAAATTCTGCCTGCAATAACAATTCTGACAGTTTTACCAGCTTGGTCCTGACACCATGAGTAGCCCAAACAGGTAAAGTGTAATTGTTGATATCCTACAGTAAAGAAAAAAAACATGGAGATTTTCTTACTGATCCCTACTGTTACAAAATACTTCTCAGAACAAATTCTGAATGTTTCACTCCAATAATATTTTCTTATCGTAATAAAATGATGACTGCATTTTGCATTTAGACAGCTGTAGCATTCCTATTTATAGCACCATAATGCTTAAAAGAAATTTGAAGGGCAGTGTTCAACAATAAGAGGAAATATAATACTGTGAATTATGCAAAAAGCAACTGGCATTTTTTATGTTGTTTGGTGAAAAAAAATCACTATATGACTTTTTAAGTCATGTGCTGGGATATAGTTTTACTGAAACAAATCCTATATAAACATCAAGATTTTAAGGGCTGGTAGCACTTAGGTGTAAGAGAAATGCAGAGATCAGATAGGAATATGTATAGCTGTAGTACGGATGTACCCAAGTATGGGGTAGATATATAAGGATGAGATATAAATTAAATTCATATCTATTATGGTCTGTTGGATACTGTCACAGACCTCAAGCTAAAGTGGAAAGGATTAGTCTTTCCTTGGGGATGCACTCCAAGGTATGTTAGTGATCACAACTGTGAGAAGGGAAGATATACACTCCTGGTTTGCACTACTCTGAATTTCTGTTTAAACAAGGTCAGTAAATTTCCTTTAGAGCAATGTAACCTTTGGACTGAGCTCACCGAAAGGACTGTTCTTGTAACAAGTGAGCTCAAAGGAAAATGTCAACTACTTTAAGGGTTTGTTTAAACAAGAAAACAATAGAACATTCTGGGTTAAACCAGCTCAGATCACAATGTTTTCCATTTCTTGTTTGATAAATGTGATATGTGTCTTGAGGAAAGAATTGGCTGGTTGCATGCTATTTAAAACAGTCTGTAGGCAGGTAAACACCTCAGTCTCCAAGTTACCTGAAAGTCAGATAACACTTAGTTGAAAGTAACAGAGAGATGTGTGCTGCTGTAGTTTCATGAATTGTATTAAAAAACTATGTAAGGACGCGCTCTCTGTATGCTTGAAAAATGAGAGGCTTTTATGGCAGATGTCTTAATTGACACCCTCAGAGTCCTTAGTCAGTAGTATCAAAGACCAAGGCTCATCAAACTTAACACTAGAAAAAAAAAACATGTTTTTTTTTCCCCCCAAATTCCAGTGTTTAGCTAGATTCTTGATGGGAGCTGTGGGTTTTGCATTTTTGTCTGGTGACACAGGTTCTCTGAATGATTTAACTATTGAAATAGAAAGTTGTGATCCTGCATTTGAAAAACATGGAAGGGCGACCTCACTGAAATTACAGTGTGGTGTCCCAACATGTTAACATTTCATTTAACTTAAGGCCCTGGCTAACATTCTATTCAAGTCTGCTTTGATCAAAGTTGGATTTTTGCAAAAACTGCAGGAATGAAGGTAAACTCATTAGCATCACACCCTGTAAAATATTACATGTTGCTTCTGAAATCCACCTTAAAACTCCCTCACTAATATGCCAGCACTGATGATCAATTTATCATTCATATTTAAATTTATAAATAATTATGCATGAAAGTATAGCAAAAGCTGCCTTCAAAATAACTTTTTAACACAAGACTCTGCAATTTTCAGTTGAGTCAGATGAGGTAAGTCTAGACTTTTGAAGTGGGACTTCCTGCTAAATTAAGGGCAATCAGTATTTTTTCAAATCATGAGATTTCCAGGCTTTGGAACTCAGATACCCATGCCAGTTTGGCACCACAATACCCCTTTTGTTATAAAAACCATGCTTTTTTGTGATTTACCTGGGAGCTTTGCTTAGAACAAGCTCCCAAACTCACACAAATAGCAATTTGTGTCATTCCAATGGCTGCTTAATTCCTGAAAATTAATGTCCACTACTGGCCATGTACAAATAATGACTTCTCTTGCTTATACAATTTGCATATAATCTTCATGGAAGAATGCTTATGTTTCCTTGCCAGCAACATATTTTCATCCCTGTGTTTCTTCTAGTGGGGTCTGGAGGAGTTACAAGAAAATTTTATCCAAATGTATGCTTTTGCCTCTTTCTCCATATGCAGTAACTGACTGGATCTTGAATATGAAAGTCCATGAGTTTGTGTTCCTTATAGTAGTAGATGACCCACAGCAGTCTCACACATGGAGTGTTTACAGGATTTTCGGCTGTAAGTTGATGTTAAGTGAGGGTTTCTGGGAAAGAAGCTTAAAACAGCCAGTGTTTAAGAAAATTTTGAAGCACAGATCTACAATTTTTTTATGACTGACAATAAATAAATAAACCCAATAAAAATTCCAGATTGAAAGAAGTGTAAGAATTTCTATTGGACTCAAAGATCTTAAGGGTCTTTTCCGACCTAAATGATTCCATGATTCTGTTTACCTCATATTGTAAAGTGTCAGAGAGCTTCCAAATCCTTTCAGTTGTCAACTTCTTCAATGGGTATCCTGTATGAGTGGCTAAAAACTTCAGAAATTGCTGGAATACAAAAAAAACCCCAAACATGTAGTACTGAAGGCCTTTTTACATGATTTCTACACATTGCCATACTAGTACATAGGAGTTTTTAGAAAGAAGACAGTCTGCATTTCCCACTTAAGCAATGAACCATTGCCTAGATATAAGAGAATTTGGCCTATTTGGATAAACAAGGTTGGTCATGTTAGTTCAGATTTGAAATTTATGCATGGTGGAAATGTTTAGAAGGAAGTAGAAGGAACATAGATATATGATGAAGTCTGACAGGAATCAAAAACGTGCTTAAAAGCAGTGTGATAAACAGAATTATTCTGATATTGATTCTCAGGAGAAGGAGAGGTATGATGTAAATTTAATAAAATGGGAATTGTGATTTACTTGCACATAATAGTCAGATACAGAGCCACAGATGATTAAGGTCAGTGGTGAAAGATAATAGAAAAACAGGTGAGGTTCATAGTGTCCTTTTGAATGCATGTGTGAAGAAGGTGGTTGCAGCAGAATAAATGTGATTATATAGTCATGCAAGGTTTTGATGGTGGAGAAAGAAAGGAAAGGATACCATATGAAGAAGCACAAAACATAAGAGAACACCTAAATTAAGGTTTTGGGTGGGAAACATGAATAGTACTTGAGGAAAACACTGAGACTGCTAAAGAAATTCTGGGGAATTGAGCTGAGAAAATTAATCTGAACTCACAAAGTTATGTAGGCAGAGATGGAGGAGGAGTTGCTTTACATGGGAGTAAACAGAGAGAGGTATTGACACTGATTTTATCTCAGGTTTTTTTTGGTCAAGTCTCCTAGAAACTAGGTTTTTGCAAATAGGTCAATAATTTATCTTTTCTATGACTTGACATTTTCAATTATTGGGAATAGCCCAGTCCAGCTGGATCTGTAATGTTGTAATTGTTTTTGGGTATGTTGTCTACGCCCTCTGTGAATATTAGAGATCTGAAAGAAGAAGTGGTACACTTTAACTAGACTTCCAGAACTGAAAATACTTCACCTTATAGTGCTTGAATTGTCTTTGGAAATCTCTTGTTGCAAAGGTTTCTCTCAGAAGCTCCTTGTGTTTTGGGCAGTGTGAGAAAGGTAGGTACAGCAACTGGAAAGAAAATGGCAAAATCCTAGTTAAGCAAGGTGCATCTTGTTCTGCAATTCAATATACCCTTGCAGGATTGCTGTTCTGATTGGCTGCACTAGCTAGGACAAGCTGAAAAATAATTTGGGAATGTAGTTTCAAGGATTTTCATCTTCAGGACTCTAGGAGTCATACTGATGACTACATACAAAATGATCTTTAAATGTTCAGAGGAGTAATAGCTGCGGTAGTTCAAAGTTAAAGGATTCATTTACACAAGATGAAATTTGTCCTTTGACAAAAGACTAAGACCAGCCCTCATGAACTCCTTTGTTCTTAGCTTCTCCAGGGATGATTTCATTCATTTTGTTCAGTCTTTCTTTAAACACACCATAACATTTTTACAACAAATTACCAAGCAGCAGCTGGACTGCAGTATGAGTCTTTGTGCATACTCAGCTGTATTGAGTCTATTTAATACAGCTTCATTTAAATTGTAGAAACAATTCAGCTAAATTGTAGCACAGTTCAGCTAAATTGCTGAAACCTGTGAACTTTCAGTAACTCAGTTTTGTCTTTCATTATTCTAGGATACATGAAAGTTAAAGGTTACATTTGACTGGAATAACTTAAGAATTTTTTATTTCATTTATATATGTAAGCTAAATTGAGTTTCTTCTTGTTTTCTGTGTTAGTTTTAAACAAAAGTTAAAATTTGACACTGAGATATTATTAGTGTTTTTCTCTCATGTGCTGTTTTGTCCTTTTCCCAGTAACGTAGCCCCATCTATATAGTCCCAATGTTAAAAGAACTTTGAAAAGAACTTGAGAGTTTTGAAGGGACAATTAGCTTGGAATGCTTCACAGCAGTTTCTCAATCTTTTTAAAAAGACAATCTATGTATTTCACAAGATAGGAAGGTATTTGTGAATTATAGCCATAGATTCATGAACAGGCATGACTTCATCAATAAATGAGGGGCACTTGTTTTGTGTTGTAGGATATATGTGGTCTCAAGTTTAGCCTGTATACGTAGTAAGGATGAATAAAGTTAAAATGCAAATGGTTGAAAAAGTATGAAAATTGTGCATGTGTTCATGACTTTATGATTTGTTTGAATAAACTTACTTGCTCCCCTAGATGTGACTGAGGTGCAGCACCTGCTTGCTGAGTTTGCCATTTCTGTTGATACTGGCCAGGTATTCTTTACTGTCTGCTGGGATATCCCCACCTGTGACAGTGCCAGAAGCAGCTCCTGACCCTGTGCCTGGCTGTGTGTGTGAAGGGGAAGACATGCCTCCATACCTTCCATCTTCACGTTCTCATCACCCCACGGTGAGAACCATTGCTCCATCACCTATCAGACCTGATTCCCTTATCACCACAGACGGTGTTAAGCAGATGTGTAAAGCCCACACAACTTATCTTGCATCACATGTGCAAACTTGCTCTGCAAACCAGGACTCATACTGCACACTCCCTTTCTTCTTAACTTTTTATCATAGATTTTCCACACACAGAAGATTCCAGTTCCAGTCAGCTGCACAGCTTTCCCTTCTAGCACAAGTACATGCAGGCTACAGAGCTGCTATCCACAGGATTCCTTACAGCTCCAAAGTGAGGAGCTGAGGGAGATGAATAAATACACTGCCCTATGAACTCACACTAAAAGCTCTGAGTCCTCCTTCCTTTTCCCTTTTACTTTTTTCACCAATCCTCAGTGTGCATGCACTGACCTGTGAAAAACATGACCTGCATGAAAAACAATCCTGTAACTCAATTCTCACAAAAATATAAGTCCTAGAATGCTTCTTTTGTCTTTTCTTGTTGGCTGTGGACTAAGCAATACTGAAGCACTAAAGAGATTAGGTAAGTGATTAAGTATGACACAAAGAAAGTCATGTTTGAGTTAAAATTAGGATTAAAATGCTTCTACAGCCATTTACTCACCTTATAAATTAACTCTTTTTCTCTATACCCAGTACTCCCGTTTATTTTCCTCTTTTGTTAAGATTGTGTCTCTGACATGTAAGTCCACTCCTGTGAAAATACTTGCCAATACTTCTATTCAGCTTATTAGGCCTTTCTGCACAATGCTTGTACCAATGTACTTTTCATGGCATTTACCATGCACTGTTAGCTGCACCTTCATCTCATATCCTATTTACTTTACTAATGATTAAGGGAAAGCAGATGCCCCTAGTTTATACTCACATTGTCTTGTGACAGTGGCACTGTATGAACTGGAATTGGCTGCCAAACGATTCTGGGGTTCCAAATCTGACCCTTTGTTGGTGGGTACAGTCCAGCAAGACTTGCCTGAGCACTCATAAGTGTGTGATCACAGTCAGTGCTTTGAACATAAATCTGAAGGAAGACAAAAAAAAGAAGAAACATTTTGGAAGGTAATTTCTTCCATCAGGTTTACTATATTCTTGGTAGAAAAAAAGGGGGCTGGTGCTGAGGAAGTTGTCATTAAAATGGAGTGGCATGAAGAAGGACTATGAGAAAGAAGGTGGAGGGAGAAAGACTGCAGCTGGAAGAAAATTTTTCTGGACAACTGAGCTGCAGCATGATAACATTTATCTTAGGAATCCTAGTAGACAGTGAGAGATTGACTCTATTTGACTCTCTAGGCTTTGGGACATCATATGTGCACTGAAAAGCTGGAACATAAATGAAAACTGAGTTGTATCTGCATTCCACATGGAAGAGTAGCATTGGAGGCATTTGACATAGATGCTCTCCCATATAGCAGTGAGGGAACTGAACCTGCTGTGCAGCCTAAAAAGCCTTTTATGTGGTTTTCAGTTAACCACCAGGATAAAAGCTGAACCACAGTTTCAGAGATACTTTAGAATTACATTGATTTAAATTGGTATTAAATTTTCTCCAACTGCACCAGGTTTAGACTGTAATGCATCCAGGAAGTCCCATTAACAAACATGAAAAACATCTTCCTGCCCAGATCCAGTACTTGCCTCACACTGCTTGTATACAACGCTCAGGAAATGAGAGTATCTCCTCCGCATGTACTGGCCAAGCTCATACTGTTGTTGTATGCCAAGCTGTAGAAGTAACACAAGAGCATAAGAGGCTAAAGAAATGTGCTATGCATCCATTCCTACAACCAAAAAAAAGAATTCAGTAATATTTGATTTTATTTTAATAAAGACCTTTTTCCTTTTCAGTATGAAGTAGGAAGGAAAACATGAGAAAAAAGTAGTAAAGTTGCTGCATCTGTGGTATTTGATAATGTTAGGTATGAGTCCTGTTGGATGCAGTTTTGTATTTTGCTCTATGGAAAGCTATGTGTATGTTTATCTGAGCTAGTGAGACTTAAAGCAGGCATAGAGATGTTCCAACACCATCTGTCTAGTTTCTAGTCTATTGCTGCCTCAGAGCTGATTAACTGGAATTGCAGACAGAGCAGCCACCTGTCCATGAAGGCACATCCAGGATATGAATCCCATAGAGTATCACCAGTGATTCTTTATGGGGGCTACAGTTTTAGCTTAGCAAGCTTAGCAAGCTTTACAGTTTAGCAAGATCTAGTTCTTCAGAGTAGAAGACTTGAAGTAAAAGTCCTCCAAGCCTTTGGGCATTTGGCTGCAAGAGTGAATTATTATCAACAGTCTGAAATTTGATTCTTGAAGTTTGATTCTTGTCTATGTTCCCAGCTTTGTCATTGAATCTTGTTACACTTTTGAATAACATTCACCATCACAGATCTTATTCACAGTTAAACAATGATCCATAAAATGTAATCAAGTCACTTTATCTCTGTGTTAAATTAAACTGATGACTATTCTCAACCCTTAAAGGAAAATAGGTTTTCTGGTCCCAACATTTTAGTAGCTCTTAGCTGAACACTTACCTACATAATTTTGTGAACACATGACATGAATCACAGAATAATGGAATTAGTTACATTGAAAATGACCTTTGAGATCATTGAGTCCAACCTATTACCTAACGTTACCATGTCAACTATACCATGGCAGTAAGTAGCATTTCCAGTCTTTCCTTAAACACCCCTAGGGATGGTGACTCCACCACAATCACATGGTTACTGTGTCCCTGTAATAGTCTCTATATCACCATCTTTTTACTTGTACCTGGTGTTTCCTGGCCTAAATTTAAATATATTCCACTTAGCTCATGTAATCTTTACTGTACACTGGGATCTTAAGTACAGTGATTACTCATTGCTTCCTAAAGCAATTTTCTAAGTTGTGGGACCAGAGGATAATTCAGGCTGAAAGGGGCCTCAGGAAGTTTCTAGTCCAACCTCCTGCTCAAAGCCAAGTCAGCTATGAGGTCAGACCAAGTTACTGAGGACACACTGTCACTCACTGTGGATCACCTCTTTCTCTTGCTGGAGTTGTGCATCCAGTTTCCTGGGGTATATGTGTGGTTTAGGCTTCTGCCCCAACTTGCCTAATATGCAAGTTAAGTCCTGACTCCTGGGTCTTGAAGTCTTCTATGCCCTGGAGCAAGCTGGCGTGGATTGCTGAACTTGCATAGTGTTTATATGGAATGATTGAGTCACAGCTGGGTTGGGGAGCTGGTCTGTTCCTCCTGCTTCTTCAAGAGAGTTGACATGAGCAAAAACAGGCCTGATTCTGCTTTGGAGATCACTTTTGCCTCCTAAGAGCAGTGGGGAAGAGGAACCCCTCAGGCAGTTTGTTCTATTCTGGCTTTGGTGGAGACCTGGGAAGTTCCCCTAAGAGAGAGACCCACTGGACATAAGGTGTGTAACAGAGAGACACACCTCACAGTCTGCCTCCATGTGCACTGTAGCTATTTATCTGGGAGAACCAGACTTCTGGCACTTCTAAACTGCTTCAGGAAGATTGCCTGGTTCTGAGTGCTGGGCAAATAACTAGCAGTTTTTTCCACCCAAATAACGTATCTTGGGGTAAAAGGAATGAAGTGCTTGTGCAGACACAGTGGGTCCTTCTGGTGGGAGGGGAGCAGAAGTGGGGTTAAAACCACTCAGTGCCCAAGTTCTGCCTTACAGTCTGAGAGTACAGTTCACCCTTGACTCCATCTGTAAGAGGTGGCAGCTAATAGAAGTTACAGAAAGCAGGCACAGCACCTGTCAGACACATTACATGAGGTAGCTTCAGCTGCTTCTGGTTACTACCAACAGCTGATTGCACAAACACCTGCACTAAAATAGCTGAGTTTTAAAGCAACTTTCTTGGGCATGGCATGAGAGAAGTTACTGCTAGGACTGATCTTAACAGTTCATGAGTTAGGAAGCACTAGTTGAGGGAGGGGTGTGTCTGTAAGCACTTCTATCACCTTATGCTGCTGATGATTAAAGCTTCCTGCATGGTCTCAGGTGAACTGAGATGGTCACCAGTGCCTGGCTCCTCCCAGAAGACCTGAGTCTGCAAGCAAAAAGCTCAACATATGCAGACACTGGACCAGAACAGGCTGACTCAGTTTCATTCAAAATTAGTGAGTGCTGTTGCTGTATTTTTCTAGTAAGTTCTTTGGCTGATCTTAAATGGCAACTTAATAAGGGCTTTTTCCAAGTGAAAGCAAAGTTCCAACCCCCAAATATCAACGCACAATCTTCCAGTAGTTCAGTTCTTGGCCCAGGTAATCAAACTCACCTTTGTAAGTTGGCCATATCCCTGTTGTCTTGCAATTTCTTTGTGCTTATCAGTTGGAAAAAACTCCTGTGGGGTATGATCGCCATGGCGAAATACCTGATAAAATAGATGAAATTGCTTTTGCATTACTGATATTTTCTGTGGTGATTATAACTATTTAGTGCAGTCACAAGGAATATGCAATGACAGTGAGCACTCTATCTAACAGATGCTAAGTATATTAAAGGTACTTGCCTTAAGTCTATATAGCTTTATTTCGTGTTGTTTAATTTATTTAGAAAAACACAACTGTTTTTTTCTTGACATATGAGAATAAATTAGCTCAAATAAATTTTTGCAAGTTATAAAAACTACAGGATACCCTATTAAATTTTAAAGATGTTTTATGTATTTTGGGAGGTATAGGCCATAATATTCAATAATCAGAAAACAAACAGAAGCATGTAAGTAATTTTGCAGAAATATTTGAACATTAGTATTTTGGTATGACTAAGCTGGAATTCAGAAGGGAAAAACCCAAACTGTTACTCGAGATAACAGTTCTGTGGCTGACTGTTGTGAAGTTCTCTTCCTTGGCAGAAATCAGTCTTAAAAAGTCATATGTTGGCTTTTTCATCACAAGAGGTGATAAAAATGTTATCTAATATGTAAATATATGCTAAACTCTTGCTCTGAAAAGTTAAACCTGTTTTGGAATTTCACTTCAGATAAAAGATGTATTTATACAGATACATTGGATTTTTTTTTATTCATACAATGAATTCTTTGCTTCATATGCTTTGCAGCATAATTCCTGTAGATATATGCCATATGACTCTAAAATTGTAACACCAGATTTATTTTATTTTTTTTTAAATTTCTTAATCCAAGCAGGGAGAAATGAAATCAAAAACTGCAGCACAAAAATTATATAAATTATTTATATGTGTGTGTGATGTTCAGAATAAGATTCAGGCTTCCTGCAAATAAATGGTACATCATAATCACTGCAGATAGCATTAGTTTCACAGTGCTGGTTTCTGTGTTGCTTGTTCAATGTCATTGTACACTTGTTTGAGTTTCACATACTGAAATTTACTTTGCATTTTAATCCATTGCAACCACTGGAAGAGTGGAAACTCTTCCATGGTAAAGAGGGTTTTTGTACAGCTGATTTTTAGTTATGAAATCCTCTTTTACATTTTAAAATGGAATCCTGTATTATTTTTCTCTTAGTGCTATAAAATAAGCATTCTATATCCATCCAGAAAGTCAGTTCATCTAGGAGTGCGCAAAGGAGACAAAATTATAAAATCTTATTTAAAATTGAGATTTTTTTTTTTTTTACAATGCAATATTGAATTTCGAATATAGAGGAAACATTTAGGTATTTGAAAAGGTGCCCCCCTCCTCCCTGCCCTAGAGTACAAGAAGAGTAGTAAGTGACAGGTTTTGAAGAAATTTCATTTGCCCATACTTACTAGGGACACAAACTTCAGTTTTCTTTTAGCTGTTGTTTGGTGAAGAAAGATGCAGAAAAGGCAGAACATGAAACACAGGCTCCAAATTCCACAGACCAGCTGCCTTGCTCTCATCCTGAGGGTAGCGTTCAGCTGTTTTGCCCACCAAGATGCAAATGAATCTGGTAGATATATGGCTAGGAGGGGTGGAGTCAGTTGTGCTTAGTGAAATCTGAGAGTGGGCTATGAAGTTGTCTCCTCCTGCCTCTCTCCCCTTCTAGGTTTCCTGCTTTTTCAGGGAACTCATGAAATGAAAAGTGTATTTCGCATTTGTACTCAATTTCTGTGTCCCATATATAGCATTGAGAGAAATCTCTGAGCCCTCTTAATTCCTCCTTCTGGCAAGGCAGGTGAATGTAAAGAGCTAGAGGTTGCCTTCTATTATTTAACTAGGATTTAGTATGGGTCAGTCAGCCTTCTCAAATATGAAAATGCTGGGGGTATCTTACGGTGTGCAAAAGAGCTACTAAACCATCTGCATTCCTGGTGCTCCCAGTCTTCTCTGAACACTTTGTACTAGAAGGCTAGAAGAAGCAGTGCTAACAAATGTCCTTTTATAAAGTATCTCTGGATTTCCCCTGGATTTGGCTGTGGTTTGTAGGCGGAATAAACACCAGAAGGTTTTGTTGCAAAGCAAGAGGAATAAGCCTAAATTCATTGCAAAAAATACAAAGATACATGAATGAACTTTTAATCTCTTCAGTAGATTGACTCTGTCTCTAGTGGAAAAGCATGTGACACTGTTTTCTATAACTACTCCCCAGAATTTCATACAGTAAGTTAAAGTTTTAATTTTCAAATTTCTCTTGCTGCACTCTCATTGTTATAATGTGCATATATCAAGAGTTGTTTCTGTCATTTCCCCAGTATATTTTAAATAAGGAAAAGAATCTAACTCAGAGACATCATTGTGAGAGACAGAATGGATCTTGCAAGTTATTGAGCTATGTTCAGTCCCATTAGTGTGTTCATGAAAGTGTTGTTAATATGTTAAAGTTGAGGGTGATTTCTTAATCAAAAGGTCATCTGTAAGACTGTAAAAGAAATCACTGAAAAGAAATTATCATTTATCATAAAAGTGGTTACATAATCTCAAGCTAGTTTGAGCTACATAACAAAACTTTTCTTGTGATTATTAGATACAGACTTTTCTAAGGAGATCAGTTCTTCCTGAGGTAGTGATGTATCTTTCACATCTGTCAGAGCTAGAGATTCCTTTGTGAAACATCCAGAGGTCACACTTCATTTCTGCTTTTATCTCTGACAATTTTAAGGGATTCAGAAATAGAAAAATGTGGGAAGATACCCACATTTATTAAGAAAGAAAATGCCTTTTTATATATATTTTTTTTTATTTGGAGGCACCTGGGGGGAAATATGGGTCAACTAATTAAAGCTATTCACACTCTGTGCGTCGTACCTCAAAATTTCTCTGAGGAGTCTGTGTTTTGCTGTTTCCAGAGAACATGGTATTAGACACTACTCCCAAAATATACTGCTCTGCAAGACAAGATTTTTAAATTGACAAACTTAGAAAAATAGGCAAGTTCTCAGAATTGCAAGGCTCCATTCAGGTTCTTCATATACTGTAGATATGTCTAGGAGGGCCTGCAGATTTACAAGAGCAGAAAGATTTAACTTTCATCTTTTCAAGCATCTATTGTATCACACCTTATCTGAGGCTTCTGTAACTAGGAAGGTAAAATTATTCTTACTTTGAGGATGGCAAAATATTAGTGTAAATATTGGTGTAAAAATATTAACAAAATGTGAAAAAAGATTAAAGCTGATCCTTTCTTCCTTTGATCTGATCTTGATGCTTCTAATTCTGTGAGAAGAGACATGTAAAGGGCTGGAATTGTTTTTAAGTATACCATGTTGATTAATTCTGTTCCTGTTGAAGGTCACAGAGGGAGAATGAAATGAAGTGCTATGCCATGGTGAGAGGTATGTAAACTATAGCTGTTCCAAAGTCAAGGTAACTGCTTCTTTAATAAGCATGCAGCCTGTGTTAAAGCAACAGCTGAAGATGGAAGAGGAGAAGATAATGATAAAGGTAATAACTGTACCTCTCTAACTCCTAGGGAATACAAAGGACAATATATGAGGTGTAGATCATATGCCTTATCTTTCCAATAAACTTGATGAAATATTTATGGGATCATGATAAATATAATATTAGTAAGCAAGTAAAAGTACAGCTTTGTGTTGTGTTCTGTGCTGTGATATCCGAAGCCTATGCTAAGAGATGTTGCTGGATCTTTGACATTGTTAAGGGAATGCAAATGTTCATTAACAATGCTCCAGTGTGTTAAAATTGTTTAATGGTTTAAGTTCTAGTATGGTAATTGAAAGCTTATTAATCCAAAGAAAAAGAATTGACTCTCTACCCCCAAATTACAATATGAAGAATCTTTTTCAGGCTGTGATGCTTACTCCCTCCCCCCAGTTTTAAGTGTAGGTTTAAATCTGCTTGGTATGTAGACACAGGGTAGGATTTGACTTGCAGCTTGAGATGCTACTTCTTCATTGACAATGGAGAAGGCTCAGAACTGGTTGAAGATACAGTGATAAGCATGTTAGAAGAAGACTCCAGTGTAGAATTAGTGTGGGGAGAAGGAGGCAGGTGGAGGAGGATTTCAACATGCCCACCCTGCCTCCCCTTCTTACCCCCACCTGAAACAACTCCTTAGTGGGATTGTTATTCCAGCCTCTGGTGTTGAAGCCATGATTCTGTTGATTCTCTTGCTTCTGCACAGTTTTCATGTCCACGTCTGCTTCCATGAGTTTTCCTTTTCTCAGCTCCAGTCAGATCAAGGCTATATGTGTTAAGAGAGTTCAAGGTTTGCTCTGGTTTACAGTGTGACTCTGTCTTCTGCTTACATGTTTCGGTTAAAAATGATGAAGAAAAATGATAATATCATATCTTCATTTCTTCAGCTGCAATAAACTAACAGTCAGAACAACAACAACAACAAAAAAATCCAACTCCAAGCCACAGGCTTAATAAGTAAATAGATAGAAATCAGCTGCCTTTATTTGGCTAATGCTTAACATAGGCTTCTTCGGTCCCTTGCACTAGGAAAACAAAGGCATGTCTTGTCACCATGCCTTGCCTCAGGGGCACACTGCCCCTGCCTCAACATGAATTCTGCCCCAATCACATATACATTTTCTGTTAACGATTTCAGAGCTGGCATTCAAGAGCACTCATTCAATAATACTCTTTTCTGCACATTTTCAGATGGAGTTAGAAGCATATCCAGCTGCTTTGAGGAGTTGGGTTAAGGCTTGTAATGAGTATTTTGTCCTGCAAATCAAGTGATCTTTACTGGTAGCTGGGGCTCTTAAGAACTGCTTGATGTCCTTGCTGGCAGAATACATCACTTATTGCCCCATATTCTCTGATCCTTCCTTGAATTGCAGCAGAAAAGAGGAGACAGTAGTCAGTGTTGGGACTTGTAAGGAATACAAGTTGTGGTTCTTCTCAGGCCATTCAGTATTCTAGGCAATGTGGTTTTTTGCACAGTGGCCAGCTTCTTCTCCATTATACTGATGCAAATATAGGGTAACTGTTTAGAAGCTGATGAACTTATTCCAGATATATTTTCCTTTGGGTTTGCACAGCTGTTCTTCCACTGATGATGTTCTCAGCACCTTGATCTGGAGTTTTGCTGGACTGTAAAACTCCCTCCTCTCAAACATGAGAACTTTCTCTCTAGTTCTGTATGACTCATCAACTTTGTGGTCGTAAAATACACTGATATGGAGGAGTTGCCAATTAAGATGCAGTGTGGTAGTTGTGTTTTAACAGATGATTACTATAATGTCAGAACAAAGGGGTTTAACTGGCAGTATTCCACAGAGTGGTGGTGCTTGTTTTGGTCTTGAGCCATCAGTGAGTCACAAACCTGAATTTTGTGCAGTGCAAAATTCCATCATTCTTTATTTTCCCAAATTCTCTCAACAAATTCAAGTAACCTTACTTGAGTGCGACGGATGGCTGAATCCCATAACCAGACTGCCACTGCAGGAAAGAAGTAAGGCAAGAAGTAGCAAATAGCTAGGAGATGGAGGCCTTTACACCACTGACACAGTCTAGGTATTTAGACTTGCTGATGAGTTGTATGGACCAACAGGATCATCTTGTTTTGACAATGAGAGATGAAATATTACTTGTGCCAAAAGAACATTTCCTTCCAGCCAGCCATTGCCACAGCTGTCTGGCTTGGGCATAAAGCAGAAGTGTTTCATGCAGGTGCTGACATCAGTCCAAACAACCTCCCTGTGTGTAATCAAGCATCAAGCTATTGTCCTTGTGCACCTTAGAATACCTGAGGGGTTTGGGTTGCTGCTTTCTTTAAATTTTAATAACTATATTTAACTTTGAGATAGGCTACAATAACTGTGATTAAAGCAATTGTTCTGCTCAGCTGGAATGATTTCTGATCATGCCCTAGCACAATGCTGCAAGATTTGAAATGCAAATGTGTGGGAGGGAAGAAATGTTCTCTCAATAACTTTTTTATTTCTATTGGAATAAAAAATAAAAAAGTCCTTTATAAAAATACCAGCTGTAGTAAAATATAAGCCAACAATTTCTCATAAATATTGTATCTTTCAGGTAATTAGTGTCACTGACCTCTATGAGTGATTTACTTCTAGGTACTTAAATCCCGAATTTGTAGTGAAGAATTAATAAATTAGCTGTTCCTTCAGAGCTAATTCCTCCCCCTCCTCCTTTCTGTTCTGCTCCTGTACTGTTATCATATTTCAGGGTCTTTGGATTCTTGGAGGTTTTGGTTATATTTGCTTCTCTCCATTTAAATCAGCAAAGCATTTCATGCTAGGACATAGGCATGATTTCATGGCACATTTCAAATCTTTTTCAATAAGATGTTTTCTTGAGATGCTGGTGATTTATTTTAATATTGCCACAAAAGTTTTCTGAATGAAACTGTCAGAACTGTTAAAATGGATGAATGTGCTTTTATGTTACTACACTGTGTTTATTAATACTGACTAGACTGCTTGGTGCTCGAGTGTTTCAAATCTCTCCTTGGAATTTCCAAAGGAATTTGCATTGACTGTCAATATGACTGTTAGAAATAAACTGTATATTTTTCCTTTATGTCATATGTCCAGTTTCTCGCACTTTAAATCAAACTAAAATAAATATTGCATATCAGGGTAATAAAAATTTTGAACTTTATTTTAATTTAGAAGTAACGAGGAGTTTGTTTTGTCAGGTACCTCGATTGGCCTCAACCAAGTACCTTGAATAATGTTCCATTTTCTCACCTAATTTAATCTTGTGTTGTCCATATTTGTCTTCACAGACACATCCATAAAGAGCACAAAAGGCATAAAATTACCTTTAGCAGAAATATGGGACAAACTGTCCAGAGGGCAATAGCTAAAATAGAGAACAGACAAAATGACAATACCCTGTTGTTTTGTTTTGGGATAGGGAAGGGAAAGTAAGTTTTGTGTGGGAGTGGTAATAGCTTCAAGGACCCAATTTAATAGAAAAAGAAGTGCCAGTAAAAGGAAGATGCACCTAAAACCATACAGGGAATTGACCAAGGCCTTTCTGAGCTGCTGCCACTGCTGCCACAGATTAATGTTACCTTCAAATACTGATAATTCTTGGAAACAACTAAGCTTCCCATTATTTAGCCACTTAGTTGATAATTATAATGAGGGTTTACTTTTACAAAGTGTGGGTTTTTTGGTTTGACTTATAGCATGTTTAGCTTTCCAAGGAACTGGGAAAAGCCCTACACAAAGTACAGAATGCTTTGACTTTTAAACCCAAAGTACATTGCATATAACTGTAGGAAAATCCAGGTTATTCCAACAGCGTAACAGACTTGAGCTTTAGTGGAAGCTATTTAATGAGGCGAGAACAAAAAGTGGATAGATAAGCAAGTTGAATGATTCAGGTAATGGGAAAAAGTGCTACCTGAAGGAATCCTGAGTTTAAAAGATACACAGTTAGGTTCATGTTCTAATTTACATCAGTGAAGGAAGATGGTAGCCCACAAAACAAGCTTCCTTTTGATTTACAGTTTGCCAAGCAGGAGGGATTTGGTCAACATTTCACGTGTGATTTTTCACGTTTTCCACATACACTACATAGTTAATAATTCATAATATATTTTCAGTTAAACTGTGAATCTCTTCTGCCTGAGTCAGAGTATTGTCTAAACTTAATTTAAAGCAAACAATGAGGAAAAAAACATATTGTGAAATGAGAGATGATTTTAGTGCAAGCCAAAGAAAAACCGTATGTTTAAGCATGAGAACCAAGAAATAGAATAGCTTGAAGAATATTTGCCTTTATCTACAGGCATCTCAGACAAATATTTTGCAAAAGCATATTGCCATCTAGTGTTAAACGCTCTTCTGTTCATTGTTCTCTGGGACACTGTAGCTGCAGTGGGTTCCTGGTGGACACTTTTGTGGGAATTGTTGGAAGTCCCATAATTGTTGAGAAATGCAGAACAGCATTACTGCAATCAGGCACCAAGAACACAAGGCCACATTTCTAAATTTAAATAAAGGTTAATTTCAATCATTTTTCACTCCTATATTCAGGGTTGCTGGCAATATAAATGTACCCACTAGAAGCTAAGAGTTTGTTTAAGTCTAACCAGTGTCTGATTCTTCTTTCAACACTGTGAGAAGTGGTGAAAAAACAATTAAGTGATTTTTATATACTTGTGTTATTAATTCTTAAATAATTTTCTCCTGCTGTATTTTCTTCTGTGTTGTTGTAGGTGTTTGGCAAGAGAGAGAGGCTTTTGGATTAATTTTACAAAATGAGAGAATTTGAGTGGTCACAAGGATCAAGCTGGGGAAATGTAGTTTCTTCTCTTTCTCTTTTGACATAGTTTGATGGAGTTTTTTTTTTTTCCTTTGTGCCCCTCAGTTCTTGGTTTTACTTAATGTGAAAGAGAAATTCTGTGTGTTTTATTATTGGTGGTATTCAAAGATGACAGAGCTTTCACATCTCTCTTTCCATGTTTTATTTTTAATTTGAACTCGTTTGATTCACAGCAGTGACTTTCAGATAGTGAGCTGAAGATTAGGACTTTATCAGCTGGCTGGAAACACTTCCTTTTAAGAGGAACTCTCACCTCTATGACATCCTGCTTTATAGTTGTATAAAACTTTGCTGTACTTCAGTGATTGAAGCTGTAATTTCCTATTTGTATGATGTTTTTAAAAAAAGACATTTTTCATCTAGAAACCTATAAAGAAAGCCCCACTATATCCAGCAACACTGGCTTCTCTGTTAAAAATTCTTTTTTGGCTGATGGGAGGAAATAGTTTTCAATCATTCAAGCTAATATATTTGTGTGGAACCATTTGCCAAAAGTTGTCAGGTAGGCAAAGAAAAGGAAAAAGGAGAGGTTTATTGTACATTTCATTATCTGCTCACCTTGGAAAGGTAAAAGCAAATATGGACTTTTATTAATTTCCTAACTATGTATGTATACATTAACTATTGGACTGCTAATACAGCTGGGTTCTTTTCATCCTGAGAATGAGGAATGAAGAAGCATCATTAGTTAACTCTATAGCAGCCTCTCTTGTGCTTGCTATTTTGACTAAAACGCTTTAAGGAGCTGGTTTGGTTTCAGGTTAAATTTTGTTGTTCAAAAATCATGGCTGCAATGGATTTTTTTTTCTCATATGCTACTACATTCTATTTTCTTGTCTTTATGTTTCTATACGTAGTTCTGATCCTTACTTATTCTTTTTCCAACAACTAACGTTTGTTGATTGGTAGGTTTGTCAATAATGCTCTAAGAAAATTACTTCCAAGATGTTTCTTTACTTTCCCCCCTTTATTATCACCTTGTGAAGCTGCAAATATCTAAATCTCCCTCCTGCTGTTTAAATTTTATTTTCCTGGAAACAACATTTTGGAAGTCATATTGTAAGTCTTGGTATGGCTTTGATTTATCTCTAAACTGTTCAAGAAAATCTGTAATTTATTGAAGTATCTGTATCACAACACACATCAGGCTTTGATAATAACAAAGACAATCTTAGACATTTTGGGTAAACTGCAAGTAAATGCAGTTTGGGAAATTATATTTATTATTTCCCTTTAAAAAAATGGGATGAGGAGAGATACCATCAGCAGAGATCATTATGAGTTACCACCCACCTCTAAACCCATGAGATCACAATGTTCTGGGATATACCTGTGTTCTATAATGGCTCCAAATGTATTCTGTAAAGAAAATTACACTACTATGGAATGAGTGGAAGACTGAAGAAGCATGATGCAAGTATTGCAATGTACTTTCAAAGCATATTGACTTGGCTGTTTTGTACATTGGATAACTGAATTTCCACTTCCTTTTTGGTCAGCTGTGGGCAGAGATTGTTGCTGCCTTCCTAAAGGTAAGGTAAGAAAAGGGATAGGAGGCCAAACTCCCAGGCCCTGTGAGTCATAGACTGAGATTTTCCTATGGCAAAGAGCCAGGACGTGTATCTCGGAGACCTGAGAGGTCTGAGACTATTTCAGAGGGAAGGCACAATAGTTTCATTCTTAGGATCACACACTTTGCTCAGGGAAAAAGTAAAACAAATACACAACTCTTTCTCAGCACTCTTTCTGCTAGGAGCTTTGCTGCTTTGTTTCTTCTCATAGTCAAATATTTGGACAAACACACCCTTTATGTTCATTGCTGTTGATTAAAAGATGAAGTTTTGACCTGGGATGTCTTGTTGCTAATAAATATATTGATTTCTGAGGACCAAAACATTTCCTCCATGTGAACATAGTCCTGCTGCATGAAGAAATGTCAGTCACATCAACAGTGTGAAAGTACATTGGAAACTGTGACATCTCCAGCTGTGAAGCTGTGGGGAAAACCGTACCACCTACTCAGGAGAGAAACATGCTTAAATAAATGGCTATTTTAATAGCCAGGGACTTAAGGAAAGGTCATTTTAAGCACTTGGTCTTCATAATGCTCTGGTCAGATGAATGGCTAAGAGTGTATTTTGGTTAGACTGGCTCAACTAAATGGAAATCATAGCCGCTGTTTAACAAAATACTGAGTTCCTGTAACTCCATTTTCATAGGAAAAACTCAGCTAAATGAAAAATATAAAAATCAGAGCCCTTGAAGTATAAATTTCTAAAAGTATCAATTTATCTGTGAAGACAGCTATAAACTTGTGTTGGGTACTGAAATAGAGAAGGTAAGATTTGTGTGCTATAAAATTGCTGCATACAGGGAGTTTGTACAGTGCTTGAGATCTTCCTCTTTATATTAGTGAAGGAACTGTTAACTAAAGCTAGATTAGAGGGTAACTCATAAATCAAGTGTTCCATTTCACAGTTTGTCTGATCTCTGTTACTAATCCTTTCACTGATTTTGAAGTAAAGTTAGATGCATCTGACAAAACTAGTCTAGAAATGTTTCTATTTACAGTTGGTAGTAAAATTAAACTGACCCAAAAAAACCCACTATTTTTGGCTACTTTGCTGTTTGTTACAGCAATCTTTCCTAGAAAAACCAAGGACCTTCTTAGGATAACTAATGCAGCATGGAATTGAGCAAGAAAAGCACTTGTTGCAGCAAACAGTGCATTTGTTGTACTGTGTCTCTTTCTCAATGTATATTTCTAATTCCATCTGTGAGCCAGCTGTAATGTCTATATACATGTGCTGTGCATGCCCACACACACATACTCACATGAACCATTGGTCTCCAAAAGTTACAGTGACCTGCCTTGCAAGAAATTGTAAAGAGTTTTGCTGTGTTGCATAGAAACATCTGATCTTGCTTCAGATTGTGACATCTCTGATCAGTAAAACATTTCTTTCTGCTGGGTTTCTCACTCAGGAAAAATCAGACTGCCTGTAATATTCTCTTTCTGGGCAAACAAGACAGGTCAGATTTGTGTTGTTCTTTGTGTTGTTTCAGTGAAAATGGGGCTGTGCAGTATCAAACATGAATCTTCTGTCTTTTTGATGATTACCGTGTGCAATACAAAATATTCTATTCTATTCTTATGTCTTTTTTAATAATCACAAGCTAATTAGCCAATGCATACATAATTCAGTGGATTAATTTTCAAGTTCTGAAAAACATGCATATTCTGCTGTACTGCCTTCAGGGTGTATTTAGGCCTAGAATATCTTCACTGAACACATACAATTATGAAAACAGGTGTATTTCCTGCCCTAAGGAGCAAACAAATGCAACCCATTAACAAAAAGATCTAGTCTGGTTCATCTGATTTTACCCTTTTGGTCTTTTATGCTCTACATCATTAAATTACATGTAGTTGTCTCCTCTTTGCAGTATTAAAAAATACTGCAAAGTCAACAAACTCTTCATGCTTTTAGAATTATTTTCCAGGATTAACATTCAAATAAGGAAAAGAAGAGCAAACAAACGTACATTTCCTGTCAGTGTTTAAATTGCCTGAAATATTCTGTACTAATTTATAAAAGATTATATGTGGACCTCAGTGATTAAAGTAATTTGGATAAATTATATCATGTGCTACTATTTGGTCCAAACAGTCTTCTTCTTTTCATGACTTTTATAGGAGAATGTTAGGATTTCAGTTTTTTCCATAATATGTGCTGCATGTAAATGATGAGGATAAAGAACCACATTGTCTGGCAGTGCAGTATTTGGATGGAAGACAGCTACTAGGATGACTTTTTAAAAATCTACCACATGCATATTGAAAAGTGCACGTCAATAATATTTTGAAATCTGCTTTATTTGTTTCTATAATTGAACTAGTTTTCTTCTCTAAGTTCTTTTCTTTTCAAGGATGGTGTCCTTCCTGACTATGGCAGAGTATGTGACAGGTCCTAGCACTAAGGAAATTGCTGTTGTAGGCTGTATGAGCAGCCTTCCATATGGCAAACTACTCAACCCTCCTTCTTTTCACAAAATAACCCCATCAAAGAAAAAAACTAGCAAGAATGAGAAAGTACAAATCTCCCTGAAGTGCTGCCCCTTTCTGAAGTCCTTGCAATTGTAGTCTTTGTGATTTCACGCCGTATATGACCACTTTTCCCTGGATGAGTCAAATAGGACTCATCCAACAATCTCATCTTGCTCACAGCACCCCTGTAGTAATTTTCAGCTTTTTGTAGCCTGTTCTGTGCTAGTACAATGCACATCTCAAAGCACCAGCTCAACCTGTGATTGTTTTTCAGACAGATGTGCTATCAGAGTGAAATGTGCAGTTTCCAGAAGGTAAGCAAAGTAACATCAGTGATTGTCTGCTGGACACTTACGTGGGCCTTTTATCCACACCAAGACCTATGCACTTTTCACATCTGCTCTGAATTGTGACTGAAAGCAACAAACTTGTGTTTGTGTAACAAAAATTACACAATGTTAGGAAAAGCATCCAAGCTGTTGTTCCTCAAACCATCCCTCTTTTGAAATCCATTGAATACAGGATGACCCGCCTTTGCAACTTTTGCATTGCCAACTTTCCATTACATACTCTGAAAGATGGAACTGCCTGTACAGTAACTCTGCAAGCCAGAGTGGTCTGATTGAATTGTTACTTTGCACAACTCAATGGCATTACCTGGCCTGCCTCTGGTTTTCTGGTGAGAAAAGAAAAAATTAAGGAGCAGGTCCTCTTCTCTGTTTTATTGCTCTTGGCATGCTCTGTGTTTTACAGTCTAATGCAATATGACACTTCTGGTTTATGCCTTCAGTTTCCCAGCTGATGCACTCAACAGGTAAGGTTTTCACATGAAATGAAACATGAAATTCAACCACTGCACTGAACCACAGCAGACACTGTGCCACTGCTCTTTATCAGCCTTGGAATGTAAATTCTCATATCATGCCATCTGGGGGGCTATTTCTGGTCAGAAATATTGGTTGATAACTTGAGGGCAGAAAGAATGGATGGATAGTGCTGTGGTATTTTCAGGCAACATTTGATGAGAACCCAGAGAGAGCTGAGGGAATTTTTCTTGTTAATCTCCAAGTGGGAACGGAATTACTCTGGGAAACTCAGCCAGAATAATGATGGTTCCTGAAGATTTTTTTTTAACTCTCAGCAAAAGCTGTGAAATAAAGGTACCCAGAAAAATAATGAAGTACAGCACCCAGAAAAGGTGACTTCCATGACAGACCATAGTCCTTTTTTAAAGCAGGATAGTCAATTTTGGCCAAAGTGTCAAAAAAGTATATATATTTAGTGACTGTAACTGAGCTGAGATGACACAGATTTCAACCTCACAATCCTTACCCCTAACTAATACTGAGTTTTTCTTCCTAAGTACAACTTCAAGGTCTATTTCTGAGCATTTGCTTTTTTCCTTGCATTCAAAAAAACACCACAATGCTTCCAGCTCATGCTTGGCTGCCATCTGGAAATATCTCTGTTTCACTGAGCTTTTTTATCTGTATTCATCATTGTTTCAAAGCTTTTTCTCTTTGTTTATTGATCCTCTTAGCATTTTTTTTTACAGCTGAAAATCATCAAACAATTACTCTGTGGAGATTACTGTGCTATAGAAATGGTCTTCTTTCCTAGTGAATTGTAATACACTATTTGTCCTTGGGTATGAAGCATTAGTCAGCTGGTAAATTGGAGTTGTACCCTGCATTTCTCATCAGGCAACAGTGTAATGGACATGGAGCTGGGTTTTATGGCCACTGATATAATTTTCAAGCTTCCCAACAGCTCAACTAACTCAAATTTTCTCACTTGAGAGAAGAAATAATTAATCCAGGTTATAAGCAAATACAATTTTAATTTTAAAAAATCAGGTTGGTCTTCCCTGTCATACACTTGTGAATAGAAACCCAGAATGAAGCACTTCTCCAACATTCCCATATTATATTTAAAAATCTTTTCAAGTGATGATCACATCAGGATTGTCAATCACATCACACATGGAATTTGTTGAATCAGTTCCAGTTTCTTTACAAGAAAATGAAGGCAAGAGAAGAGGTGATTTGTTCATGGATTCCCAGGAGATGAATGAAAAAGGTGGGATTTCAAAGCCAGATGTGGTGGCTCTCAGTTCTCACTCCCATTCTAAAGCCTGTGTTGTGGAAGCTGGTCTGTTCTTTCTACCACATTTTTCCCTTTTAAAGCTACCCATATTTTCACTTGCTGGGTACATGACTTGTTTTCAATACTTTAATGGCACCAGAGGGAGGCCAAAAATTCGAGTGATATTTCAATAATGAGATATGTCTGCAGATTTATAGTTATTGTATAATATTCTGGATGAGTTACTCATGATTACATCTCATCCATCCTATATTTTTTAGCTTGGTTACCTTGACTGTCAAACTGGGTGACTGAATTAATTTGTACCCTCTTAAAAATGATAGTTTCATCCCCCTGAGCAGTTCCTCAGACTGTCTCCAGCTGATCTTGTGGGGTTTCTATTTGTTGTTTTTTGACTTTTACATTAATATCTTCACACTGTTCATACAGCTCTTTTGTTCTCTTTGTATGGCTGAAGTACACCTAGAGTGCCTGTGAACAGTGATATTTTTATACATAGGAGATCCACTAATTGTGCTTTTGCAGAAGTATGCAGAGCTCCCTTCATCTTCTCTCATTTTTTTCAAAGACTTTTCAGCTCTATATGAATTACATTTCCTACCTGCCTCTTTTAAAATATTCTTCTTACTTCTACATCCCATCTTTCATTGGTTTTATCATGTTCTGTTCAACAGGATATATATCAGAAATATTGCTGAGAGTAAAGTACAGCTGGATTAAAATCTAGTAGTGATATGCCTTATTGTCAAATGGCATGTGTAAAAATCAAGGGGCAAATCCCACAATCAGACCTATATTAACACAATTTTTTTCAAATATCCTTGTTTATCCTACTAAATCATCCTAAGAAACACAAGCCAGGAAAATGGATCATCTTTGTGCTAAGGAGGCCTGTTTCATACAGCTGTAATATCTTGACTGGCAATGCTCCCAGAAAATGTAGGGGTTCTTTTGTACTGCATATTAATTATTCTTACACAGAAGCATAGTTTCCCCCCATCATTTGTCGTGAACATGTCTAAAAAAATGTTTCTTCTAAAAATATATTTTATTATTTTATATTAATTATTTATTATTTAATATTAATTATGTTATTTTATATTTAAATGATAAAATATTCTGTTGTCAACAAGGTTTGAAATACTTTACCTAATTTCTGGCACCAGGGTAATTCCTTCTGCTTCTCTTCTTATTGACTGCTGAGGTGAGAGCTTTCCAGGAATAGAAACCGAGAAACATTGTGTGAGATTCTGGACTGAGAAATTTTAGTTTCTTAAAGTCAGCAGTTCTAAATGGTACTGGTAGAAGATTTGAGGAAGTCATTTAGCAGAGTGGAACTCTGGAACACCAGGATTTGAGTGAGATTTTTATTCAAGATCAGAAAATCTGTAATTCTCACCAAGGCTCCCAAAGCTGCTGCAACAGAGATGAAGTGCTGACCAAGTTGAAATTGACGCTTCTGGGTGTGTCAGACACAGTCCTCTAGCACTACAGGCATTTCCAATACTAGGTCATTCTATCTTCAGTGAAGTCCAATGCATGGTCACAAAGCCAGGGAATCCCACTTTTGGTTTTCCTGAAGTCCACTGAATCTAGGATATCCTGGCAAAGCACTGCAGTATCACCCCAACATTTTTTAAAGTGAAATTCTATTTCATACACAGAAAACGTAACATTACAACAGCTACAGTCACTGGTGTTATCATTGGAGGGGCTGCTGGTAATAGATGATGAGGGTCCCAATAGCTAAGACAATATACTAGGAATGGTAGAAAAAGAAGAAAAGATGCACTTTCGGGTTTTTTTTTTTTGCTAAGAACTAGAATGCAACATAAGTTTCCAATAGCTAACCCATACTTTCTCAGGATAATAGAGTGTCTTCCATGCAGGTTTCTTCTGGTTGAGTTCTATCATCCTCTGCCATCCCAGTCACTGTCCATAGGATGTGCATCTATAATTCCACAACCATTTTTAATGCCAAAACCTGTCCAGAGTAGTTCAGTGAAGAAGCATGTGTTTATACTGTGTCTGAAATTGGCTCTTAACACATTACAGTAATGTGCCTTCAAGAAATAGCTGGTGTAAGACCCCAATTCTTTGTTCTGCTTTGTGGTTCTCCTACTTTCTGACATTAAATTACTCAGGCGAGATGCTTCATTTGAATATCTATGGTATAAATTACCAGTGTTGTTCTTCCCTAGCATTTGCTTGACAAATTAATTACCAATGCAGTTTTGTGCAGTCTGTGCATTTGCAAGGCTGTGTAAGGTAGCAGCTGAGGGTTCAGCTTGTATAAATTAATTATAGGTGCAATTGACCTTGTATGAAAGTGGCACATAGAAGATTCAGAGCCATTGCCTTTGGCTGTCACTACAAAGCACCTGCTCTTTGTATTTCTGATTCAGTCAGTGTAATGAGCAGGATTTTATCTAATAAGAGAGTCTGATATGTTACCCTGGGAAGCAGATGAACTAGAGAAGGAATGTAATACTGGAAGAGACTCTACCTCAGGTGCCTCACTTACTTGATGCGGATGTGTAGAGAGAGTTATAATCCAGCTTTATTCCCACAGAGTGTTGGGTTAAATGGCATTCTGGAGATGTTAGAACTGGCCTAATCCATCTGCTGTGGAAGAGGGCAGAGCTACATGGAGTTGTACTAACACTGCACTTGTGAGTGGCACTCACCAGTTGTTGGTACCTGTGAAGACTCCTTAGCTCTTCTGATATATCTGCCACATAAGAAGGAGTCCTGTGGTCAAAGAAAACAAGAAAAGGAGAGGACACAAGGTAACTGAACATTGGCTTAAGCTGAGAGTGGCATCTTAGTCAGCACTCATGATTCATAGGTTGTCCAAATACCTCATTACTTTGCTGAATTAGGACTATCATTTATCTACTTGTTTCTCAGGAAAAAAAATTTTGGGAATTGCAACATATATAGTTCACCTGCTGTTCTGTTTTTTAAGATTGGGAGAAGGGAAAGTTTTCAAGAATACTTTTTTTCCTGCAGGTTTCATCATCTTCTGCTTATTTCTCAACTGAAAGAATAATCTGTGAAATCAATTGGTTCCTGCAGGAATGATTATGCACCTCAGGATGATTTCAGGTGGAGATTAAATGAAAGGATCAGACACTTCTGAAGAATAAATAACTTGTAAAATTTCAGATGTCCTTGGCAAAAATACATATATAGCATCTTAAAAATATTTTCTGAGTGTAGTAATGTCTTGTAAGTGCTACCCAGAGCAAGACTTACAAATACAAAATTATAGCATGCATAAGCTTTTACAGTGAGACCTGAAGCGCTGAACACTGCAGAGGCAAAGTGTTTGACCACTCTGACAATATTTTTTTTTTAATGGAAGTTTCCTAACTTGCAGCTTGTGTCTCATGCTTCTTCTCTATACACTGTGTATCTGTTGAGTCTGACCATTTCTCTACTCCCTCCCATCTGACAGTTGTAGGCGAGGACTACTCGAGTCTTCTTTTTTTAAGTCTGGACAAAACAGGCTCCTGATCAATATCCATCCCACCTACCCCAGTTTAGCCCAGGACCCTCCCTGCTCTAGATTATACTTAACTGATGTTAAAAATGCTGTGGGAGAACGAGTAGTCTTTGTTTGTTTCAAAGACTGTGTCTAAAGGTGGGAGAAGTAATGTTTTATTGATAGTCTCTGTTGGCTAATTTATTAGAATGCCACTTCGGAGTAAGTAGAAAATTTTCATTTACTTCAGACTATTTCTATTCAATACTGTAGAAAGTAGCTAAAATTTTGCTTCTGAATTTAATGGGTCTGGGATTAAACATTCATATTACAGAAAGCTGATCTGAATGTATTTTATATGTTTCTGAAAGGCTACCAGTGGGTGGTTTGAACTAGGATATTCTCAGATCTAATGCTCATTTGGATCAGGATGTTAGGGTCAAAGTTTAGGTGCTAAGCAGATGTAAATGCTGTGAATTTTGGCATTGATGATACTGGTTTGTCCTGATGTGCTACTGCTTATTCATTCTTCTCACAGAAGTGAATGGTTTGGGCAATTCTGGGCTGTTAAGTCAGCATTGTATCTTCACAATGTGTGGAAAGCCAAAAACTTTGGGAATTCCAGATTTTGCATAGAAAACCCATGAAAAACACCAGTTGTGTACTGCTGATTTGTGGCAACCCTTTTGAGTGAACTTCTGTCCAAACAACATGTAGAAATCCTGGAAGAGTAGGTTTGCCAAGGCAGGGTAAATTTGGGCAAATTGTAAGTGGTTGTGGGTCAGTCTCTTTATCATCAGTGTTTGGATTGTACTTCAAAATGAGCTTGAAAATAAATGGGGGGTAATATTTCTTCTGAGCATGTAAATCTAGATTTTTGTATAAATTGAATGTGGGGTTTGTTCAAGGGAAGGAATACTGTCTGATTTCCATATGAAAGACCACACACATCAGAGATAAGTAAGCCCTTCAAAATCAAGACTCATTTTGTGCCCTACTCTCAAAATGCTAATGCCAGAAAAAGAAATGAAAGGTTCAAGTAAATTACTTTGAGTGTTTGTGCTTTTCTTCTTGTCCTTCTTCGAAGGGTTGTAGTTTCTGTGTCCAGATCTGGACCTGCAAATTGTAAATACATGTGCAGGTATATACAGTAATACATACAATGCAGTAATGTGATACTGTGAAATTATGGTACTCTGAATCCCGGCGTAAAAATATGATCCTTATTCTCTGTATCCTGGTGTTTCACCATATAATTTTTAAGAATAATTTTTTCTGAAAACTACATGGAACACTACCACTGGATGATTTTAACTTCGTGGCCAGTTGCCAGTAATGACTAGTTAGAGGCAAAGAAAAGGCTGGGAGGTTTTAGCATTTAGTAAGTGATGAGAGGATAGAAAATAGCATTGGTGTGTCAGGACAGAGACAGGGAATCAGAGCCAGGACTAATATTATCAACTGCTCTTTATGTGAGACATCTTAATTACCCCCTTGTTTTTTGTGTGGTGAATTAACTATACAGCCCACATCCTCCAGAAATCTGTGTGGTGATGTGCCGGGGACACATGGAGCAGGGATGGGGATGGGAGCCCAGCCCCGGGAGAGCCTCTAGAGAAGCACATGGCTTGAGGCAGGGGGGCGGGCTCCTCTCTGGGAGCCTCCCCTGAGGCTGCGGGGACCAATCAGAGACCTGGGTTGGTGATTGACAGCCCAGGAAACCAATTAGAAGGCTGTTTCGTTTTCACAAATCACAGGAAAGAAGAGTTGGTGGGGTCTTTTTGCCTTCCAGTCGCGGAATTGGGCAGATCTGGGGCTCCGGCCCCGGGGTGGACCCGGTCCAGCCCTGGCTCTGGCCCCAGCGGGCCCCGGTCCCGGGGTGGCCTCGGGGGGACCCGGCCTGGCCCGGCCCCAGGGGAGCCCAGCATGGCTCGGCCCGGCCCAGCCCAGCCCAGCTCGGGCTCGGCTCAGCTCACCCCGGTCCCGCGCGACGGCAGAAGGAAGTCCAGCTATCTCATCTCCACGTGGTGGCTGCGTTTTTCCCAGCATGGCTTCAGCCTGGCTCCTTACCATTTGGATACAAGTTTAACTTTTAGTGCCTGAATGAGACTTCGGATTTCCTGAGCTCCCCAGAACGAAAGTCATGAAGCAAGAAGAGTTACGGAAGTCAGCAGAATGAAGACCAAGTTCTCATAGAAGGAGAGATTGGAAAATTCGCCCCTGATAAGTAGCTTAAAACCTTTTTTTTGTGGGCTTTAGAGGATTGTGACTTTACTTAAATTCCTTTAAACTGTGGAATATATTTGGGGAGGTTAAGTGCCTGAGATGAAGATCTTTTTTTTGCCTCGAGAAATGGAGCTCTCTGTCTTTGGGACTGGAATTTTGGACAGAGATATTTGGTGAAGAGTGAGATAAAGAGATTTTTTGTGTTTTTCAGCAGCCTGCCTTTAAAATGACACCCCATGTGTTTCAGCAACCCATATACAGCTCTGGAAGGACTGTGAGAATGGGAGGAAAAAAATCATAATTTGTAGTTTCCGGGCGGATGCAAGTTATGGGAGTGAGACACCCTCTAAGCCTAAACTAAAAGAAGGGACTTTTCTCTCTAGAGTGAACTGAAATGATTATTTAAGTAGATGAGTGACTGAAGTGTTCTCTGTATGTTGCTGGTATGAGGAAAGGGGGAGGAGAGAGTAGTCTGGAAGTCTCGTTCTGAATTGTTTTTTGTTGTTAATAAATTTCTTCTTGTACCCCTTTTAAGTTTTAAGCCTGCTTTGTCTTTACTCCTAAATTCGATCCCCAAGAGAAATTAAATATATTAAAATTGGTAAACCCCAGTCACACTGTGGCAGGTGACTAGGATGACTCTCTGCCCTCATTTAGCTCCCTCTGAGTTGATGACAACTCTCTCAGAAGCAATTTTGTAACACTGAGATTTTAGGTTTAATACCTGAAACTGGCAATTTTGGTTGGTCAGGAGTAGAGTTAGTAATAGAGTGAGTTGGGGATTACAACAGCAGGCCTGGCACAAAGCTGAAACCAAAAAGCTGCTTAGCAGTCATCCATGGGACTTTTCTGTGGGAATTCTGAATTTGGGCAACAGCCTCCACAGAGACTGGTTCTGAGGGAAGCACTTTGGGAGAAACCCTCCAGCAGGATTCTTCCTAAGAAGTCTAATCAATATAAGCAGCCTGAAATAAATCTTTAACTTTAAAAGTTGTGACCTTAAGAGTCTCTAAAAGCCTGACCTATATGGAATTCAGTACTCCTGATAGCACATTGTACAAGAGGCCACCTGTTTTGCACCATGTCTATCTTGAAGGCTGGAAAGTGATGTGATCTTAGGGATTTAGGAATATTAGGGATGTGCATGTATTTCAGCCTAACATTGCTCACTTTTAAAGATGCTGCTTATTGCCAAAAATAGTAACAGTGGTAATGATCAAAATTATAAATATATAAAGTCCCTTTTCTCTTACAGCCATGATTTGCTGCCATCTGGATTTTGTCACCTGCAGCTTCTCACAATAAACATGCATTTAACACTTTTTACTCTTTTTTAGTCTTTGATGTGTTTAATTAAGCCTGGCTGTATCTGCAGTACTGCCTTTACCTGTGCAGTGTTTTTCACAAAGATTTGTTTTGCTTCCTGCAACTGTTCATAGCCTGTAACCATTCCTATGTGGTATCTGTTCAATTATCTTTTATTTCTGAGGGTTTATGACTTAGTATTTTATAGAGTGAGTTGGAGTGCTTGCTCACTTCTGAATTGGCTGTACCGGCTTTTGTTTCTGTTACTAAATTCTATTTAACAACTTTGAAGCTACAGTTTCTGGCAGCAGTGAATATAATGAATATAAATACTTTGATACTTTCCCTTCAGAATTCTTTGTTTCAGTTGGAGCATATAGGTGTTTTAAGTGTGTCAAAATCATTATGGTTTTGTCAGTGTGTGTTTTTAGCTTAGTGTTACACAAGGAGGTACACAAGGCTATGAAGGTGCATATTTCACTGTAGAGAAGAGCTAATGAAGATTTTATTTTGAGCTCAACTCTTTAGGGAAAAGTATTCCTCCTCACCTTCTCCATTTCTATCTCTGAGTTAGGTTTTGTATAGTTAGCTAACCTGTCAAGCTAGTTTTGTGTGGGAATGAAGAAATACGGTAAAAGGATTGTCATGCCATTCTCCTAACCTAGGATAACAACATATAACCACAAAAATTCAAGCAGCAAAAGGATCAAAAAGAACAGAAAAAAAAATATATGTTCTCACATTCATGGGCTTTTATTACTGTTCTTTTCTGCTAGTTTCCATCAACATTAATGTCAGAAGTAGGAGTTGCTCGGATGGATGACGCAGGCTACATCCCAACCCTATGACAATTTTTTTTCTAAAGTGGTACTTGAGAGGATGAGGCTGTTAAAGATATTTCTGTAAGGAAGATGTGTAATGTTTATGACAGGAGGAAAAGGCTGTAAGTTTTTTTCTGTAGGTATCAATATAAAATAATTCATTTTAGTTTTTGAGCTAGTATGGCCAAGAATTAATGTTCTGAAGAAATCTTTGCTGTATTTGTTATATCCCTGAAATGCTATTAAGCTGTCATAGGTAACTATGGGATGTCACATAGCCTTTATATTTTACCTACTGGCTTTGGCTGTTTGGGTTTTTTTAATATAGTTTATACTCTTGGATGCTTTTACCTGTCATGGTTCAGAGCTTTGATTTAAAAAAAAATATTTAGGAGGCTAGATGCCTTGTCTTAAACTTTTTCAAACTCCATTAACTGAAATAGATCTTTATAGACTTCTTCAGTTTTATTCAATAAGGACTATCTTGAGTGGAGCCTTTTAATATTTCAATACTTTTATCCTGTGCATAACAGGCATACCAAAGTATGTAATATAGTATTAGTTTGCTGTTAAGTTTGGAGAAAAAAATTGATTTCACTGGTAAATAATAATTTATGCAATCTATGTTCTTTATGGGAGATTAAAAAAAAATTAAATGCTGTGTTTTGTAGATAAAAATTTGGAGATTGTCACAGCTTCATTCAGACATTAAAAATAATTATTATACAGACAACTTTGTGTTTGTTATTTCAATGTTCTTTCAGCTTATTTCTCCATGTAAGAACGATCTGGAAAAATACTTTGTTAGAGTGGAAGTTTTGTTGAAATCACCTTTAAAACTTAGACAAGGACCCAGAGTTCTTGTGGCCTTTCACCAAAGGCAGATTTGGGTCTTTAGTATTCTGCCAATCACCAAGAACTAGCCAAAACTAAGGAACATCTGTGTTTGCTTTTTCTTGCCAATCTTCAGCATTACTGCAGTAGTTAAGGAGGAAAATCTGAAATTGCAAGTGTAACTTTCTCTTTCTCTCTAGAGAATTTTACCTTCTGTCCCCCATAAATCAATTTATAGTGACATGTCTTGCAGATGGTCTCTCAGCAGCCAAACATTTAGTGTAACTGTCCATATAGCAGACATTCAGGTTGCAGGATATAATGTCCAGTTTTGTTTGCTAGATATTCAAATAATGGAACCCCTGCTTTGATGTATGTTTGCATAATTTTATGGAAAGAGAGAGATCAGTGCCATTGCACTCAGACAAAATAGCTCTGTCATTCCAGTTTTAGGACTGTAGCCAGGTACACAGAGGTGTTTCATTTCCCTGGTTTTTAGGAATCAGCACTGTGTATTTCCCTTCTAAAATTATTAACAACATTAAGGAGGGACTCCCTCGCAAGCTGGGCTGTCAACAGAGATAATACAAACTGTGACACCAGCTGGAAAGAAAGAGTACTTATCACACGAAGGAAGAAAAGGAAAACAAAGTTAACTGGTGTTGATTGCTATGGCACAGGCAGATGTTAAACGTACACAGCAGGCAATTACAGCACAATTAGAATTATAAAGCTGGCTTCTCACTGCAGTTAAAGGGAAAACTGGTGTGAGCAATGTGACTGGAAGGGGAACTGTTCTCTCCCTTTTGTCTCCTAAAATGTTCCTTTCTTTGCTTCCATGGACTGTTTAGTCAGATAATTCATTTGCCTTTAGTAGAGCTGATAATTCTCTCTGCTGTCCTGTGAGAAATTCCATGCTTAAGAAACAGAAAAAGGGTGAACTCTGAAAACCGAAAGAAAATCTGTGTCTCAACTGCTACTAAGTGTTGCAGGTCTTCTGACTTCAGTACTCTTCCTCAGGCACCCTCCACAAATCTCTCCTAATTTTTCAGATCCAAATTGACTTCCCATGATCACTGTCTCACTGGAAGAAGCAGAAAAGACTTGTATGTGGACACCTGTACTGGCTCCTCAAATCACTATTCAGCTCCTTCCCAAATGAGCTTTGAAGATGGAAATCCAAACTGCTTTGCAGCACAGAACAGCTGTTTCTCACCACTACCTGAAGGCATTTTTATCACTATACTCTGTTATGTGTAAAACTGTCTTTCACTATTTTTAGTGCTGAAATATAACCTCATCTTGTAACTTCTCAGTATCACCAGGCAGCATCTGGGTTGCTGACCTTGTGAGTGAAGGGAAGATGAATATTTTTTCATACAATTTTAAGACACTGTTGAACCTAGTTCTGAAAATTGAATGAAGATGGAAGAGTCTTCAGAGTGCTTCCTCTAAGTTGTTCAGCTGACTCTGTACTTATGAAATGATTGCTATTTGACAGCCAAAGACTAGTTTCAAGTAGTTATTTAACTTAGCTCTTTTTTCATATGATCCTTTGCTAGTTGTTGGTTACTGGAACTTTCTCTCCTGTATGAAAGGGCAAGGGCTGGAGTTAAAGTAGACTGGAGTTTAAAATATACATATACATATATACATACACGCACATATATACACATACATATATATATACATATATACACACACATATGCAAGTGTACCTTCTAGGTTCCATGAGTAACACTATTAGAAAAAAAATTCACCTGCTTAGACTTGGCTTGACCACACTTGCATAAGAAGCTGGTGTTAATTAATGTGTGACTGTAGAAGGGAGTACTTCTAAAAGACAGACTGAGATGATCTCGGAAGTCAATACTGATGTTAAATTTGGCCTCAAAATCCAAAGAGTTTGACTAAGGCTGCAATCTCTTCAGCTTTCTATGTTTCTTCAGTCTGGTGTGATGAAATTTTGCAAGGCTGGCTAATATCATGCACCTTATCTGTTTTCTTCCACCTCTTCTTGCAAGGCCCTTGCAGAGAAACTGCCTTTATTGATTTTAAGGATATGCACTCTTCAGCCCTTGTTACAGGGTCTAGTTTGTTTTCTGCCTATATGGACAGTGGTTTTGCTTTTTCTTGACTGCTTTGTGTCCGTCCTGTTTGGCAGAATGCATTCCTTTAGTGTGTAATAGCAGTAAATAACTGTAAGCTGAAGTCAATGAATGATTGTCCTACTCCCTAGGGTAAGCAGAAACCAAAATTACCTGGTTTATCTTTATATGTTCAACTTTGCACCTATGGGATACTGCTGAAAATGAATACATATTTTTGGTTTAAATGGATTCCTTGAATGTGTTTGTTAAAATGAACATTGTTTCATATTCCCATGTTTTACATTAAAACATCTTCATTAATTTTTTTCTAAAAAAATCAATTCTATTTAATGAAATTTGAATTTTCTTTGGCACAGATGGCACAAAACATGAGTTTTATCTTGAAGTTTTATGTGTCCAGTGTACAGATCAATTGATCCTACTTCTTGTTTTAGTAATAAATTGGTGGGGGCGGAGGGGGGGGGAGGGGGCGGAAGGAGTGGTGGGGTGGGTGCAAATAGTTCCTCCAATATAGGGAATTTGAAATATGGGCACAAGTTTCATCAATATAAATTGGAAACAGATATTCTCACAAGCTGGAGATCTCCTTTCAGCATTAAGACTTTGCATTAGATAGGTCCTGAGCTGCACTGTGTATTTATGAAAAAAAATCTGTTGGTAGAAAAGAGATGGTGTAAGACGTGCTTTTACTTTAATAAATGTTTAGGACTCTTATTTGGGCACAGGCAAGTATAGAGGGTTTTTTGTTGAGTTTCAGTTGGGGTTTTTGTGGTGTTATTTTGTTTCTTAGGATTTTATGTTTTGTTTGGTATTTTTTGTGGTGGTGTTTTGGGGGTGGGAGTTTATGAGGTTTTTTGTTATTTTGTTTTGTTATTTTATGGACAACTTCACATTCCTGGAATATAATTAAGTTTGAAGTAATGAGGGCCAGAAAATTCTGCTTATTTACTGCTCAGAGCAGTGACTTTCATCTGAGAATCTGCATTATGACACACAGTGATGCAGTGGAAGCTCCATCTGCATTCAGCTTTGTTCAAAAGTTTATGAGGCTGTTCACTGAAATACTGCATCCTTGGAAAAAGAAGCAAATAAATATATTTGTATTGCTAGCAGAGTTTGATTTTACAGATAATCTGTCCCAGTCTTAAGTGAACAAAGGTAGAAAAATGAACTCTGGCAGCAACATCTATATCTACAAGACATTTTATGCAAGGGTTTATAAAGGTCACAAAGGATTTTGAGCCCATGTTGTTTTTTCTGAAATACAACTCTATGTCTGAACTTGACTGACTGATGAATAATTAATGGTGCCATAATTATATGAGAGAAAAATCCTACTCAAACTTTAATTTGTAAGATCGTGACTTTTATGCAAGTATATTCTACTCTTAACAAGATCCTGAAACATGTTCCTCCAAAGCCTGGAACGTGGTCATGTCATTCAAATGGATCCTCTTGATTCAAAACAACAAAAGGATGGTTCTGACACTTAACTTTTAACAGGAGCCATGTATTGCATTCAGGTGGTGATAAACCCCTTCCACAGCTCTCAGGTGGCTGAACCATTTGAGTGGTTTTAAGATAGGAGTGCAAGTCTAGATCCTGGTATGAGGATGATGACAACCATCATACAAGGATACGATGACCAACTTAAATACTTTGAGGATTTCCTGAAAAAAAGCAAACACTCCTGTCTGAAGGAATTATGGGGGCCAAAATGTTTTACTCTTAACCACATGGGTCTATCTTGTCTGCTTTTGTGATGATAAGCCTCGACGGGTAAGCCTTCTGTGGACAGAAAAATTTCACTTCTCTACAATCAGTCTGCCACATTTTGAAGAGCACAAACTTAATTTTTAAAACAAACATCTGGAAATAGAAATGTAGTTTAGAAGAAACTGAAATATGAGGTCAGAGGCAACAGCCTTCCCATAGCAGTCTATTCTGAGAGCCCAAAATTTTTCTAATATTGAGTTCTCTCTGACGAGAAAAGCTCCAGATGAATTTTCTGATAAGGTTGTGGGAGGTAGAGACCACACTAATGTGATTCATTGCTCAATCCAGAGTGGCCAGCAAGCTGAGGGTGAAAGCTCATTCTTCTGCAATTCAGTGTGGAATATGCAGGTGACTGGAGCACTCTGCCAAGGAAAGGGTAGGGGTTAATACCAGTTAATTAATTTTAGAAGGCAAAATGAAATAATTTCTTCTTAAATGCCTAGAAGTAAAGCTGTGATTCCCATGAGTCAATGTTACATATGAAGCTTGAGCAGCATCATAGTTCCTCTGGCAGAGGGAGGTAGAGTTGCAGGGAGATGAGAATTATTGAAAATAAGAATAGAGGATGTGTTTGTAACAGGATTTGTTTGTAACAGTGGTTATGAAGAGCAAATGAAGTTTAGTATTTACATGGTTTGTGCTAAATGTTTAATTTGCTGATGGTCAGACAAAGATTAGAATTGCACTAGACAGGAATGAAGACTATTTATTGTTGGACTATGAGATTCAGCAGTTAAAAGACTCATAATTCCAGGAGAAAGTGTTGTATCCCCATTATGGTGGCTCCTGCTCAAATTAGTTCTATTCATGGGAAAGATTTGGGTTTGAAGAAGGAGCTGGCAAAACAACCAGGTTACATGGACCTTGTGTGAATGGTATGGATGGAAAAGCCACCTATCATGCTAAGTTTTTCCAATGCTTTAAAACACAGCAATGAACTTGAAGCTTCTTCTTTCCTCTAAGATGTTCCTTGGAACTGCTAATGGGAAAAAGTGAGCATCATCTTTTATATCATTCCAATGAGACAACTGGGCATATAAGGTATAAATTTGGTAATTTAAGTGTTCTAGAAACAATTTATTACACAAGAGTTCAGATGTCAAAGAATGGTTGCTAGAAATTTCCAGAACCACAGCTCTATCAGATATACTGCCTAAACCAAATGCTTGTGTCACATTTTACTTTAGTACAACTACAAAGAAATGTTTTATATGTGTATAGGTACTTACAGCAGGATATAGAAGAAAGGTTGCAGGTGGCTGTTTGATGCTTACTTACTGAGACAAATTCACTTTAAAATGATGAGGGATTTGGGGGTGTCAAACAAAAGTACTTTGAACCTTAAAATGATGTGATGCAGCTTATTCCGTGCCAGAAAAAGAACCAATAAAGCATTTCTGAATAGATGCTGACTGCTGGTGGGGACTTCGGGAAAAAATGTGGCTCATCACTGCTCAGCACTTGTCTTCTTGATTTTAGTGAGTAATTAAGTTGTAGAGGCCCTTTTAGTGGTCTGAGCTACACATGAGAGATTCAAAGCCCAAAATTTGATAGTGTGTGCTCTCCTGTTTCCTGACTAATCCTGTGAGGTATAGTGGGTTGAATAGATGATCTAATAAAAGAACATAACTGCAGTCAGCTAACTCTTCTATAAAAATTAATAATGAAAGCCCACTGAAATAAAGAGAAAGAAATTCATTTATGAAGGAATAATGAAATAAAATAGCTAACGTGGAAAGTTGCCTATTGGAGAATCACATTTTGTAAGCAATTGTGTGAAGTATAAAGTATGCTGAGTTTCTCATGTCTGCTCCACATTGACAGTAATCACATTGACTGAAAGTGGCCTGGTTTTATGCAGCACATCATTCAGAAAGTTTGAATGTAGAATCATTTATAAGTGCAAATACATCTGAGATAATTCCTCACTGTCCAAGGAAGTTTGCAAAAGAAATTACTACCACATACACACAAAGTATAAACTCTACTTCTATAGCAGGAAAGGAAAGGAAAGGAAAGGAAAGGAAAGGAAAGGAAAGGAAAGGAAAGGAAAGGAAAGGAAAGGAAAGGAAAGGAAAGGAAAGGAAAGGAAAGGAAAGGAAAGGAAAGGAAAGGAAAAGGAAAGGAAAGGAAAGGAAAGGAAAGGAAAGGAAAGGAAAGGAAAGGAAAGGAAAGGAAAGGAAAGGAAAGGAAAGGAAAGGAAAGGAAAGGAAATTCTGTAGAATTGCAGAAGCTGATTTTTTGGGTCAGTTATTAAATTGTTCAGCCATAACTTTATACATAGTGAAATTCACCCTTCTGTGGGGAAAAGGTACATGTGTAAGATCCTTTGCAAGCTATGGAACTGACCAAATATATCTATGCCACTCTGGAAATATTTGCGGCCATATATATATATCACTTTTTCACAAAAATTCCACCAATCCTTACCCTTAGTCTGAAGTGGAAACATCACTTCCACCCCAGCACTATCTCTTAATGCTGTTTAAAGCCAGTGCAGAAACAAAAAAAGTGAATTAAATACAAGCTGCAGGTCATTCCTCACTGCAGCTTCTTCACCTTCTGCTTTGGCAGCAGCATGATGCTCCTCTCCAGCAGCTGGCAGTTTACCATACTGCAGCTCTGCAAGATAAATCAGGGGGCAAGGCTGATCAGCTGTTTGTAAAAAGTTAGGAATTTATTTCCCTGGAAGAAATTTCAGCTACTGGTGTAGGACTGTCTGTACCAAGCCACCCTAAGGCATTATGAACTTGGCAACTTCCTAGCAGCAAATTCAACTTGTAAAATTTTCTTTTAGTGGAGGAGACTGGAAATTTTGCAAGGAAGTTTGCATCTGCAGTCACCTTTCTGGGGTGCACTGCAACTTATATGTCCCTTCCATATACCTGTAGCTCTTTGGTCCTGTGTCCTCTGTGCATCTGAACCAAGTGCTCTTGCTCTTCCTGGGGAAAATCATGCAGCAAGTAGCTTCCTTTTCTGAGTTGTGGGGTTACCTGGGCAAAACATCAGAGCCTTCTCTCCTAATAACCTCAATTTGGGCCTCATCTTTAGTGAGAAACAATGACAGAATGAAAACAACTCACCTAATTCTCACTTAAAATCAATTTGGCAAGCATGTCTCAGTTACAGTCATATGTAACAAAGAAACTGCTCTTGGAGGCATCACTGAAACATTGCTGTTTTCTTATTTTGGGCTTCAAGGCCCCAGGCAAGCACTTTCACTAGTTTTGAAGTGTCCAATGCACAGGAACTTGGACTTGAATATAACAAGGTCCCCTACATAAGTAGGCTAATGACACTTTGAAAGAAGAGGGTGGTTCATTTGCTGGGTGCAAAATCAGTCCTATAGCTCACACCTTTGAAGCAAATCCTCTGCTTGTCTCTCTTCTCCCATCAACTGGATGAAAACCTGAAACTCTGAGTACCAAGAAATGGAGAGAAAAGAGAGGAATTCTTTGTGGCTGTTGGCCATACTTAGTTCTAGTCATCTGTTGGATGTATTCTTATCCAAAATGGCATCAGACAAGGTCCATTTTAGTATGACCACATTCTGTGAGATAAGGATCAGTTATAGAAATCCAGTCTCTTATGTTTTCATAACTACAGTGGAGGAATAATAGGTTTGTAATGTTTTGACTCTTGATGTTGTTAATATTCAGAGTATGGAATAGCCCTATGACTTATTTTGCATTTTTTTTCCCTGAAACCCTCCTATTCAGAAGCAGATTGCTATGCCAGGAAACAGCAATGTTGATGTCCCAGAAGGTGTGTAACTATGTGTGCTTCTTATGGGAAGACTCCTGATCCATCACTTGCCACCAACCTGGAGCAATTTTTCATCTGACTTCTGGGTTCTATTGGTTTTCCACACAATGGGCAAAACTCATTTTTATTTTAGCTCCAGGGCATCTGTGGAGGTTTGGTTGGGGTTAATTAGGAACAATATATTAACTTCAGCATTCAGAATTGGAGTACTTTGCTAGGCGTCATGTGCCCACTGAGGATCATTCTTTTTCTGTCAGAACAGTCTTTCAGCCAGTTGTTTTGTTAAAGAATGGGATTGGAGGGCAGCAGACTGGCTTGTGGTGCAAATGCTCACTCCTGTAGAAGCCAATCAGGTCACAAGCAGCTACTTGCTTTCTACAGGCTGTTATAGGTAATAAACGAATCAAACTGGATTAAAAGGTTAAATTGGCAAATTTTATTTTCGCGACCAAAAATACGGTCCTGCAAAGCCACAACCGGAAAAAAAACCAACACCGAGCCCGGGTTCAGAGTTGGGTGAACACACGATGTTACCCAGCCTCTGTCACACTGGGTCCCCTGGTGTTCACACTGCCGTTTTGGTTGAACCCCTTTTTATACTGTTTTTCATAGCCTGGAGCGGGACAGTCCTTTGTTTCTTTCAAATTCAGCTCTGGTGTCCACATAAGACAAAGTCTTTCCTGCTCTTTGACGAGATTTTGTGTCCGTTGTGTATTGCTTTTAGGTGGTGGACTTCATCCAGAGTCGGGGAATGCAGTTCTGGTGGGGGGAGTGATGGGATTTTCGGGAAATGCTGCTCCCCTGTGAGTTTCCAGGCTTCCCCAGGAGATAGATGCTTATCGGTAGCAGTCCGACCTGTAGATATGTTAATTTACCTAGCTCTGAGGCAATTACTGCCTTTACCTGTGGCTCGTTTATTTTTTATTTTGCAGACTTATTTTATATAAAACACGAATTACAATATGATATATATATATATCACAAGGCCATCACAGTTTAAGCAGGGTTTAAAACAGCCCTGTCATCCAGAAGGGCTTTTATGTCATGGGCAGATTCTGCTCTTTCCTTTTACTGAAGAAACTGGAAGGTCTTCAGCCTGTGGCAGCCATTATTCTCACAGATGTTATGTGATAGTTTTGAAAGCAAAACCAGTGAGACACTCCAAGTCAGAAATACAATTTAATAGAAAAAAGAGAAAAATAAAATACATGCAATATTACAAAAGAAAAACCACTGACAGAGTCAGAATACAACCTGACACCCCACTAGTTAGGGTGGTGGTAGCAGTCCAGATGAAGTCGTCTTCTTGAAGCAGTGATCCTGTAGAAATCCTGGCAGCAACACTGGTAGCTCATGTCCTCTGGAAACCAGTGGGTAAGAGCAGCTTTGGTGTTCCAAATCTCAGCTTTTATCTAGGTGGTAAATGTTTGACTCCTCCCCTTGTGAAGCATCTCCTAATGGGATGATGTAATTTTATCAGTCATTCAAATAGGATTCAGCGGCCCATTAACACAAGATATCTTCCTGGAGGAAGGATAGGCCATGGGAAAGATAAAAAACATTGCCCCATCTTGTTTTAACAGATGGCCCATTAGCAGAGGATATCTCCCACAGAGATAAGAATCACTGCCCCACCTGGCTTCAGCAGATGGTGATAGAATACATACTTTTGGGCATATCTTTACATTGTAACCTAGGACATGTTAGCATCCATCCTGTAATGATGTCCTTCTGGGATTTTGTTTCATTTTTCTAGAAGTCTTTACAATTATTATTTTATTATTATTATTATTTTTTTTTTTAATTTCAGAATGCAAAGTGCAAAGGATAAAGCTGAATTTAGCTGTCTATTGCATCTGGTCTTAAGCAGCAAGGGCAGTGCTGTCATGAACACCTTTGGCACAGTATTAGTTGCCAATCCTGAGACCACTGGTAGAGAGATCACACTCCTCCTCTATTTCTGTGTGCCCCTGCAATGGGTAGGCACACTGTGTGTGTTTTCCTTCTTAGTTTATATTAGGATCTACAACATGAATCACAACACAGTCCTGGTGCCTGTGTCATACTCCTACTGCACACACCTACACCTATCTCACCACAAACCAGCTCACAAATTACAGCCTGTCTCTGCTACTTTGTGATACTCATCCTGGTATTAGAAAACTGACTTATTAGCAGACTCTTCCCTCTATTCCACTAACAGCAACAACACTAATAAGTGCATTGCCTGAGGTCTGACTGAACACAGTCAGTTCTTCTGCTGAATTCAGGGAGGGCAGAAGTAGGTTTAAGGTTTCCTTGGAAAAAATCTTCCTTGGAAAGATTTTCTTTCTTTCAATTAAATAATGGGTCTTACGGCAGGGACCATTGAATTATGCTGTTTGTCTTGTTTTTGTATTGTCATTTTTCTTGATATTTCCCCAAAGACATTCTATTTGGGGAGAAAAACATGTTCAGACCACCATCACTATCTTCCTGTGTGGTAAGGGAAAACAGACATATTGTATCATCAAAAATAGCATTGCCTGATAGCCTCTAAAAATATACATCACACATCACTAGCTATTTTAAATATCTGGTTAAAGGAAGAAAACCTCTCCAACACATCTCAGTTATGAAGTATTGACACATTATCATTTTTCATGAAAAAAAAACAGAGCCTTATTGGCAGAAACTTATAATGAAGTTACTAAGCATTTTTAGCCATTTTGAACAATAAAATAGGAAGGTACATTAGACTGCTTAGATACTCTGAGGAGGTAGGTTTGGGAAATGTCCACAGAGAAATTATGTGAATCAATACACTAGTTACTGACTCCATACCCTAGAGAATATTGCCCAGTTATTATACAAGCTCAAAACTTCCATTAAAGACTCAAGATCAGACTGTAAGACTAAGCTAAAATCAGTGCTGAAGGGAAACCATACAAATCACGGGTTACAATTCTGTACCCCAGCATCATCCTGAAGTGCTCTCCTCTAGTCCAGGATAGTTATTTAGCATTTGCACAGAAATGAATTGTGAAAATTGTGCCAGCTCTTGAGAGCAGATTTTGCTTTCTTCAAACTTGTCTGGGTTATGGAACTAGTAGAAGTGCAGCATTACAGATGTTTCAGCAGGCAGGGCAGCAGCAGGGAACTGAATATTCCTTTTCCTTCCTTTCTTCACTCTTCAGAGAAGCTGACCAAGTTGTGGACTATGAAAATGTGCTGCACCTTTTTATCAACCACACTAATCCATCCAACTTCCATCTCAACTATTACATGACGGTACACGACTCTCTGCAGGTCACTGTACTATTATTGGGGGCAACACCTCAATTACTATCTTTTGCTTGACAAGAAGACCCAAAGTGCACTTTAGTCCTGGAAAGGGATCAATTTAAGCACTTCTGTGCAAGTAAAAATGTTTCCTGTTGAAAAATCTTAAATTTACTGCATTCATTCTCTACATATGCTTACTTTGCAAGTGACTTTTCTAATTTTTGCTCTAATAGGGTGGTGACGAGGTCACCAGCAGCCTGATATTTGTTACAGGGCAGGGACATATCCCTGTGGGCTCTGAATTCAATTTTATCACCAGTTCCAGGGATGCTTAAAATGTCCCTCAGCAAGGATCTGACATCAGAGATCCTCTGAGGGTGTCTGTCTTACCTTCATTGCTCAGAAGACTGAAACACTATCAGAAATGTGCCATGGAGTAAGAAATTCAGAGCTTTCATTCTTCTGAAGTTTTATTCTTTAAGATTAATATTTTATCTGTATATTGCCTACTTTTTCTTCTGTTAAAAAAAAAAAAGATCTCTTGCTGACACCATGCTTACCAGCAGACTCATAACATATGCAGAGTGATTTCTGGTGATCTTGTAACTGCATAGTATGGAATGGTAGAGGTTTTTTGGGGCTCATAATGATAAATTTCTTTTTTGTAGACACTATATTCTCCAAAACCCAGATAAGCCCTGCACTGTGAATTGAGAAATTCTGCTATTTTTGGTGATGCTTTTGGCTTGCTGTGAGACCTTGAATAAAAGACAGTTCCTCTATGTTGCCTTAGTTTACTTTCCCAAACACTTTTTGGCTGTGTCTCTGAAACCTTTGGAACACAGATTGTCCTTTAAAAAAATATAAAATAAAAAAAGCAAATCTTTGTACATGACAGCTTTGCAGTTGCAAGTAATGACATGATATTGTTGCTTCTTTCCTCATCTTGGGACTTCATCGATGGAACTGAAATAAATAGAATTTACCCTGTATACATCACAGAATATAGAAAAGCTCTAAGAGTTGCATAGCTACATCCTGGAATGACAATAAACATTTGTGGTATTGTCATGTCAGTAAATATTGTCAGAGTTTAATGATCTGGTTGACATTAAATGATTTAAAACTAATGTTTTAAGTAACTTGACTAAACCTCAATAATTAACAAATGAAACAGCCCATTTTTCTTTGGGAAAGACTAAGAAAAGGAACTTCCTGTTTCAGAAAATGAAACTCTAAAGTAATCAAAACTTTGCATCATTACAGAATTAGGGAAAGCATTAACAATTTGAGAGAAAACATTCTCTGTGCTTATTTGCCCACTCTGTTTCTGGAAAGTGAAAATTTGCTGTTGTGTCCTGTTGATTTTTGGAGAGCATGCAGCAGAGTTTTACTGTCAGCATGAAAAGGTTTAATAGTGATTAGTAGAACAGAACAACCTAGTCATGCTTTACTACTGCTTTGTGTCTCTAGATTTGTTTTCTGGACAGGCTCAAAAAGTGTTGCTTTTGTGCCAGAGAGCTGATGTGAAAGGTTTCCACTTGCTAATGGTATCCTACATTTCCTTTCTGTTTCCAGACCTGTGTGATGAATTTACAGGAGGCTTAAGATTTCCTCAGCAGAAGTGGTATGAATTATTCCTTCAAGGTAGCACTGAAACACTCCTCTATGTGAACCCTCTGGATAAAGATTGTAGTTTTTCAGAATACCTATTTCCCCATGGAAGGAGAGACAATGGTTTTGGAGAGGGGATTTGTACTATGAAGTGTTCTGCACACGGAGGTCACCATCCTGAGGCAGCTATGCTGCTGCTGCTCACTTTCACCAGGTAGGCATACCCTGGGACAATAATAATGTGCAATCAGGACAGATCTATGGGTGTGACAATACCAGTGTCTAAGTCTAGCCAGGAAGAGCTAGCAGGTCATTATCTAATGTCATAAAAGGAGATGGGAGACTTGGTACTTCCTCACCAGAAATTTGTCTGAGAGTCGATTCTACATATAGTAACCTTTGTCAGGGTTAAAATGAGGACATGTGGGTTTTCTATTTAGATTTCTTTGGCACTGAGAATGGGAATTGCTTTGTACACTCAGGTCTGAGTCTTATGAATAGGTAAATACCTTTGGTTAGTGGTGAAACAAATATAAAAGTAAGAATATTTCAGAGTAACCTTGGGATCTATATTCCAGCTCCCATCTGCAATGTTTAAAATGTCTATGACAAGGTGGTAGACACCTGTCAGTTTTGACAGCTGCAGACAGACCATGGCACATGGTCTCAGCTTTGTTCTTTATACTCAGTAGTGTGTTTTCTTACATTAGAACTTGGCTACATCTCTGTTTCTTGGGGAATGTACTTCCAGACTCCTTGTTAGAATGTAAGTTTCTTTTTTTGCTTGCGGATGATGTGCCTATCTATATGGAGAATGAAAAAGACAATAGATGCAGTATCTGGGCAACTGGCAGACTGTGAAGACAAAAGTGTGATACATTTTGAGCTCCTGAAGGATAATTGTGGTTTGGGTGATTTCTCAATGGCAAGTTGCAGTAGTTTTCTTTCCTGTTGTTACCCTTGTTTGAGAAACTGTGAGGCTTAAAGTATTAATCCAGAAGTTCTTTTGAAATGCAGAGAGTTGTCCAAGTGTTCCTGCTGAAAACTGAGATTGAAGGGAGTAAACTCTTCCCTTGCTATGCTGTAACTGGTAAATAAGATAAGTACAGACCTGTCACCTTTCCGATTGCTGGGGTTAAGGGTTAGTCATCCTCTGCCCCCAGATTTACACAGCAATTTCTTGATGTCATGCTTCAGAAGTGAAGGACTTTCTGAAGCAGCATACTTCAACAAAAAAGAATACTTCAGCTGAAAATAAATGTGTTCAGGTGCCAGTGCATTTGAGTTATGAACTATTTGTGGATAATGAATTAGTCTTTTTCTAATAATCAATTTGTGCAGCATCCAGAGGGAAAAAAAAAAAAAAAAAAAAAAAAGAAGAGTGTGGATAGCTTCTAACTTTTTTGCCATTCTCCAAAAAATGTTTTTGGCAAGATACCAAACAGGAATCAATAAACATTAATAAAACTTGAAAGTAACAGCTAAAAGTGCTTGATTCAGAGGTGCTAAGAACTTGCCTGCTACCATCCTAATTGGGTGCTCTCCAAGCATGGGCAGGCTGTACAGAGAAGAGAGCCCACTTCCATGGAAAGCTGTGAGGGGTGGCTTTGGCAGGGGTATGGGGGGCTCATCTTTCACAATGTGTTGTGTAACACTGATATAAAATGGCTCCTGTTAGCAGGCCAGCAGGCTGGAAAGAAGATCAAAAAGCATGTCTGGGAATGTGACTGATGGGCAGTGCAGTGGAGATGAAAGACCCTGCAACTCCAGTCACTTGGGAAGAGTCACAGAAAGCAGAAGATGGATGGCCTGGGGAGGAGAGCTCCAGCAAAGGTAGGAATGTGTTGCCTTCTGATTTCACACAGCTGTGAGCAGAGCCTGGGATCTCCTGGGATCTCTTGTTAGTTGTTGGTCAAACTGAAATCCAGAGCATTCTTGGAGCCAGGGTTGGAGATGGCCAGCCAAAGTGGGGACTGCATCACAGATGTGGCTGGTGTGGTGGATGCACTCCTTCCCTCTTGTGGACAGAGGATATGTTCCAGCTGAGGATTAAATCCTGGATGAATCAAGACAGACAGTGGTCTGGGCTGTGCAACAGACATAGCAAACGGTGTTGGAATATTTGCAGTGGTATAGACACCATATGGTGGATCATCTGATTCTCTATGGCCTGTCAGGGCTCTCACAGACCTCTGTCCTGTTTCCCTTTCAGTGAGGGAGTGTGGGCTTTAGAGTGCCAGGAGGGAGGCCAAGGTGGAGTCAAGAAAAAACTGGCCCTAACAGGAGAAGCAGGAGAAGAGAGGATGGCTGCAGTATCTTCATGTTGCTGTTATCCTGGCCTCTTTTGTTTCTTCTTAGTGACCCATATTTGTTTCTGTCCACAGTTTGGGCAAATACTTCACTTACTAACTCCTCCTTGAAAAGAACATCTCCAGTTCTCAACATTTGTAAACAGTAGGATTTTTTGTTTATCCCAAAGTAACAGTGTCCTAAAGGACAAGGACCTGAGGGTACTTCCTTCCCAGGGCAGCAGGACAGGACCTCATAAATCAGGGTCCATCCTGCCATCCCAGAAGTGAGGCAATGGAGCCCTGGGCATCAGGGATGGGATGGGATGGGATGGGATGGGATGGGATGGGATGGGATGGGATGGGATGGGATGGGATGGGATGGGATATGGGCCCAACTCTGTGGGACCCTTGTCTGGCCAGGGCTGTGGGATGCCAGGGACTGGCTCTGCAGTTTCTCTGCTGGGGCAGGGTCTGATGGTCCTGGGCATGCTGGGCAGTGGTCACAGTGACACAGAGACATCAAGGCTGGTGATGCCCTCAGGGCCTGGCTGTTGCAGTGAGTGTCCTCCAAGAACCCAGAAAGTCTTCAGCAGCTGACTTGAGTGTGTCTAGAGAATGGCATACGGGAAATAACAGGCTCTTTCCTAGCTAATGATGACCCTTGAGGACAGCGTGTGGATAACAGATGATGCAGGATTCCCTCCAGTAAGCAAGTGCAAATCTTTGGACAGGAGCTGCTGAACCCACTTATTCATCACTGATGGATTTGCTAGGTAGGATTCAGTAAATAGAATCAATAATGCTCAGGCTACTGCATGTCGTAAGCTACATTTTAATGGGAACCTTCCTGGAGAACACTTCTTTTTTTGGAGCTAAGCCAATTTTCTGCTCAGGCACAGAAAGGTAATTATTTTTTCTAATTGACTTCAGCAGTACAGCAGACACATATGAAACACTGTTAATAAAATTATAAAATATGTCAATAATAATAATGAAAGTCCTGATTATTGTCTAGAAACGAAAATAAACCCAAGCCTAATGTTAGTGAAACAGAGCTAGAAGAGTTTATAGCTAAGGGGTGGAGGGACAGAAGGAGACAGAAAACAAAAAAGTGGAAGCCCAGATGACGTGTCAGAGGTAAGATTCATGAACAGAGGCAGGACACACACAGAAGATAAAAAAGGATCCTAGAAAGGATAAATCCATGAATTTCTGATTTTTTTCAGGCTTCCAGCATAGACCATAAGAGCTATTCTGAGGCAGAGATGTGCATGAGCCCTTTCCTTTTGGTCATGAATTAGAACTCCAGCTAATGTTTTTGATTTAAGCAAGGTGCTATATAAAAATTATTTTAGCAGATAGTTGAACATCTTCACAGGTAACTGTTCAGGTCAATCAGGGTAAATTCTTGGAAATATTTTGTTAACTTGAAAAAAAAAAAGTTGAAAAGGGACACAACAGGAGATAACTTGTTCTCATTAAAACTTAGGTGTAAGTCACGGTGCCCTTGAAGTTCTTCTCATTACCTTTAACCTCCATCTTCAGCAAATATGCAGAAAAATATCAGCTCAGCAGTGTTAGTCGCAGTACAAAAGAAAACCTTTCTGTAGGAAATCTAAGGATCCCTCTACCCTTTTATTTATGACGCAAAACAGCTGAAACATTGAAATATCACAGACCCCATTTTTGGAAGCCCTGTTATAGGCTGAAAAAAAAGCATGCACAGCAGCTTGAAGAAAGGAGGATGACAGTCTTTCTATTTTTTTGTTTAATACACTTGTGTGTGAACTAAAGTCAGTGAGGATAAAAGTCAACACTTCAGGGAAAACCTTAAGCACCAGCATGTGAGAACTTTTCATGCTGAATCAGACCAGTGCTTCATCTTGTTCTGACATCTTATCTTTGTGAAGGCTACTATTGCCTCGGTGGGCAGGTGATTAGTGTAGAATAACCTGTGCATAGACAGAATTTCTTCCTAATCTTATCAGAGAGGGTTTGGAATTTGCTGAGCTGTATGAAAAGTTGCACTCTTAAACAAGTAGATTTTTAAGTAATAAGTCATAAGTTCTAAAAAAATGCAGTTAGAAATATAGTGGGTGGGTTTTCTTCAAGTCCTTGTCTTGTCATGTGATTTGCTGTGACCGATCCCTATCAAATTCTGCATTAAATTCATCCTTAAAATCTGGCAAGGCAGGAATCTCCCTGCAAGGATCACCTTACTCTTGTTTCACTCAGCATATTTTATTTTCTCTTTGAATTTTTATGGCTCACACTTGTTAAAACACTTATTCTGTTGCTAGGAGAGCAGAAACATGGGAGAAAATGGTCTGCATCCTGCTTCACATGTTAGTAGTCAACATAACTGCAACTAACACATTTCAAGCATCCTTTTGTGTAAAATGTTTTTGGTGTATATTTTCATCACCCCTGAAGGCATCTTCCACCCTTGTCACTGTGGTAATTCCTTCTCTTAGCACTAGCCAGAGCAGCTGGCAGAATGGTTCAGGCCTCTCTGTTAGCATCTGACACCTCCTCACCCTGGCCTTGCTACAGTCCTTACTAACCAATTGTGGAAAATACATTGTGTACACACATGATTTTTTTGGTAATTCTCTGCCTCTCCTCTGAAAAACTGGGGCTTATCCCAAGCCAGATTGCTCATATTGCCTGAAATGTTCACTGGGATCACTATACACTTCAAAATGTAAAGTTTATCCTTTTCTTGAATAAGGAACACCTGCTTAATAGTAAATACTTCCCTAGGCTCAAAACCTCTGGGTGAGTTGAGACCATTTGGTTGTTTGTGGGGTTTTTGCACAACAGGTACTGATCTGGGAAGGTTATTATCAGAAGTTATGGGTCTGCTGTTGTCTCTGACACTGGTTGGTTAACAAATTCTTTCACATTTTTAATCTGTGCCACTGTTTTCTCTCTTACATCCACTTTCTCCAGTCATCTTCTTATGCACAAGCTGCTTATTTTATTCCTGTAAAGCCCCCAAAAAGGGGGCTTGAGTTTCACCTGGGATCCCCGGCTTCAGCAATTAATTTTACCAATTTATTCTTTGCAGAAGCAGAGCTGGTGTCTAGGCCAGCTTCTGCAATAATAAAAATTGGGTCCCAAATGTAGCAGAATTAAATCTGATATTTTAAGAGAGAGAAAATTAATTTTTCATTAGTCTTGAATTTCTCATAGAATTCCATCTAATGCATTTATCTATGAGCTCCCATTTGGCAGCTTCTTCATTGAAATTCTGCCTTCTTTTACCTGTTCCAGGACACCTACAGGCCTTTAAAAAGTGAGGGGCAAAGAGCTGAAGCAGCCATGTGTAATAATAACACTTCAGATGACCAGACTAATACCACTGCACAATGAAAATGAAAACCAGGCTGTGGCTGCATCTGGGTCAACCACAGAAAGAAGCAGGAAATCATGTAATTGTGGCTAGTCTGTGAATGCTCCCTGCCAGCCATCAGTGATTTTAGTTCTGATTTGCTAAGTTGCAAGGGTTTAGGGTAAAATTATGTTCTCTGCATTTGTCCCCAGCTGCTTTGCAGAGAATCTCAAAGGCTTTCTAAATTTTACAGTGAAAAAGAGAAGATACTGCAGGATATTCTTCCTTCTCTTCCAGTTGTGAAGCCAGATCTTTTCCTGTTCAAAATCCCATCTTTGTGGCCTGTCTTTGTTTGCCCTGGACATCACAATTGGCTTTCCATAGCAAAAAGATGGAAGCAATGGTTTCCATAATCATTACTGCTAAAAAGATGGCATTGCTTAATGGTATGACTAGAAGAGAGTTGCACTAGAGGTAATATTGGCCTAGAAAATCTGATTTTGATATTAAAAAAAAAAATACTAAGAGAATGTAGGAACAATCTAGACAAGTTAAAAGTTTTCCTGTGGTGAAATACTAAAGAAATTTTTAAATAAAACTGGAATTTGTCAACTGGATTAAAGCATCCCCTTTATCTATTAAAAGCTGTGCAGAGCAATTAGGAGTCTTAGCTTTGCATCAGAAGATACTGAAATTATGTTCTGCCTCTCTTTCTTGCTAAGAGGATACTAAGAGGGTATGTGAAGAGGAATTTTCTGTCGTGATGGTGAGAAGCTGATTTTTACCTTCACATAGTATTACGTTATTATAGAGAACAGGCTTAATGCTGTGTTTAAATGGTGAACATAACAAGCTACTTAAGGGCTCTAACTGTACTTTTATTGGTAAATTCCCATTTTGGTACAGTACCTCCTTATTCATATTCTCATAAAAGCCAGTAAAAATCACCATCTGTAGGGTATAGGGAATAAGGGATATTAAATATCTTCTGTGGTATCAGGGCTTTAAGTGTTGCCAGGAACCATGGTATCTGGCAAAAAACCACCTCTGACCTTGACAGTAGAGACATTTTATTACTGAAACACAGATAGTCTCCTGCTGTGTGTGAAACTTCAGCACAAAAGGAGCTGGGTGTTTTTAAGCAAACCATTTGTAACAAAAGATGCTTTTTCTCTCTCAGACAATTGTTGAGAGAAAGCAACAGACTCTCAATGTTAAACATGCTTTAGAGTTTTTCGTTCCAAGGAAAACAGCATGAGGCTGGCGTAATCAATTGCTATTTGACAGAGCAATAGAAATGCACATGCTACACAGTAGCTAAAAAATCTGTCCAGAAACAGCCAAAATGGCAAATGGCCAAGCACATGTCGGCAACAGCATGGCCAAAGTGTAATCTTTACCCTTTATTAACTAATGGACCAAAAACCCACACTAAATGGAATCTTTATTTTTTAGGTGAAATGTGACATTTCATTCAGAAAAAAGGTTATGATGGACCAATTATTATCAGCTTGGTTTAGGTTGGAACCTTTTCTCATTCTCAGCTCTGCTGTGAAGGCAGTGGAGGGGGCACAGAAAAAACATTATGGGCTGCCAAAACACAGAAAAGGCTGGTAAGAGGAAAAGGTGTTGGTATATTAACATATCCTTGCAAAATTATCACTAAAGTATATTAGATAAGTCCTACTGTAATTCTTCCCATTTTCACCATTGCCATGAGGAAAACGTTCTTCAATAATGCAATACTACTTTAAAACATTATATCACAATATTTAGCCAGCTAGATTACATTTTTAAACATTTTTTAAACTCCTTCACATTAAATTCAGATATCACCAAAAAGCTTGCAAACAGCTTCCTTCTGCACACTGTGAGCTTGTATCCTCCATCTCTCCCACAATGTGGATGTTTGGTTATGGCACCCTTACCAATGCCAGTTTGCAGTGTTACCAACAACAGCATCATATTTGTTGGATAGGTCTTGCATCACCACATCTTTCCACTGGCCAGGGAAAGATTATTTTGGCTGCCTGTATTGAGCTTGAAGGTCCATACAGGGGTAAACAGAGCCAAAATTGCGATCCCATAGTGACAGGGAGGAACAGCCTCCCCAGCTACTTGTCTGATGACATGAAGACTCATGAAATATAGGAGGTGTGGCACTAAGGCAAGCCTTAACATTGTCTATCTGCAATATGCAGTAGCAGTAGGTGAATGTGTTCTTTTGACTACAATTACAGAGCCTATAAGAAGCTACAGATCCCCTTCTGTAATGGACTCCTTTGTTTTAGGCAGCACTAAAAAGTCTGAATATGGCCACAAATCCTGCAAGTTGAGCAAAGTGAATGCTTGGCTGCTTACTCTGATTTCTGCTGAGCTATGTGGTTCTTCAGAAGTTAACCAGCAAGTAAAGCCAGAACCACACAGGAAGGTACTGAAATCAATAGAACTGTATGCCTAAACCCCACAGGAGAAAACACAATTGCCGTAAAGCTCCACATTGCATTTCATTTACAGTTGCATTGCATTGCTACAGGGTGCTCTGGCATCACTGGTGGCTACAGTCACCAGCCATGAGAAATCTCTGTGACTTTCCTGGAGAGGATGAGGGAGGATTTAATTTTTCTGTTTTAAATTTTGGGCAGTGACAAATGTTTTTATTCGGAGGTAGGATTTTTTTTACTGTTTTCTCTGTTGATCAATTTGGTGTCACTAAGCAAGGCTGTGAGATTGCACAAAAGGGATTAATACACTGGGGAAGGGAAATAGCACCACCCATGGCAAAATGAGGTTCCCCTAGCAAGCTGGATAGATAAAGGTGAGGTGATTCTGTGTGCCTCAGAATTTTCGACCCTTATCACTTTCTTTGACTATTTTTCTTTTAAAATAATTTTCTTCAAGAAGGGAATCTTTTAGAGAAACAAAGGTATCCTTGTCTTTTTCACATTCTTTCACTTGGCGTCAATTCTCAGAGATGTCAGATAGCTCAGCAGGTGGCACTGAAGATAATAGGGTCTTGGAAAGTCGCTGGAACCAATTTCTGCATCAGGTATTGCTTATGATTGTCTTTCTTGGGATATCTCTTGCTAAAATGATACTTTGTGTCTTTTTCCTAATAATTTAAGATCAGACAAAGTATTTTAGCATGGATGGAAAGGGATACAAAAGAGGCCCTTTCAATTCTCAGGTTTATTCCAACACGATGGCATGGCAGGAAAGAGACAGACCCCCTCCGGGATCTAGGTATTCAGGAGAGGGAATGGGGAGTGGCTTTGGCTGGCAGCCAATGGGATAGGGACACAATGGGATAGGATCATAATACAGGAACTCTAGGAGGACTGCAAGGTCACACGGGAAGGTCACAGGACAGGAAGGAAGACAGAAAACTGGGGACCAGCCGGAAGATATGGCAGGGGTATGTGAATCCTTCCTTTTACCTCAGTTTATCAAATTACAAATTACAAATCTCTGGTTTCATGGGAGTTGCTGGGCACTACTCAGGCTCCTCACAGTCATGCCATGGCATGAGTGGCCGTGACTCAGAGGTGGCAGGCAGCAAGAGATTGTACCACTTAACTTTCTTTTGCTACAAAGCACAGCCCTGCCTTCAGGATGATGTGTACTTTGTCTTGTCACACTGCTCAATACCACATCCTAGTGTCAGCAATGGTACCAGCTTTATTGCTATTCCAATAGCAGAAAGCTGTGTTAAGGGACCACAGGGTGATTATGGATTGAAGCCAAAAGAGTCCAGTGTGAGGGTTCAGACAGTGCCACACATCACACAAATGCCTGGATGATTTCTAAAACCTTTGGGATACAATGTTATAGCTGTAGCCCAAGTAGATTTTGTTGTTGTTGTTGTGGGTTTGGGTTTTTTAATATACAATTCCTGCATCTTTCTCATTTCCTCTAATATGTTTAGTAGCTCTAAATCCTCTACAGGCAACAATGTGCTGGCAGAGGCTCTTGGGAGCTGTTGGTTAAAATTCTGCTGCCAAGATGATGAGCGTTTCAAGATAATTTCCTGGACTGGGAGATCAGCCCATCTCTGAATATGATCAAAGCTGCCAATGTGTATCTATTGTGCCTATCTATGACACACATAAGGACCACATACAAAACTAAGAATAGCATCACTACTGACAAGAAAAAAACCACGCATTCTCTATGATGACTGTTGTACACACACAGACACATAAATCTAAATCTCATGAGAACAAATCTTGCTTTTTTTCGATACTAACTTTGTTAAGAATAAATTAATGGAAGGAAATGGTAAACTGAAATTGATTGTCTCTCATACTGAGATCAAATCAGAGATGAGTTTTAGGGCAACATACAGGAATTTCTTTTCTTGGAAATACCCTGAAAGAATCCACTCTTTCAGAAGGCAGATGAATTGAACTTCAGACTTCTTTCACATACCTAAACTTTAATAAACAAAAGGGTCCCACCACATTAGTAGATGTAGAGATCAAGTGTTCAGTCTCTAACGAAATTAATCCAGGCCTTTTGCAAGCAACAGTGCAAATGAAGTTCCTAAGCAAAATCACATTTTCTGGCAACAAAGCCAGATGTAAATGTCAAGTGAGCAGATCAATGATTGCAAGGGCAACAAACACCAACTTAGATCATCTAAAATGCTTTTAGAGAAGAGGAAGAAAAAGAAGAAGAAAAAAAAAAGAGACAAAAAGGAAAGAAACTTTTTTACTGATGTGTTTTTGAAGGTCATGCTTTCCTCCTCTTACAGCTGATGGTGGTTGCTGAGCACAAATTGACTAAGGTTTGTTCTGATTATAGTCTCAGGCAGTGCAATTTAGTCATAAGGGCAACTGAACAGTACAAGGCATGATCAAATTCTGAAAAAAATATATTCTAAAATGAGCAAAAGATACTCTGTAGGTAAGGCAACTGTTTCCTCAGTAGTTAGATCCATAGCACTTGAATGTTTCCAATATAAATATTGGCTGGGAGTATGCAGTGACCTGTCTCAGTGTGATAGGGTCTTTCCTGATCTATATAGGCACCAGAAACAAGTGTAACAATTGTAACACCACAGTTTAAAAACACTGAACAACCCTGCTCTGGTTGCATCTGTAGCCTTTCTTATGCTGGCTACACTTAACCCTTCTGTGTCCTGTTGAGCAATTGTGATGATTCATTTGTGATTATCAATTTGTAACTGACTCCTTGAGGCTTACATGAAAAAGTATGAGATTACTTTTGGGGTGATAAAGTTCCGGTTTTGCTGAAGCTGTAGAAGCTGTGAGTTTACACCATGCATGTGCATTCTCCTCTTGTGATAACTGTAACTCGTACAGAGCTTGGCTGTGAGGCTTAATAAAGGTTTCTTTGTCATAATTAAAAGGGCTGATGGAGTGATGTTAATTCTTACTGCTTTAAATCATCCTGATTTATGTGAATTTCTTAGCAGCCGTCACACTGTAATGATTCTGGCTGTTCAGGAATATCATCCCTCTCCTCTTTCTTCGGCACGCCTTGGCCCACAGAAGACATTCTGATGCCACCCGCAGGAGGACTCAGGTACTTTCAGCAGTTCTGTCCTAATTTACAGCAGCTCTCTGCCCTTTTAAGGGTGATTTAGCAATACAAGTCGGTAATATTAGCAAGCAGAGGGGACGTCAAGGCATGTAGCTGTGTGGGCACATAACTACAGGGTGATATTCAAAGCCCTTATTGGATCTGTGCCTCAAGTGAGAAGTATTATTTTAGTGTTGGAGTGTAAGATAGAGAACAGAAAGCTCCCTCTTCGTGTTCATCTGGGCTCAGGCAAACACAGATGGAGGTTAGACCCTGCTCCTTCTCACAGGTTACACCAGTGGTAGGCTCCAGCCTACAGCTAGACCACAAATATGTTCTGTGAAAGTCCTGCCAAAGCCACAGATGCACGAGGTCTCCCTTATTCCTGCAGGGCATCCTGTGTTTCTGGCTGTTTTCTAGAGAGCCGAGCACAACATCCAGCATCCTGGTGTGCAGGAGGCTGTGTCCCACCAGCAGGAAGCAGTGCCACAGCTCCCAGCCATGGCACAGCATGCAGAGCCTGGAAGCCAAGAGCCTCGCCCAGCAGTCATTCTGGGACAGCACAGCCTGCCTTTGTATTAATTCACAGAGTTTCCCTGGAGGCTTCACCTATGCATATCTGTGCAATATGGTCCTGCTGCCATTAAGTTAAAGATTTGTGAGATCCAAGTAAAATTAAGGGAAATCTTGGCTTCCTTGGAGAACTTGATTACTTTTATGGTTATGCTATTAAGTACTGATGCATAAGGAAAAAAAAATCACAGCTTTACAAAACAGTAGCAGAGAAGAGGTAAGCAGAAAAGACAAGGGAAACTGTAATGTTTATTGTATTTAGATGAGTTTAGATTAATAGTTCTCATTGTACCATAAAAGTGCATAAATAGAATGACTTTTGATTTTAATGCTGTGAACAATTACTGATCAGAGGACTTTTTGCATAACATCTCCAGTAAAATGCTGCTTTTTGTTGCGCTTTATCAGCAATGTGAAAAAAGATCAGGTTTACCATGTATAGTTTTAACATTTGCACCAGTGTCATGTTGAAGTCTCTAATTAGAGAGTCATGGACTTCTGACAGAGGACTTCAGCTGTACCCCAAGAGATGTCTCTTAAAATTTTTAATTTGGAAGACTTGTGATGAGTGTTCCTGGTTTGGGCTAGCAAATGTGCTTGCCTGCCTATTCTGTGTTTCACACCTCACAGTGTCAGGAGCAGTACTCCATGGTTTGCTAGCTCAGCAAACACCTGCCATCAAATTCACAGCACACACTGATTTGTTTCTGTCTCTCTTTGCTTTCCTGAAAAATTTGCATCCCTGGAGATACCTTCTTTTCAAAATATTTTATATTTATATCTTTATGCCTGTTTGGAGTCGAATGGGATGAAATGGCAGCATCTATCTCTTAGCTCCTATGCTTCAGAAACTCTGTCGTTGTGAAATCATTGAAATCAATCTGAAAGCTTCATCAGATTCTTGTGGGGTAGGGAAAGGGATTTGATAATAGAGATGGGGAGCTACGGCACGAAGATGCCATATTCTGCAAATATTTGGGCACTTGTTTAACTGACAAGTATGAATCCTATTCCCTGCGTAATCTGAGGATTTCTGGGAAGCCAGCCAAACTTTTAACAACTCAATTCAGCATCACCACAGTTGCTTGGTAAATCAAGAACTGAGGGGCTGCCATAGGTGGGCAAAGTCAAACAGTGAATCCTGATATCCCAAGACCTTATGCTGTGTTTTAACTGTAAGAACTCTCTTTTTCCTTAGTCGGGGCCATCCTATCCCTTCTCCCTGTTAGGACATTTAAGGAGGCACTGTAGAGTCAGCAAGAGCCCCGATGCCAGGAGAAGCAATGGTCCAACAGCAGTCATCCCAGCTTGTTTTACTCTCTCAGGCTGGCACCGCTGCCTCCTCACCTTGCGGGCCCCGATGCATTTTCAAATGGATTCATGTGGATGTTACAGCCCGAATGTACCACAACATCTAATCCACTGGAAACACTTAGCCCCTTACTGGCGACCCCTCAGCAGTGCAGGCAAACTGCATCTCCTGCTCGCATGTACTCAAAGGACTCTCGAGAAGAGTCCACAGGGAGGGCAGAGAGGTGCCCGGGAGCCCCAGAGCATTCCCAGCTCCCGTCGGTGCCCGCCGCTCCCCGCAGGGAGGGCAGAGAGGTGCCCCCAGCTCCCGGAGCCCCCGCTCCCCGCAGGGAGCAGAGGCGCTCCCCCAGCATCCCAGCTCCCGTCGGTGCCCGCCGCTCCCCGCAGGGAGGGCAGAGAGGCGCTCGGGAGCCCCAGAGCATTCCCAGCTCCCGTCGGTGCCCGCCGCTCCCCGCAGGGGGCGCTGCCGGGGCTCGGCGCCTCCGGCAGGGCCGGGGCCGGGGCGGCTCCGCGCGGGGCAGCGCCGGGCGCGTCCCGCCCTCCCGCCTCCTCCCGCTCCTCCCCTCGGCCGCGCTGGTGGAGCCGCTGGGCTCCCCGCCCCTCTTCACATGGGGCTCGCCCTGCCGGCGGGACAGCGCTCCTGCTCTCCCGCCGACCGCTGACAGGGACCGGGCGCGGCAGAAGGGGGCGGTCGCTGCTGCCGCCGGCGGGCAGGTAGGGGCGGGCAGGTGCGGGCGGGCGGCGCACCTGAGGGGACGCGGGCAGCGGGACGGGCGCGCCGGGCTCTGCCGCCCCGGCCGGCGGAGCGGGCGCACGTGGAGCCGCTCGGTGCCGCCGCTCCCACGGGTCCTTCCCAACAGGGTCTTTCCCGACCCCGCGCGGTTTCGGGATGCTCGCGGGACCCCCGCCGGTCACTTGCGGGGGATTCTCTTCCCGGCTGCGCAACTTCAGGGAGGGACCCGGGCGGAGACGCTGGTCTTCCCCGTTCGTCCAAAGGGGATGGAGTTTAATTAAAGAGCCGCGGATCTTCCCTCTGTCTATTCCGTCTTTTCTTTTACTTGTCAGGAGAACAGGTCCGTTATTTGCGGAATTATTCTATGTCAGTTCAGGTGTTGTTTCTTTTTTTTCCTGTACACTACCAAGTACAGTTGGTAGATTAAAACACAGGGCGAATTCCTTATGCCGTAAAGTGAGCGCAATGGGTTTGCCGAGTTCATATAATCTGATGTTCTCATAGCTCAAAATAAACCTTTTCATTAAAAAGGAGAAAACCGGAATCAATCCTCAGAGCTTTTGATTGATTAGAGCTCCCTCGTGGAAATCAGCGGGGAGTTTTGCCTGATTAAGAGCTGCAAAATTGTCCTGAGGTTTGTTACACAACTGGCTGTAGTTGTGCAGTATGGGCTCAGTTAGGTAACTTTGCAACTGGGTCTTGTTTTCACTGGTCCAGCTGAAGTACTTTCAAGTTAAATTTGTTTCATTTCTCCGCTTTGAGCCCTCTCTGCTCGTCGTGTGCAAGGTAGTGGGAGGACTCTTTTACCTGCCTTAAAGAAGAGTAAACGTGTTGGGTAAACAGGGAAGCTGTCCTTTGGAGAGACAGCGATTGCAATTTAGAAATTCTCCATGTGTTTTGCTGGCAGTGCCAGGTTAACTGCTTTCATCCTGAACGTGTTTTATTTCACTTGTGTTACAGTTGAGCCTCAGATGCTCTGTTTAATAACTAGGGACTCAGCTGTAACAGAAGGTGTATAGACATGCATGCAATCATAGTCTCTCCAGCAAAGAGCATGCTTTCTGGTGTGATTATGCAGAAAGGGTACAGAAAACATAGCATTGCTCCCAGAATAGCTTGGAGGTTGCAATTTCCACACATGTGAGCTGACTATTCAGTTACTGCTGTTCTGCTTTTTCTGTGCTGCTGAAATACCTGACAGTAAGCAGTTTACAGAATACAGTCACTTGGTTGAGGAACTTTTCTTCTTGCTGCAGCTGCAAGAGTTTATGTCAATTCTTAAAAAGTTTTTTAGGAAAGTAGGTAAAATAAAATGGAAACTTTCTTGCCCTTCCAGTACTAGCAGCAACATACAACCAGGCTTGGGGAGGGTGGAACAAACAAAACCCAACATTTTTCTTTGGGCTTGAAAGTACTTTCAGATGAGAAGCTCCTTTGGGATGGCACTTCTCAAGTTTGTTCTTGGCTCCTTGAAATTTCAGGTGGTGTAGGTCTGATCGATCTAGCTATTCAAGTGAGGCAAAGGTAGTGTAGCCTGTGGAGCTCAAATGAACGTTAATGGAAAGCTTCAGATGGCCTTCAAATATCTTTAGTGGGTGTGTTTGCTATGTTTGGGATAGTTGCATTTCCATTTAAAAGAATAGGGAGTGTTTCTGAAGCAGGGCTACTCTGTTAGTTTTAGTATTTAGTATTGGTGTTTCCAAACTGAGACCACAATCCAGTACCAGTCCGTTGCTTGTAAATTCAGTGTCTGCAGATACATGTGTTGGTATTGCCAACCTCACTGGAGGTTGGATACCTAGTACCTTTAAGTCTATGGAAAAAAACTCAGGCGTGTGGTGAACAGCTTTCCAGAGCTCGGACCATGGAAAACAAATTGTGTATCAAAAGTTAAAAGTATGCAAGAAAGCTGTAAATAACGTTCAAAAGGAGATCCTTAATATGCATGTGAAGAGCATTATCAGCTTGTGTAGCTCAGTAGCCAGCATGCTGCTGAGCTATCATGCTTAACTATCCATCTCCTAAGCTTTGGGCAGAGATTTTTCTACAACAGGGTGCTTAAATGTACCCCAGTTTGCAGCACTGAATTAAGGTGAATTATGGTGAACTAATTCTGCTCAAGAGATTGGATGTTTGCACCTTGAACAGAAAACTATCTCAAAGCCTGGAGCTCTTCACACACAGAGAATCAAATGGGGCGCACATTGTGCTGTTGCGTGTTCAGTGCTGGTTTAAAGGAGACTTTTCTATGACAGCTATCATTTATATAACACAATTGTTGATTTGTCTTCACGAGATAAGCTAAAAAAGTGTCATGGATGTGAAGAGATTAAGTGCTTTGCTGAGCTTGAAAGAGTAAAACATTGAGGCCAGATGGGAAATGGTCCACACTGGCAGTTCGATTTGGCTTGTCTGCCTTGTTTGCTATAGATTGTTTGAACAGCTCTTTCTAGGTATTGCATTCAATGGTTGGCCAACAACATTCAAAGTTTGAAGTGTTTTTCTGTTACATTCCTTTCCGTCTCTTTGCATGCACATGGTATTTGGTAGGCATTGATATTTTATCATGCTGTCGTAGCTTCCCATTTCCTCGGTTTAGTATTTTAATGTTTTAAAATCCTCTATTAGACTCCATGCAAAAGCAACGCTCTGTTAATGGATGGTTAGAGTGGTGAAATTCGAATGTCAGATAGCCAGCGGTCAGCATTATAGTTCCTGTGCAACCATTAGTCAGCAAGACTTTGCATAAATATCCAATCTAAAATTTAGTATCATCTGCTGTAGTGTATCTCATTGGGAAGGAGGTGACTTTAGGTAAGTCTAGGAAGTTCTAACTGGAGGATGAAGGACACATGCCTACAAAGAGCTGTGCTGAGGCTGATGTGAAAATGGTAAATTGGGGTTTAAGCATTTGTGACTCAAAAGTTTAAATCCATTTTTGCTCCTAAAAACTCCAGTGTATAACTTAAGGGTTGCTAAGTATTTTCAGTCTTTTTGCAAGATGTCTGATAGCAAAACCTGCAAAGTAGCTGTTCCAGGGAGTTCTGCTTTTTGTCTGCCCTTGGAACTGAAGTGTCCTTTGCTGTTGCAGTTGCCAGCTATGATAGTTGTTGGTAAAGAGAGGTTTTTTTTTTAATTCAGTTTAAATTCACATTTGAGTCACTAAAGACCCTCATGTTGTCTCCCATTAATCAGCAAACTGTGGCTGCTGTCTTTAAGCAAATAAATTTGTGTTAATTTGCTCCTGCTTGCCCTTTTATGCTGCAAGTGCTACACAGCTGTGAAGTTGCCATCTAGCTTTGACTCAGGACACGTTCTTCTTCCAAGTGCAGTCCTCAAACAGCCTGGATTCTCAGACAAAGGTAGGTCTGAAAGTGGCATTTGTGACCTAGAAAAAAGCTACACAGATATAAGGGGAGCTGCATGCATGCTTAAAAACTAGCACATGCCCAAGTGTTTTGGTGAATAAGCTGGAATGCTTTGCTGAATCACAGCTGTGAGGGTGCAGAAATTCTATACCTACAACGTTTGCTGCAGCTGAGTGCAGTGCTTGGAGTGAATTTCAGGGCAGGTGTTTGGAGACCATCCGGACAGCAAAAATTAACCAGGAGTGGGACTGTACACACCACAGACAGGAATGGAAAAATCACATTGCAAGTTGCTTTAGTGGGAAATTTTATCAGTACTTCTCCCTTTCTCTCTGATACTCAAATGCTGAGGGAAAATTGATACAGTAAACGACCCAATTCCTATTGATTTCCTTAAGAAAATAATTAAGTAAAGGGTGTGTCTGAGCAAACTGCCTTGGCAGTTCCACGCGCGGCCTGCGGAAACGGTGGGATTTGCCTAATAGTGACGTTTTTGTGTCAGTCCTTGTTAACCGATTCCATACACGGGACCAACGCTGAGTGTGGAAGTGCCGGTACCGACCCGGCCTTGGTCCCGTTAATCCGCTCGGGGCCGGGGGTCCGGGCGCTCCCAGCGCTCCCGTCCCGGCGGGCAGGCGGAGCCGCCGGAGGGCGCCCGAGGACCAGCGGAGCTCCGGGGATCCCGGCGCGTGTGCGGGGCGGGATGCGCATCCCGAGCACCCCGGGCCGCTCCCCCGGTGAGGAGCATCCTCCCCGCGGGATGCTGGAGGGTGTGCAGGGCGGGAATGCGCATCCCGAGCATCCCGGGTCGCTCCCCCGGTGAGGAGCATCCTCCCCGCGGGATGCTGGAGGGTGTGCAGGGCGGGACGGGCATCCCGAGCCACTTGTTCTCCCGCGGAGAGGCACATCCTGCACGCCCTCCCGTTCGCAGCGCTCGCCTGTTTTACCTGGGTCATGCTCTGGTGTCCTGCGACGGCAAAGCCCTTTCTTTCATTGTGAGCCTCGTCATGTATAGGGGCTGGTCTGAGCGGAAGGAGATTCCTCTCCTGACTCCTGAGCTCACTGCCCTCCCCCGCCCTACTGTTTCCACTAACCTTTCCTACTTTGCCAGCCCAGGCCCTCCTAAGCTGGAAATGAAATGATTTCTGCCAGCTTCTTTGGTATCCTGACTGAAGCCAGTGCAAGAAGCACCTCAGGATTGGGCACTAAGAGGAGTCTTGGCTAGACCAACCTTTGGTGGCTAAAGCAGTGATTCCTGCCTGTGTGACTTTGATTTCTCATTTATTGTCAATAATGTGTGGATTGACACAAGGGGAGTAGCCACAGCGTTTGCTAGTGACTGCCAAGTGGCTCAGCCAAGTCTGGAAGTGAGCGGTTGTTAGAAAGAGCTGGAATAGTACTTAGTAAGATTCCCTTTAACTGAGCAGGAACAAATGGAAAGCAGGTGTGCCCTAAGTAAGAAAAGTTAGTGTAAAAGACTGAGCTGGGGAGCTGCTTGGGCAATTAATCCATGATTTTTCTAATCTACTGCCTTCTGTAATTTTCTCCTGTGAATTGATCACCAAAAGTTACTTAGATTGTCAGCAAAGGTACACATCCACTGTGCATTTGGAGAGCACAGGGCATCCTTCTCACAGATGGAAAAACGCTTTGTGGTGCATCTGGGACGGGTATAGTCCCAGAATTGATTTCTGACTCTTTTTTGACTGTTTACTTGAGTAAGTTTCTCCTTTTGCATTATGTTGTCTGGAACCTTCTGGCAAGATTGTCATCTTTAGTAATGCTTGCCACTGTGGCTCAGCATAATGTGAAGGACTAGGATTGCTAATGTTAGTTGCCAATTAGAAGAACCCTGCCAAAATCAACTGAGTATCATCAAAAAAGCAGAACTGTCTTGTTGAATTTAAAATATCTTGTACAATATCTGCAGTAAGGCAATATGTGTGCAATTATGTGAGGACTGTGACTGGCACTTTGAAGTCATTGCCAGTAAAATCCTCAGAAATGTGGACAAATGAATAACCTGCAGCTAACAGTGTGCTAAGTAATGTAGACAGCTGTTTCTTATTTGGTTTTACACTAATTGCTGCTGCTGTTACCATTGCATTTGTGAGTTGATAGGGTTGCACATCATCTGTATACTCCTGGTGCAAATGGCGCCGGGTACATCATGTGTTGATAAAAGCAGATGCTTTTACTTGGCTTTTAACTTCTGGTGCAAGTTCTATGGGATCATTAAAGTTCGCTGAAAAATATAGAAAATGACTTGTGGATCCTGCCAGACATCTGGCCAGGCAGGCTCATCTTTGCATATTGATCAAAGAAAGGAGGAAGAAAAGAAAATCTGTACAAAATCTATGAAATTATTTATTTGGAATGAGTGTGTAAATGAAGGAGAAGAGGAGAGTGAGGGAAGGAAAAATAGAAAATTGAAATAGCCTACCTGACAGAATATTTTAGGTAGGATGCAGTCGTCTGTGAGGGATTGCAGGCAGCTTGTAACTGCTTGGGGATGTTCTTTTTGAACTCACAGAGAGCTTTCTGTTTTAAGCTTGTGTTAAAGACCTGGGCTGACAACCAGATTCACTTGCATGGAAAAAACCTGAAAAAAAATTGCTGTACTAAAGCCTAATTTTAAAATACTTTTGTGTGTGTGACTTTGCAGATATATAAAATACAATGTCAGCTCTTTATGTAGGAGATGACAGTATATGCTGGAGGTGGCCACAGTCAAGTGAAGAAAGATCAAGCAGAAACCTTTAAGGCACCTGTAATTTTCCCTGATTTTAAGAAAAGTCCTTTTGGCTCTTCATCTACGTTAAGTGGTGCTGATTATCTGCAATTTTAATTTTGCTTCTTTTTGTGATATAAGCAGTCATGCTAACTTTGCTAAAGATTCTAAATAAATATTTCTGTTAGTTTTGATTTTATATCTTCAAAGATCAAGTGCAACTTGTAGGAAAAATGACAGTATCAATCCTTCCTATTCCTATCCATCAAAATCTTATCTTCCATAAGAAAAAATTGGGTTTTTTGAGTAGTCAGAAATGGTGAGCTATGTTTGAAAGTCACTTTTTCTTCACATGCTCAGATGCTTTGTATCTCTCTCTCTATCAAGGTCTGGGAGATGAAGCAGAATAAATGTTCATTATATGCAGGTTGTAACTGCAGTTTGAAATGTCAGATGCAGTTTATAATTAGAAACAGGAGACTAAAACTTCATCTTTGAACATAGATTTGTAACGAATGGCTGATTTAAAATAAGGTATACAGGTATACCTTATAAGGTAAAAAGGCATGAAAATATTTAAATATTTTTATGAGATTATCCCTCAGGATTAAATTAAATATTGTCTTGCTTCTGTAATTATTTTAAGTGCAAATACTGATATGAAAGTGACTGATTATACAAGAAAATATTTTTTTTGTGTGTGTTGAATTTTAATAGTCCTACTTATGAATTATGTTCGACTGTGGACTCAAGGAAGTGGTACCTGAATAAGCTGATGCAATGCTTCCCCATCAACTCAAAAGAGTATGTAATAAAAACTGCAACATTAAATAAAATAGATTGCTAGGATAAGTTAATTGGAAAAGTACTCTACTGGAGATTAATTCTTAAATGTTTTCCATGGACTAGTAAGGGAAATGATATTTCAGTTTTTGTACTCAAAGCTAAAATGTCTAATTTGTGGAGACTTATTATGAACCTTGATTTCATCAGTGCATTCATAACCATAGAATTTTATGAACTCTTCAGTGAATTTGGTTGGTAGCATGGATTCTGTTAGATGGAGCTCCTGTTAACCACCCTGTGGGGAGAAGCTAACACATTTAGCTGTAATGTTTCCTTGGCCACTTTTTTTACCCTTTACTGTGCACAAAGAGAGTATGAAAGCAAGATATACATAATTTTATTTACTGACTGAGAAGTCTGATAGGTGACTAGCAACCAGGCAAAGCACTGATATACCACTTCTAGGTAAGATACCTATTTGATAGCTGAGGCTGGGAGGCGCCTCTCGAAGTCATTTGGTCCAATTCCCTTTTCAAGCATTGCCTCTTAGAGCCAGTCACCCAGAACTGTGTCTTGGTGGTTTCTGAATTTCTCCAGTGAGGGAAACTGCAACTCCCTGGGAAACTTGTGCCAGTGCTTGGTTACCCTCACAGTGCAAAAAGTGTTTTCTGATCTTCAGAAGGAACCAGGTGTTTCATGTTGTGCCCATCACATCTGGTCCAGTCACTGGGCATGACTGGAAAGAGGCCAATTCCATGCTCTGTGTGCCCTCTCTTCAAGTATTTGTGTATGTCAGTCATTCCCCCCCGAGCCTTCTGTTCTCTAGGCTGAACAGTCCCAGTTCTCCCTCCTCTTATGTGAGGTGCTCCCATCCCTTCATTATCCTTGTGGCCCTTTGCTAGGTATGTCCATATTGCCCTTTCACTGAGGAGCCCGGATCTCCAGGTGTGGCCACACTCATCCTGGGTCCATTGCTGGCCTGGCAGTCACTGGTACTGGGGAAAGTTCATTTCTATTGGGCCTTGGATGGACTGATTCTCAGTATTGCTGGATTTTTTCCACAATTGTTTGTGGGTTGATTTTGTTGTTGTTGTTGTTTTTGTTTGTTTTTTTGAGTCCTCGAACTGTTAACAAGCTGGGGTCTTTCAAGGATTTTATGTCTAGCTGCAGATTTACCATTCCTGTCTGTCAAGGCTCCAGTCTGAGTACTGTTGCACAGCTTTCTTACAAGCTGGCAGTTTCCTTAGAAGTTTCATTCAAGGTTATGCAGTTCTGCTGTGTCAAAACTAGGCCTTGAATCACAGATAGCTGAACCCCTAGGAGGAGGATTCACACAAAGCTGAGGTGTGAAATCAGTATGAGCTACGCTGTGCCAATTCCCTTAGGAGGACACACAGTGAATAGTAGCTGCAAGGTTATTTGAACTGCTTGCAAAATAACTGAATGTCTGCAGGAGAAGCCTTATAACTTTAACCTTCTCTGTGCTGGACTTCTACCTGTCAGTGTGATTTTGTATGTATTTCTGACACTGATGTGGTTTGTAATTGGCTCTTTGCCTGATCTTAGACAGAGACAAGTGGTGCTGATGTGGATTGCTTATGGCCAGGAAAACTCTTTTATTTTTGTCCAGGAAAGGTTTATATTAAATACTAGGAAAAAAATTCTTCACTGACAAGGTTGTCAAGCTCTGGAACAAGTTGCCCAGGGAACTGGTGTAGCCACCACTCCTGGAAGTATTTAAAAGATTCACAGATGTGCCATTTAAGGACAAGGTTTAGTGGTGGATTTGGTAGAGTTAGAGTAACTGTTGGGCTCAATGATCTTAAAGGTGTTCTTCTACCTGAGTTATTCTATAATTCTAAAAAAAAAAAAAAGCACAACAATTATCAAAAAGAGGAAATAGAGAAAGGTGAAGCTCAAGATGTTGACAGGAGTTTTAAAGGAGTGATGGACTAAGGGTGAGAATCAGGACATGTGCCTGATATGTTTTATGCAGGAAAGGGTGGTGCAGTAGGTAAAATTAGAAGGAAATTAAAAATAAGAACAAGTTGTATGAAGATAAAAGATGATACTTTTAGTATTTCCCAAGGGATAGAAGGATCAAACATTGTGTGTTTTAATGATAAAACATCTAGTAAAGTTCTCAGTCTCTTGAAATGCAAAGCAAAACTTATATTGCCTTCACTGGTGCTAGAATTATTCTTGTCTTGAATGTCAGGAAAGGAAGAGAGTATCAGGAAAGAAACTAAATGTTTTCTTGTGTTTATAATTTTACAGACTTGGAACTTCTTTTATCTACAGTGGAAAATTGGGTCAAACACTGGAAAAAAGTTTCTCAATGGAACAGTATTGCAACAGAAGAAAATTCTGAAATAATTGGGATTTCATTCGCTTGAAGGTTTGAAGAGCAGAGAGTGTCTACTGTGAAGTTTTCAGATACAGTTAATTCAGTTTTAGGGACAAATGATATTTCAGCCACACCCTTTTTGATTGTATGAAATCTTCCAGAAAGTAGGCTTTCAGATTTGTTTTATCTTTTCTACACAGGAGACATAGCATTCTTAAAGTGTTAATATCTATTATGAAGGAAGCCAATATGTTTCTCACAGAAAATCACATGAGTAAACAAACTGTGAAAATAATGGGATTTGCTTGGGGTTGGTTTTGATGTTGGTTTTTCCCTTGAACTAAGAGTTCTGATAGTGTTCAGCTGGTAATGATCCTATTTTGTAAACTGGCTATTTATTAATGCTTTTTGATCTATTTGCTTTTGCAATTTAGATATTTGACTACTTGAGGTGGCTTCTATGACATGCTAGTCAAGTGCTAGTTTGACACCTTTGGAAAGTGCCACCCCTCTTGCTGCTGGAGAAACGTGGTGAAGCGTGATGTGAATGACTTCCCACTGCTCTTTATGAAGAGGGACAGATGCTGTGGTAGCTTCCTCAAAGAGATGCTGCTTAAAGCTTCAGCTGTGGTGGCATATCCTCTACTTACTGCTTTGTTAAGGGTTATTTTATGCACTGGAGTGGTGTGGTTGTGTGCGGTGTGGGGGTGATTTGTGTGATTTTATTTTGGTTGTGGGGTGGTTGTTTTTTTTTTTTTGTCAAGTGTTCGGTTTGAGAGCAGTTAAATTGCAGAAGTCTTTATAGGATGATTTCTGCTAGTTTTGTTTTTGAAAGCAATCAACCCATTGGATGGCAAGACTGTATGCACACTAGAATTCTCTTTTTCATTCAGATGTGATGCTGAAGAATGACTTCCCCATTCATGATCTTTACTTCCTGCCTATAGCAAAACAAAAATTTGCAGGGATTCTTGTATCCAGATGAAACTTCTTACGGCAGTGTTCTTTCCAGGTGTTTCCCTAATTAGGGATTCAATTTGTCACCTAAGTAAATGGATTTGGCTGGTTTGTTTAAAAATAGTCAAGAATATCAGATAAAATATGTGTCAAAGTTCTCTAAAACCTCTTTTGAAGCAGCATCCTTTAAACTTTTTGGAGTTAGCTGCTCAAAGAAGTGTACTTGGAGGCCAGCAGTGACTCTCAGAAGGGTTGACTGGAGGAGATTTAAAAATTAGCTGCTCTAATCTGCAGTGGATATGGATTTGCTTTGAACCAAAGTTTAACTGGTGCTCATAAAAAGTACTTTCACTGTGAAGATGTTTGCTTTCTGCCTTAAACAAATCTTTAATTTCTGCACCTTGATACTCATGATGTTAATGTATTAATTTGCTTTCCTGTCCTAATAAACTATGCTGGTCCTTCTTTTACTGGAATAAATCTGTTCCTCACAGTTTTTTTACATAAACCTAAGTGGCATTAAGAAGGTCTAAACCTGGTTTTTACTAAATCTAAGATGAAGAATGACTTTTACAAGTGATAATGGTGAAGCCAAATAAAGATATTCTGTAGGAATTTAGGATCACAATGTGCATAAAGCAGAGTTTTACATGACTTGAATTTTACTGCATTCCTTCCTACAATTCCTTTCACTGTGGGCAGTTAGTCTGTAATAATTCACTAAAGTGAGTACCCAGAGTTAATTTCCCTATTTGTACTTATGTCTTGGTGGTGTTTTATTATGGAAGTAGTTATGTTCAATCACCAAATTAGCAGGTGAATAATTCTCTCAGGCTATTGCATCCATTTCTCAGTGAGCATCCATTGTCTGATGTGAATTTTTTCCAAGAGTACTGTTTTTAACTGTGTCTGGAGGGTAAGTTGTGTTTGAATAAAATAGAAGAGAGAATGTTGAGAATTTGATCAATTTGAAATGGTCCATTTCTCCTGCAGCTCAAGACAAGTAGGGAATGTGGATGCAGGAAGTGACTTTCAGTGTAACTGGTCTCCTTAAATTCAGTGACAAAATACGAGCTGTGCTCCAGAAATTTCCACAGATTATCAGTGTGTAGGTTTCCAGCAGAGTGCACAAGTTCTATAGAAGTGGCAGTGACCAGTGGTCACTGAAAGATATGGGAAAACAAAGGGGAGAGAAGCCCTAACATTTTTCATGCAGCTGTTGCCAAGAAATTTTAGTTGCACATAACATAACCTAAATTATTGATTGTGGTTTCCTTGGCTTAGTGATGATATATATATTAGACCACAAATCCAGTTTCCCTAAAGTGGTTCCCATGTGACCTATCTCGGGCTCTGTTAGTGAAGAATTTTTGTGTTGGGGTTTTTTGTTTGTGTGTGTTTGTCATTTATTTGTTTTAAACTGATTACGGATGCTGTAAGCAGATGGAGAACACCCAGTGGAATTGCAGGTGGTAAATAAGGTAGAAGTTCATGTCACCTGTGTTGAAGTGAAGAAAAAATTAGTATGCAGCTAAAAGCTTATGAATGAGCGAATGATGGGTGTTAAATGCTCTTATTAGCCATGTGTTAGAAGAAAAACACAGAAGATGACCTCTATGGGAAAGGTAATGCATTAGCTGTCAGTGTAAAGTGTCTTGTGAGCCTTGTAGAGGCTCACAAGACTTGTAAAGAGTGAGGTGGTTACATTTGGTTTGCTTTGTTTGCAATCCACCACAGAGAGCGGGTTGCCAGGATTCCTCTGGAGAACAAACACAGTGCTTGAGCAGCAGAAACTTTGGAGCTGAGGAACTGAAAGGTGTCAGTAAGGGTGGGGATGGATGGAGCTGCTGAGCATTTTGCAGGAAGTCCTGCCAGAATTGTCTGTGTAAATCCCTACTTGCCTGTACATTTGGATTTATGTAGCTGATAAACATCTGAAAGGGCCCCTTGTGACAGCTCCCGTGGTAAAATCACTTGTGTTACCAAGGTGTGATTCATGAGAGCTCATGTCATCCCTTTCCTGTTGAATGATCTCTGGTTTTGGGGTTTCTCTTTAAGTGGCTTGGGTCAATGCTTGAAGCTGTGTGAGGATGCTGGTATGAGGCTCTGGTGACAAGGAAGGCTGGCCATACCTGTTTTAAGTAGTTTGCTAGATAGTGTTTGGTGCCTGCAAGCATCCATGTATGTTTTCAGAGATGCACTCAGACTTTGAACAGAGAAGATTAAATAAACTTTGAGCATGATTTAGCAAGGTAGGTTTCTCCAGATTCCACTTGGCCCTCTCTCTGTGCTGCACTAGTCACCACCCGTGTTTTAAGGGAACACAAAGGAAGACCGTGGAGCTCTCATAGCACTGATTTGGTGACTTTTCAGAAAGGAGATGATCAGAACATTTCCCTCTTGCAAGTAAGAGCTTGCAAAGATGCTTAAAAATCAAACCAAACAATCTCAAGGAAACAATTTGAAGCATTAGCTCCACTCCATATTTTCATGACATGTCATGAAAAAAAAAAAAAATTAGGCAAAAATGCTAAGAGGTTTTTCTTCATTAATTCTTTCTTGTAGGGTGTGGGGTTTAAGGACTTTGTGCATCTGGGATACTTTGAAAATGGAAAGTAGGATGGGAAACCCTCTTTTCTAGTATGTTTTTTTTCTCTAGGGGTTTGTTATGCAGTGCATAGTGTGGGGATTTTACTCCCAAAGTATAGCTGGTTTGTGACTTAGCTGCCTTTCCTAACCATTCTAGGAGAAAATATCTATTGGTATAATTTTTGAGCTGCAAGCTCTCTTGGCTTCCAGTTATTTCTTTGAACTCAGTGCAGAATTATAGCATTGCAGAGCCCAGTCTTGTGACTTTACTGAGGTTTTTTTCCATCATAAAAATGCTCACAAACCACCAAACAACACTGAGTTGGGTAGAAGATGAGAAAAGAAAGCAAACCAAACAAACTACAGTTAACAGAGTTTAATATTTTACATTGTATTGTTATCTTTTTTTCTTGTTAGTGGTGGAAATGAAAAAGCAAGTTGTGATCAGTGTCTCAAAATCAAACATAAACATCTGAAAATTTTCAGATTTTTTTGGTGTTCTATTTAAATATTGTATAAAGATTTTTCAACTGATTATTTCTGTGTTCTATTCAGAGATAAAGAGGATAGGCTTTTAGAACTCATTAAATATCTAGCTTTTGTTTTTACTCAACTCTTACTGTTAGGCTATTTTAAAACAGACTTTAAGGAGTTTATGATTCTCTTCAACCTTATTGTTAAGATAAAAATATTTTTAAAAAACCTCGAACATGCTTCTAATCACTTAATATTTGTATAATAACTCTTATTTTTCTAATTTTAAAATTATCATAGAATTATGAAATAGTTTGGGTTGGAAGGGGCCTTAGATATTACCTAGCTCCAACCTCTCCATGGGCAAGAACATCCTCTAGTAGGTCAGGATTGCTGAGGTCCCCATCCAGCCTGGCCTTGAACACTTCCAGGGATGGGGCATCTGCAGCTTCTCTGGGTAACCTGTTCCAGTGCCTTACCTCCCTCACAGCAGAGAATTCCTTCCTAATATCTGAAAGAGCAGAGATTTAGGTTAGTTAAAAACCTGTCCCCTTGTCCTACCACTATCTGCCCATGTAAAAAGTTGTTATCACTCTCTTTTTCATAAGCCCTCTTTAAGTACTGAAAGGCCACAGTTGTGTCTCCATAGAGAGTTGTGTCTCCAGGCTGAACAAATTGACTTGTTGAACTTCTTCTTGAGGTTCTCATGGGCTTATTCTCAGGCTTGTCCAGGTCCTTCTGGATGGCATCCCATCCTTTTCTTTCTCTGCATCAACTGGTCAGCTTCATGTCATCTACAAACTTGCTGAGGGTGTGTGCTCAGTCTTGCTGTTTATGTCATTGTTAAAGATGTGATAGGGCTGAGCTCCCAAGACAGAGCCCTAAGGAAAACCCCTTGTCATCAGCTTTCACTTGGCAATAGAGCCACTGACCACAACTCTGGTTGCATCAGTCCAGCCACTTCTTCATCCAAAAAATAATCTATTCTTCAAACCAATGTTTCTCCAATTTGGAGATGAGCATGTCATTTAGGACTATGTCAAAAGCTTTAGAGAAATCCAGGTAGATTGCAATGATTGGCCTTCCCTTGTGGACTGTTGCCATCATGGAAGGCCATTAAGATTGGTCAGGCATGATTTGACCTCAGTAAAGGTGTGCTAGTTGTCTTGGATCACCTCTTTGTCTTGTATGTGCCCTAACATTGCTTCAAGGGGATCTGCTCTGGGATCTTCCTAAGCACAGAGGTAGGTTCACTGGTAATTTTGTTCGTTCACTTTTTAAAAGCAGGAGTAGTTTCCCTTTATCCACCCACCAGGAACTTCACCTGGCTGCCATGACTTTTCAAATATGATGGAGAGGGGCTTGGCAACAACATCATCTAGCTCCCCCAGGACTTTGGGATGCATTTCATCAGGCCCCAGGGGCTTTGTGTCCATTCAGTTTCATCAAGTGGTCTCAAACCTGCTCTTTGCTTGCAGTGGGAAGAACATCACTACCCCAAGCCCAGCCTAGAGGTTCAGGGACTAGAGAGATATGAGAACCCTGAGTTATACTTCTAAACCATTGACCTGGATTGAAGAAGATGGTCTTTCTGGCTTTCATTTGTCAAGAAGCATTTGTTGTTGCTTTCAGGGTCAGGTGAATAAAGTATTTGATCTTTTATTGGCTACTGAATCAAGAAACCATAAATGCTTGCTTGCTTTGTTCTGATACAAATCTTCATCTAACTTGTTTCTTATTTTGAAAGAGCAATGAAAATGTTTTTTTTTTAAAGATTTTGGAGGGTAAAATTAAATACTCCTTTCCTGGAAAAAATAAAATTCTGAAATAACTTCCATGGCAGCAGAACACATAGGTGAGTTTGAAAGTCAACAGCAAGGGTTGGTGGTCCTTAAGTGCATGGGCCTGTGGATAGAGGACTTTCTGGAGGTAAATTGAAACTTTCCTTTTTCTGTAAAACGTTTGTACTTGGAGCTGGGCCAGAGGACGAGAGCTGCATGGATTCCCTGCTCAGCTGGCTGTGGCAGGGAGGAGAGATGCAGTGCCTCTGCTTCAGGGTGGTTTCATGTGGTGTTGGAGTACATCACTGGCAGGGACACACTGACTGAGGCAGCATCAGTAAACTGCATTTATAGCACTGGTGTTTGGAACAGAATTGTTATTCAATTTTTAGTTGAAAGGATTTAGCAAAATGAGTGGAAATCATGAAGCACTTGGTTTATCAGAGGGACTGAAATGATACTGGGTTGTTTATCTGAAAAAATATTTTTGGTAGCTCTTACCCCATCCTATTCAACTTGTTGGGGAACCTCTTGCTCCTGTGCAGGGTATTGCCAGCTGTCAAGGGAAGTGGTGGCTCTCAGCTTCTTATGCTCTTGTTCCTGTAGGGTGTTGTGGGAAAGCAAGGCTCAGGTGTGAGGTACATCTGGGCAGCAATGACAGATCTCCCTGTCATGGTCTTGCTTACCTGAGGTGTGCATTTGGGAGCTGGTTTTAACCTCCTGGGAAGGAAGAGCCAATGTGAAAGGTTGAAACAGGAAGGAAAGGAAGGGAAGATTAAAAGAAAAAACTGCCTTTGAAGTCACACTTTGAACCAGCCCCTGAATTCCTACAACCACTGCATAAGTGTGGCTCCTCTGTGCTGTGGTGAATGAGTCACAAACATTGCTGCTGTGCTTTTTCAAATCTGTAAGGAAGGGAAATAATGCTCCTCCAGCTTTTCTGACTGGGAATTGAGGGGCAGCAGGGTATATGGGATGTGTCTGCAAACATACAAGGGACCTGTGGCAGTGAGGCAGTAGAAGAGGCATGTCTAGACTTCCAGTCCAGCACACATGCTAACACAAAATGCTAAAAAATATTTTTTCTGTATTTTTTGCGTATTCGACAAAAAGAGAAGAAAGGTTGATCTCAAAATTTTGATTAATTTCTATTCAAACAAATTAAGTGACAGGCAGAAATAGTTACTTGTGGTATGTCAGTAGTGCAGGTACACTTTTAGCCCATGCAGAGACCCTTGTTGAAAAGTCACTGTTTATGGAGAGATTTAGAGCTATTTCTCTTCCATGAGCTATTTACTACTTCAACTGAACTAACATCTATTAAACATTCATTTTAAGTACAATACCCTCAAGAGTCAATTTAGGTAAACTGCAATATCTTTTTCTAGGCTAAAAATTGCTCTGTATAATGCATGTAGAAAAAAAAATCCATAAAATTATTTTTCCTGCTCTTCTCAGTCTTTATTATATTCTGAGTTGTTTGTTTTTTTTTTTTTTATGAGGTAGTAGGGAAGGAGAGAAGAAAGCTCCTTTGTCAGCTGCATAAAGGGACAGTTGAATCTTTTGTGTGTAAAAGGTTTTTGGAATGATGTCTTCAATTTTCTTCTCTTTTAAGTTCTGTATGTTATTATGACTGAAAACTTTCACACTCGCATTGCCATAAACAATAGTCTTTAGAGCTTTGGCATTTTCCAGCCTGGCAGCCAAATGGATGTGTAGAGCAATGCTCAAGACAGGGATTTCAATCATGTTGCAATGCACAGTTAGCCTGTGTGGTATTTACTTCAAATACTCTGTACTATTTTAAAAACACTGTGCCTGCAGCAGTGGATGAAGTTTGAGAATTAGTATCGCACTTCATTGAGAAGACAAGTGGCTTCCCTGGGTTGAAGGTAAGAGAAAAGATGCTGCTGAACCTCAGAGCTCACTGAGCTGAAAGCTTGTGGGGCAGGAAGGAGGGTGATGTGGGTGAGACCTGCCTGGAGGTGTGGCCCTTGGTGGGAAGGGGAGGGATTTGGCTCATCTTCTGGGTTGGGTGTGGCTAGAGAGGGTCTGGGGTCTCCTAACCTTACCCTGGCACCACTGTCCCTCTCTCTTAGAATTGAACTTTACTGTTCCTGTGGGTCTTACCAAGTGTTAAGGGATAGATCATTGTGGCATGAGGAACTGGGGCATGTCAGACTTGAGGAGATATCAAGCCCAGTAAAGTCAAGGAATATTTTTTCCTTAGTCTCTAGTATATTTTTTAATGAGAATATATGAAGATTTTAACAGATTGAGTATTCCTCTGTAGTGTCCTAGCTTTTTTTTTTTTTTTTTTTTTTTTGAGAATGCTTTAAAGAAACAAAACCAAAAATATAATTTTGGGACTTTGTGCAAGGATTCTTTGTTCTTTTTGCTGTAACAATTTTCCATTAAAGATAATATTTACCTGTACTTCAGTGAGTCCCCTCCCACCCTCCTCCTAATCAGCTCTTGCCAAGCACAGGTAGAGGACTCAAGTAACTAATACCAAGATCCAAATTTTGAGTCAAGGAGGGCTCACAACTTACTGTGAGTCAGGTGAGCCAAGCTAAGTCTCCCTCTTGTGCTCTGAACTTCTAACTTGGCTGACTAAACTAACTCCAAAGGAAAATCACTGGCAGCAAAAATGTTACTCATTTTTTGCACTATCTGAAGTTCATGTCATCTGCAGGTGCTTACCAGCACCACGTTTCTGTGCAGGTCTGCAAGCAGAACAGATATGTTGGATTATTCTCTTCTGCTTTAGTTTGTATCTGTTAGACTCGTTTAACCTGCTTGCATGGGGAAGTGGGTTTGAGTTAGCTCACTGACTTTGCTGGAGGGAGATTAGGCAGTACTTTGTATCATCAGAGCCATAGGGAAGGGAAATTACAGGTACAGAAACTACAACTACAGAAAATACCTTGGTAGAGCCTGTGATTTTTTTTTTTTTTTTTTTGCCTGTTCATATATCTTACATCCACACAGGCTAAGGAGGTCGAAATGTGTAAAAGCTCAAGCTGGTCCAAACTCTGCTAGCAAGTCTGATTTATACCTGTTATGACCATGGTAGATGAATTTTGAAATTTGGTGTCCCAGCAAAGTCTTTTCATTGTAGACAAAGGACAGTGTTGATTGCTCCACCTTATCTAGCTTTGATTATTTTAGAAAGCTCTGTTTAATAAGAATCTCCCCTTATCAAGTAATGTAGCATTACCTTGCTATTCTGAGTCCAGCTGAACAAGTTTAAAGCTATTTTCAAGCATGCAGATCTATGTAAGAGATTTATCTCTGTAAATATCCAACAAGCCCAGCCAAGCCATTTGGGACCCTGGCTTGAGAAGCTGCTAATTGCTGGTGGGTTTATTTTGTTTTTCTCTGCTCTGTGTGCTATACTGTGCTTGCTGAATTCTGGCAGTCAAACTGCAGTTCACAGTTCAAAATGCAGATTTTATTTTATTTTTTACCTGTTATTTTCTCACATGACACTTTTGCCATTTAGCTTTCTTTATAAAATACTGAAATTGAACTCCAGGACCCTATTTTCCCCAGCTTAAAGTAAGTTTTTATTTCAACAGGAATCAGTGGCAGAGCATTTAATGCCACATAGGAGTATAGCTGTAAAAGGTTTATTCTTTTTTTTTTTCCCCTTCTTCATCTTCCCTCTTATAAATTTATACTCTACTACATTGTAAAGCAGTAGCAATTTGGAATGTTTGTTTCAAAAAAATTCTTAGAACTCCTAATTCTTTCATCATTTTATTTTTCCATACATCAAATGTATTATAAAAAAAGTTGATTTACAGCAAGAAGTGAAAATGATAGGTTAATGAAACAGGACTTGGGAAACTCAAATTCAATCTCCCCAGGAGAGCTTCAGCTAATCACCCTATCCTATTGGTGGTTTGTGTTTGAGGCTTTTTTGTTGTTGCTTTGGTTTTTAATCACCCTGATGATTAAAACCTGTAGTGAGATATAAAACACATCCTTCAAATGACATGTTGAAAAGATGGTTCTTAATTTTGGATCTTCCATTTTGGAGACCACATATAAGTTTACTACTTGACCTCTCAGTCAGGTGGTATTTCCCACTCAGTATTGTACAACAGCAATAACTTTAGCCACATTGAGCAATTATCCAGTCAGTTTTCAGTATGTATCTATGAAAGGGTGTTAACACTAGTGGTTACTCAGAGACCTTATAGTGTTTTGCAGTCTTTTGTTTATGTTATATTCATGGATTTTTAAATTTTTTTTTTATCCAAGTGCCCTGGGGTGCACTCTATATCTAACCTAGGAATTAGGACATCCATTCTATATCTAACCTAGGAGTTTCAGAATTATTTTTTTCCCATTCTTCACAGTACCAAACAAGATGTTCCACTTCCCCTCCAAAACAGACTCATATTGTAGAGTCTATTGGGCTGAGAGTGCAGTCTCATATAACACCACAAATAAACTTCCCAGGCTGACTTTTGCACAGCACTCTACTGCATTCTACAGAGTAATGCAGAGGTGTAAAACCAGCCATATAAGTCAAATCCTTGAGAGGTGCATTACTTCAATACTTCAATTTGCCATGAAAAATTGCAAAACCCTATTTCCAGAGCTAGTAATTTCTTTAAAAATTGTTTTCTATTTTATCTACTTAGCTAAATAGCAGTTTTACCCTTTTTTTGAATATAGATCATTAAATCGGAATAGGTTTAACATTTTCTTCTTCCTGCATCCAAATTCCTTGAGGCTCAGAAGACCAGTCCATGCCTGATAGAACAGAGCAATTCAGTAACTTGATTAAAAGGACTGGGCTGCTCAACAAATAGGCCCAGCAAAGGTCCTGTGTTGAAGCTTTGATGCACCAGCCTTTTAATTTCAGAATGACATTCAACAGGGCAATAAATTACCTAATCAAAAGGACTTGCATGAGCGAGTTAGCAGGTGCCTGAACTTGAACTGAGAAAGCAAGCACATAGATTGAATAGAAAGGATGGTATTCTTGTTCTCCTTTGAAAGGACTGTACAGGTTGGGATGTCCATCATATCAGCACTTTCACCTCTTGTGGAGGGAAACAGGGTAAAAATTAGGACTTTCTAAGAACTTTCTTATGTTCTACCATTTTCATATATTCACACCAATATTTCCAGGCCCCCATTTTCACATCCCCCACTTCACATTTCCAGTTTCTATTCAAGATGCCCTGATAAAAGAGCTGCAAAGCAATCAGTGCATTGCCAGAGCCAAGAAAAAAGATCAATTCAATCATGACCAAATTGCAGATCATATTACATTGTGAATTAGAAGCAATCCTCCCCGTTGTTGTTCTAGAGGCAGTGCAATTCCTTATTATTAAGAACAGTGCATTAGTAACAACATTTACTGGACTAGCCACATAATATTCTATCATTATTATCTAGACATGCCTTAAATGAGATGTGATACCAGCAGTTGGGGCATTCAGAGAGTGCCATTCAAATACTGCACAGAGCTCAGGAAGGGGTTTTTGACATGCAATGGGCATTATGTGCCATGCTGACAGGGTCATCAAGGGGCAACCACTGGTCTTTTGCACCCACCTCATCTGCTGAACAAGGGAAATAGCAGACCTCCTGGACCATGGGCCAAAGCAAGAACCAGAGATGAAGGGAGACAGAAATAATTGTGAGGAAACATGGACATTTTTTAGACTTGGAGGAGTAATTTCTGGCTTCTATTTGGTTGGTTTGTCTTTTGTTGTTTTTTGTTGGTTTTTTTGGTTTGTTTTTTTTTTTTTTTTTTTAATAGCAAATCCCTACCCTACTTCATGAGTCACAGTGTTTCACTGCAGGATTGCTGAATCACAGTTTTTTACGTGCCCTGCCTTGCAGCACCTCTCTGTGTGCCTCTGGCTGTCCCACATACCCCCAGTGAAAAGCCTTGGGGGCAGCTGTGTGCCCAGCTCTGCCTGCTGACAGCCAATACACATGCTCCCAGCTGCAGCCTCTTGCACAAATGCACAGGGAGCTCCTGGCGCCAGCAAATTCCCCCAGTGCACAGCACTGATGAGCCTTCATGTAAGCATCAGTGACCTGAAGCAGAGCTCTGCCTTGTCATTAAAAATTCATCTTGCATGTATTCTGTCTTCTAGAATTAGGGCTTTTAACAGCTCACCCATCTCCATTTCTGATTCATGAACAGCATCTGACAGGTCTAGGATACTCACCAGAAGTGGCAAACTATAATCTTGCAAATTAAAAACAGCCTTTCCTAAAACTGTTTTTCTTTTTAAAACACCCACCAGTTATAACATTAATTCAACTACTACTGTATGCACACTGTTTGTATTTTACTACATTCATTAATGGAAAGAAGAATTAAATAATGTACAGGAGAGGCTGGGAAAAGCATTCTTTGGACTCCCTGCTCTTTTAAACAGCCTTTCTTTAGATGACAAATGACAGATTCAGGTCAAGAAAAGTCTAAAATGGGACAGTATTGCCACAGATAACACAGTGAAAAAGTAGTTAGTGCCCTTCCCCACCCTCACCACAACACAGCCTCAAGAAGACCTGATTTAGGCACATTTGTTTTCATGGTGCTTTGGAAACCTTTAATAGAGATTCCTTTTGCACTTCTATCTTCCCTGTAGTGAGCATGGCACAGATCCCTGAACAAACTGCTGACTCTCGGGTAGGCACACTTGGCTTTCTGTAACCAGCAAAGCAGGAGGAGTGGAGGAGAGTTGCAGAAGCCCTTCTCAAGTAAAGCATCCAGGAAATAGGGAGGAAATAGATACATATGTTTATGTACATCCAAAAATCTCTTGCCACTTTACAAACTAGTAGTCTTTAGGGGAGACCTGTTTTCCCATCATCTTATCCAATTTTCTCTAGACCCAGGAACTAGAAATACATGCTCTTGGATATGTTTCTATGGCTGCCAGAGATGAGAAAATGAATCATTGTAGAAGTCTTTTCCTGGTTTCTTATATATCATTGTTACTATATCATCAGATCTTCCTTAGTCCAATACCTAAGCAGTGCCATGTACTGAGATTCTCATTCAGCAGCTTCATTTTCTCCCAAGAGGTGCAAAAGACTGGTTTACCCCGTGAAAAACCAGGAGGCACATTAATTACACCAAAATCCAGATATGGTTCAGCTAGGGGACTGCAGTTTAACAAATGTAACCCTCAACATGCATAGACTACCCTCCCCCTGACAAAGACAGCAACTTGAACCAGCCCTTGCCTTAAGGATAGAACAGGGCTCTGTGTACAGGAGGTTTGTTACTCTGCACTGGAATCACTGAAGGTTAGAAGTGAGCCTATGATTTATCATTGAGTCAAAGGACAAACTTTTAAAAAGATAGAAATTATGATACAACTTAAAATGACAATGAAGTCATTGCATCCATAGTAAGTACATCCAAAGGTTACATACTTTCCCTATTGAGAAAAACACAGTAAGGCTCTGGCTTATTGGGTTTGCTTAGCTGTTCATAATTTTATAACATTAGTTCAATATGTTTCTTTTTTGGTATACTATGAAGGTGAGATTGTTTTGCCAAGAGAGCTTCTACTTAAAAATGTATAGACTATTTAATAACATATTCTGTATATAGAAAAATGAAATTATGAAGGAATTAAGAATGTTAAGAAATTATTTGAAATAAACATTCCAAATTGCTGCTACTTTACAATGTGCTTGCAATACTTCTTAAGGAGGAAGAAGAAGAAGAGAAAAAAAAAGAAAAAAGAAAAACCTTTTACACCTACACTCCTATTTGGCCTTAAATACTGTGCTACTGCTTCCTGATGAGATAAAAAACTACTATTAGCTGGGAAAAATAGGGCTCCTAGAGTTTGGTTTGAGTATTTCTATAAAGATAGATGGCAAAAAGTGTCATGTAAGAAAACAACAGGTAGAAACTAAAAGTCTGCGGTTTGGCTGCCAGAATCCAGCAAGCACAGTATAGTACACAGAGTAAGAACCACAGAAAAAAATCCACCAGCAGTTAGGCAACCAATAGCTTGGGGCTGTCCCTAGCTCTTTAGTTAGTCTCATCTTATTTAAAGAAATAAGAAAAAAATTAGCAGTCACCTGAAGCTGATTGCATCAGACTTCCACCAGCATTGAGGTATTTATCAGTGCAGCTCATGCTGTGACCCTAAGAAGAGGTAGGAGGCAGGTACAGGAGAAACTGTAATTTTAACTGTAATTTTGACATCTCTAATAGAAGTTATTTTTTGTTTAACTTGGAGGAAGAATGTGAACAATTGCAGTGACACACAGTTTGTCTCTATGGCTTCTTAGAATTGTTCCATCTTGAAGACTGCCATTCTTTTGGGGGACTGTACTTGTGCTGGAAGGCTTAAAATAGTCTAGAACTTCCAGACATCCCAGATCAGAAAGGGCAAATGAAATTAATTATGCCAGGAGATTGGTTTGGGTTGCTGAATACGAAAATCCATTTAGCAACCTCTCAACAAAAGAACACATAAAACATGGAGGAGCTCTACTTAAAACTGCCGTGGTGTGTACAGTCCTAGCTCTGTGGTCTTGATAGATCAATCAGTTAAAGTAATAGGTTTAGATGAATTTACCATAATGTAATGAATATTAACATTGATGTTAATTAATATAGAATAATTAATAATTAAATAATTATAATTAATATGAATATTATATCCATTACATTAATATAAAAGCAACTATAACATCTATATTCATATTTCTATTTAAGCCTGCTGAAGCCCTAGTTCTTGCTCATTCTCAATATGAGCACACAAGCCACATCCCTCTCTAGAGTGCCTCAAATAGAGCTGGCAGAAATCATCTTCCTGATTCTCGTTGTGTGACAAAGGCTTAACATGATTTTCTTACTTTTCTTTGTGAGGTCTGGCAGGAGAGAGCTGGCAGAACAGGAAGAGTATCAAGTTCTGAAAATTAATACCATCATCCTTCCTGAAAACACTTTTATTTGCAAAATATTTGAGGTTTGCTGGTTGTCCAGCAGTCCTTCGTGGATGCAAATACCCAGAGAAACATTCTGGCCATCCTAGTTTAATTATTTAACCTAGGACAATAATTAGGCTTTGTGTGCTTTAAAGGCTTTCATTTTGTACAGACATATGTGACTGAATAATTTATCAGGAAAGTAAATAGGAAACCTCTGCAAATGGTTCCACACAGTACAAAGACAGAAATATCTCTGCTGTGCAGACTTTGTGGGGGATCATCACCAGCTCATGACAACCAGTGCAAAGCTGGTAAAAACAGGGAAGTACATGGCTTTACTCTAAAGCTGTGTATAAACATACATATTCTCTTTCCACTGTTTTTTTCAGGAATGTGTCTAAGCTTGACTACAGTGAAAACACTTTTCTCAGTAATGTTGCCTAGATCTGATTTTGTACCAAAAGGCTGAGTATTCCAATTACTATTATTTGTAGGTCTAATACATTAAGTATTTTCCAGGTCAGTATTAAATATATGGTCACAGCCTTTGCTTTACATATGCTCGTATAACTCCCTTATCACCAGAGGTCAGTTGTCAGCTCCTCCTTGGTGGGTGCCAGACACAGTCATAGGAAATTCAGGCACCAGAAAAAGAATCAATAAACTTGTCATATTATAGTCTGAATTTTTAATAAAAACCACTGGGAGTACTGGGCAGTGCTATGGAACATATTCTGTAGAGCAGCTAGATAAGAAATAGTCTTAGTATGAAAGGGACTATTGATCATTCTGAAGCATATCCATTTCTTGAATGCTGTTCCTCTGAAGACACTGAATTTGTTCTTGAAGAACACTTCTGAGAATCATGGCATTTGTTTGATTTTTGTTTACTTTGTTGTGTGGTTTATGTTCTGTTTTTTTTTAGTACCTATCCTTCTGTCAAATGCATAAGAGGATTGAAATTTGTTGTGGGAGGAATTAAGGCTGATAATAAAATAAGGGGATATAAAGCTGATAATGAGTGAAATAAGGGGGTATAAGTCTGGGTAGAGCCCCATAATCAAGAGATAGTGGGAAATGATGAATTATATTTCCTGAACAGAGCAATAGGGATAGAATAAGGCAGGATCAGTTTGAAAGGAGCAATTTGCTAAGAGCGTTTTTAAAAGAAAATATTTTAAAAAAAAACCAAACCAAGCATGTCATCAGTCACAGGCTCTTTCACATGCAAAATAATTCTGAAATTTTAAAACTAGGCTTTTAGGCTGTTTAAATATTCCATCCTTTTGGCCTGACTAGATAACCTCCCGAGACCTCTTGAAATTTCAACTTACTCTAAATCTTTACCTTTTTTCCCACTGGCCAAATCTGTTTATTAAATTTAATTTCAAATGGTTTTGTTTTCTATAGAATTCTGTTCATGGGGAACATACTGCTTATTTTGAGCAGGCAGTTGCTTTTTTCCTCCCTCGTAATAATAATGAGTGTGAATGGAAAGGTACAAGTTGAAGGAGGACTGCTAAAAACAGTGTCAATACTGTGGGTGTAGAGTCAGAAGTTAAGATGAGATAACACTTGCATCAACTATGAACTGTTGTTTGGCACAGCTTTGCTTGAAATCAATGGCAGCTAGATCAGCATTGTTTTGTCTTTATGTTTTTTCATATTATTTGAATTTATATAACCCACACATTCACCCAAGCATAGCAGAAACCTTCTTGTTTCTGGACAGTACAAGTGTAATGCAATCTCCTTAATTCTGTAATTCGTTTTTGTATTGAAAATGTAACCCCACTGTTGACGTGTTATTAAGGTTTCTGCACTCAAAGGTCAGCTCTCCCTGGAGTCTCCTTTTGTCTGGAAGATGACATATATTAAAATTTTATAACAGTTCCCACTAGTTTCAATCCCACAATCTTGGGATCAATATGGCTACTCTTCACAGCCTATCAAGTGCAACAAATGCCTTAGGTGAGCAATAAGGAGAGTGGAATCAGGCTCTTATAATCAAGACTTGTTTGCATAAATGTTTAAACCTGGTCACAGGAGTGCTGGTAAGGCTCCTTTCACTTCAGATGAAAGGAGCTGCCAACAATTTCACACTTGTAAGCAAGATTTTTTTTCACTGCACAGCCTGCTCTTTACACATAATAAAAAAAAAAAACAAACCAAACTAATCTTCTCTTAGTGTAAAAGTCACAGATATTAGGAAGGGGATCCAGATCATCCAAGCATATGCTTTCTTTAATTTGTGTGAGAAGACAGGCCTTGGTAGTCCAAGAAACCTCTGTGGGTTAGCAGCTTGGTGGGAGTGAACTTGAGAGCAGAGGACAGAATTCCACTTGTCCTTCAGCCACTGTAAAAAGGGTGCAACCAAACACTTGTGGCTGAAAAGCTGGATTGCAGATGCTTCCATCAGAAAACTTTAGATAAGGTCAAGGCAATTATTTTTTTTCTATAGACTTAGTCCACTGTGACTAACACAATGGCTTGGTGCCTCTGGAGACTATTATGCCCCTGGACATTATTATGTGGATAATAAGATTAGCTTAAAAGCTTGGAGAGTCACTAAATACATATTTTCAGTATGGGATAAATTTTTCTCAAACAGCATGACTTTTCGTAATTGATTGCATATTTAAAAATGTCAGGCAGCGTCCTGCTGAGTTTATTGATGAATGCAATGGCTGAAATGTAATATTAAGGGGAAAAAAATAACACAGCATCTAACAAACAAATCACGGTCTTCTTTTAAATCTCCTCTTGTCACGGGCTCTTTGAAGGATGCTGCAATACATCTTTGAGAACCAATATTACAACCCATTGAATATTTGTGAAGGATTAATATGTCTGTCCTCCTGGCCAGCTCTTTATCAGGGAGGATGTTGCCAGGACCAAACCTCCACGATGAAACTATTTGGATGAGCTGCTCCCCTTTGCTCTTTTTTGTAAAGAAGCCAAACTGTCAAATACCTTAACACTATAAAGATTTATTGAGATATGCTGTGATTGTGAAGGGTTCAGATAGCTTTTATCACCATCATTTGATCTGATGTGTGCCCCACTGGGACTGATTGATCACTTGGTGCTTATCAGTAGATGAGTTTGAGTTGTGAACTGGACTGAGTGGTACTGATTGAGCTGCCAGGTGCAGTTACAGAAACTTGGGGCAATTCCAGCGTTGGGTGATCCTGTGGTCTTATATAATGTGATTGCTTGACTGAGTAGGTCAAGTTATTTACCAAGTTATTTTTTGGTTTGTTTATTTTTTAATTTTTTTTTTTTTTAAATGACTGTGTGTAGCTGTTCGGACTTTTAGTTAAGGGGTGGGGAAAATAGAATCTTAATAGCTTTCTCACTCCATGCAAATGTTAAGTTTTCCCAGCAAAATAAGTAAACATGGGCAAGTGACTTCTTTCCAATCCTCTGCTTCTATGTTTATATATAACTCCAGACCTGCAACATTTTGTTTTTGTGGATAAATGACTAATTAAGAAAACCCAGAGAAAGACATGGGGATTGAATTTAGGAGTTAATTTCTTCAAAATATGGAGAACCTTTACAGAGTCCTCTGCAAATTGATGAGTCATATGAAATTATTTCAGTCAGTAATGCCAGCAGAAGTTCATCTTGGTGGATACTGAAAGCAAGTATAAATGTTATTTTAAAGTTGATAAGCTCCAAGGAGTTGGTTTTTTTCTGATGTGTTGGGTGGGAGAGACATACGCCTCTCTTAATATAGGCATAATCTGATGTTAACCCAAAAATTTGCTTTTTTCAGAAAACATTTATGCTTGCCTTGCTGCAGGCTTCACAACACTTTGTCTTCAGCACATAGGATATTAATGAAGATGGGAGGCTCTTTTACATCACTTTACACTAAAGATACACTAAAGTTATTATTAAGATCTTCTGACACTTCACAGTACACTACTCCATTCTGAATTGCCTACTGACTTTAAAAAACATATATGCTGGAATTTGTGTTCCTAACTGCAAAGGAAAACCCAAACATTGCTTAAGTAAGGTTCCAAGAAACAGACATTTTTATACTTTTAAAATAAAATACAAGACAAGGTTTGTCTTGTTTTCTTTGAACAAGACTAGGTTTTCTGTGTTGTAGATGAGGGAATTTCCTCAGCCTTTTTTCACAGGGGAGATGTTCCATTCCTCTGAATGTCTCTGTCCATATTGAGACCCCTGAGGGATGCTCTTTGTCACTCATTTCCATCTGGACATCGAGCTGTGGTCACTACTGTCTGGATGTGACCATCCATCCATAGAACAGTCTATCTATCAAATCTGTATCTCTCCAATTTAGAGAGAGGAATGTTTGGGGAACCCTGAAAAAAGCCTTGCAGAACTCCAGACAGTGATGTCCACAGATTTTTCCTTGTCCAGTGCTGTAGTCACTCCATCACAGAAGGGCTCTGGGCTGGTCAGGCAGGACCTGCCCTTGGGGGGCCGTGCTGCTGTGCTGAATCATTCCCCATTCTCCCTGTGCCTTAGCATAGCTCCTAGGATGATCTGTTCCAAGATGTTCCCAGGCACAAAGGTGAGGCTAACAGGTTTACAGGTCTCAAGATCCTCCTTTCTACTCTTTTTAAAGATGAGTACGATGTTTTCTCTTTTTCTAGTCACCTGGGACTTGACTGCCATGACTTTTCAAATATCATGGAGAGTGGCTTGGCAACTACATAGTCCAAATCCCTCAGGACTCTGGGATGCATCTTTCAGCTCCCACAGACTTATGTATATTCAGATTCCTCAGATGGCCACAAAGCTGATCTCCTCTAAGAGTGGCAGGGACTCTCTCAATCCCTGTCTTGCAGGCCATCTATATTAGAGATACAGGAACAGACTGCCAATGAAGATTTGGACAAATAAATTTAGAGTACCTCAGTTTTCTCCTTGTCTGTTGTTACCAGTTAGTTCAAGTTCTTCTTGAACTTTAAAAGTTCAAGTTCTTGAAAATTAGTCTTTCTTCTCTTGGCAAAAAGGAGTGAGAGCTGTGTTTGAGAAGAGAAACTAACAGATTCACTTCTGGGGAAAGGGGAGCTGTACACTAGGCAAGGAAGTTGGAAGGGCTAAGTAGCGTTTTAGTTGTATTGGGAAAGAGCTTGGATGAATAGATGAGAACAGAGGAGAGATTGGTGCTGTGGTAAAGATGAGGTCTGAGCTCAGATTAATGAAAAAGACTCCTAAAGGGTTAGGTGAGATGATAATAAGGAGCCTCCTGATCAAGATGATTTGGGTGATGGGAGCAAAAGGCAAGGAAGGGTTTCTTTTTGAAACAAACCAACCAGTGTGTTGTTCTCCTTCCTCCCACAACCCCACCCCAAATAAGAAATCAAAAAACCCCAGATCAAAACAAAATAACTATTGTGGGAGAGAAGACAGAGTGGGTTGAGAAGCACTCAAGGCAGGAAGCTACTTGAAAAAGGAGAGTTGGTAGAAGATTGGTGATATTACCTCAAATGAAGAGCAGAAATGGAAACTGAGCTAAGAGTAGGAAAGAGACAGGGTAGGCAGAGATGGAGGCTAACAGGAAGGATGCATAAATGAGCAATGTATAGCTGTACTACAGTCTGGAATAGGACCTGAGGCTTCTTTTTTTTTTTTTTTTTTTTTTTTTTTTTTTTTTTTTTTTGTATTGCTCTACATCTATAATTTATAGCAGAGTTACCAGTGAGCAAACCCTTTGCTAATGAAATGCTTGCCTCCTATCACCTCTGCTGCTCTTGCTGTGCTTTCTGGCAGAAGAGCTTTTGCATTTAGTGTTCTAAACTCAGACCTGCTGCACAGGTCTGAGCACTGTATGCCCGTGCCAGCAGCCATTGTCTGGGAGTAATTGCTCTCCTGACAGGAACAGAGAGTGGATGGGCAAAGCTCCTTTGCACAGACCCCACTGCCATGGAGTATGTTTTAGCACAGCCTTTATTTTGCTACAGCCTATAGAGACAGGAAAGTCTATTGCTGCTGTGAGGTTCTGCTTCACCATGAGCAGGAGGTATCTGTGCCATAAAAACCCCTCTGTCTTGTTAATGCCTGTGCTTTGTACCACCAGGTGTTTGTTGGATGGATTGTCTGCTCATGGTTTGCTTTCTGAATAACTCTGGCATATTTCATGTAGTAACTCCCTGCTTTGAAAAGCAAAGCCAAGCACTTGAGGGCCAGGAAATGCAGTACAAAATATGCTGTATTAATTACTTAATTGAGCCTTCTAGTTTGTGTCTGTTATGACACTGGTTTTTATGAAGTATTCTTATGCCTTTCTCTGACAGTACTGCAACAGGAGAGTTTTGCATCTTTGGTGGCAATTTTACCACTCTTTTTGAGAGGAAATGGGTTTGTGGGTGACCCACTCCTTAACTTGCCTGTAGGAAGGGTCAAATGCTGGGAAAACAAGAGAATACAGGGATGCCCCAGCCCTGTGATGTGAATGACACCTTTGCATTGCCTTCAGTAGAGTTTAGAGTGGGCTTCAAATTCAGACAAAATTTGGACTTGATATTTTTCCTTTTCCAATGACTTCATTTATAGGAAGACACATAAAAGAAGGATTTCAGTACAGCTCCCTTAGTTTCAGAAACTTTTTTTCTTGCATATTTTTCAGACACTAATTAATATAAAGCAAAGTTTTATATTAAAATATATTATTTTAAAATATCATTGTTTTTACATTTTTAAAACATTTGGGTGCTTTGTTGTTCAAGTGTGATCTTTGATGTAATTATTAGACTTCTCCTTAGATGAAAAAAGCCCACAAACAGTAAAGATTTATGTTCTAATCTAGTAATGCAATTTAAAGTGATGTAAAGCATTTAAAATTAGGTTAAAAATCAATTATTTTTATAATCAAGGAAATTGCAAGGAACAAAGTAGTAAGTAGTATAAGTTGTGTGTAATTATGATGGAAGATTCACAATACTTAAGCCTTAGGGTATCACTTGAGAGAGTTTTCAGGATCTTGGTAGTTTCATTATTGGTGTAAAAAGAAGCATAAAGTTATTCTGAGCTTTTTAAAACCAGTTGCTTCAAGAGAGTCTTTCCTCTTACACATGCTTAGCTACTTCCATATGTATGTTCCAAACTCACTGTAAGGGTCTGGTCTATCTCAGTGTGCAGCAGCTGTCGTGGTTTAACCCCAGCTGGCAGCTGAGCAGTACACAGCTGCTCACCCCAGTGGGATGGGAGAGGGAATTGGAAGAGCAGAAGTAAGTAAAACTCATGGGTTGAGAAGAAGACAGTTTAATGGGTAAAGTGAAAGCTGCACACACAAGCAAAGCAAAATAAGGAATCCATTAGCCATGGACAGGCAGGTGTTCAGCCATCCCCAGGAAAGCAGGGCTCCATCACATGTAATGGTTGCTCAGGAAAACAAACCCCATCACTCCAATTGCCTTCATCTTCCTTCTTCTTGCCCCTGCTTTATCTGCTGAGCATGATGCTATATGGTATGGGACATCCCTTTGGTCAGTGCAGGTCAGCTGTCCTGGCTGTGTTTCCTCCCAGCTCCATGTAATCCTAGCCCACTCACTGGTGGGATGGTGTGAGGAGCAGAAAAGGCTTTGGCTCTCTGTAAGCCCTGCTCAGCAATAAAAAACACTTCCTTGCTATTATCAATACTGTTTTTGCAAGACAAAACATAGCCCCATACTAGCCAGTGTGAGGAAAATTAGCTTAATCCCAGGCCAAAACAGCACAGCACATCTGCTGGGGATATCACATAAATCACTGGAACACTTTGATACATGAGGAAAAAGTCTGTTTTGGAGAGGCACTAGGATCCTGCAGCAACACTGAAGAAATTCTCTTCCAAAGCCATAAAGTTAGATTAACTGAGCAAATAGTTTTGAATGGATACTTTATGTGATGTCTCTCCCTGTGTTTACAGAATGTCCACAAAGAAAGTGATGATGTGCTCAAGTGTATTTGCTGTTCAGTAAAATTTAAGTAGCAAACAACATTCTTCCATAAACATTGATTTCCATTTTTATTGCATACTTGTGACCAGCCAGTGGGTGTTATTTCTTCTTTCTGGTTTGACCTTATATGGCCAAAATCTCATGGAAAGAGGGTTTTCTCTTAGACTGGCATCGAAAAATACCTGTTTTAAAGTTCTGTTCCTTGCTGCTCTGAAGGGAAAATATGGAGACATTTCTTCTCTTTTTTGAGTGAAGTCAGGTGGGCCTGGTATAATTATGGTCGCCTGTAGTAATCATCAGCCTTTTTGGAGCAGATGCAGACTCTGTGCAGGGAAATTTACAGTATACATTAGACTCAGCTGTCCAGATCTACTTTCTTATTTGTGTTGGAGAGAGAGAACATTAGGGCCACACTGTGTATATGTTCTCTTCTTTCCACCTCTTTTCTAGTAAATCTCCATTCTAGATCAGCAGACTCTGTTGCTGGCAATAGGAGTGACATTGCAGTCAAAAAAGGTTGGGAAGCTGGCCAAGGTGGAGCTGGGACAGAAGGACTTCAATAAGTTTGGCAAAGAAAATAAATAGAAAAGGAAGGTCAGAGACAGACACTGTCTAAAAGGGTTTAAAGAAAATCATTGCTTGCTGTGGTTTTTTGAGGGGAACACTGGCTTCTGGCTTCTCAAGAGCCTCAATCCTGCATGTTACTTGTCTGAGCTCCCACTAGAGGGGTGTTCAGGACAGGAACACTTTACTGTGTTCATAACTAATCTCTAATGGTCTGTGTCCTTTTCTTACCTCTCTCATGGCTTTTGTGGTCCTCTCTGACAATGCTATTGCCACAGTGTCAATAATCCTACTGAATACCATAGAATAACTGATCTAGGGGAATTAAAAAGTGCATTTTGGGTAGTCTGTGCTTTTCTAGCACAATATACCTTTGGAAAAATACTGCCTGTACCAGATCTAAGCTTTTGGCTCTGGAGGTTACCAGGATTTTGACTGTGGTCAGTGTGGCTGTGGAAGTCCCAGCCACTCCAACCTCACTGTTACTCCAAAAGGGAAGCAGTTGGTCCCTTTTGATAATTGGCAAGATGAGCTGTTGTGCCAAATTTCAAATCTTTTCAAACCAAAGAGCATGTGGGTACAGTTACTCTGTTGGCAGTAGAGGATAAAATGAGTATTCCAAATCTTACCCTTGGGAAAGAACACTGGCTCCTGGAAAAATAATAGCTCTTCAAATTCACAGGAGATTATTCAGTCACAGCAACTGTGTATTTAGACTTCATATCCTCTCTGAAGACAGGAGTTGTATGTGGTTTTGGTTTGGATCTTTTACTTTGTGGTAAAAAGGGGAAACTGGCTTTAGTCTTACCTTTTGTGGTTTGTAAAGACCATCTGGTTTTTGAATAGGCAGGGTCATTGTCTATCTTGTGATTACTTGGAGGTCATCTCTGAGTCCCTCAAGGAACAAGTTCAGTAAATGAGCTTCATTACTTTGTGTGGGGAGTATGTTATGAGCTAGAATTAGTGAAGTAGGATCCAGCGCAGTAATTTGTACCTAAAAATTTGCTCATCTAAGGTGGAAAATTATAGGAAATCCTACAGGTTGTTTGGGTAAGCACAGACTGCGTGAAGGACAATGTGGAATTGGCCTTCCACCTGATGATATTTTCCCTTATTTTAAAATGTAGGTTGTAGGACAGATGCCTGTCTTGACTCCCCATGATCAGCAGAGAGAGAGCTGGCCAGAGGTGCTGCTTCCTCTCTCTGGGTCACTGTAAACATAGTACTTACAGGTGTGTTTGTGGTCTGCCTGTAATCAGACAGAGATATATGGACATTTGGGAGCTTATCTGTGCAGTGATAGGAATGAACTGGACAGGCACAAGTGGATGCTAATAGTTTTGCAGTGCAACACACCACCAACTAGTATGTCTCTCCTATTTTCCACACCCTTTCCACCATAAATTGTGTTACCCAAATGTTTGAATTCTGATAGTCATAGTGCTGTATGAAGCCAAAACTTAATTATCTGAGGGATTCACCTGTCTCTGTGTGGTTTGACCTTGAGTGACAGCTGTGTATGATGGGACATTTGAGATGAGTGGTAAAGGAAAACAAAGCAGAAAGCTTACAACTAGAAAGGGCAGAGACTAGAATGGCATAACAAAGTGTAGCATCCACCAGTGGTTTCCTCAGCCTAGTCTTCCAACAGGAAGAAGCAGGACCACTCTATCCTTAGGTAGGAAAAGTGGGGAACAGTGTGGTCTGAATTGTTTGCTGTTTGGAAATGTCAGGTCCTTGGGCACAGAGGTTGGTGGTGGTTGAGAATCTATGGTGCAGTTTGGCATTCTGGTAATTTCAATCAGCTTACTCTTTGTGTAGTCTCTTTCACCCAAAACACTTAGAACAAAACACATTATTATTCAAATGCAGTAAGTGTTCAGTTTTTCTTGATGCCAGGTCCTGATTTTGCTGACACAGTGGTAACAAGAACTTGCCAGTTCAGTACTCGGTGAGATCACATCAGACAACTGGCTAAGCCAGGCTAGATTGAAATGGTTTCTTCTTTCCTGTGAAGAGTGGGGTTTGCTCTCATGGGAGCTGGCTGATTGCTGGCTGTTAGGTAAACAATGCAGTTATACACATTTGTTAGCACTATTGTATATTTTACTGTAAGTGAAGAAGACACTGGAGTGACAGAAAAGGGATAAGTTCCTCCCACTTGGGATCTGTGCTGTGTCAACTGAGGAGTTTTCAGCCTTTAGGTGCTTGAGGGGCAATATCAAAGGTTCCCTGACTTTAGGTTATTATAAATGGTGAGCATTTCCTGAAACACACCACTGCAAATGGCACAGCTTAAATAAAATTATTTTGTACATAGCAAAAATCAAAATGCCTGAGTAGTGGGTGAGAAATGGAGTGATATTTGAAAAAATATTTTGAGTTTTCGTGAAGCCAGATTAAAAAGATGATTTTTTGGCCTTTAACCTTTGTTAGACTAAACATAGCATAATCAGAACTATTTTTTTTTTACTTACTTAAAGCTGTTTTTGAGGTAGCATTTTCTGTTTTTTTCCTTGACGGAAAATTTTTGTGTGATCCTCTGTCTAATTCTAAAGGTAGTATTTTCTGTTTGTAAGTGGGGACAGCAAAATGAGGTTTTGATGTCTTGGAGCTTTTATCTTAGTGTTAGAGGAGTTTGAGGCTATTGTTTTGAAAAGTACAAAACATGAAGCATTTTTTAAAGGTAAAGATAAACTGAAGATGAGAATATTGGAAATAAGGCAATAGAAAATACAGCTTCTTCTCTGAACTGTCTCTTTGGTTATTGCTTTAACTACTGGGGAAAGGCAAGGACAGCATCCAACAGAAAACACAAAATCCAGCAAAGTTCAAAACTGCAATCTCTGTGGCAATTAAGAAACCCATTATATTGATAACAAGCTAAGAGGCTTTACCAGAGTCTGTTTCAATAAGTTTGTCACCAAACTACTTTTGATTTTCCTAGACAATTTCATGTAATGGGCAGATTTGAAGTGTTTTCATTTTGGACAACGAGTTGAAGCTAAGACAGAAATTTTTTTAGCAGACTGCTAAATTTCACATAATAAGAAATACTAATTGTACTGGACAGCAGATAGATAAGCTGAGGAAACAAAAAAAGTTTGTTACCCTTAAAAAATTGTGCAGCAATTTTCATTAAAGCTTTAATTTGAAAATACAGCAAACAGAAATTAGGACCCATTTTGAACAGTCAGGAAATGAAAGCAACTTTAAATATTTAATTTTCTCAGTAATATCTTTGGTTGAATAAAATTCTGAGGGGGAAAAAAATCTCAAAATACCATTTGTCTCAGTTCAAAATGTATTCACTGACTGAAAGGACTTACTCAGGAATTCAAAATACCAAGGAGTGAAAGATAAGGTTTTAACTAGTCCTCCCTATTTATCACTGTATTCAATTAAATCACCTTTCTGCTCTGAAACATCATTATAACAACCAGACTGAACTTGCAATAATTCGTATAACTTTTCTTGAGTGTCTCTTGAAGGAATGCATGGGAAGAACTACACCCCCATAAAAGATGTTTGTCCCTGTATTAATAGTTACTCTGTAGGCAGTGTGTAAATGAGGTGTTCAAGAGCTTGCATTTTTGTTAGTAGAGTTTGACCAGCCAAAGTTGTTATTGCAAATGGCTTTCTGAAAAGCCAGTTATGGATGCAGGTCCCAGTTGGAATATGGTGCTTGTTTAATGTAACTGTGGTCTTCTACACCATGTCTTCTGCCCATAACATGCAGGAAATTGCAGTGATCTTTTTTCCTTTTTAGTCCTAAATTATTTTACCTGAGTTAACCAGACTTTTTTACACTCTAGCTAACTGCATGAGTCAAAGGGAGTCCTGGAGGGATCCTGGCTTTGTTCTGGGCTACAAGGAGAAGGCAAAGGGAATGTGATCATCTGAGAAGATGCAGCCAGGGTTTTCTTGAAGGAACAGTACTAGGATGTTTGGCAGCAGGCCTAAGCTGTAACAAGGAAAACTAACAATAAATTGTTGTCAGAAATGGTGGTCAAATGCTGGAAGAGAGGCCCAGAGAGGTAGTGGGATCTTCATCACTGGAGACTGCCAGAGCTCACCTGAACCAGATCTGCTTTGAGCTAAGGATGGGAAATAGAAATTCCCAGAGATCCCTCTCAACCTAAATTACTCTTATTAGACAATTGGCCTGCATGAACTGTATTGAAGACTCAGTGCAATTTGACTGCAGCACTTGTCAGACGTCAAAGTGACTGAGAATTAAAGAGCTTCTTTGTGATATCACTTGGAAACATGATGTAGGTATATTCAAACTGAGCTGAGAATTTTCTTGGGCAATTTATTTCAAAAAAGCATAATCTTGGCAGAAGTCTGAAATGGTCATAGATTACTTACCATAGATGGAAAGAACAAGGCTACTCGGAGGCTGGAAAAGGGGAGGAATGGAAAAAGCGAGCTGAAATTTCACAGTGGAAGGTAGCTAAATAAGAAATGCTGCAGTAATCATTTGAAACAGTTTTCTTAGCATGTTGTAAAATGCCCATGTTCTTCTAAAAGGTAAAATTAAGAGTCAGCACAGGTAGGAAATGTAATTCGTGTCAGGCTTTCTAGTTTATGGTATAAGTCTCATGAGAAGAATTGGTGTTTTCCTACAGCAAGTATTAAATATTTGCCTGTGTTATTCCTACCTTCAATTAAGTTAATGTGTAAGATGTCTCTATGTGCTTCATTTAATAACATATTACACAAGCGAATCATTTGAAGAATTCTTCAGTGAAATATGGAAATAATTTTCATGTAACATCAGCAAGTTAACATTTTATTTTGATGTACTGCTCTACACTTAATATCCCATCTCAGTCTTTGTTGATGTATTTACTCTGAAGTTGAAGCAATTTAAAACACTAAATGGTGTGACTGTGCATTCAGTCTCAACACTAAATGGTGTGACTGTGCATTCAGTCTCATTACAGACTTAATGCAACAGCAGTCAAGCACCTCATTATTGTGTAACCCAATTTTTGTAGGGGGCAGAAATTATAGGTAAAATTTACATGTTGACTCTAGAGCATAAAGAGTGTCATCCATCATTCACTGGGTCAGATCTGAATTGCTGTAATCTTTGTAATTGGAAAAGAGTGCTTTATGACTGAAACAGCAAAATTCTTGTAAAAGTAAATATCTTTTCAAAATGTTTTAGAAATTTTTAGTACATCTTTTCCACAGGTATCCAAAGGAGGGATTTTATATCATAAAGAATTTGCAAAGGCATCAGTCACTGAGGTTTTGATGCACATGCATTGGGTGGATTGATTTGTGAGGACATGCATTTACTATAACCCATGTTCTCTATTATTAGTTTGTATGGGTTTTTTGCTTGTTCTTTTCCTCTCCAACCACCTTTACCTAAGGGGGTTGCTGACACTAGAGAAGAAAACAAAAACTAAATCTTCTACTTGTTAAGATGAATAAAAATGAAGATCTTGGATTCCATACTTATAAAGGTCTTTTAAATCTCTTCATTTCGGAGTTACTATACTTGTGTCACTGAAACATGTTCATGCATTAGACCAGTAATTATATGAAATTATGAAATTATAATTATTTTTGAGTTATGAAAAATATCTCTGACTGATCTATTTGCACTGGATCAATGCAGATCAGGAATAAGACATAGATAAACACACAGGGCATGGGAAATGCCTTGTATTGCTGAAGAATTCTAAGATTGATTTGAATATTGTTTGTTGGTACAGTTGCATTTTGGTTACTGCCAACATGCATTATCCTAATTCTAAATATATGTAGGTATAGAGGAGCCCAATGGCTATCCATTCAGAGTTAACAGAGATGGAAATACTTGAACAAGGAAGACATTGCTTTGTGCTCTGAGCAACAACCAGGTTTTAGCATGTTCTATTTTGTGGCATTTCTCATGGAATATTTAGGACCTCATTTAGTTATCAACACTAATTTTTGGTATGATGGGATATCTACTGAGGGTAGTTCTACTCTTCTGTGCTCTTAGGAAATATCATGGTGACTCTGCCTTACCATTCCTTATGTCCCTGATGCTTTGCAACTGTCTTTCAACAAACATTGTAAAAGAGTAGACAAATTTCTATTTGAGGAGCAATCATGCTTAGCAGAAGGCAGGTGAGGGAAGGAATTAAGAGTTTTACAGGTCTGGAGAGAAAGCCTGGAGATGACTTTCAACTCCCAATTCATACAGAGCTATGTCTTAGATAATTTGACCATAGTGATTGCCTTTGTGAGGTGGGAACATCTGGCTGGGCCTTCAATACCAGCCTCCTCTGTCTCTTCTCCCTTGAATGCCATCACTGCTGGCTTATAGGCACTCCTTTCTCTCTGTTATCAGTGGGTCATTCATGGACTTTACTGCACTTTGTATAAATTTGTCCTTTAAAGACAGATGAATGTAGGTGAAGTCCTGTGCAACATGTGCCCAAATCATAGGGATATTGCTTGCCTAATGTGAATTTCATGAAATGTTCTCCTACCGGGCAGTGATGTCAAATCCAGCAGGTGTTCCAGTTTTTTTTGTGTGTGGCAGCTGGCAGCAGGACTTCCATCAATACTGATTATGTGAGTTCCTTTCTTTGTGTGCTTCCTTTTAGGAACTGAGAACCCCTTTCCTCTACCTCTACACTGTAAGAGCTGAATTTTTTGTTTTGCCCTTCTGTTGTCAGTATATGCTAACAAAGGCTGGTGGGGACTTGCAGATTTCAAAAGGAAGACATAACTCTAGTGTATACTTATAGGTTCCTTTTAGAAGTGCTTAAGGGAAAACCTCACGTCAGACAAAGTTTTATAAAAAACATTCCAAGTATCTTGCTTCTCATCTTTATTACTGGTTGAAAACATAGATATTTCTCACACCTCAAGAATTCCCGAGGGAGAGAAACACTTGAAAATTCTTGGTGGCTTGGATTTCTAGAGCTTGTTTTTGGAAGTGTTATTTAGCCAAAGTCTTGGCAGTGTGTCAGAAGGAAGTAGGTCTACTGTAACATTGCTGACAAAGCTCTGTTGCTTCCAGGGCCCAGGTTAGGATCTCTGTGAGACTGCGCTGTGTCCTGACGCGTTAGGACTCATCTTTGGTAGCTCAGTCGAGCACAGATCCTGGGAAGCATGGACACACCAGCAGAGGAATGGCACGGCACTGGCACCAGCGGTACATTTGGCACTGGTAGGAATTTTTGCTGACAGCATGCTGCAATTCTTTTGTGAATCAATTTGATGCCAGAAATAGCTGCTGGCTTATTCAGACATTGAGTCTATCATGGTATGGTGGTACTGTGATTGCAAAACACTCCCAATATGGAGTAGGATATAACTTCCTAGAGGAAAATCAGAATAAGCTAGTAGAAATGAAACTAAGAAAGAAATTAACACTCTCCATATAAATATAATTTGGCTGTCATGGCTCTTCTGGTGCCTGCAGTTGGAGCTGCAATGTGATCATATCCCTTGCTGATTTAGCTGAGACAGTGGCAATGTGTGCTTGGCCTAATCTCATGGGTGACTCTTCAAATATTTGATCAAGGATCTTGGAAAGAAAATAGCAAGTAAGTAAATTACAAGAAGGCAAGAAAGGCTCGGGGTCTAACTTACCTAGTGGTACAAACCCCAGTGTGTTGTTCCTGAACCTCTGTTGTGAAGGGAATGAACTCAGGACTGGCTCCAGCCATCAGGTAAAGGTGTTCATTACTCAGAAACCCCCTGAGGGTGGGCAGGTTGCTCCTTGTCTGTCAGAGTCCTGGGAAGCCATAGGAGTTCTGCTTGTTGCTGAAAAAAGGATGAAGTATGTTGGGGGAGCAACTATGAGGTGAGAGAGAGCAACTGTTTGCAGCATTATCCTTTGCTCCCTTTCTTTTCCTCCTGCCTGACCTGACAGAGCAACTTGACCTTAAAGCTCTGTCCCAGTTTTGGGCTCAATGTAGCCCCTGTGTAATCAATAAATTCAGTTTTTCTCCCACTGCTAGGAAACCCTGAGCCAACTTACAGCAGGTGTACCTTCTGGTTGTATTTTAAATGCAGTAACTTAACAGTAAATGGGAAGTCCTTTTTCCTTGATGTTCTTGTCTTTGGATTAGGAGCAGGAAGCAGCTTCTCTTGTAGAATCATTTTCATGCTGCAGGAAGAACCACTATAGCCATCTGTTGAGGAAAATTAGCAGTTTGCAATATGTTACATCTGTAAATGGATAAACTCTTCCAGGCATTACATGTGTTTATATACATACTGTGGTGTAATTGAGTATAGCTGAGGAACACAACTTGCTGCTTCATTCCCAAGCAACGAGCCGTACAACAAGAGAAAATGGCCTTGAGTTGCACTAGGGGAGGTTTAGAATGGATATTAGGAGAAAAATTCTTCACTGAAACGGTTGTAAAGCAGTGGAGCAGGCTGCCCAGGGACGTGGTTGATTCAGCATCCTTGCAGATACTTAAAAGATGTGTAGATGTGGTGCTTCAGGACATGGGTTAGCGATGGACTTGGCAGTGCTGGGTTAAGGACTGGACTAGATCTTAGGAGTCTTTTCAATGCAAACAATTCTGTGATTCTCCTCTAGATGATAGACAGTATGCTTTTGCAGGGTGGATAAAGGGTAATTTTAATTTCAAATGTATTTTTTGCAAATGCAGATGATAAAGCAAGGATTAACATAGTAGAATATACATCTATCTTGTTGTTCAGAATTGTCTAATTTTTTCAAGAATTATTATTCCTCAAACATGTTCTGAAGGTTCTCAGTTGGATTTGTTTGATGTCAGAATTTTGACTGCTACACCTTAGTATGCTGGGATTATTTGATTTGTTCCAGGCTTATCTTTCTTTCAAATATAGCAAAATATCCAATTATTTAAGATTCTTAGATAACTAACCATGTTGTAAAGCTTTTTCTTGCTAAGACACTTTTATTTTCCCTCTAATACCTAATGGGAGAATCAGATTTTAAAAAGCAGCAAACACATGTCCTTGTAGTGAATATGCTTTTGTTCCTGTGTTTCATTTCATATATCACTTAGTGCAAGCAGCAAACTTAAATGACAAGCCTAAGAAAATTGTAATGGCTTTTAGTGATAAGCAGTCAAAAAAGTATCAGATGGTAGTGGCTTTGAAATTGTTGATTAGAGAGATTTAGTTACATTTCTCTGATTTACTAGGCTTACATGTCACTTATATTCGCAAATCGCTTGCATATTGTAGGCTCAGATTTTTTTTTTTTTTTTTTTTTTTTGTGTAACTCTTTAGTGTGGTATTTGAAGTGGATGCAATGGTCCTGAGATTTTCCATGTATTGATGCTTAATCCCTGCTCTTACAGCTGCCTGTGCTTCAGGTATTCTCTGAAGAGTAGCACAGACTCAAACCAAGCCCTGAGAACCAATACCCAAACCAGCAGGCAAATCATTTACTTGTGGAAGCCTGAATTTGGCTTTGCAGTTTCATATTATTCAGTCCTGCTTATAAACCATCAGCTCTGGGAGTCATGGTATAGAACAGTGTGAACTTTGCTGGCATTTCTTTCTCTTGATACCTAAATACATTTTTAACTATTATAACGGTGAGAAAGGGTTGTAGAACATCAGTTCTAATTGCTTTGGAAATAGAAATGAAATTAAGAACAAACCCACTTTTATTAATTTTTTCTAAGGTAAAATATGCCATTTTCGTAATTTGGAAGAGGAACATTGGGACTATTTAATATTTTTGCTTGACAGTATTGAGTTGCAAGTGAAGTCTTTGGACAGGCATATTTAAAGAAATAAGACTGGATAAGAGGACAGTTGTGTGTTACTGTGTGTCAGCATATGGATGAATCAGTCTGTTTTCTCTCCAGCTTCTACACCGTTCCAAATAAAATACATTCTGTTGTCCTATACATTCTGTTGTCCTATTAAACCAACACGCTGTCTTAGAAGGTGTGATTTTATAAACAAGACCAAATACACACCCTCTGTAGCCAGCCTGAGAGCCAGCTTTGCTGTGGGAGAGGCAGACTCCTTGTGACTGGTACAAATCCAGTGAATGTAAATGAAGCAGACTTTGGTTAATTCTGTGGGGGAAAAAAAAAAAAAAAAGTCTGCTGCTTTTGCGGAAAAAAGCATTGAGACTGCTTTCTAGTAGGGGAGCTGTTTGCATTTATCCTTAGGAAGGTTATTTTGATCTTGTATTTGTTCAGTCTCCTGTTTTTTTGTACTAGTGAATCCCTCTTCCCCTGCATATTTTGCAGCATTGTAAGAAGGAAGACAGTGGGAACTCTGTGAAGTACAAGGTGACTGATGGCATTAGCTGCATGCTAAAGGAGCCAGGGTGAATCCTAGATTTGCTCTTCCAGTGGAGAATAATAAAATATATGTGTTTTAGCACTGACTCTTTCAGGTGCTTTCATTTCACTGAGTCTGACTTCAGTGGCAGCCACTCAGAGCATCCAGAACTTGGCACATTCAAGCATCTCCCAGTGTTCCAGTTATCGTGGAGATTTTCCTTCTCTTAACTGAAATGGGGTTATTTTATAGGTGCAGCACACTTTTGAACAGTGTTTTGTCATGCATTAGATGTCTCAATTTCTTTCCAGTGACTACCTTTTCCCCTTATAATTGAAACAGCTGGTTCTATGGTAATGAGTCCCTTTGAACTGTCGGTGTGTGTATATTTCCATTTATACTGCTGGCACTTTGTTCTGAACCTTCTCCCCTTCTGTCCAAATAGATTACTTGCATTATCAGATCTGTCTCATTGTTCACAATAGCATTGCTGTGGATTCTCCAGATCCACCTTCCTTACTGAGCTTATTGCTCATTTTTCAAAGGTCTTTATCAAACTCTGGTAGGTGTAACTTAAATAAATCTTCATTAATAGTTGTCAGATAATCAAAGTGAAGGAGAAAAAATTGTATTTTTAATTGCACAAACTATCTTGTGGAGGGGTCTAGCTAACCTATTGACTTCTCATTACATAATAATTCATATTCAAATTAATTTTGTCAGCTTGCATTTTGTCTGTATTATCTATGATCATTTAAAGCTCTGTAACAATTTATAATATAATTGATGTTGACCAGGATAATTTTTTAATGCCAACAGGAGGAGAGTCTTGTGCAGTGATTTGATATATAGCTGAAAACCTGGAGTCTAGGAATGTGGTCAGAGATAAATAATTGAATGACTCTGTTTTAAGACAGCACTAATTGTTCATGAGCAGTTCCCAGAGATGCACAGAGACAGGCCAAGGCAATGGCCACAGGAGCAACAAAGATTAGACTAAATGAAAAAACCTTAATACATATCATAATAAACATAGGTGGGCTTTCCCTGTCATGCTGGGGTCTCTGTTCAGACCTGGGCAAGCCAGGTGTCTTAGTGACTTATCTTCTGATTAATCTGATTCTTGCTGAATCAGGAGCTCCTGATGAAATCCCCACATTTCCTCATTTGTACAAAACTTATTTACAGCTGAATGTGAAGGAATGGATTTGCATTTCACAACCAAGGAAGCCTTGGTGCCAACAGCCGATACAGTAATTATTAGAGACTGGGAATTCCCAATTACATAAAATTTCTAAAAGAGAAATAATTGCATATCTCAGTTACTATCATTCCCTGAAGGGGGTCCATGGCCTATATTCTGCTGGAGCTGTACAAATTACTAAACAGAAGAACTTTTAAAAACTCTTCTACCTGAACACCCAACACAATTTCAGCCTTTTCTATAAATCTTGCTCTTACTGTATTTTCTTTAACTTGATCTGAGTTTTAATTTTAATTTTAAGCTTCTAACTGTGGACTTGGTTTTCATACTTCCTTTTACTAGACATTAAACCCTGGAAGATCAAGAAACTGTTGCTACAAAGTTTTCTGTCTAGAGAGTTAAGCTGTTCATGTGTTTTGAATACTAAATGTCTCTCCCATATATAATTTATAAGTATAAATACGTAGGGAGCAGGTAGTGCCATGACATCCAATGCTTTTAGGGCTGCTCTCTTTTGGAGGCGCTTATTCACAGCTCCTATTTCATGTAACTCTACTGTTAGTATTTCCCACCACGTGCATTGTAAATATAATTTACCTTTCCAGGAGCAGACTCTTGCTGTTTACTGCTGTAGAAGCAGACAGATGCTATTAGCTTATTTTCATTTCATGACCAAAATGCAGTAAAATAATTCAGACACATCTCTCAACACATGGTGATGGGAAACCTGCAACCCCCAAATTCATTTCCGTGTAGTTTGGTCTGGAGCACAGGTTTTTAAATAACAAGACCTTTCTCTAAATGCAAAGCACATTGGTCACTGCTTCTAATCTCAGCATCTTTCTCATTTGCTGCTTACTTATTGCCTGAACTGAAGGTGAAGCTGAGTGTGAATGTTTCCCTGATTCTTCACAGGGTGCTGTAGAGAGCAATCTCTTCATTTTTCACCCGGACAACTTGCAGAAAAGCCTTTTGGACATTGTGTGTGTGTGGGAGGGTAAAATGACACTGTGGGCAAAAGAGTAAACTTGAAATCTGAATTCAGATCGCATCTTAGATTTATTTCAAGATTAATTTAAAGAGCCTGGTTGTGAGTTTGTGGTGAGGTTTTGTGGATCACCATTTTGTAATGAGCTGGATCTGGTTGTGTGTGCTGAATTCAAGTCTTTTAGCTCCTGGAGAGAGGCATATACTGGTTGTGTTCTGTGTCACAAAGATCCTTACTTCTGCAGGCACTAGGCAACTGAATATTTTTAAGCCATTTAATCCCCTTGAATAGAGAAAGATGTAGCTATCAAATGTGTAATGCTGGTTTTCATTGTAATCCAGTTATCTAGGCAGGCACAGTTTTCTGAACTCGTGTGCTGTTGCTTTTAATGAAATACCTACACATAGGAGCCTTTGTAGCACTACTTTGTACCAGAAAGGCTGGGCTCATGTATATATTTTGATTTTCTGCACATCATCTGTTCTAAGCCTGTGCTCAACTTAGGTTGCTCAGGGCCATGTCCAGACAAGTTATGAATATCTCTAAGATGAAGACTCTACAAGCATGACTCAGAAGACTCTGAGAAGCATGTTGCGGTGTTCAACCAAACTTATAGCTAAAAATTTCCATTTCTTTAATCAGAATTTCCTGAATTTCAGTTTGTGCCAGCTGCCTCTTGTCCTGTCACTGGGCACTACTGACAAGAATTTGGCTTCATGTTCTTAACTCCCCATCTCATCATGTATATCACTAAGATCACTTTGAGCCATGAATCTCTTTAAAAAGGTGAAAAGAGCATGTTAATTTCTAGTAAATGAGCTCTACATATGCCAGATATAGAACATGTTTGAGAGACTGGAGATAGAGACCTGTCTTCAAGGTTCTCACTACTTCTTTGTAGCTGACACATTCTTTAGTGGCTTCTTTCTGTTTGTTTGTTTTTTGTTTGGTTGTTTGGTTGGTTGGTTTTAGTATATTTAGTATATTTCAATTTAACATAGTGCAGTTTTAATTTTTTTCCAGTTGGTAAAGTTTTCTTGATGTTTCACCATGGAGAGGTGAAAACAGAAGGCCTGGTTTTGCTTCCCCATTCTGTTAAGTCTAGCACTGGCTAATAACTTTGTGTGGGAAGCAGATGATCCACCACTTCCCTGTTTCCCAGAGGAAATGAGAGAGAATGTATGCAGAGATGAAAGGAAAACTTTAGAAATATGTGACCTATCACTTATATTACTTACTTTCTGTATCTGTGCTATTGCTTTCCTCTAATGCTCTTGTGGCTCTTGTCCAGTGGATATTGAAATTGTGTGGTCATTGAACAAATAACAAGGTTCTAATGAACTGAAAAAGGAAGAGTTTGTAGCAAAGAAAAATGAATAATTTTTTCCTCCATCAATAATGTATGTAGTTAATTGACAAAAACTTTTTACACAATATAAATTGTCTATGTTTGTGCAAAACAAAACCATTTTTAGCCACTTTCGGTGGGTTCAAAATCTATTTTCCAGGCCTCCAGCTTCCTGGGGATGTGACATCAGCACAACAGCCCAAGCTGGTGATTATATTAAAAGAAGAATATAATGAGACAAAAGAATAAGGCTGTGGCTTGATCTTTTCCATTGATAAATTTAGAACTTACAAAAGCTGAAATAATAGTCATAGCAATAAAAAGAAATACAATTTTTATACTTATCTGCTGTTCTGAAAAACCAATGTATAATTATTGTAGGAGGAAGAAAAATACATCTCTCCCCCTCACTCTGCTACTTTTTCCTCTTCTCTTCAGTGTTGAAATCATCCATTTTAATTAAATCACCAGCCTATTTCTGCACAAAGGATGACATTTTATTAATGATGTATGATTTGTATGAGACAGAATTAACCCAATTTTCAAATGGATTTCAATTTGGAAAGGGCAGCATGTAAAAATGCCTTGTAAATGTGCGGGATGAGCTTGTTGAGCAGCTTTCTGAAGGAGATGGGATTACAAAATGATGAATAATTAGACAACAGTTTCTCCAGCCCTTGCTTTATAATGTAGCCCTATGTCATTACCTTTTCCATGTGTTGTTTAGTTTTGCCTATTTTCTCAGTCATGTTTCTTTCCTAGCAGTAAATCCAAGGAACAGTAGTTTAGGTGACAATATTTACGAGTAACTGGGAGGGGCTGAAGGTGACTGTTTTGATCCTAGGATGTCAGGCACTATGTTTGTGGTGGGGCTCACATTTCAAACACGCCTGTAGAGCCTGAACAGGGTAGTCACAGCAGATCAATGGTCATATAGTAAGTTGTTGTATAGATCTGAAGAATTGTAAGTTGATAAAAAGCTTTTGACGGTTTTGCCAGGAGAGCAAAGAATCTCCCATCTCATAATTCAGACTTACATTCCTGAAATTTGTCTGTCTGTACTGGAGGTTCACACTCTATTGCCAACTCCCCTTACTCTGAACTGCGAAATATATTTCTAATTTTACCTTTCTAATTCGTAGGAAAACTGGATAGGTGTGGTTTTGCAGGTTTTGAGTTTATTTTTAACTTAGCAGATTTGGGGAAAGGAAACTTCACTTTCATTTCTGTATCTCTGAAATGTAATTTTTATCAAAACAGTTCTCAAAAATTATTAAGCTCTGAGAACAGAGTGTTGTGGAATAGACAGTGAAAAGGTTTGAAGCAGACCACTAAATGTCTTTCTGCTAAAGTGGCAAGACAAATCCTGCCTGCTAGAAGTATGGGATTCATTTTTTGTGGCTGTTATGTATGGGGTAAAGTGATGAAGGCACTAATCCATGTATTAGGAAGCAGATTTTCAAAGGATCAGGCTGTGAAGCTCAGAGCAAATGTGCAAATTAGAGTGTTCCCATATTCTTTATTGATGCAAAAATTGTCATATAGGGATTTTGGTAAACTCTGTGTTAAAATATTTTTGTTGCTTCTGTTGAGAGAAATTCTTGCACTACAAGATTGGTTGTGCTGTTCGTAGTGAAGTAAGGGTTGGAGGTCCCTGTTATTCCAGTTATCTGTGCTCTTATAACTCTGATTCCTTCCCCAAAAGAGCAAACACTCCCCAACAACAAGACGTGGCAGCATAAAGATCCTGCCCTTCTGTTTAGAACATCAGTCTTGGCTACTGTCTTAGGAATGGAGGCAGGAAATCTTCTGCATTAAGTGTGGAAACAGTGTAATGGATTTTGGAATTTAAGGTTGGTATGAAAGGGGCCTTCTATGGCATTTATGCTAAAAATTTGTTTTTTAAAAAGTGCATAGTCTTTAGAAGAAATGGAGAGAAATAAATGCAGATCAGAGGAGTGCTGAACAAATTTAATTTACCCTTGTTAAGGTGTTATCATAAAAAATTCACAATTGCTATCCCATCTAATCCTTTGGCCTATAAGCAAAAACAGAGCTGGAGGTCAAGGTCACAGTTCATCCCTTGAGATCAGAGGCATGGTGGAAAATTTTATTCTGAACTTGGCTTACTTATCAACATATGAGATGATTATTTATTTTTTTTCTATAGGTATTCCTTTGATTTTATTCTTTCCTCTCATGCTCTGATTCTTATTCACAGTTACTCTCTGGCAGAACTTTGGCTTCTGTGTGGAAGGAGGGGCTTTACCGTGTGTGCACCATCCTTAACAGACCTTTTCTCTCTTTCAGAACAAGGAATGAAGAAAATGAGCAACATCTATGAATCAGCAGCCAATACCCTGGGAATTTTTAACAGCCCATGCCTGACTAAGGTGGAGTTGCGAGTTGCATGCAAAGGCATCTCAGACCGGGATGCCCTCTCAAAACCAGACCCTTGTGTCATCCTCAAAATGCAGTCGCATGGCCAGTGGTTTGAGGTGAGTGTTTTATAAAATAAAATTGATTCTTCTGGCGCTTTAGGATGGCATAGACAAATTGAGGCAAAGTTGAAGTAGCAAGAACAGTAAAGAGAAGAAGCAATTTGAAGCCTGTGGCACAATCTTGCAAGAACGAAGGGAGATTTTCCATTAACCCTAGCACACTTTGAATCAGAAACTTTGAACTTCTCTTTCTCTTTGGAATCTAGATTAAAAATCAAGACGAGTAAAGAATGAAGCATCATAAAACTTTTCCCTTTAGGCCTTATTTTTTCATAAAAGCTATATAATAGCACTGAAAATGATAGTGACCACTAGGCATTACAGTATAAAGAAGAGGAATACTGTGGAAGGGAGGAGGATTTATTATTAGTTGACAGGGGATTTGGTGACAGAGTACCTTGACTTGCAAATTTGGAGCATTACAGTTGGATTCATTGTTGCAGTTAGTAAAACCAATGTATTTGCCTAATTGATTTGCCTTGTATTGCATGTTGCATGTTTGATTAAAATCCTACTTTGTGTTTTTTTACCTGATCATGGAAATAATTTCTTTGATAACTAGAAACATGGTGTCTTAAAGAAATTCAAACTGTGACTATGAAACATAGAATGGAATGTAATATTTTTAATGACATTTTGTTGGTTATTTTACTTAAAAGTTATAGTTGAGTGTTTGTGGTTAATCAAGCTAATAGGTGTGACTTTAAAAAGAGAATAGAAAGTATGTAAGAGAAAATTAGGAATTTATTAAATCTAGTTAATTTGGAGTGCATATTTATCCCTCTCTTTTCAAGACTTTTAGCATTCAGCATAGGATTGTCTTATCTATGAAAAGATAAAAATAATAATGGTGAGCATATGCAGAAAGCAAAATCTTAAATTCAAGGGTCTTTTAATTTAGGATTTTCAGCCAATTTTTTCAGACTTTGAGGATTTTATTCCATTTATTCCAAAATTTTGGCCTATGAAATTTTTCCAATTCAGGCCAGCACCAGCCTACAAAAGTTCAGGGTTTTTTTATGGTATTCTTCTTCTTTTCTTAGTTTGCTCTTGTGGAACCACTAGACATATCCCAGGTAGAAAACCAGACTATAAATAGAAATAAAACTCTCACGGTTGTTTCAGTGCTACAGTGTTTCAGTGTGTCCATGTAATTGAAATCTAGGGTGATAAAATAAACAAGGGTTATTTTAGCTCTCTGTGTAGAAAAAGCATTTAGCTGCACTGTGTGTAATCATACAAATGGTAGAAATTAACCAAGTGATGGATTAAAGGTCAAAATAAATGAAATGCCCCTGTTTAGAAAAGACTCAATGAAAACTTTTATGCTGTCTCAGTTCTCTGAATAACTTTGAGTGCATTTACATACAGTTTGTCTCTGGCGGGGTAAATAGATTTAAATTATATATTCTGATGTAGTAATGGAGATTCCCTTTATTTGGTGTGGTTTTTAATTTGGAAAGTGATTGCCTGAATAGAGTAATTCTTGCAGAACAGATATGCCCATCTGATACAATTCTCATCTTACATCAGATGCTCCTACTGTCTAGTGAGAGTCCAGGCAATTCATTTCAGTATGAAAAAAAAGGTTTTATTAGTTCATGTTCCTATCAGTGCTGCAAAGCGAATGTCACTCTGCCAGGATGTGTCTTTTCTGGCCAGCACCCTCTTAACAGAATTATAATTAATTTCCAATTGCTGAGCTAAATTGAGCAGAGTCACTCAGGTGTAGCTGGAGACATAATTTGGCTGGAAGAATCTTCTGCTGATGGCAGTCAATGGTCCAGCAAGACCTGAAAAAACAGACAAAGTAATAATTAAAAAATAATAAAATCCAGTTACTAGTGAAGTGAGTATATTCAACATAGAAATCAATAAATGGCAACCCAAAAAAAGGAGTAGAACTGAGGAGTGTGGATTTAGTGCCTTTATAAATTATCTTGAATTTCCAGATACTTTAAACTCGGTGGAGATCCAAACATGCTGTAGCAAGATACGATATTACTGAAATGTATGTGCTGACTGCATAGTCTGGTTGTGTGGAGGTGTTGTCAGCCCAGAGTAGCTGAATTGAAGGTGTCTGAAATACTGGCTGTGGTCTATGTAGGTTGTGCTCCTGTATATAAGTGCTTTTGAAATCCATGAAAAATACTGAGGGCTGGCTGCATGGCTGCTCTTGGGCCAGAAGCAGCTGAGGTGTGTGGGCTTAGGCTGATGGGATTGCACTATGCATGAAGTTAGAGACATTGAGATATTAGGGAATCACTCTACAGGTGCAGACAACCCCTGGAAGTGAGTGATCTCTGCACATTTTTCTCTGGGAGAATTTTGATAAAATATGTCAGCCTGTTGCTGAAGAAGTTTTTTGGGTTTTTTTCAGTTCTGCAATTCTGTGTGTGCATATGTGTGTGTTTGTGTAAATTATGCCACCCACACATGTAAATATAGAATGAAAATGTGTTGATGCTCTTGTAGAGTGGGTAGGTGTCGTTTCCAGGGATTGGAAATGACATCTAAGTATTCTTTTTTTTTTTTTTTTTTTTTTTTTTTTTTAATCTGTGGTTTCCCTGTTTTGTTTAGTTTTGGGGGATTTTGTTTGTTTGTTTCCCAGACACAGAATTTGTGAGGTTGGAAGGGACTTCCAGAGGTCACATGGTCCCTGTGCTGCTCAGGTGGGGACACCTAGAGCTAGCTGCCCAGGACTGTGTCAGATGGGTTTTGAGTATCTCAAAGGAGTAGGATTCTGCATTCTCCCCAGGAAGCTGTGCCAGTGCCTTGTCACTGTCACAAGTGAAAAAATGACTCCTAATGTTCCTGTGTTTCAACTAGTGCACATTATCTCTGGTTCTGTCCCTAGCTGCCAGTAAACAGAAGCCTGGCTCTGTTGTCTTTGGGTCTTCCCTTCAGATATTACATTGATAAGATGCCCTCTGAGTGCTCCAGGTGTGTCACCTACAAACTTGCTGAAGGTACAGTCTGCCCCATCATCCAGGTCATTAATGAAGATCTTAAACAGGATCCAGTACTGACCCCTGTGCCCCACTGCTAGTCTCTGGCTTCCAGCTGGAATTCATCCCACTGATAACCAGCCTTTGAGCCTGGCCAGTTTCCAGTCCACCTCACTGTCTGCTCATCCATTCCCTGTACCAACAGCTCCTCCATGAAGGTGTTTTGGGAGGCAGTGTCAAAGGCTTACAGGAGTCCCAGTAGAAAATATCCGCTGCTTTTCCCTTATCTACCAGGCTTCATTTTAGAATTTGTCAAGTTGTTCAGGCATGACTTTTTCTTGATTGGCTGCTCATGATGATTTTCCCATCCTTAATGTGCCTAGGATCAAGTGCTGTATCAACTTCCCAGGAGCTGAGGTGAAGCTGGTGAGCCTGTAGTTCCCTAGATGATTTGATGAGGGACACAAAACTCCTCAGCAGTAAAACCATTGAGAACTTGGACAAATACTCAAAGGATTCTTGGTGCTGTCCCCTGTTCTGGGACTGATCATGCTTGCTGTTTTTTTTCCTCTTGTCTGGGTGGATGTTTCTGTGTAAACAATCTGACACATGCACAAATGTGCACACACACCTCCTCCCTGTGTTTGCCTGTGTATGTATGTTGGTGCTGGCTGAAAAGCACCATCTCCACCAAGCTAGAATGTAAATGATATGTTGTGTCTCCCAGGAAAACCAGCAGTTTACTCCTTCTCACACATGAAGTCTAACAAGACAGGCTATGGTACAGCAGAATTTAAGACTGTACTATATTTATGGGCTAAAAGCCAATTTGCTGATCCAGGGCTGAATTTCAGTTCTTCTGGCCATAATTTTAGGCAGGTGCACAGTTGCAGGATGCCCAAATGTTGTGCTTAAACTGTTTGTTTAAGATAATGATTCAATGGCTGTTTTTCCATTTTGATTTGAATGTGTTCAAGGAGTTTAAATACCATACTAAGTTTCAGATGGAGAATGACTGAGGTACATGATGATAAATTCCTTAGCTCCAGTGATTATTTTACCCACCTAGAGTGTGAATGTCCGTGAGTAATAAATGTTAACTCTTAACTAATGTTTTGCATGTTTTTGGAGCCTTCAGCTGAGATGTGCTGGAATTCTCATTAACTCCTTTTAAGAAAGTAGCTTGGGCCTGTTCACAGGTTATCTGCATATGGCAAATATCCACAGTACACATTATTTTGAAAGCTGAGTAAGTTGCTTAGCTGTGTGTGGTCATACAAGGTTTACATGAGATCAGGAGATGTCTCACAGCCTGACTTAGCCAGATGGAATGTGATGTCTGGAGCTATGAAAAGAGAAGAGGAACTTAAGAAGACAAGTAGCCATGTTTGGGAATCAGGGAGAGTTTCCTGCAGTTGTACTCTTCTGGCTTCCAGCAGGACAGACTGTCTGATGCCTTGTGGATTTGAACAGCCAGCTGGAGGTTCTGCTTTATACCCAAAGTTTTTATTAAACCTCAATAACTGCAGAGCAAATAAAGCAGCACCCAAAGACAACCTGCACTTGCTAAAATTCATCTTGATGGAATTGGGTGAAATCATTAAAATGGATGTCTGTTTGCTGAAATAGATTTTTTTGTTGTTGTTGAAATTTTCTCTGAAGTCACAATTTGTGGAAAACTCAGTGAGTTTTGATAAAAATGTGTTGATATTCTTAAAACAAAAATTATTCACTTGTTATTCAGCATGACATTTCAAGAATCAGCTTGGCAGGACTTAACAAACAAACAAACAAACCTGAGTTTTCTGTGTTTCCTTTTCCTTTCACATCAGCCTGCATATCCACACAGACTGTCATGCAAACAGAGGGTAGAGACCAGTGAGCTAGGAAATGCATGGAGCTAGTTAAGGTATAGAATACACAGTGGAGCCTACTGAACAGGCAACATGGGAATGAAGCTATAGGAATGAGTGCTATAGTCTTGCTCTTCATCTGTATTTGCTTTTCCCCTTAGTCCTGTTCTCTCTTTTGTTTAACTTCTGAATTCCAGAATCTTTCTCCTTCCTCTGCCTTTTCACCTACCTCAGTTCCTCATCTGTATTCCTAGCACCTGCTTCCACATTTTTCTCCTCTCTGTGTTGGACACTGGGGGAAATTTCCTGCCCCTTGCTAGCATGGGCAAAGGATCTAGAGAGAAGACCCTGAGGCAGACAATCTATTTGTTTCCATAGATACCCAAAAGTAGCTTTCATGTTATCCATCTGTGGCTGTTACAGCCCACTGCAGAAGCCAACAAGCCATGAAATAGAGGAGTCTGTGGGATGATATATTCCATGACTCTAACTGTTCCAAAATAAATACAAAAATACTGTGAGGAGGGAAAAATTCCCCCCACATACACATGAAAAAATGCATCCTTTTTAGTTAATTTTGATGAACAGGTAATAGATGAAGCATTTGGATGGAACTAGAAGTTTCAATGACCAGAAACAAGAACTACCACCAGCAGCCATAAAGAATGAAGCTTGAGACTGTCCAAGCCCATCTTGCATCTCATTGCTAGTTGGTGACAGTGAAGAAATATGGGATCACAAAAATTTAAAAGTGTCTTTCCAGCATGTTCTTCCAGCTTTCAGTGATCTGCAGCTCAGGGAGTTCTTAAACAGGAGTTTATATCTTTGTAATTGTAAAAAAAATGTTGTTAGAATAACTTCCATAACTTAGTTCAAATAATTTTAGAAGTTTTTTGTATATAAAAGATAAAGTTTTGGGATATCCTGGGACATAAGAGTTCAGCAGCTTAAATAGGGGTCGAATATAGTAATATTACTTGTATTTTTTTTTTAACTTCCCTCTTGCTGATTATTTTTAAGTTCCTTTTTCCTGCATTAAAGGAGATACTGAGAAAATCCCTGTTCATTTTCTCAATGTCATTTGGGGTTTTATTCTGATTTGTTCATGACTGTATAAAAAGGCAACCTGTATTTTGAAGATTCAGCATAGCTAACCTATCACAAAACATGGATTTGTTTGGGTAGTTATTTGAACTATGTTTATTTCAGAGCATTGCAGACATGCAGTGCCATAACCTGTTGTTGCATTTTCACAGAGATTTCTGAGCAGGGATTTGGGATGTATTCTCTGCTTTAAAGAACTGCAAGGCCTAACAGTGGGCTGGTTTATTGGAAATTTGATGAGTTTTGAGATTTTTTTTTTTTTTAATACTCTAGTCAATGCTAGAGCAGATTCTAGGTTTTTTTTCTGATTTCACTCTTAAAATTTCAACTTGGTGAACAAACATCCTGATGAAATTAGTTTTAAGTAATGGGGTTACAGTAAGATGAACATACCATCTTAGGAAGATTTTTCTCTGACAAAGAGAGGAATTTAGGAAGTTCTGATGTTTTATATCAGATGATGCCAAATATGGTGGCAAGGGGACACTTCCACTGAGTAGAGGTTATGAAATTAACTTTTCTCTTTGTGAAGAAGCTTCTGATTCATTTGCAGATTTGGGAGTTTTTCTCTTCTGGATGTAGAAGAGGGCTGATAATTGGAAATGCTACCTGCAGGTTCTCCAGCCAAAGCTTAGATCAAAGTTTTTAATGAAAATCTAGATCTATTGTAAAATTGGATTAATGCAGATCGTGGTTGATGAAAGCCGGTGGGGAAGAATTGAGTCTGTAACTGAAAAGATCAAGACTTTCATCAGAAAATAAAGGCAATGGGATTTTTTCTAATTAAGCCACAAGGTCCCACCTTTCCAGACTCAGGGCTGGCAGTCAAGTTGATTGGCCCCTCCTGCCCAGATCATACAAGCCTTCAGAGCACTTGGTTTTTTATGAGCACAGGTCTATGCCCTGCACAACTTGCAGGTCATGGTCTGTGAGTGCAGCTTTTTTATTGACCTTTGGAACTAAGAAGAAATGGGAGTAGTCCTGCTGCATTCACTTCCCAGGGGATATTCCTAGAAGATTATGTTTTTTAGGTGCCATTAGACTTAACTTGTTTTCACTCATCAAACTAAAAGCTGTGATTTTATTTACACCATAGCATTTTGCCTGTGTATATCTCTTTATGGTTTATTTCATCTTCATAATTCAAAATCAAACTTTTCTTTCTCCTTTTTCATCAAGTCTCTGTTGATGCTAATGAATGTTTCTTAACTGAAAACTACTTGGTAACCTCTGTTGCTGCCAAGATTTGCTTTTAGCTTTTGCTTTCTGTTCCTGCTACATTTCCTTGAAGTCTTTTTGTATTGTGTGACTGTCAAAGACAGCTCATCTTTTTCAAGCACCACTGGAAGTCTGTGGGGTCAGGCTGCAGGCTAATTGCATGTTTTATCTTCATCCATTCTCAGCCTGAATTCATCTAATCGGATATCTTCCTCTCCAAGCCTTAATATTTTGGAGGCACCCTTTCTTCCAAGGGTTTGCCTGCTGAAGACCTCCTGTCATTATCTCTTTCTGGAAAAAGTTCTCCACATGGAGGGAATCTGCTATGCAGTTTATCCAACAGAGCATCATTCATAATAGTTTGTTCAGCCCCTAATGCACTTAGTACATTTTTGCAAATATATAGGCATAAGCTCAAAACCTGGAACTGTAATTCATATTACCCTTCTTGTTAAAAACAAAGTGAACTCTTTTCCAGGTCTTTCTGAACTACTTGTGCAAATTTGGAAGTCTGAAAATTAAAGGCTGTAATTTCCTTGTGTTGGCAAATATTTGATAAGAAGCTGGTACTGGGAATTTTTTCCTCCTGTGCCTAGTTCAGAAATATGAACATCATTAGCTTTTGATGAGATTTTTCTTTTTAGACCCCAGGTAGTAATGTGTCTATTTATTTTAAATCCGCTTTATAATATCTCCCTCTTGTTTTTCTCTCATCCATCACTGCTACTTTTTCTTGAGCCTCCTCCTTGTTTCAGCCTTTAAAGAGAGTCACAGTGCTTTTTATCCTGTCTTTTAAAATCAGCTAGTCTTTCAATTTGAACTAATTTGAATCAGACAGATTGTCTGAACTGAAAACAAATACTGTCATGTTGAGTCAATATATATGAAATATCATATTATTCCACTAGCTCAAACATAATTTTCTGCCTCTGTAGTGCAGTTTGTGAAATGTAATGCATGTGCAAAGGACAGAAAGTAGATGTCTTTGTTCTTATTGAGAGTGGTCATATTTGGGCTGGATGATTCCTCTCTACCAGAAGCTGGCTTCTCTATCTGTCCAACTAAACCTCTTCAGGTCCCCTGTCTTCAGGCTATGGAGAGTGAAGAGTTATTTTCTTATAGTTTACATAATTGAATAAAACCAAGTGTACTCCTGAGAAGTCAAGAGGGAGTGCTTATGTGTGAGAGGTGGTAAAAGCTACATGGTCTCTCCCTGATCCTGTGGCCTGGAGCATCCTCTTCCAGGAAGATCTTCCATTGGGGCTGATTTCCAGGAGCCCTCTGCCTGCTAAATGAGCCCCTAGGAGAGCTATGGAAAGGAAATGTTGGATCATGTCATCATTTTTCTATATTAGGAAATAGTTGCATGCTTAAAAATCAGTTAAATACTGCAATAGCCTAGATGGAAATTCGTATGACCCGTTCTTGTTTACATCCTATTTTAATGTCCAGACGATCAGGGATTATGGAAATGTTTGAGGAACTCTGTTCCTTCCCTGGGAACAATTTCTTTGCAGCCATTCCTCCAGCAGATGTCTTCAACCAGAGCATGCCTGTGTTTACAAGTAGCACTGTGCACTTACCTTGCCATTCACACCTGGAGAGGAACCAGGTTCAGTGCTCTGTTGTCAGATTTCTCTGTGGCTTTGCAAACATTTTTGTATTGCTGCTGGTAGAAACATTTTGAATGGTTTTCATCTACTTGAAAATTTTGCCTTCATCTTAACTTTTGAGTAATTGGATTGCAGACATGAAATACTGAGAAAGAACTGGGAGGAGTTCTTATCTGTTCTTGTATTTATGACATTTAAAATGCTGAATACTATGGCTGACAAAATATTTTACTCTACATTAATAAAAGCACTTTTTTACCTCATTAACAGGGCAGCTGAATTCTTTCCTCTTCCCATGCATTTTTAGGTATTTCTTTGTTGTTAATATACTGTCATCACTGTTTCTAATCATCTTAAGACATTCTTGTAAATATTGCCTTTAGCCATGCTGTCTATTTGATGGTTCTTAATCCATGCTTCATTAACTTTTCACAACTTTTTCTCAGGACAGTTTCCCATGAAAGCTGTGACTCTTACACAATGTTCTTAGTTATATATATACATATGCAATATAACAAGATTTTCCTAATATTTACATTTTTTAACCATGTCAGGCCTTATAGTTTTGTTGTATCAGTGGATAAGAAAAAAAAGGAAGATGAGACTATTTAAAATGTTTTCAAAATTATCTAAGGAAGCTAACAGGAAAAAGAAAGTTTTACAGTGCTCCCACTCTTTCTTAGCCCTGAATAACTGGTTTGGTAGGAATATATACAGCAGGAATTCTATACTGTCAGCAGCTCAACATTAAAAAAAAATTATTTTGCTCTCTTCCTCTGCAGTTTAATTATCTACCAGATATGTAGTATTTTAAACCTGGATGAAGAGTCTAAGGGTGCTTTTATCATGGGCAGTCAGATGCACATTTGAGATTACCTCAGTAATATGCCTTCCTCTCATGAGCTATTTTTTACAGATACACAAACTTCACACATCTCCAGGACAGATTTTAAGCCTGGTTTGACTTCAGTAGTCTGACAGATTGTGATAAACCTACAGTAAGCAGGAATATCTGGAGCTGCTTTGTAAGTAGATAATTCACTTGATTGATTCAGTACACTGATTCTTAACCTGTAACATCAGAATGGAACTGAGAAATTTTCAGCAGCGTGAGCCTCTTCTGTGTTTGCTGTGAGGTGTTTTAGGGCCTAACACAAATTGTTTCCTGAAGGAAAAGAGCACTTATAAAACTCTGAGAATAAGTGATTTAGAAAAACAATCTGAATTAATGCAAATGTGTTTTGAAAAGTCTTCTGTTCAAATATTGATTGACCAGGGTTACCAAGTTCATTAAGCTGGTTTGTCTTGAAACCATTAAATAATACGGGAATGTGCTGTTGACATGAATTGATGGAGTTCAAGTTTATGCAAAGGAAAATAAATGCCATTTCCCTGGAACTGCTGTGTTCCATATTCCCTCATGTTTAGTAGTAGCTTAAAAATATATTGTAACAGTTATGGTGTAACCAGGCCAGAATACAGACTCCCTGAAATCTGACTGAGAATTGAAATGTCCAAACTACATTTCTCTATAGGTGTGCTGACCTCATCTGTTGACAGATATTTCAGGTTTTGCCTGGATTTTTTTAACTATTTTTCAAAAAGGGGATAGATAGATTTTTTTTTTTTCTCCCCTTGAGAGCTTTACAATTTTGCATGTAAAAACAGGTAATCAACGCAGAGCCATGTTGCATGAACTACCAGAACTGTGATTTCTGCTCTTGCAGAATTGTACCAATCCTGTCTCTACAAAGGTGCTTATTTGCTAAGAAAATCTTAGGGCTCTCCAAACAATCCATATAAAGTCCATAATATTTGGGTGTGGATTGTGTGGGCGATCTGTATAAATTTACCTGCCTTTTGTTCAAAATATCATACTTAAAGACAGCAGAATAAAAATACATGACAAGCCAATTCTTGGGTTGTACGGTCTCCTCTAGAAGACCACACAAGTCATTGGAACTGGAATAATTGCAGAATGATTTTTGTGTTCAAAGGACCTACAGTGTATTTTTCACCTACTTTTTCATTCCAAATTCATCATAAAATATTAACTGCAACTATTTGAGGTAAATGTCACAATTTTGTGAGATGCTAAGTTTTATTCCACACCACCAACCTGCAACATTGTGCTTTTGAAGCAGAAAACTCTCCATTGTGGTAATCTGGATTTGTCATGATAAACTTAATCAGAGGGATTTGAGGTTTGTTTTTCAAGTCAGTTTCAATTAAAAAACAAGTCAATTAAAAATATGAGGTTTGAGGCTTTTGTTTTTCAAATATTTGGAAAAGCTCATCGCCTAGCTATGGCACCAGCTGGCTTGTGTATGCCATTGGTGTAGAACTGACTGCTGATGCAGGACCCAGTGATGCACTACATCCCTTCTGTATGCCTCTTCAGGGATACATTAGGTTGATCATTGTATCTTGTTGTATTTAACTTTAAATGCTGTTTGAGGGCTGATTAGTCTGCCGTTGCCTTGTAAGTGGGGTAAACTTAAAAGCTTATGCTGTGTCACTGCCAAGTGAACTGGACTAGCTTCAACAGCCTTACTCCCCTGGCTGCCCTTCAAGTTCCACATGGATGCAGGATCTGTTTTCACTGACAGTGGCATTTGCTGTTTTAAAACTGTATTTGTACTTCTCCAGCTTATATAGACCTTTTCAGCTGCCATGTATGTGTCTTTCCTATTCTGCACAGGAATATACAATATTAATTCACATGCATTTGTTTCTCTGTTTGAAGTTATTTGCATTATGTTCATCATCATCTGATGTTTCAGTGCTCTTTCTACAATCCTGCTTGTGCCTAATTTTGGTGAAGGCCCTGTGCTTGCCTGCTTGCTTCCTTGATTCTTCAATTTAAATACCAAAGTTGATCCTTGACCATCTTTGCATTAGTCTTACTCCTTCTCTTAATAAAAAAGCTGTAATTGAAAATCCTGAGTTGGAAGGGACCCACAAGGATCATCCAGTCCAACTCCTGGCCCTGCGCAGCAACATCCCCAAACATCACACCATGTGCCTGAGAGCATTGTCCAAACACTTCTTGAACTCTGTCAGGCTGTGACTGCTTCCCTGGGGAGCCTGATCCAGTGCCCAGCCACCCCTCTAGGTAAAAAAAGCTTTTCCTCATATCCAGCCTAAACCTCCTTGGACATAGTTTCATGACATTTGGTAAGGAGTGCCCATTCTTTCTTCCGTAGTTTGATGGGACTTACTTCGTCTTCTGCCATATTTAGCCTTATAGCTGCACCATGAAGTCGTGTCCAAAATATTACAGACAAATTTTCCTTTTTTGTATATATATAATTTATATTTTTCCCCGGGAATTTATTGGGATTCTCTAATAATATTGGTAAATGTTGATGATAACTAACTATGTGGTGGAGACTGAGACTTATCTTTAACAGTTAAAATTCTACATGCAACTCTGATTCCACCCAAAACTGTTATTTTTTAATTCAGCTTGCATGTAATGCTGTTTTGCAAATTCTGGAGATTTTTGCTATGATTTCCATTGGTTTTGAATTTGCTGCTGAACTTTGAATTGCTGTATTGGCACAAAAAATAAAGTGCTCACAGGGCTTGCATGCTTTTTTTTCAATTTATACTCTAGACTTGGCTTTTCAGATTTGATCTGATGTTGATCTGTTGTTATAATTTAAAGTAGCCATGTGCTGACCTTCAGGTGCTCCTGCATTTTGTGGGAAAGAAGGTGATTTCAAGTCCCAGTTTGAATGGAAAACAACACACTTAGTGTAACTCTTCCAACTTAATAATATTTTGGTCTCTGAGCTTTTATGATGGAAATATTTTCAATTCATAGACTTTGAGTTAAAGAATGAAAGAAAGCATTATAACACTTTAAGGAACCATTCAAAATTTTTCTCTATAATTTAGAGGAGTTGTACATACACTCTGCTCAGCTGGGCACCAGCAATTTATGTTCGTGTTATTTTTAGACTGGTAACATGATGAACCCCAAGGAATACATGCATCTTTAATTAGTTTTGAAACCAAGGAAATCTGTAGTTTTGAATATACTTTAATTGTATCAGTTGGGAATACTTTTAAATAAGATTCTGACATGATGATAAAGTTCACAGAGTTTACATTGTCATGGTATGCATCTTTCCATCTGGATATCCTCTTTCAAAGCAGCCATGTGATCTTACCCATTTAACTGGAGCACAGCTGATGCAGACTAATTACTTTTTCCTCCTTTTCATTGTATCACTTCTTTTTCTGCTGATTTCAGCTGGAGTTTGAGGTCAGTCTATTTAAAGAGCCCACACTTTTATCTTGATGTCTCTTGTGAAGCATTTATAATTGGCTACTCCTGGGGATCTCTGTGGTGAGACTACATAATTTACTGACCATCTGCCTGCCTTTTCCCTTCATTACAGACATGGACAGGAAAAGCTGAAAAGAAGGCAGTGATGTAATACATATGTAGAACTTGGTCGCTGAACAAGTCACATACGTGGTTGTCATTCAGAAATCCTCTTTCTGCCAGAAGTTGGTGCTATTTTATAAAATTCAAAGGAGGGCTGGTCTGTGTCAGAGTAATGTAGTATTTATGAAAGATTTGTTTTTTCCAAAAGCAGTTAATTGAGATTTTTCAGGTCATTGTTGATTTCCTTACAACTCTATATTGCCTTCAGACTGCATTTAAAAACACCTTACTTTGTGACTAGCATTCTTGTATGACAGCTCTGGAGGGTCCTCGTTCTTCCCCAGCAGGGAGCTACTGAAAGTCCTGCATGACCTGGCTGGAAGGGCTCATGTTAGTTTTATTTGGGCATGGTATGTATTTTTGAATGTGAGAAAATGGAGAGCAAGACAAGATGGAACGGACACTAATGTAGAATCAAAATGAGATTGTATCTAAAAAACAATAGCACGGAAACTCTAATACAGCTTGGAGAGCAGCAGGGCGATGTTCCAAGAGAAGCCTAGATAACAGACTTTTGGATCTGAGATTGTTTTAAAGGACATCTATGGCTGGGAGGAAGGAAAATTTTGTTCATTTGACTTCTTTATGAATGCTTTTAAATAGTTGCATTAAAGCTTCCTGACTCTAGAGACTTCTAGAAAGCCACTCTGTTAGAGAACAATTCTGTGAGGAGTGGCTGAGTGCACTGGATTTGATTAGACTGGAAAGAAGGAGGCTGAGAGGACACCTTGTTCTCTACAACTACCTGAAAGGGGTTTGTGGAGGGTTGAATGTCAGCCTCTTCTCCCAGGTGAAGATGAGATGAAATAGCCTCAAGTTACACCAGGAGAGGTGTAGGTTGGTTATTAGGAAAAAAAAAATTCTTCACCAAAGCAGTTATTGAGCATTGGAATAAGCTGCTCAGGGAAGTGGTTGAGTCATCATTCCTGAAGTTATTTAAAAGTTCCTTAGATGTGATGCTTAAGGTTAGGGTTTAGTGGTAGACTTGGCAGTGCTTAGTTAATGGTTTGACTTAATGATCTTTAAGGTATTTTCCAAACTAGATGATCCTGTGCTTCTATCCTGTTTTCATTCTCAGTGGAATAATCCTATAGGACCCAAGTATTGGCATGTAGTTCAGTGGGATCATATTTTACTGAGATTTATACCTGGATGGATGCTCTTGCTGTTGATCCTTTTTGCCAAAGTGGCAATTCCTCCAATCAGTCATGGTGTGTCTGCAGAGTGATTTCATGCAGCAGATTGCAGTAGGTATAGGTGTGATGGACACATTCTTCACCATCACTTCTAAAAATGATCTCTGAAACCTTTTGGGGACCTTCTATCTGATTTATAAATTGCAGTTTTATTCTAAAAATATATATGTATGCAAATTCAGAGCAAAAGTAGTCCTTTGGCTGAGGTGATTTTTTGTCCCCAGTTTCTTGCCATGATGTTGTGTGTTTATAAATAATTAGCTATGAGCTATTAGGGGCAGGAAATACATCTTCTGTTTTATTTGCAAAGAATACTAAGAGCCTTTCAGAAGTCTCTAGGTGCCATTGCAATAAAATAATCTTAATGATGTGTCTCTGAGTAGTAGTAAGTCTGATATAGTTGAAATGAACTAGTAACTTACCTTGGAGTGAAAGTTTCTTATTTGAAGTTACACAGAAAAGAGGGCAAAACACTCTTGGTTATTTTTTGTTATCTTTTGCTTAGAGGAAATATTAAACATGGCTTACCACTTAACTTGGCTGGGACTATCTTCATGCAGCTTTTTTATATTTTATAAACAATTATCCTGCAATATGGAGTGTTTTGATTTAGACACGCTTTTTAAAAATCAGCATTCATGGCACATGCAGTGAAGAGCAATTTAAAATTAAAAGGCTGCTTTAGACTTTTAAGAGCACCTGGATCTTATTTTAGAAGCAATTGGAACTCCAGGCCAGCACCTTGTAGGGCAATTTAAATTCTTCTTTTTTATTATTTTATTTGAGTACTTGGTAAGGAATTGATTTGAACAACACGGTGCTGAGCTCTTCAGATTTTGAAGTACTTCCAATTCCCAGTCACATAGAGCTGCAGATCGTGATCTTCTACATGATTCTACAAAGCCAGGCATCTTAAGAATATCACCTAGACAAAGAAGTGAATATAGACTCTTTTGATTTATCAAACATTCGATTTAATGTATTTTTTTCTTTTTTTGCTTATGCATAAAAGAAGTTCTTTAGGTCAACAGGATGGCATTTAAAAGTTGCAAAAAAAAAAAAAAAAAAAAAAAAGGTAAAAAATACAGACATAAAATAAGAAAATTGTACCGTGTCTGTTCAGCATCTGAAGAAAGTCTTTTCATCAGTAAAACATTCATAAGCACTGCAGTAAATTCTGTGTATTGGTTTATCCAGGTTAAAGGGGCATGGGAGAAAGAAACAATCCTTTAGTTATATTCAGTGTTCCATTTGGAAGTATGATCTGCCCTGTGCCCAGTGTGAGACTGAAGACCTGTGGGAATGAGGTGAAGGAAAGGAGGGAATCATCATGTAATGAAGGCTGATCATTATTCCCAGGCAAAAAGAGAAACTGTGGCTGCACAGGTTGTCTCCATTCTGGAAATTCCTACTCTGAGCACTTGGCTTTGAACCACAAGTCTTCACCCTAGTGATGTTTTTGGGAAGCCCTATACAAATATAGGGTTATAATGGTGCTTTACTCATATAAAGTGACACAAGACAACCGTGTCCTTTCTTATCTTTCTTTTCAAAAGTACAAAAACATGGCAAGATGCATTCTCAGCAAGATGTAGTAGCTCTCCTAAATACAGGGTTTAGGGAGTTTTGTTCCTGCTCTCCATAGGGCACTCAGCCCCTTATAGGCAAACACAGTTAGGCTTGTCAGCAGGTGGGGCTACAGAAGTGAGTCATTAAGTCACTGGAAATTCTCTGAGTGTGAACCATCAGTGAACCTTTACAATACAGTAGCTGCAGTAGGAGAAGCTGCCAAGAGGCAGCTCATGGTAACAGATGATTGTGGTGGTGCTCAGAGATGGTGTGGGGAGGTGTACACCAGTACAGAAAGGTTTTATAAACTGGAACTGTGAAACAGTGACAATGGCATTAAACAGCATCACCATCTCCCTGTACAGGGTGGATTTCTTGTAAGAGGCTGGAGGAAAATGATAATTTTTTAAAAAACTTTGCGTGTATTTTTGCTTTTGGGTTGAGATAAATAAATCATAAGATACATGAGAGATTTCACTGGAGTGTGGAGGAGGAGAATGTAAAGTCTGAATATTTTGTTTTCTGTCTGAATCACTAATGTGCTACCAGTCAGTTTAATTAGAATAATTAGTCATGAAATATATAATTGGTGCGAATCTTCCTGCAGATTATATAGAGAGCTTTTGAAGAGGAATGTGGTTATTTGGTACTGATCCTGCAAACATTTATGCATGCTCTTAGCTCAGCATGCATGAATCAGTGCCATCCCATTGAGTGGGGAAAGGAAGCTGTCCTGGAGCTAAGGGGCTTTCTGAAATTGAGCCTCTCCAGTGGGCAGCATTTCTCTATGACCATGAGATTTGTGGCAAGTCCAGTGTTTTAGGGATGCCTTCTGTAAGGGACTGCTTTCCCCCTTAAGCGATTGCTTGTTCTTGAAGGACAGTAACTATGAATGATCAGGTGGTGGCAGGTCCTCTGTGGCTCTGTCTGTGTCTTGGTCTCTTAAGGGCTACTCCTCCTGTGTCCTCTCTGTGAGGTTATTTTGGCACCACTGTGTTGTGTTTCTCCTGCTGTGGCGAAATGACCCAGTTGTAGTAATCATGGGGAAGACACTGCTCTTGCTTTCTTGTGAACTGTGCTGGATCATTTCCTGGAGCCTGTTCAGCCTGTGGCCGTGCACCCACCTTTTGAAGCTTGTGAGAAGTGAGGTTGGAAAGTTGATGGAGCCATGTGGAAGAATGGGCCCATGGTGTCTTAGGCTTCCCTGGGTTTAGGTAGCTTTGTTTTTCCCTGTGAAAAAACTTGAAAAAATTGAGGAATTATTGTAGATGCTGAAAAATGCTACCCTTTGATCCCTTTTTCCTCCCCAGAAGGGTGGTTTGGTTTTTTGCTTGGGTTTTGGGTTTTTTGTTTTGTTTTTTATAATAGGTTTTACTGTTGGTTATTTTCATGTGGTTTATCATTTAAGTGCCTAATGGTATACCAGTATTAGGTTCTTCCAATTTTTTGAGAAAGTAACATTGAGAGTCTTGATCTCCTTTCCTTATTTGTCTCTTATGTCAAAATTACTTTTTATCCTGAGATTATATGACATAACAAATTTAATGCCAAAGAAGGTCCTGTAAACATATTTAGGCAGCCCCGCTACATGTTTAAGATTTTCTTCTTGTAGCATATACTAATGTGCTTTGGTGTAGTTTGATAGCCTAATTGACTGTAACAGTAGATTCTGTACTGTTGAACTTTGTAAGAAGGTTTTCAGTTTTCATTGTTCTTGGCCAGAAAGAAAAATTGAAAGCTTATGGAGTTTTTTATTTTTTTAATTGTACTTTGCTTAATTTCACATCTCTTTTTTGGCATGCAGTAAAAGATGTAACATAAAAATATGTGATTCAGCAAAAGCTGTGGAAGGATATCTGTTATTGTGGTGTAAAGAACTGCAGATAGTGCAAAAAAAGTCTGAAATATAAATAATGGAATGTGGAGTATTTGCAGGGTAGGACATTGTGATCTTATTTATTGGTTGTCAAAATTAACTATGGTGCTCCCCTGAGTTCTGGGAGTTTTCTGTGTGCACTAGAAAACTTGGTGAAGATATATTAGATACCCTTTCTGGTCCAGAAATGCAGAAACCATCCACTGTTTGATAAAATTGCATCTCTCCTTCACCATTATCAGGAGCCCAGTCCCAGATGACCTTCTCATTAGTTCAGCTCAGGACCTGTTATTTCCCAAAGGCTGATCATGCCTATTTGGTGTTAGGTGTCTCTTGTTGCTCCAGTGCACCAAAGCCATCCTTGCCTTTCAGCCTCAGTCTGCTTCCAGTTGCCAGTGGCACCTTGAGCAGCACTAGGAGACTGGAGCAGAGATTGGGATCTGAAATAACCACCTAAATAACTTTGTAGATAGAATTGCCAAGCACAATCTCTCCTTATTCTGTCATAGAAAGAACCAAAATAAATATTGTTTTACATGCCCTTCTATGATGACATTTTTACTTTTAACTGTGAATTCCTAACTATCATAGAGAAAATGTTCCTGAATTGTTGTGTTGTCTTCTGATTTGGTAGTGTTGGCTCTTGTGCCTTGACAAAGTCCCATGGTATTGGCTGCTTGGCAACTTTTTGTTCTGAATCGTCAATTTAGCAAGCAAATATCAGTGAATTTCAGATGAATTAAAACCAGTTTTATTAATCTGTCAGACATGGTTTCAAACCCTGAAGTAGAACAACAAAAAACACATTAAGTGATATGTGAAATCAGTGTCAGGGTACAAATTTTCTGAAGTTCAGCTATTCTCTTAAGGATAGATAGCACAACATTTCTCTCCTGGTGGCCAGAAAGTTTAAGTATTTCAAATTAGTGCTTTTTTCCTTAGTAACAATTGCTATGACAAGAGGAAATGACTTCGAGTTGCACCCGGGGAGGTTTAGATTGGATATTATTAAAAAGTTCTTCATCAAAATGCTCATTGAGCATGAAACAGGGTGGCCAGGGAAGTGGTAGAGTCCCCAGAGGTATTAAGGAGACCTGTGGATGTGGTGTTTATGGACATGGTTTAGTGGTGGACTTGGCAGTGCTGGATTAATGGTTGGACTTGATGATCTTGAAGGTCTTTTCTAGCCAAAACAATTCTATGGTTCTATAAATTTATCTTCTATATACTCTTGGATTCTGATTAGGCAATAAGCCTATAAGACTTTATATTTTAAAAGTAATATGTAAGTAATAATGAAGTAAAATAATATGTTGGTTATATGTCAAATAACCATCAGTTATATTCCTACGCAAACCATGTCTTTTCTGTCCTAGCCCTTCTCTACATCTCACCTTTGCTGTCCTTGCATAAAATAAACAAAATAAAACTACCAAACTCCTCATATTTTAAGCCTTGCACAGCACTGTCAATTTATTTCTGTAAAACACCATGGGTATTTGTGATGTTGTATGTGGTTAAAAAGACCAAAACATAAAAACCAACCAACCAAAAAAAACCAAAAAAAAAAAAAAAAAAAAAACCAAAACCCCCCCCAAAAAAACCCCCAAAAAAACCAAAAAAACAAACCACAAAACCAAAACCAAACAAACAAACAAACACAGAGCAGCAAACCCCTTACAAAATTCTAGTACATCTGACAAGCTGTTGAAGGTTGGGATTGTGTTCCTTCAATGTATGAGTGGGGAGAATTCTTCCCATTGTAATGCTAACAAACCTGCTGGCTGTGCCCAGGGTTTGTGATGGCCCTGGACGGGCGGTGGGTGGGACCGGAGCTACCCGGAGGGGGATGCGGGCTTCCGGGGAAGGGGGAGCTACTCAGGGAGCACGAGGCTTCTGGAGGGGCCCGGCTGTTTTCCGGGAGAGAGAGGGGGCGGGGAAAAACCTCTCCAGTCTGCTCGGCGGTGTGAGGAGGTAGGAGACCCGGGGGCCGGCTGCATTCAGCTGCCCAGCATCTGCCCTGCTACCTCGGAGGCGCTGCTGACCACCAAAGACCAAATACTTCCTACCTCTGGGAATACAACTGGTCATCTGGACACAGGATCGGAGCGAAGAGCTCCCACCTGAGCCAGCCCGGCCGCGGCTGTTCCACTCCACCTCCCTGGCTCCCGCCTGCGCCTGCAGCTGTGCCGGCCCTGCTACGGTTACACCCCCAGGAACGGACACAGACCGAGTGTGTCCGCGTCTAAAAAAGGACTACAACTGACTTTTTCTTCTGTTTTTCGTCGGTAATTTTAATAACTACTGTTGTTTTCTACTTGTGCTGTGAGTTAGAGTAGTAAAGAGCTGTTACTTTTACCTCCTTATCTCGGCCTTGAGTCCTTGATTTGAAACAATTATAACACTCGGAGGGGGGTGAAATTGATTTCTCTATTTCAAAGGGAAACTTCTGCCGTTTATTGGCAGAACCCTGTCCTAAAACCAGGACACAAGTTCTCTGGGGTTGTCACATTAAAAATTTCTGCACACTGCACAGGCCAGACTGTGCAGTAGTACAGAATAAGTGTTTCAGTTCCTTCACTCTGGTGAATGTCACAATTCCTATCATTCAGAATCTTGCGTATTTCACTTTGTTCACTGTTGCTTCTAGACAGCTGCTCAGAAACTCTGGACAAAGTGGCAAAAAAACCCATGTAGATGTGCAGAAAGGAGAGAGAGATCTAAGTTTATATCAACTCTAAGTAGAATAAAAAGAAAATTGAGGAGGATAAAACAGAATATTTGGTTTTTTCCTGCATTTCACAAAGCGTTAGCAAAATCTCTGAACAAGGAGACAGAGACTTGTGAAGAAGCTGCTATCTTAAAATATTTGAAAGGAAAACATAAGGAGACATATGTTATAACATTTTGGCTGAAAATGAAGTGTGTGGTTGACTGTTTTTGTAATTTTATATAAATGTTTGAAAAATGTAATGAAAAAATTGTCATCCCCCTTTTACAAAAGCAAGGCATGTCACTTCCTGTCTAGGCTTTGGCCAGCTAGTTCCAAACTAATTCCTTCAGCCATTTTAAGGAGGAAGGTAAGCATCACTCCTTTGTATCTCTGGATGAGGAGCTGAGAATTAAATAGGATTGAGAATTAAGGCTGTTCAGTGGCAGAGCCTGGATTCTAGAGCTCAGTGCCTTAACCCAGAAGACTTCTGTTTTTCTGCCAGCTTATGAATCTCTTCACATAACATTTTTTTATGGGTTGATTTACACTTGTACCACTTCTGGGAGGTTGAACAGCACTATTGTCCTCTTCATGAAGATGTAGAATCCAAGAACAGGTGATCTAAGTGAATGCCCAAGGTTATCCAAGTATCTACGAAATAAGAGGGACTGCATAAATCTTACCTGAATCCCAAGTAATAGTCTTAACTTTTTAGGCCTTACCTTTGCTTGAGAAAAAGCCAGAGACAAAATCAGAGGGAAAAGAAAAATGAAAAAAGAAAAAAAGGAAGGCAGAGGGGGGTTATAGGTTTTTTCCCCTAGAAGGCTGGCTTCCTGTTTTGATTTCAGAAGCAAATACCAGCCTTTTTTAATGCTAATTTCATAGCAGAGAAATTATCTGATTTCACAGAGAAGTTACATTGAGAAGAGAGAGAGGAAAAAGAGGAGAAAATAGAGAATGCTATGAATTGGATTCTCCCTCTGTTCCCCAAGAATTTCCTGCTTCCACCTGCCAGGGTTGTGGCTTCCTTCTCAGTCCATGGCTTTGAAACTGGCTTAGCAGGATCTATTTCTAGGAATGGGTGTTGTGTATTTAGTCAGAGAACAAACTCCATGCTGGGAGGCATGGGGGAGCACATAGTGGCATTTCTAGCAATAAGCTTGTCAAAATAAACAGTCTCACTTTTAAAATATGTATCCTGAATGTGTTGCCTCCTAATGCATATTCATGTCTTAAATGCAAATATCTCCCTTTGCTGCCCATATTGTGGATGTTTGCCCTCTCTATTTGGGTTGTGTATCATATGGCATGTAAAAAAGAGATGACAAGTTGTGTAATAAGTGGAGGAGGGGGAGGAGGTAAAGGGATTTGATTTAATAAGAAACATGCATAATTTACACACACAGCACTATTCCACTCTGCATATTTTAATAGCAAATGCTGTGGCTTTGTGCCAACCAGTGACTTAGAAATAATAGTCTTTTACTAGCCTTAAAGGTAAGATTTCTCAGATGAAGTCCACTTGCTAGAATAAGCATCCTATAGTGGTTTAGCTTTATACTGAAGTTTATAAATGCCCTTGCTTCTTTGCAAGGTGAAGGCAGTTTGGGTAAATACTACCAATATATACAGTATGAGCAAGAAGATGTGTTTCAGGTGCTGTTTTTTTTCACGCCCACAGGTTAGCAACACAAAGTATTTTAGGATGGATTTAAATCTCTCTGACCTGTAAATGATCTAAGCTGAAGGCACAAACTAATATTAATTATATGCTGTGGTAACCAGATATCCATAGCTATTTGCCCCTTGCAATGGTGGGGGCATAAAACTAGAGAATATTTTCAGAATATTTTTTAATAATAATTTTTTTATAGTCACTCAGGAGCCGGACATGTGACATGGGTTCATTTTGACACTGTGGTTAGAGTCATGAGTGCAAATGCCAGCTAAGTGTGGCCTGCTTTGGCCTGAAGGAACAGATAACTCTTACCCTGAAAAGTTAGACATAAATAAACAAAAGGCTATGAAGAAAGCATCTGGCCACAAGAAGCCCAAATGCTGAGTTGCTTTCAAGAGTTTCAGTATGGATTCTGTACATGTTCATATCCTTCTGCATGTAAGAATCAAAGTGAATATAAGTACAAAGGGGAAGGATACTCTGAAATGTCATTCTGGAAGGCTTCACAATCAGTGAAAGACTTCATGGGATGCCAAATCCAGCCCCACAATACCACAGGGACTTGTGTCTTATCATCAAGGAGAAGAGACAAAAATGGCAGAGAGATTCTGAGGGGTGGCACAGGGCCGTACACAGGGTAAACGAGGATTCTTCATGGCAAAGCTTAAGCTAAATCTGATTTTTGTGGAGACATCGGTGCTTGTGAGAAAGCCAAACCATGCACTGCTGTGCTGGCTCCCTGGACCTGCCCTCCATGCTCTGGAATAGCCTGCCTGTGCCTTAGCATTGATGTCTGCCTCTGTTTGTGGGCTTTGTAAGCAGACTCAGAGTTTGCAGGTTGGTTCCCAATAACCAGAGAAACTGCTCCATGAGCCCACCAAACCTGTCCCAGCATTTCAGGAACTGCTTCTGACCTGGATGAAAAATGGATTATACAGTAAGACAGACCCTAAAGTTTGACTGTGATTTTGGATCCAGATTCTGCAAGAGTTTGTGGATTCATTATTTAATTTTTATCTTTGTCTTTTAATATGTGCTCAGCTCTAATTACTGCATAATTTCCTTTTTTCCCCCCTTAAACCCTATCTTATACATAAGTAGTTCAGGCAGAGTTCAAAAATGTCATTGGGCCACTGAAATGAGCAGCAGTGCCTCCTGAAGTTTGTCATTCTGTGGATAGTGATACAGGTGAGCAACAGATTTTTTTACTTGAAGATGGCAGTTCAACTCATGCACTTCAGTTCACCATTCTGCTACAAGATTAAGACTTATTGGAGGAGTTTCTTTGGCATTGCAGTGGTGCAGGCCTTCATTTTCCCTCAGGTGTATGTCAGGTGTCTGGTGCAGTCTCCTAAGGCATGTTCCCTTTAGTTGTCTCCTCTTTATACAGTGTGCAGAGGAGGAAGAAAGACAGTTCAGTGTGTGCTCCCTAATGCCTTTTATGGGTCCCTGATCCATATATGCCACCTCTGGGTCCTAGGATGAATCCAAGGGAGGCAAAAAAATCCCATTGGTTTTTGGAGGCAGTTCAGCCATGTTCAATCTCAGTGAATATTAGAGAGGGAGGTTTATTTTGTTGAGGTTTTCTGTCCATGAAAGTAAAAATTTTTAAAATGCATCTGTCTTGTGTGAATGTCATTAAAAAGTTCTTATAAACTATTTTACAGGAGTGAGGGAATCTTTTGAGGTAGTGCTGTTTCTTTCTTCCCACTCCCCAGACTAGATACTCAAAAGCAGAAGGAGATCCAGGGCATAAGCAATGAGTTCCCATAAATACGCCTTAATGATGAAGAAGGAGAATTCTTGTCAAAAATAAGTCTCTTACGATGCCCATAAAGCTCTCTGCAATAACACAAACCACTTTATGATTTAAATTGTTGGGAAAAGCAAGATGCCCATTGCTCCAGACATTTTCATTTCCATGCTGCTTCTGTAAAGACATTCAGCCTCTAGAGCAGTGTTGTACATGTAATTCTCAGCTGGGAATCACTAAACAACCTGAAATGGAAATAATTAGTGGTGATTTTTTCCCCCTTACTCTGTATTATCTTCTCAAAAGAGACTGAGCAAAACAGGCAGCAGAAAAATGCTGCTCTCCAAATACATAACAAGGAATTGGTCTCCTGAAGGCTGTTAAATAAGTATGGAAAACAGTAAAATTTACTTTTCTGAATAAGTTTCTGAGCAATGAAATACTACTTGTCTCTCAAATACCTTTTATCAGTTTTTCTGAAAAAATACAGTATGCATGAATACTTATTGGAATTTTATTTTTAAAAAAGTGGAATTAAAATTGGTGTGAATATGAGGGAATAGTGTTACAAGTGCAAGTAATTGTGTCTTTATCAAGTTTGCTGGCTTTCTGTATTCTCTACTTTTTAAGGCTTTGTACCACTAGAGTTTCCTAATCATCTGTTTGAGTAGATAAAAAAGTATTCTGGATAGATACAAAAGCTTTGGTTCTCTGGCCACCTCCCTCCCTCAGCATTAGAGAAAAAGTAATCAAACATTAATTTCTGATTCCCAGTGCCAACTGAGCAGAGAGGGACTGGATGCTTTGCCAGAAGTCTAGTCATTTAAAGGGCAGGATCTGAAATTGGTAGATTTTTGCTCTGGAAGAAATTGCAGTGCAGAATAGCACTTGGCTTAGGAGGAGGATGTTCTCCTACTGCTCTGCCATTGTCATTTTGGGAAGGTTTTTACTCACCTGAAAGTGTCAGTTCAGAGGTGCTGGAATGCCTCTTGCAGGACAGACAGACATCCAGGAATGGTCCAGCTCTTCTGTTGCTGGGGATCTTCTGGCTGAACAGTGCTGCAGGATGGTTGCAGGTCCTGGGGCCAGGGAGGATCAAGGCCAGCTAACACAACCAGCAGCTATGAAATGTCACCTGGATTGGGTAGCAACCTCTCTTCTTGCTGCAAGGGTGTTCCCTATGGAAAAATAACCATTGGGTGGGTGCTATGAAAGGCATATGCTTTGGTACATCAGCACTGCTAGGAGTTAAGCTGATCAACAGGTTAAAATATTGTGGTGTTCACCTAGTGGCATCCACTCTGCTGAAGCCTCTACACAGCTGGGAGCTAGTAAGTGTACAGATGGAAGGACCAAAGCAGCCTGGAATTTGGAATTGCAAGGAAGGGAAAATCGATGACTGTAGTCAATTAAGCAGTTAATTGGAGCAGCTGATGGTAGCAAACCTGGGCTTTCCTGCCCTTTTATTGTACTGTGTGTATGCTGCTGTGGTTTCTTACACATTATCTGGAATTCAGGTGATTCTACAGCCTGATAAAATGTCAGGGACTTTTTTGCAAATAAATACCCATTTAAGCTAATATAAGGGAAGGCATGCAAGTAGTGTGTGAGGTTTTGTGAGGTCCAACAAGGCCAAGTACAAGGTCCTGCACGTGGGTTGGAGCAGCTTCCAGTGTGGCACAGGCTGGGGATGAGCTGATTGAGAGCAGCCCTGCAGAAGGACTTGAGGTGCTGGGGGATGAGCCAGCAGTGTGTGCTCAAGGTGAGGTTCAACAAGGCCAGCTATATTCTGGACTGCACAAGAAACATGGCCAGTGGGGTGAAGGAGGTGATTCCCCCCGTGTGTTGCTCTGGTGAGACCCCACCTGGAATATGTGATCAGCTCTGGAGTTCTCAGTGCAGGGAAGGTATGGACCTGTTTGTGTTTCCCCAGACACACAACCTCTTCTTTACATGTGTATCATTTAAAAACTTTGGATTACCACAGCCACTGCTTACACGCTGGAGGTGCTGGGAGGAGAGATGGGAAGAGAGAGAGTGGAGCAGCTGCCAGCTTCAGTGCAAATCCAGAGCATTACAGTTGTATTTTTTTTGTGCTGAAAGAGCTTGAGAAAGCAGAGTTTGTCAAAGATGTATAATCTGTGTGGTGTAAAGTCAGCTGCTTTTGTTTTACAAGAGTGGAATGCTTCTCTGGCCTCCTAGGCTGAGGCTTGATTTAACCAAGCAGGCTGCAGCAATGTGGATGGCAAACTTCTGGGCTTATGGTTCAGTGCCTTGTTGCCATTAGTCACGCCATGTGTAGCTCTGGCTGTTCAGAATCCTAAACTGTGCTGTTTGGCACCGTGTCTTACCAAGAGGGTGCATAAATCTGATAAACTCTCAGTCCCCGAGGAAATGAGAGTAATGGATGATTTACATTTACATTGCTATATTGGTATTTGTTAAATTGACTCCTGTTTGGCTTTCAAATCCCTAATCTGGATTTTATACTTGGTTGCTATTAAAAATCCTTTTTTATCACCCCAGCAACACTATCAGACCGATTTCTCACTTGTCTTCTTCCTACTGACATGGAAATATAAGTTCACTGATCTATTTATCATTCCTTCTTGAATAGTATCCCAGGATATATTCTCTGGAAAACAGCCAATTCATTGTACAATGCTGTAACTACTGAAATCTAAATGAATATGAAGCAAAATTCTACGAGATTATTCTTCCTGCTGCAGGAGATTGCGGCTACAGGCAGAGTTTTAATGGTTCACATTTAAAGACATCTGTGTTTCCAGATTAATGCTCCCACTTCAGTTTCAGAAGTGCGATGGCTGAACTTCAGTGCCTGTGCTCTGTTCTGGGTTGCTTTGTAACAAATGTGTAGTTCAGAGTTTTATGAAAATGGGCCAGAGGTCAGGAGAAATGGGCTACTAAATCTTCTTTCAGTAGATTTCTTCAACCTCATCACTGTCATATCTAACAGTATGGAAAGGCAAAGGCCAACTTAATAACACAGGGCAGCTAACAAGGAAAAAGGATGATTTGAATCCCACAGGAAAAGATTACATAAAATACGTTGCTTTTTTAATGCCCAGCATTAATTTCCTGACACAATGACTGTCTACTTTTAAAATTATTTCCCATTCTCCACCTTTGTATAGAGAAAGCAGGAGGTCACAAAACAACGTAAATTTAGAACTGTTGAACAATGTACCTATTTTAAAACAAAAATAAAATCAATAACTCATAATTTTTGAGGCCACCATGGCTATTTCAGATTCCAAGGACTGATTTATTATTTACAGACTACAGCATAGTAAGGCAGAGGATCCTACTTGCCTGGTGTTCTGGTCAAGCAAGATTTAGGAATAGCTGGCATCTTTGCCCAGAATTGACTTTAGCTTTGCCTTATTCTTAGCTGTCAGAGCATTATGCTTTCCTATGGCCTGCACTTCGCTTTGCCTTTGCTGTCTCCAGTGGCAGCTGTTCAATTTCTAATTTGACAAGATGAACACCACTTGGGTTCGATATCGCTGCTTCTGTGCCAAGAAGGCGTCACAGTTCAGTTCACCACAGTGCTTTATACTGCAATCAGCCCACCACGGATGATAACAGCACACTCCTCTGTTAGCACAATCACCACTAGGACTATAAACATCTCATGCTTCCGTGCTGAAAGCTTGTTCTCAGCTGCTCACGATTTTGCCAAACTGCTCCTATTGGGGTTGACATGCTACAGGATAGGTATAAGCCTGCTGGTGAATTATTTCACATGAAATTTTGGACAGATCCCCAAGCCAACGTTCAGGATCAGACCTGAGCCACACACCATGGTGTAAGCTGCACCAGCCCCAACACAGTGACTTTACCTACAGCTCTGCTCTCACCAAACCTTCTGCTGGGGAGAACCAATTGTGCAGTGTGCTGTCCTGCCTCTCTTCGAAGATGCATTCATTGTTTTGGATGGGGGCAATGCCTCCCACAAGCAGCTTGGTGAAAGTAATGCCCATTGCTGTCTCTGGGCAAATCTGCCCTTGTAAACTAATAAGCAAAACTTAAAAGCAGGTTCTAAACAGTAAGCTTATGTTTAGTCAAGATTTTATTAGATTTTAGTGGCTAATCTTGTCATTGATTATAGAAAACTTAAATATCATACAACTCACAAACCCCCAATAAATTGTTAATGTTGCTTTAAGAGCCCAGTTTGAATAATCTACAGTGAATAAGATAAAGGGTCATACACTGAATAACAAGAAGAAAAAAACAAGACAGCTGCTCATTAAGTGAACGTCTTCTATTTTGTGTGCTGAATGATGCAAAGTTAGGTTAAAAAAACAAGGATGTGGACATGTAATTGAGGCCTGTATTATAAAGCATGTGGGCAAAAGGGCCAAAATTAGGGTTGTACAGGCAACCTTGAGAAGCAGAGAAGTCTGTTGCATGTAGTAACTTTATTAATGCTTTCCTAATGCAAGGTCTGTGTGTGTCTAAGTTGTGTGACAGAGCTACATAAACAAAATTAATAATGCAATAACATTATTGCACATCATGAAATGCTGAGCATTATATGTGGTGTGCTCCCACCAACTTTTTCCCCCTGTTTGAGGGCAAATATTAATTCTGCATCATATCAAATGGAAATACCAACAAAAAGAAAATGAAGTAATTATGTCCTACTACCCTGGACCATTAGAGGGCTCATTCAAGTCTTTAATTTTCAGCAAACTTGTAGGAAGTCACTTGGCTTGAAGGCTTCTCCTCCTCTTTCAAACTTGGATAGAGCTTACCACAGGCCTCCAAAGCTGGTCAAGAGGCACTTGCAGAAAGGGATGAGGCTGTGACAGCAGCCAGTGTTGAGTAGCCCTGGGGCTCCTGTGTAGCTGCTGGCTGTTCTGGTTTGTTTCTTTTCTGGCTGTATTGAACTCTGCTCCTCCCTTGCCTTCCCCAGACCTGGAAGCAAGGAGACACAGATCCATCTTACTCTAAGGGAGAGAACACCAGGTGATGGCTGTCTGGCCTCTCCAGAGGGGATGGTTAGAAATCTATCTCTCACACAAATATTAAATTGAACTGTCTTCAATCTCGGGATAAATCCCACCCCTGCAAACACAGGATTCCTGACCTCTGTGGCTTGAGGCACCATCTTTGGAACTAAGGACTGAAAAATTACTCTCTAAACAGGTTTAAATTGTTATGTTTTTCCCATTATCTGTTGTATTCTCAGTACTTGATTCAGGAAGATGTATTTTCTTTTAAACAAATGTCACTTATTTCTACACTTTGTAGCACGGTATTTAAAAACACAAAAATCAGAATCTGAATAATGTGCAATATGATAATGGATGTCTCTTTATTATGTACCTCACACCACCAGCAAACAGACTTTAGTTTAAGGGAGAAAACAAATTTGATATAATTTTATCTTTCTTTGGATGAGTATTCTCCAGCTGCCATCTGAATTTTTTTTTATTTTACTTCTTCCTGACTTCAGAAATGGCTTTATTGCTTTAGACACTTCTGCACAATTTCCAGGCAGTCATTAAATAGCAATAGAATATCAAATTAACCTTAAAATAGCCCTTGAACTGATTTAGGAAATCAGGAAGTGTTTGAGAGACATGCATTAAAATGCAGTGGCCTTGTGTTTTTGTGGAGAAAAGAAGTATTTCAAGAAATTATATTTTTAATAAGGTTTTTAAACCTACTTTTTATGTGCTTTTTATCTGTACCCTTCATATGCACAGTTTTTGCAAACTTTTATTTCTAATTATTTGGGATTATTTTTTTCATCATTGTGAGAGAAAGAATTGTATAAACAGAATTAATTTTGTGACTTGAAAATGAAGGTTCTTACCCTTTCAGCTGTATGGTCTAACTGCCTTTGTAGGGCGTGCAGTGGCCTTTCCTTGATTTAAAACCTCAACTTCTCACACCACATAGCATATGCTTCCTAAACATCTGAGCTGCCCAGGTGAGTAAAAAATTAAGCAGTAAGGGTTGAAGCAGCATTTAGGAGAAAGAATTCGTGAGAGCCACAGATGTGACTGGGAAACACCCGGTGTGGTTTTGATTATGGTTTTGAGTTCATGGCATTTTATTACAGGACAAGATCTTTTCTTAAAATTAACAAGCTTGAGTCATAGCAATTAAATCCTCATTTCATGGTAGGTAGCTGAAAGCTGGGATCCACTTGTGAAAGCAATGGTTCATGGCAGGGAAGGGGTAGCCCCTCATTGAGTGAGTGCACTACTCTTTGATCAGAAATATCAGAGCTCAGAGACCGAGTGCCACTCTCAAACTGCCTTGTTTATTGCATGTGGCAATTATTCCCCAGTTATGTATTTAAAGCTTGCATCTGCATGCTTTGGGAAACAAAGGTTTATCTCTGTTACTGAGCTGGTCTTAGGTGTGTAAAAATCAGCATAAGAAACAGTGGTGTTAAAACCTTCATGAAGTGTCCCCTGGTTCCATCTCACTTCACCTGGTGATGTGAGATCCTGTAATTTCTCACAGGGCCATGCTTGTTCCTCCCCAGCACTGCCAGCAGACTGCTGGACCCTGTACTGCAATGTTTTCTATTTCCTTATCCAGGTTTTTTGGTGTAGTGTATTTTTTTTCCTGCACTTTGATGACAGTGGTACTGTTCAGGTGGTAAATTTAGTGGCATTTCCTGAATAAATGCAGTGTATTTTATTTATATGAAAATATTTTCAGTGGGATTAACCATCAAGGTTTTAGCTACTTTGGAGGTATTGCCTAAACTCTGTGAGAATATTAGATTTAAAAGCATAAAAATGCTGCTCATGGCACAAATGACATACACAGATAAATGTTTCATTCACTCCTTTTCAGCACAATATCAAGCACTTCAGTGTCTTAGCATATTGAGCAGGTGTGCTCCTTGACTGATTACTCCCCTACTTTGGAGATTCCTCAGTAGTCTAATGAAAATGTAGATGCACATCATCAGCAGTTTAAACTCACATAGCTCCCCTGCAACAAGCAGAGTCAGGCCATTTTCTATCAGCTGAGGAGCAGCCTTGGGATATCAGCAAGAGTAGAATGCTTTGTAGTTTCGCTGGTATATGAAGTGCATCCATAATGTAATTACTTTCAACTCCAGGTCCCCCAAATGGCTTCATCTCAGAAAATGGAGAGAATGCTGATCATTCTTTTAATCCTCAGCTGGTAAGATTTATTGGTGAAGTCTTGCTTTTGAGCAGAATGCAACTACCTGACTAATTACTGCAACTCCATTCATAGATCTGCTCGAGAGGGAAATCAGAAGAAGCTTTGCCTAGCTCCATGATTTCTTTTCTCATGCAGAAACCTGCTAGGAGAATTCAGGCTCTTGTCCACTTACTGTCAAAAGTCTTTTCTTCTCTAATAAAATGCATCTTGTGACTTGGAAAGGAAATTGTCTTTTAAACTTTCTTGAGAAATAATTTAGAAAGAACAGAAGTGCAATGAGAACTTGACCAAAGTTTTGAGGCTGGAAGTGGATTGCTAATAATCTTTAGACCACTGCAGGCAGAAGCTTCTGCACTCTCAGGCAGTGCTGGCTTGCTCAGGAAGCAGAAACAGCAATCCAGCAGATGGTGTGAGCTCCCTGGTAACTGAGTGTTTTATTCATTCAAATACTCACCTGTTGCCTGTGTCTAATGAAATTTCCTTCTCTGACTGTGTCAGATTCTTAAATGAAACCTAATCTGGCAATCTCTGACACACAAAACGTGCTTTGACTGCAGCTGTGGGAATCACTAAAGTATCCATCATGGCCTGGTTTAGCCTTAGATTTGTGTTAAAGAAAATACATCTCTCTGCAGAACTGATGTGCCTATTCCTTTCACATTCTGATAAGGACAGAGGCATGTCTAATAGTTTAGACATGAGTTTAGACAGGAAACTGAGCAGTTTCTAAAGGTCATCCAGGTTTGGTTCTGTTCTGGATACCTTGCAAATGATCCTTTTGTCTGTCCTTCACAGAAATTGAAAGGCCCTAAGAGCATGTTCATTTTCTTTGCTCTAAAAGCTGATGTATCTCTCACCCATTCCTCAGGACTTCCTGTGATGGAAATGCCAGAACTTCCCCAGGCATCCTATTCTAGCACTGTTCCTCTTTAAGTTAATTTCATTCTACTTTCCATTACATCTAACCTTAGGGGTGTTTTTGTGCAGTTTCTGCATTTAAATCCTCTGAGCATGAAGAACAGACTGTTTCCTCCTCCTTTTGAAGCAGCTGCTGCTCATAAATTTGTCAGTCTTTTCAAGTTTGTTCAAGTCTTTTCTCTTAAGTCATGTCTTCCAAAGCTGTGATCAATCTTCACTATTCTGCCTGTGAGCTGGCTTCAGGTGGTCATTCCTGATTTGAAATTCAATGCACCAAACTGAGCAGTTGCTCCAGCACCTTTTTGAATTTGAGTGGAAAGATTTACTTTGTGCATCTCATAAGTTCTACCTCTTCTCATACACTGCTGTAAATAGTATGATGAAACAGTTGTTATGTGTACATTTCTGATCTACAGACTGTCTTCCCTGTAGCCATGTGTCTCCTCACTGGCAGTGATATCCCTGATTATTTCTGCAGAGCTGTAGAACACTATATTGCTCACAAGCAGCACATGCAATTCAGTCTATTCTGGAGTTTATTGAGAAATTTTGAAGTCCTGCTTTCCAATATACTTAAAGTCCCTCACAGCTGGGTGCTATTTAACAAACTTTTTTTGCCATCCTTCAGTTCATTAAGACAAATATTCAATATTGCCACACTTAGCATACTTCCCTGTGGAATATCATTGAATGCAGGCATCTCTCTTTACTTATGATGAGCCCAAAATGTTTTCTTAATAGCCTTTTCCAAACATTTCTAGAGCATCCTTTTTTAAAAGAATTTCGCATGAATTCCAAGTCAAAACTACTTAGTAAAGGAATAGGACAGCTACTGTTTTTCTCTATTCCCCCATTATCTTATCTGTCATAGAAGGAAATTAGATTGATTTGATGGGTCTTCTTCCTGACAAATTTGTGCTGCCTGTTACTCTTCTTGGGTTCTTTTTTAGGAATTTAAAGTAGTTTGATTATTTATTCTTTTGAAGTTTAGGGGATTGAAGCTAAGGTTTTGGATTTACGGGTTTGTTGCTCCTCCTTTAACTGTTTGCCATTTTGCAGTCTTCTGGTAACCCAGTGTATCCCAGAGGACCTCCAAGATAAATGCCAGCAGCTCATCCAGCAGATCTTCAAGAAAAGCCAGACCAAACTGGAAATGTCTGATTTACCAAGGCATTCTTTAGTTTTTTTATTTCCTGATTCAAGTCTGACCTCTCACCATCTATTGCAGATACTAAGTATGAGACTAATAGCTGTTAAATGAGAGGATGATGTAAAAAAAGGCATTCCAATTTCAGCTTTATGGCATTGCTAAGTGATGCAAGGTTCCAGTTCCACAGAGTAGCAGACAGACACTTCTGTTGGCTTTCTTCTTATATTAAAATAATTATTGACACTTCCTTGTTATTCCTGATGCTTTGTTAATTGCATCTATGGCCTTATCTTGCCTGACTTTGAAAAGTGTCACCTCACACTGTAATTTTTACCTGTCCTTGACAGACTTACCTGGTGCTTGAAAAACACCTGAATTAAAGGTGCAGCATGTGCTCAGTGCATGATCAAACCTGTCCATAGCTATGTATGCTATCTTACCACCTCCAAGAGGATGATTTGTATTTCTGCCATCACTGTGCTTTCTCTGAGGAAATGCCACTCTTTACTATCCTTTTCCTTTACACATGCATTCCTAGGGAGCTGTAGTCACACCTCCCTGTGTCCTGGAACTTGCTTTTCTGAATGTCTTTGATTTTTAATTTGCTGTTCCCATCTTCCTAAGCCAAATATTTTGAACTCTCCTGTAGTCCCTTATGGCTTTGTTTGAGTAAAAAAGAAAACACAAAAGTACAAACATCACCATTTAAGCTTGGCTATTCATATTTTGGAGACATGTTGTTTCTCTGTGGCTTTCCTCAGCCTACCTCCATCTTTGTGGGCTCAAGGGTAAAAATCACTGGTTTGAGCATTAAGATTGGAACCTAAAACCCCAGGGAGGGCCTGTTCATTCAGAGCACCAGTGACATCAAGGTGTCCCAAACTGTGAAAACCACTGGGATTAGATCTCTAGGAGTGCTATGCATACCACAAAGTAACTACTGTGAATATTGGCTACTTTCCTCTTTACTGACATCAAGCCATTTTTAAAATGAAGGCAAAAATCATTAGTTGTCACTTCAATATTTTCTCAATTAGAGAAGTTAACTGAAATTGCCTGTATCCAAAAACACCACAAGCTTGCTTTGAAATTTAGGGAAATGTGTAACTGCAATAACTTAAAAATAGGCTTTGAAATTTCATTTTCTCTTTTGGCAGCATTGGTTGCCATGGAGTTCAAGTAATAGGTTGTGATGTTTAACACCGAATTCATTACTACTTCTCACTCACAGAGAACATCTAATTATACATATTCATGAAGAATGGTGTTTGGCATTCCTGAGAGAGAAAATATCTTTTTTAATAATGTATATACATACTGTTGTAACCAGATGGAGTCTAGTAAAAGCATAATCTTATAGCATTTTTTTTCCAGTGTTTTTAATTGTTTAATTGTAATATGAATATTTATATTCAATGAGTACAAGCATTTACTTTTAAAGTACCAAATACTTTTAATGCACATATAGATTGAATGAATACATAGGACAGTAGGCACTTTTTTTTTTTTAAATGTTGAACCTGTTTTCTCCTTAGCATATGTAGCTGCATTTATCATCAAAGAAAAGTCATGTGAATGGCAAATGTAAGTGGAGGGAATGATGAGAATCCTTGCTGTCTTTATTTCAGCTGATTTAGCCTTTCCAAGTTCTCCATAGAAAATAATCTGATGCTTAGATTTATTGCTGTTAGATAGTAAAGTCACATTTTAGGATTGATGCTAGTATCTTTGGCTTTGATGGGCTAAACTGAAAATCATCCTAGACAAATTAAATTGATTATCTGCTTCTGTCTGATAAACATTTGTAAAAGGCTTTTGTGAAAACTGAACAAATAACTTTAATTAAGTATTACTGTTGTTTACAGAACAGGAAGACTGAGGTGTTAATTCACCAGTGTTCTCTTAGCCATCTCTAGTATATTCTGTTTTTTAAGAGTGATCTTCTGAGCTGTGCTGTCTTTTAATGCAAAAACTATGAAAGTGGAGGTTGCACGAGTAACAGTCTTTTTCTTTCTATAAAGCCTCAGTCTTTCACATTCTGTCCATTGGCCTTGCTGAAATTAATGAGATCTGTGCTGTGTTTTTTTATACCTCTAGTGGTAATAGCATGCCTATGGTAGGGTTTTTTGAAGACCAAGTACCTTTACTTTTCCACTGATAAAGCAGTAAGTCTAGTGGCTGCATTATTAAATGTTAAGGCAATCGACTATGCATGGACTTCAACAGGCGCAAAAAAAAATATTGTGCTGTTAGTGGTTTTACATTCTTTGGGCAGTAAGGGTACTTGAGTACTGGTTTTACTTGTGCAGAGAAGGGTTAGTTACCTGTGAAGTGTTTTAATATACCAAAATTTGTTTCTTTTTCTGTTTTTCTGGCATGCAAAAAACGTTGACACTAAAGTGGGTAAAAATGTCAAGAATGAAATAGTGATACATGAAAAATTTTGAAGGGTGTTTACGTTTACATGAAAATGTCTCAAATAATTATTTCAAGAGAAAAGAAATTAATAAATGTCTAACAAATTAGACAATTAGTAGTAGACAATAAGTGACTACAATATTTGTGTTTGAAACAGCAATTGTCAACAGTTGGCAACCAACCATTCTATTTTTCCCCATGGCTTCCCATAAAAAGCCCCTAAGAAACAACCAAACAAAAAACTCATTCACAACACAAAAAGATGAGATTGAACTGAGTTTGCTAATCTTATTCTGTTGGCTGCATAACTTTTATATTGGAATTTCTGATCCCTTGTGTCATCACTTTATCTGACATTACTTGGACTTTCAGCTAGCCTGGAGTCTGGATTTGATTGCTTTCTTGAAAATCTGACATTCAAAATAGTTTTCCTTCAGAACTGTTGCAACTTCAGCAGTTCTCAGTGGCAATAATGAGGACCATGTTATACTTTCTTCAGTCTTTTTCACACAGACTAATTTGCTGTCTCATCTTTGAGTGACAAAGATGAGGCAGAGTCAGAATAATGAGACAGAAACAATCGTTACAACAGAGTACTCCATTACAAAGGTTCAGAGTATGTTTCATCCTCTTGTTGCAAGGAGTGTAGGACTGGGGAGATAAAAATTCTTTACTGATATGCATGATACTGAAATTAAGTGTAATGAGAGACTAGTGAAGTTTTAGCGATAACTCATGAACTCCTGAGAAATACAATATTCTGTTTTGTTCAGACAAAGAAGCTCTATCCATCCTCCAGAAATGGAGGGAAGACTCTACAAGCCCCTACAAGCCTGATTATGTATCCAAAGCACATCTTTTGTACTGCTTTGTAAGCAGCACCATCACCTCCAAAGATGGCTTGGATTGCCACAGTATGTGGTTAAAATAAAAAATATAGAACTGGGTTTTGACTTTGCTTGAGGATTTGTCATCACTTGCCATTGCCATCCTTCTTGTCTTGCACTGAATGCATTGCACTGTCTGTCGCTGTTGCAGTTTTAAGGCTGTATGTCTTTGGTACCTGATGTTCTGGAAAAAGTAAATCTGCCAGTTCTACATTTTTGATCTGGCCATGTTTCTGTGAAAAAAATGTATGCCAAGCTTGCTCTCATGAGTCACACTAGGAATTGTAACATAGGAGGCATTTTTCTTCTCTCAGATTTGAAAACTCAGTTCTCTCTGTGTTGGCATTCTAGGAAAAAGCTGTGTTTGAGCTCCTCGTCCCTCTTGGGGTCATGGTACGTTCATGCTTCCATGGATGTCCCAGGCATTCTGTCCCTTCCGTGTTTCAGTGTTTGTTTTTGGGCATTAAGTATTAACATACATGATTTCATTAAGGCAAAGCCCATTTTTTACCTTTTCTTTCAGCCATTCAGAGGAGCTCTGCCCACCTTCTCACTGCTGATCCTGTGCACACATTCTGCTTTTGTGTCCTCGCTGTGTACTGTGCACTGTTTGAACTAGTATGGTTCTAAAACGGAGCTTAACGTCTCCTCAGCTTAACAGCCATTGTGCCACAACCTTAACAATTATTTTCTTAGTTGCTGGTCCACCATGGTCCAAGGCACTGAAGTGAATTTGGAGTGATTTACATGGGAGGGTGAGTTGGAAATGTCGTTTCCGTTGGAAGAGAGCTGCCAGTGGTTCAAGTGATTACGTACTGCATCCATAATGATGCCTTGGACAGCTCCAATTTTTGTCAGCAAGGGAGCTGACATTGAAGGTATGATCTTGGCAGTAGCTGTGTGTGGAATTGCTCCAGGAGTTGGGTGATATGGCTCCCTATGGGAGGACATAACATCCTTCCTCTCTCATAGAGAGTTCCAGGAACTGCCCCACTTTGGGTAGCTTTCAAGGAGTTTCTGGCTTTGATCATAATTGGCAACAAAATTTGCACTTTAGCTGCTCAGCTTAATCTGAGTTGTTCTTTTGTCTCTATAGATTTAGATTAATCTGCATAATGATACAAATTTTTCACATTTTCAGGTGTGCCTGTACCAACTTGATGAAGCTCCTTTCAATCACATAGATGAAATGCACTGTAAAACTACCCTCATCTTATTAATATTTTAAAATGATGTCAGATTTCAAATTAAATGTCAGTTGGCTATATTAAAAAGAATGGAATCCAGCCAACCTGAAAGTTGTCGTTAGTTTCCAAAATGCTTTTAGGAAGACAAATATATGCTAGAAAATAAAAAGTGTAATTATAAGAGGAGCTCTGAAGAAGAGAGTTGTATTTAATATTTAAACCAATAAGTAGTATAGTAATAACATTTTCTGCCATCACAGACATACTTTTACTGCATGTTAATGCAATTAAAATTATATCACAGGCAGATAATTTCCTTCCAGCTCTGTATACTTAAAAGCAAGAGCAAATCCCGCTGATTAATGCTTGTAAAGGGAAATCTTTGTGTGAAAAGTATTGCAGTAGAGCAAAGTTATGCAACAATGGTGGGTTGTGTTTACCCTGTGCAGTTTTTCTTTTTGCTTGCTTTTCTCTCCCATCTTAGTATTAACTCAACTGAAAGTCTTACTACTAATTTAAAGAGACACTGCAGATAAAAACACTCTCTTCCTTAAGGGGATCACATAGCCTTGTATGTGGTTTTCACTGTGCAGTGCAATGCCCCGGGCATCATATAAATTTTGGCACAAAAGCACAGTTTTTGGGGTAATGCAGCCTTTGCATCTGCCTGGAATTAGGCTTAGAATGGCAGTCTTGTTTCAGACAAGCTTTTTGATTGTCTCAAAGAGAATGCAGTAGGACTCACATTAAAAAGTTATTAATTCAGATTGACATTTTCCTCAGATGGGATTTGCCATGAGCCTTGTGCGTAGGAAATCCCAGGTTTCTTTGCAGCTCTAAGCTTGGCTGATTGGTCTCCACTTGGAGGCCTTCAGCTCCAAAAGTACTGTGGCTGGCAGTATGCTTAGTTTTTAAGGTAATTTTGGGATAGAATTTTTTTAGTTTGCTTTGGGTTTTAGTGATGTCCAGAGTGAAATGATTATGGCAATCTCCAGTGCCAAAACACCATGCTGGACCTTTCCTCACTCTACTTAGATTGCACTGTGAAATTCAGAGATATCCCTACTTTAACCACCCCCAGGGTATTCCAGCCTTTTGTGAATTGCTTGCCTACTGTTTTCACTGTTCCAAAAGAAATATGGCTGTAATCAGCCATTTTTTAAGAGAAACTTTTTTTGCCGCTTCTAAATTCTCCAAAGGTCTTCTGACTCTCTCTAGCTCCACTTACCATAATAAGTGATAGTATCTATTCACCAGTTTGTTGCATTCCTAAAAGCATTTCTTTTTGTAAGAGCCATGCATGGTAGACTTAAATGTTACCTTGGAGGAAGTACAGTTTAGGGAGTGGCCCTCCAGTGGGCTTTGGCTTCTTTCATTTTGCTGCTAGCCAACTGTAAGAGCTGGGATAATTTGCTCTTTTCCCCTGTCTTCTGGTACATAGCTTCCAGTTCTGTTCAACTAGCCTATAATATGGAAACCTACAGGTTTCAAACAGGTTGGATTAAGAAGCAAGGTAGCCACCCAAGCCAATGAGCTCCACTGCATCAGAACAACACTATAGATTTCATGTGTACCCATACACATCTTAGATTGGGTATCCAATAGGTTGGAGGGTGGAGTGTTGGGTCTGTGTGCTGCCCTCATTTTTCAGTGTAAACGAGACTCATTTTTCAATCCTACTCTCCCTGGCAGCTTTTCTGGCTTAGCAGCAACAGCTTTAATCTGCAGGGAGTGACAGGGACTTCAGGATGCACTAGCAGCTCAGACCTGCTCTTGAATCCCTTCTCCATGGTGCTGGTTGTGGCTGCAGGTAGAGCTCACTCCATTGCAGTCACATCTGAGGTTTCATACTCTCGGAGAGAGAGCTGATCCTCACCCACCTGCCTCGGCTTGTGGAGCTCTATGGCCTGAAGGGGAGGGGGAAAGGAACTGGTAGGATCCTGTGATGTGAAAGTTTGTAGAAACCAGTCCCCTGCACAGGCTACTCTTCTCCTCAGCTTCTCTGACTGACCCTTTGGGCACTTGGAAACTCTTTACTGATATCAAACCTTAGGTGGTCATTGCAGGCTTGAGCACTTGGTGCTGCAGCCAATGCATTACAGAAGAACTCCTGGCCAGGGCCTGATACAGAGTTCTTTTGACCAAAACAATCTTTGAAAGCTGAAGATAAGAGGTTTGGCTCCTGGGGTATGCTGTGTTTGCTCATGTTGGGGCTGTGTGAATCCTTCCCCATCCTGTGGATATGTTGTCTTAAAACAAAGTCACAACCATTTTTGTTTGCCTGCTCTTGAAATCACCAGTGATCTGTGACATGCTAATGTTCAGGGAACATTCACTAAATGTGCTAATACAGTATTTAAATTATTGAATACTAGTAAGTGCCAGGTCAGAGAGCCTCTGTGACATGAGTCAGAAGCCACTCTGAACTGGCTTTATTAGACTTTAATGGAACAGCAGGTGCCACACAGAATAGTGCATATGGTCCATTTGCTTGGAAATGTCCAGTTTTAATGTGGCAAGGCTACAATTTCTGCAGCTTCATCTCCCTGTCAGTGTTTGCCTTCAAGTCTGAGAATACCAGAGAGATCACCATCTCTTTGAGTCTCAGGTCATCCAGCAGGTATTCAGAGACAGCTCTAGGAAAAGATGAAATAAATATTTCATCTTCAAGTTATTAAAAAGTAATGTAGTTTATAACGGAGTCCTGGAAGGTGCTCAACTGTGCTGGAATCAAATCTGTGATTCCAAATTAGACTTTCTGATTGGTTTGATTTGGCTTTTGAGACAAGAGGAGCTCAGAGAAAACTGTGAGCACCTGTTCTGTACATCTGGCCAAAATTCACACTCCAGAAATATTTCAGAGGTTTTGCTTTGGGATCAAGGATCCCTTTCAGGATATACATTTTTTGATACATCCCTGCTCTTGCTATGTTCAGCGTGTGATTTATGGAATCTTTGCAAAGATTCCATAAAGTTTTATGAGGTTCTTAGATTAGAGGTTATTTGAAGGAAAAAAGCATGCAAAAAACTATAAAATTATGACATTGATTTAAGTTCTATCTGAATGAAAATACCTCATGTTTATATGATACATATTTTAAGTCATTCCAATTGATATAAATTATAAACTGATATTAATAAAAATGGAGTTTTTTGTAGCTACTGCTTTGGTAAGCTGCCTCTAAATAACATATATGCCTAATTGTATTCATTTAGAAGAGAAATCTATTTAAACTGATCAGCTATATTTAGTAAAATGCTATAATTTGCAGTAACTTTTAACTGAGCTTCATTTGCACATGACTATTATTTTGTTTGGATTTACCTATATTATTACCAGGATGTTACCACATTACTGAATGTGTCCGACTTCATTGCTGAGGAAACTCACTAAACAGAAGCCTGGCTTAACTGGAGCTTAAGCAGAAGCTGAATTATATTTGTATGGGATTTCAGAGTAGTTTCTTTCTTGATTTCAGGCTACAGTCTTAACAAAATCTAAGGAACTGGAAGCTGCAGTTACTTGCTCATTTTTGCATCATCTTTGATTGGAGTGTTTGAAGGCTAATGGGATGTGCGTGCTGTGGAAGCCTAGCAGAGAGGTTACACAGCATAAATTTAGCAAGTGAATTTGCTTTAAGAAAACTGGAAAAATAGAATGGTAAGCCAATGAATGCATAAGAAATCTTTCAGGTAATATCTTTCCAAGCTACCTCAGAAACAATTATTAATAAAGCCAACTAAATAAAATAAATTTAAATTCAAAATGTGATGTGGCTGAACCTTTTATAGTTTGATTTCATTTGTACTCAGTGGTGCTTTGAGAGAGAAGATGCTCAATCCTGTCTTCCTTTATAAGGCTCTAATCCAGATGTTCATTATATAGATTGAATGGGGCTGATTTTTTTCTCTTTGTTCATGTGGATATATTTTTCCAGCATTAACCAGAATTTCTTCATGACTTATCAGATACATCTATCCTCTTTTTCTTGCTAAATCCAAGTGAAATTCTGAGCTTTGCCTGATTACTCCTGTGAGCCCATGCTCTACAATTAAGGCAGTAGAGCTTTAAGAGCACGGCCTCTCAGCAGAGATGCAAAGCAAGCCTGCCTAAGGTTTTTTTTCTGGAGCATGTACACTTTATCTTTCTGTGTACCAAGATGACAACAGCTCTGCCTTGAATACACCTAGAAGGGGTTTTCCATGTTAAAAGCAGTGTGATTTTTCACCATAGAGTAGGCAACTATTGCGATCAAATTCATGAGAACACACTCTGGACTGAAGAATAATTCATTTTATAAGTAATTAATGCTTTCCCCCTCAACTTCTTTCATAAAGAATTTAAATATGTATTTAAACCTCCTGGGTATCAGCTGGACTTGAGTATATGCTGTACAGAATCCAGACAGACTTAAGGTTTTGCTTTAAGCTGAACTTGCTTGAATAAAGTCCTTGCATGTTGCAATCCTATATCATTTTGTTAATCAGATTATAAACTGTGGTGTGTGCCTAAGTGGGTTTCCTAGTGTATTTGTGATCTATATCAGTAAATTAAACTGCAGTTTAATTATTGTGGAAGGAGGGTGATAGACTTTGCTCATACAGAAAGGGAAGAATGTGAACTATGAGATTGGCTAGTGTAGGTATTCTAAGTCTCTTTGTCATTACACTAAAGTTTCTATGAGTAGGGCATGTAAGTAAAAAAGTAGGCAATTTAAAAATGTTTCCATGTTAAATTAGATCATTTACGAAACAAAGTGTAACCATTTTGCATTTCTTTTCATGACTGACACTATTCTGAAGGTTTTCAGCAAGTCTCTCAGTTTGGTGGGAAGTGTCTCTTAGGTGCATGCTTTTTCTGTACCAACTTTTTTGTTGACAAGTGGGACTCTGCCTTTTTAAAATGGCAGTACAGAGTGCAAGTACAGAGGAACATGATGGAGAAGAATGTGTGAAGAGAGAACCGTGTTTATGTTTGTATCTCAGCCAACTGAGAAATCACTTGAACAGAAGAGGCTGCAAAGCCTCATTTTGTTTCCTATTATGTTTCTTTTAAATTTTTAATCTTCTCTTTATTCTCCTGAGAGAGACCTAAGAAGTACTGTTGTGAGAACTTGTTTGACTGTGGCAAGCATTTTTTCCTTACCTTTTCCATTGTCTTTTATGTGAACCAATTCCCTTGGCAGTTACACTTACTTTCAGCCCAACATCAAGTACCCACGACTTCCTAGATTTCAAAGGCACAGGTATCCAAAATGTGAAATCTCCATAAGTGTGTATGCACAGTTAATGTATGTAAATATACAAGTCTGTGGAGAATTCACAGATATTTGCCAGGTGTGGCAGTTCTAAATGGCCCCTGATGTGCATTTTATGCTCATGAAACATCTGTACCCACAATTTATAAAAAAAAAAAAAACCAAAACTGCCATTTCCCCAGTGACCCGGACCTGATATCCCCAGGAGTGCAGTGTGAATTGGCAACTTCCAAAGTGCTTTGGGGGTTTTCTCTAATCTTTTATCTGCAGCTATTCACAAAACAACAAAAATTAAGTAAGAAATACAATTTAGGCAGGTCATTTATTTTTGTGCAGTGCGATTTTGCACTGGGGAGTGACGAAAAGCACCTTTGTAATTTTACATCCGCAGCTCTCTGTCCCTCCTCCTTCAATTGCTTCCTTGAATTAACATGCTGTAAATACAGTGTTTGTGAACTGTGTATTTCATGGCCTTGGATTAAGCAGTGGGTTGTTGTGGATTTTTAGATTTGTCTGTTCATGTGTGGTTTTGGCTGGCATTGTGCCGTTTCACAGCTAGTTTGCCTGCAGTGGATGCCATATGATGATGGATTTAGCCACCTGTGTAGCGCTGCCAGTGATATTGCTGCAACATATGTCTGCTCTTCACCCCCAGCGAAACCATTTCAAGGCAAAGCAATGTCAGTAGGGAACCAACACAGGCCAGATCCATGTAGTGTTTTTCCTGAGTAGCTCTACCATCAAACATCTTCCAGGGGGTACAGCTAATGTTTCCCCTTAGCTGGAAAAGCCTATGAAAACCCAGAAAATATCCAAAATAACTTATTGGCAAAGAAGAATTTTATTGGTAGAACTTTATTTGGTGGGACTTGGGATACATCTGTGTTACTTGGAGGTCGCACCTGATAGGGACAAATCAGCACAAGGTCAGGGCAAAGACCCATGAACAAAGGATGACAGGAAGAAGGTCTAAGACAAGAATAAAAATTTCCAGAAAGGTGTATTTAATTCTTTTCCCATAACGTTTTGAGCAGTTCTGTATGTGTCTCAGTCTATGTACACCAACATCCTTGTTCCCCTAGCAGGTTAAACAGCTGTATAGGAATCTACACCAAGCTGGAAACAGCCACCATCAGCATTCTGTGGTTGCACTCTGTTGACAGCACTGTATGTGTGCCTCTATGGCAAGAAGCAGCATGCATGGGGAAGGCAGTGATAAACCAAGGAGGGAGATGCTGAGTGGTGAAAAAGATGGCTCACAGTAGCTGAGGTTGCTTGCAATCATGCATTCATGTGGGACTGAAGATAATAAGGTCCAAGTGTGTCGGCAGGCAGTAGACGTGCAAGAGGTGTGTGCATGGGATGGGTCTGTGAGAGAATGGATCCCATTCTTGTCAGCTCTGTTAATAGAGACACTGGAACAGATTTTCAAAGCCAGGGGAATACCTGAAACTGTTTGGCACCCTGGTTTCTTGAATGACCTGGTCCCACCACACCATTACTGCGGGGGACTGAGAATAGTGTGCTGCAGTTTTAGGAAATGGCTCAAGCAGTTGGAAATATCTCCCAATAAAACTGAGACTGAGTACATTTTATCTTACATAACCTCAGGGGCATTACTCCTGAAACCAGGTCACACAGGTAGAACTGAAAGGTCACACCTGGCTATAAATGCATTTGAACCTAAGCCAGGAACTGCTTTGTCTGCCAAGCCCAAGGTACCTCTCCTTGCTGAGAAACATACACATTATCCTGCCAATAAATTCACTCTGAGAGGAAGAGACCTGTAGGCCACAGCTCTTCCTGGTGACTCCACTGAAGCCTTTTGAGTAAGAGGCTCTGTTCATTTGTAAATGCAGTGACATTTTGAGCTTTTGTTCAGCCAAGGGAAGCTCCCTGGGAGGCTTATGGCTGAATGATTTCTTCCTAGAGAGCAGTAAATTAGGTTAAATCAATTTCATCCTGCAATGGGAGGTGAATGGAAGGAGAAGGAATAACATTTCTCCCTTTAGCTCTCACAGAAAAGCAGTTTTATTTACAAGACCTTTTAATTATATTTCCCATTTTAGTTTTTCTCAGTCATTCACATTTTCAGAACTGGGAAGTCCTTTGTCTTGAAATCTTTCCTCTTGAAATCTGTAATAACAAATGTAACACTGACTTAGAACATAAATAAAAATAATATTTCTTTCTCATTAAACCCCTATTACTGTTATGGAAAATACAGCAATCAGTACTTAGAAGTTTGGTAATATGCTGATATTTAATATTTTTTATAACAGGCATGTATGTGTGATATATTTGACATATTTGACAGGTGGTGAAAACACTCTGGGAGTCAGGTAGTACCTTTGCTAGCTTTGAAGAGTGAGGAAAAATACCTCTCTTCCTCTCCCTGACACCCTGCCTTTGGTTCCTTCACACTAAAAAGGTTTATATGTATTTCATTTTACCTTGCTGTCCTTGGCATTTGGCTGTGATGGGGTGGGAGGAGAATATCGTGTAGCTGAAGTCTCACTTCAGACATGGATGTGCCCACATGGGTGGTCATGGCCAACCTGTGATTTCTATGCATTTTTCCTGCCTCAGAGTGGGATGAGTAAGATGTGAAGAGTGATGATGAGATGAATAATTGCGTGGAAAACAATAACTGAAAGCACCCTGAGAATGCTTGGCTTTGCCCCCCTCTCTGTTTTGTTTGCTTCTTAATTGTTGTTTAAGCAGATGAATGAATTTGAAAATTCCTGGAAATCTTTCATTGTGGGATGGTAGTGCACTTGAAATATGAAGAGCAGTATCTGGAGCCCTGTTGGAATCTCATGTCCATTTCTCTGAAATGGTCAAAGGTGTTGGCTGGTAACCTGCACTGTGTAAGGGTCCTGCAGGGAGGTTTGCCCCTGTAAGAAAGATTCAAATAGAAATATTAAACGAGAGGAAAAAAATTATTGAGTATTGTTTGGTTCAGGGTACTAAAAGCTTTCTTCTCTGATTGAAATGCTCAAGTTCTTTGTAAATATGACTAAAGTATTTCTAAAAGCATATATATATATAGTACATGGAGATATATTTTTAAAGATGGATAAGAAACTCCACCGTTTAGTTATCATTTAATAAATATAGACTAGAAAATATCAGTTACTTTCACTAGCTCCCTAGCCCAATAACCATGTAAACCTGAGTATCACTGAGGCTCTCCTCATTTCTCTTAGAAGAGACTTGCTTTCCATATTCCATTTTCTTAAAGCTTCCTGAGAAATTCAGGGGTTTTATTTGTATTTTTCCTTGTTCATCAAGAACTGTCCAAGGGAAAATTTCTAACTGGAATAACATTTGAGGTTAGGAGGAAGGGAAAGTATGGACAGATTTCCCTCAAAGGATCTCTACAGTTCTAATGACTCTTGCCTATTATTTCACAATGTCCTTATGTATGTCTTAAGCTTCTGGAGGCAAAATTCTCTGTGTGTAGCTTTAAAAAGAGCTAGGGTTATTCTAGCCCTAAAGCGCTACTTGAACCCAGATAGCTAAGAGGGGTTCAGGTAGCCCTTTGGCTTCCTGCCAGCGAGGAACAAAGGCTGAGACCTGCAGCTGAATTGTTCCAAAGACAGTTTTATTCTTTGAAGGGGTTTCCAACTACAGAGTCCACTAAATTCAGGTAGAAAGGAATATTTATACACTTCTGAGGGATTGAGAAGGGAACCAATTAAAACTACTAGTTAAACACAATATCCAATTATATTTCACTTAACACTCTAAAAAAAAACCAATCACCATGCTAACTCAAAAACAGTAAGAATCCTAAAAGATAAGGGGTTTTCACGGCGGGAATTATCTCATCTGAGAGGAATTTTCTTTGTCTTCAGGGAAGAGAGTCCCAGGGGTATATTTCAGGGGGTTTTGCATTATTCACATCTGTGCACAGGATGGTTCCATTGCAGAGGAATCAGAAGCTCACAGAAAAGCTGTACCACAGATTTCCTGGAGTATAGCTTATCCATGAGTGTTTCATTCTGGCTTTTGTTTTAATTACTCCTTCCAAAATTAAATGTCCAGTTTAATACTGGTCCCTTGATGGCCCTGGTGTTCATATCTGTGTTTAGGTCCAGTTCTTTCCCTACTGATGATACACATCAGAGTAAATCATTGTGGCTAAATGACTTCTGCAAATATATTTTTATCATCTTCCTTGAAGAATAATGAAAGCAATGATCAAAATTTTATAATTTTTAAATGGACTTTTTTATTGTATGCTTAATATGTGCATGATGGGCTTATTTTCCTCTTATCCCTGTGAGAAAAGACATTACACTTGAATCAGAAAAGAACTTAAATACAGGATTGAACAGAAAGGTCCCTGTTATTGCAATATCAGTATTGCAATAACAGACATTTAAAGTAAAACAAATTGAATGGTCTTGGGTTTATTGCAAGTGGGCTAGATACCCACTAAACACTGTGGAGGTTGGTTTATGTGTTACTACCACTTGTTTAGGACAATCATCATCCACTCTTGAACATTTAATGAAGAAGTGATGTGGTTTTGTTTCAGCACCTTGCAATGCCACTCTTCCCCTCATATATATCCTTCATATTACATGGACATATTTTGAAGTACCTGAGTATCAAGGCAACAGGATGCTCCAACCGTAAACAAAAAATGGGAAGAAAATTTCCGTGTTTAGATGCAATGTTAGTAAACAGTGTGTATAATTAGTAAGTGTTATGTTGGATGGCTAATATCACTTCTGTTAGCAGTTGTTCAGGAAAACAGATTTCAGAGCAGATTCACACTCAGGAAAGCAGATTTCAGAGCACATTCTACATATGTGAAAATCTAGAGACACATCTAAATTAGCTTCCATGTGCATATGGATTTACAGCAGCTCTTCTGCCTCACCTGACTTCTCTTTGCTGTTACTTCTTGGAGAGAAGCAGAGCCTATGGTGTGTGCTCAGCACAGCCTTGCAGCTGAGAACTGTGGGGTGAGCAGCCTTCCTCCATAACCATTTTGCCTCTGGGCTACCCAAAGCCCCCCAGACTAGCTGGAATATGATAGGATTTGCTTGGATTCAGCTTTTCCCTTCCCAAAGAGAGCCAGTTGTTTAGATACCACAGCTTTATGCCAATAACAGATCCTACAGAAAGTGACCAGTGTCTGACCAAAGATGGGCCAACTAGTTCAGCTGTTTGTCTCCTCCAGTGGCCTGTACAGGAGACAGGGCAAATATTTACTAATCATTTTTTTGTATGGCTTCTCAGCATCTGTTCCTTAGCAATGTGTAGGCTCCCTAAGGCAGAGGCTGGATTTCTTGAGGAGAACTGGCTTTTTGGCTACCCAGCATCCTTGGGTGAAGGAGCCCAGGTCTTTGTGGCATCCATCACAGGCTGCCCAAGAATCCAGTTCTCTGCTTCACATGAAACACTTCCATTAGTTGTGTGGGGTTGAATTTTGGGGGAGCGGGTGGGGATAGTAGTATTTGCATACAGTTTGGAAGTGGCATGAATTAAAAATGTGTTAAGTTGTAAATAGAGGTGTTGACAATACGTTTGGCAATAACAGATGTACTTGACAGAAGGTGTGGGTGGCTGTTTAGTGCTCAGGAGGAGAGTGTTCAGCCCCCCAGCTCTTCAGGAGTTTTATGAAATACTGTCAAAACCGGTCCAGGTTTGAAAAGCACCTTCCTGACTTCATCCCAGAAGATGTACCTACAGGAGAGTGTATGCTGGATTGAGTATTTTATCACTGAGCCACCCCTGTTATAATGCACATCTGCTGAGAACAGGACCATGCTGTGTGGTCCTGTTTTGTGGTTTGGTTTGCTGTTTGTTACAGGATGCACCTAAAGCCAGGTTCAACCAGTCTATTCTTGTAACTGATAAGTGCAATGTCAGAGACATCATCTTGCTACTTGTTGGCCACTTCTGCTAGTGCTTCTGAGAGCCTCCCAACCATATGTGCACTCCTGCATACATTGCTTAAATTTTCCATATGCCACCTGACAAGCTTTCCAAAGCACTTTATACCACCTTGAAAAATCTCCTACTTCTCTTAATGAAATGTGTCATCTGGGAATGTTTTGCCCTTCAGAATATTTCACAAAGGCTTCAGACCTTCTCATGAGATGAGCAGTGCCTTTCTTGAAAGGTTTGGATTTTCAGGTTTCTGTAGTATACAGTGAGTAGTCTGCCACCATCACAAGCCAACAATGTATTCTAGTCTTTTTGGCCCCTTAGATCTTCTGGCACTGTATTCCCATCATTGCTGTCTCCATAGGTAACTACAGAAGCAAAAAATCTCTCTGAAAAGGCCATATGGTATCTAACATGGGCACTGTATTAGTTTCTTATTTTTGTTGTGACTCTAGGAAGTATATCTCAGCTGGTAACATCAATGTGGTAACTTCTGTCTGATTCTCAAGCCCCTGGATAGTTCACAATCACTTATGTGATATTTTAACCAGAGAAATTGGTTTTAATCACCATTTCAACTTAATTTTGAAATGTGTAGTGGACAGACCCTGTGCAGTTTTCCCTAATGGATCCAGGGCTTCATCCAAACATCACCAGCACAAGTTTAGATCTCAGTTTTTAACCCAGGAACATCTCAGAACTGAGTAGCATGACAAAAACACCCACTTCAGAAACTTGCTGATATTTCTAAATATGTTGGCTCTTTTTCCTTTCTTCTTTCATTCTGTGATTGGTCTCATAACTGAGGAAAACTGCAATGTATGCTTTCTTTTGGAGCTCTTTACGTAAGTTACCATCTAAAAAATAACCTGACCCCGACCTTTCATTTTCTGAGACTAACCATTTACATAGCTGTGCCATATTGTGTTAGATTAAGAGTTTGAGTGTACAGTGTTGTGGGTTTGTATTGCAGAGGTGAAAAATCCAAGATAATATTTTAAAAACTTTGTAATTAGGTGGGGTTTTTTGCCTTTGCCTTATAATAATACTCTGCCACATTACAATTAAGAAATTTTAAAAATATAAGTGTTCCCTATAGAATATAAGCAAATTAAATCAGTGCCCCTTTGCATTAGGGTAATTGTCGTGATTAAGACAGATGCTGAAAGATCTTCTGCCTGGTGAGAATTTTGTTGAAGGTGTTACAGTGTTTCTAAAATACAGGTGAGGCATTTTTAAAGGTTAAAAATTAGATTAAAATTCCTGTTACCTCCATATGGCGTAGGAGCAGATGTCAAGAGCCACAGCTTTCTACTGCTGACGAAATCTATCTTGGTTCTTATCAGTGGATTTTTTTTCTTGTTTAAGCGAGTATGTTTATCAAGTCCTTCAAAAAAATGCCAAAAAAGGCAGACCTGCTACCTGCTGGGAGTACCTAGGTATTTTTGAGTTTCTCTGCTTCACAGACCAAGCTAGTTGGAGTGCTGAAGACAGGGTCCACACACCCTGCCTCGCTGCAGTAATTTTCAGCCCAAATGGTGTGTGAAAATAAGCAAGAGCAAAGCTTTCCTGCTAGAATGAACAGTGCTCAAACATTTAGGAAAACACTTCTGCCATTTTTGTGTAGCATCACTAAACAAAGGCCAAATTAGAGCTGTAGCAAGAAAAAGTAAGCTTGATTTAAACTATGGAAATAATTGTTGGGTCTTTGTCATTTCAGAAAGGTTTTAAAAATTCTACCTAGCAATAGCTAATTAAAACAGGACTCATAGGCTATTTAAACAGCAGTATTGTACCTGTTGGAAAAGAATACTTGTAAGAGTTACATTGCTACATAATTAAAGTATTATGAAGTGCTCCAATTCACAAAACACTTAGGTGCTTCATTACCTTTTTGCAGTCTGCTCATCCATTAAAATAGGAGAACTCTGAGCCTGCACGAAAGGAGGCACATAAATGCATTATTGAATCAGGGTTAAACTAGCAGCACTGCCTACTGTTCTGTGAAAATTTAGTTTCTGACAAGCCTTGCAAAGTCTGGAGGATTTCATACATACGCTGATAAACAATTTTCATGGAATAAATACAGCAGCCCATGAATAACTAAAAAAAAAAAAGACATTTTTGGAAAAAAAGGCATGACAGCAAATCTGCTCTTGTAGTATTTGTAGAAGCTCTGAAAAGCTTAGCAATGATTGAAGACCATCTTTCTGCATTGTAGATTTACATATGTTCTGAATATTGATTTATCAAGCGTGGATTTACTGGCAGGGAAGCAGTATTAAACATGTTTAAACAGTTTAGGCCACATTACCACGGATGTGTGTGGTCTGCAGTTCTGTATCAGCTGACAAGGGTTCAGCTGCATGGATGTCCTTAAATCTTCCACCCCTGTTATATGAGTGCCTGTGAGGAAATAATCTGCTGAATTAGATAATAGAAACCTTCCCACCATATCTTAAAAGAGCCAGTTCTTGCCTTGAAGAGTCTGTGGTTAGGAAGACAAAATAAAGGCTGGGATAGTGGGGAGAAATGAAGCCAGAGATTCGTGGTCTTATAGTTTTTGATTCAAAGGGGGTTGATTTTGTTGGTTTTGGGTTGTTGTTTTCATAAACAGTGCATATACCAACATTCATCCTGCAAAACTGTGGATCCAATGTATCTGATTCATCAAAGCTGTTTGCTCCTTAAGGATTGCAGCTCATTACCCTGATAGAATCATGGCTGAAATATTCTCTTCTCAGCTGCTCTCTGAGCTGTTTTGGTACACCTATCCCTTAAAAATTTTGTGACAGCAGCTTCTACAGCCATATATCCACATATTATATTAACACTTAGATTTCTCTGCAACGTCATCAAGTAGTTAATGGAAAAGCCCCAACTTTTTTTTTAGGGCTGAGCTGGATTAGCAGAAGATTGTCCTTCCCTGCACCAAGACTGATGCTGAAATTGAGATAAGTGATTTATATTCCAAAAGGCTCATTAACCATCAGACTACTGTGGATTAGATTACTAATGGCATCCTGATGGTTGCATGCAACTTCCAGCAGATTTTTTGGTAGCTAGCATTAAATCAATTTGAATTATAATGGGGAGTCACTAATACATACACATTTTTCAGCAAGACTCTGTAGCTATAATGGATGCCAGCTCTGTTTTTTAATTTTCACTAATAGTTTCATGCTCATCCAAGATATTGTAATCTCAGGACCAAATGGGATGCTGTGCTCTAGCAGTTTATGCCGGAGTTTCAAACTTGAGACGCCAAAACCTAAAAGCCTTATTCCCTACATGTGACCCCAACCAATCATGGCACTGCAGCAGGAATAACAAAGTTTGACAAAACCAAGTTCACACCTTTCAGGGCATTGCATCAAATTTCCCAGCTTATGAGAACATTTAAAAATAAAGGGGTTAAGAAAAATCAATGTTACCTCCATTTTAGTTTCTTGTTATCATCCAGTTTTCAAATTACTAAATAATTCTCCTTATATTTCAGAACTTCTCCCAAAGAAAGAAAATAGCTTTAATTAAGAAAATGGTTATTTTTGCAGTGGGGATCTTTATGAGAGGTGCCAAAACTCATGATTCTTGCAGTTGGAAACACTGTAAAGGATGGAGAAGGTTACTGTGAGTAAGTTTTCCGTGCATTTACCAATTCCCTGGCCTGTCTTCCATCACTCTCAGCAGCATTCCAGCACAACTTGGTGTAACTCTCAGGACAAATGAAGTACAGTCTTCTTGCTTTTCTATCCCCCGTGTTCCCCCATGGCTTGGAGGCATGGCTGCAAGTTGGGTTGTGCCTGTCCTGCTATTCACCACTTCATATCTGACCTTCAAAAGTGCTGAGTGTTTACAGCCCTTGCTGGAATTGGTTGGAGCACCAGAAGCACAGAAATTATAGAAATCAGACTGTGCTGATATTGATGGGGAGACATTGAAACAAAAGACCTGAAGTGAAAGGCCACTGCTAAATACATTTAGCCCTACAAGATTTGCTTTGTGCAAAGGCAGGAAGGGATGTTAAAGAGAGAATAAAATCTGCTAACTGGTAGAAATGTGAAGTCATTCTTTACCATTGATAAAATAAAGCAAAGGTAGAATTCTGAAGTAGACGAAGAAGGGTAAAGACCATAGGACTCGACCTAAATGAATAATTCATTGGTTGCACTGTTTTCTTCCTGTTTTTCAACAAGTCTAGATGAAGAAAGGCATTCTCCTTGAAGTGCTTTCTTCTGAGTAAATAGGAGGAATCACCTTTCAAAAAATTACAGCAGGAGTTTGTTAAAAGGGGTTATTCTTGATATAAAACAAGTTGGCCTTCTGGAGATACAGAATGTTTGAAGACCACTTCTGTCTCTGTTGTATTGACATGTTTTGGTATGGTTGGTATCTGCTACACTTGTTTCTCTCTGTTTGAAGCTGAAGAGGGCAGTGTATCTGTGGTAATTCTTTCATACCACCATCTTTTTGATCTGCAGGAATGCAATAAGATAGCAGGATGTACAATACTTCACTCTTGGTTATATAATGGGAATTTCGTCCTCCAACTGTCACTCTTTCCCAGCCTGTTTTTCCCTCTAGCCAGGGTAGTTTCACCTGTTCTTCTCCCCATTGCATGGCACATCACTCTGCTAGATCACTAATGTCACTGCTTCCACCTGGCAGAAACCAAGTTCTGCTTTTGTTTCTCAATGTGCAAGAAGAATGGGCTCTGTGTTTTGGGCTGCAGTGTTGTGTGGGGATGAGTCATTTAGTGCAGGATGTTTATTTGTCTTTCAGGGCTGTCACCTGGAGCTCCAAACACATGGTAGATTGATAGGGAATGGATTAAAGGCTGGACTGCTTACAGATGTAGCTTGCAACCTCCCTGTGTCCCATCAGTGATCAAATGGCCTAAGGGCAGTCTCAGTGGTACCTGTGTGCAGACTATACTCTTACAGCAATAGGATCAATGCAAGTTGCACCCTGACATGCTGCTCCTGGTTTCCACTGCATGGTTCAGCCAAAATCCCTCTTGCACTCAGTTGCTAAAGGGAGAGTTTTCTTTTGACTTTTGCAACCTTTATAAGGTGCTGAAGGATTTCACATCATATCAGAGTGTATCTAATGCCAGGGTTGTTTGGGTAGGTGGCAGCCTGATGGTGGTTTCTAGAAAAGTACACCCCAATGACAGTACACACAGTGTAGCTGAACCCACCCCTTCCTTGTTTAAATCTAGCCCTGATAAGCCAAGCCTGTGAGCTGCACAAGGCTTTGAGCTGAAACTACTACCAAGAGCATCCTCCAGTCCTACCTTCACAGTTTTTGAGGTTGGGTTGTTGTTACAGAAGAAGAACACGTGCAGTACTCTAAGTCTCATAATTTGGAACAGAATGCAAGAGTGTGCTTTCTCTCCACACATCTGTAACAGAAACAATTTTCTACAGTGTTCCAAGTCTAAAGACAAACTTCATCAAGCATTATCTACATTTCCCATTTCTGTATCAGTTTGTTAATAGAAAATGCCGTGCTACACAGAGAAGGTATTGAAAAGTATTCTTGACAAAGGAGTTTTAGAGGAGATATGTGGAGAGTGGGTATTATTATTATTTTTTTTTTAATATGGAAGCATGAGATAAACTGCCCAAATATACCAATTGAAAAAAGCATGCCTGAAATTTATTAGCTATGCTGAAAGGCCAGTTTATAAAATACAATCTATTTTATGCAAAGAAAATAACATATTTAACACTACAGACACATAATAGCAGTTCTGCTGATTCCTGTTGCTTTTAATTTCTATTGTTTAGCAAGACATGAAAATGCATATGTTGACTTCAACATTACTGTTACCAGAAAAAGACCTCAAATACACAGGGAGATAACTGAAATTCAGTCAAAGTTTTCTGTGGCTGTTACAGTTTTACAGCCCCTAAAACTGGAAGAGCCTCACTGCCAAATGTGGTGACTCTGTGAGTCAAGCTTAGCATTCTCTTGGGACAAGAATATACATGATCATATTTAACTGCATTAATTTTTGTTCTTTTTTTAAAAAGGCAGGGTAAAATTCAGGAGATTTTAGCCAAAATGTCTCTTGGTGATGCCTTTCATCTCTGACGCAACTCATAGATTTTCAGCAGTGTCAGCAAAATCAAATTTTAGGACCCCATGCATAAAGACAAAATGGCTTATGAATTACTTAGTAACTAATTAAGCACGTTCCACTGCAGCAGTCTCCCAGAGCAGGAGGCTGGGGCAGGAAGCTGTGAGGGCTGTGAATAGCCTTGGGCAGGGCTGACTCCTTCTAAGCCACCAGGTTGCACCCTCAGGTGGGCTGTGCCTGCAGACTGTGGGAATGGGGATGCTCTTTCATGGTGTGAGCAGGTTGAACTGCTGGGGTGTGCTGTGTTTTACCTCTGTCTCTCAGAGCAGCCTGGGCAGTGTTTCCATTTTGAAGCTGTATTTTTCATGTCTGTGTGTCTGTCCCTAAAGCCATCCTTAACATGAACCTCAGAAGGGAAGCCATGGACAAATTTCCATCACAATCTGCCTTGCTACAAGGCTGCTTCTTCATAGCTTCAGTCATAGCCCAATTTTAATGTCTACCAGGAGGACCAAATCCTGCTGGCACTGCTTATTTATTGTTGCTAGTAGTATGTGCAGTTTCATGGGGCTTCCTGGGAGATCCATGGGGTTTGTCTGAAGGTTGCTTAGATCTGTCTGTTCTGTGATATTTTTGCCCTAGGTTTCTCATTTATCTATATTGACCACCCTCCTAGTGGTGGCACCTCCACAGGGTGTTGTGCTCTCTTTGTTGGCTGTTTCATCCTGAGTTAAAACCCCTGAGTGCCAGGGCTGAAAGATCTCATAGTGGGATATACACAAACTGAATCATGGTTAAGGATGTATAATTTGCACCCATAAAACTGTATTGACAACATTTAGAGTGTGATAGTAGGAAATAAAAGTAGGTACATGGACTGCTTCACTCAATGAAAGACTAGTACTTGTCTTTTATGATCAAATCTTGTGCTCACTAGTTGAAAGAAAAGTCCACATTTAGCACATTTAGCATCTCTACTGTTGCCAAGAAGTGTACCAGGCTGGATTTGGGTTGCTCTGAGCAAATTTGTACCTTCACAGTTTTGCATATACCAGTCAATTTTATAAATCACAGTGAATGAAGGAGGGACTAATGTGTATGTGTGCTGCACATATCTGATGTATGTGGACATATTGTTTACAAATAATTCCTGGAAAGTCATAACACTTTCCAGAAGAACCTGAAGCCATTACAGGAAGCAGCTTTAGGTGCTTATTGCCTGTGGTGGTTGTGTAGGCAAGTAGTAAAAGTAGTGATGTAGTAAAGAAGATCCCTGTATGCATTACATCCTGGGCACCAGTCATTCTCAGGGAAGGGAAAATTGTGGTCACCTCAGATTGAGTTTATACATTTTTGGATAGCATGCATGTATATGAGGCTTGATTACAAGGTTCTTGTTTTTCAGAAACCATTTTGAATTAGATATTACGAGATACCTACAGCAATCTTAACTCACTGAGATCCTTGCAGTACAAACCAAATAGGTCCCAAGTCAAGAGTCTGATAGGATGCTGTCTGCAAGACTGAAATACAACTCAGCTAAACTTGCTCTCTACTTCTAATTAGTTCTGTGCTATTCAATATCAGAATATTAATATCAGAATGTGTGCTTGTGAGTATAACTGGGAGAAGAACGATGCCCTACTCTATTTTCCTGGATTTTGCAGTAGTTCACAGAAGGGCTTCCACTGATGTTCCTGCATAGTGGATCAAGCTGTTGGGATTCCACGGCTTCAGCAAATAGTAATGCCTTTGAGAAGCTTCAAAAGATCCATGTGTAAAAGGAAGACTGAGAGTATTTTATAATGGACTTTAGTCACAATAAATCTGTTATTTTTCTAGGCTGTCATTCGAACACATGGTCCAAACTCTCCAGTTGTGTGCAAAGACTCAATCTGGTTTAAATGGACCTTGTTAATTGTTACTTCTGGTAAAGGAATTCAGGAAAAACTGGTAAAGGAGTGTGTAATAGTACATTGCCTTTCTGCTGCTAATGACTCCATGATATAATTGATTTAGCAGTTGAAATACAACATTAAAAACAAATTATTAAATCTTTAATTATGCGCACTTCATTAGAAAATTAATTTCTTAAACTAACAACTTGACTGGGCCTATATCAACTGACATAATTCATTAACCCATCTGAGATTCTAGATTAGTTATGCTTAACTTACCTGGATGTATGAGGCAGGAAATCTTTCTCAAGATAAATAAATTATCAAAATACTTTTTATAGTCAGTTAATTAAAGAGCAAATTACTGAAGCAGCGTAGACTTCTTACGTAGTATAATGTAGCTCTACTGATACTCAGGAAGCAAAGATCATCCCACCACCTGATGTTTCTCTGTTCTCAATTATGTGTAAATTCCTGAGAAATTGTATAATGTTGGATATCTCTCCTGATCAATCCTATGCCACCACGAAGACTTCTAAAGGTCTCTGTGCAGGCTTAGCTGCAGTTCAGCAACAGCAAACGTCTGCCCTACTGTTCCAATGGGCTTGTACTACAACATATTTGTCAATCTGCAAAATCTTTTGTCCTCCAGGACATCAGGAAAAGAAGAAACATGACTTAAATGCAGTAGAAGCCTGGATGTGAGATTATCTGGCTGTATTAAAAATTAATTCTGAAAGTTAGTTTTGGAGTAATGAAAGGTGGAGTTAGCAATAAATGCTTTGCATCCTGATTAGAGTAAATTTGAATTAATTTCTTTGTAGCCAGATGATGTAGCAGAATCTAATTGTGTGAGTATTCTGTTCATGAACTGAGGATTCCCAAGCAATGGCGTTTGACAAACTCAACCATCAGGTGCTTGGCAAATTTTAAATCATACTCCATTTTTTTATTTTTTTTGTTACTGTCATGCAGGCAAGGTCATTTGTGGCATTTTGAATGAAAAGATTATTCTAAACTATTTCATTTTACAGTAAAGAACTTAAAATTTAGCTTATCAGGATACATTAAAATATCATCTGTATGGGGAAAAGCAGCCAAGTATTTGACACATATAAAACTCTCCCTTCTTGGACAGAAATAATCAACAAAACTGTGTTTGTCCATAGAAGTAGATTTAAAAAGAGCAACCAAATAACAATGAAATTGAAACAACTTCAGTGAAAACCTGAATTCCCAAGGTTCACTTTCTAACCTGTGAGGGAAACGGTGTGGAGAATCTGTGGCTGAAGAGCTTCCAAATGGCTGCATAGTGCTCTGACTTTCAGACAGCTGCCAGGCACTAAACTTCTCTAGCAAAATTGCTAGCAAATTGTGGCAAGTTGGAAGTGGAGCTAAATGGTAAAATATGTGAATATTTTTGTTGCCACTTCGAAGGACCAGCTTTGTCCACTATAGAAAGCCTGTGTCCTCAGAAACATGTAAATTAAGATTTGATTGAAGGTCTTAACATCAAATGAAGGTTGTGGAATAGTAAATGGCAGTCATCATAGTCTTTGAATGTCTGGGCTGTATCTGGGATATCAAGTAAAGAAAGATCTAGCATTAGGGCTTCAGGGCTCAGCTTGGAGAGTTCCAAGAGTTTTCAGTGAAAAAAAATTAATGATCTTCTTTCTTATGCCAGTGTAATCACATCTGAGTGAGTTATAGCACCTTATCCCATGAGTTGATGCAGGTCATTATGCACTTGTGAGGTTTGCTGAGCACTTGTTAAATATGCAGGGAGCACAGCACATGGGTAACTCCTGTCACTGTGTGACTTCTATTCACTTTTTCATCCCAAAAATTCTATAGTTGTCAATTTTATGTGATTGTTAAGGCTCAGAAATCTTACCAGAATAAGATGAAGGGCTTTGGCATAATCATTGCTTGTCTCTATTTAATGACCCTGCAGGTCTGGTGCAGCACTCTTACTGCTGCTACCTGTTCCAAAACACAACTTGGTGCATGGTCATGGTCATGCTGGAAGGTGTGACCTCCAGAATATCAGTTCCTGCAGCTGCTGGCCTTGTGCAGAGGGAGTCAAGGAGTTTGCTGGGCTCCCTCATTAGGGGCTGTATGTGTGTGGATGCTCAAGCTTTTCATGACAGATTATAAAAGAAACTGATTCTTTGGAAATGTAAGCCTAAACTTTTCAGTACCCAAGAGGGTATTGTATTAGGTCACCTCTGACTGATAGCTCATAGCTAATTCTGAAGAAACCTTCATGGCTTAAGCAGGGATATGGAAAAGCAGGTTCTCTGCTGAGGCATGACCACTACTCTGTATCGTGATAGTGAGGGTCAAAAGACTGCCTTAACCCTCAGGAGGAGCCTACCCTGGAGGCTAAATCCAGGAGATTAAATCCTTGTACTGCTTTGCAGGAATTTCCACTGCCTGTCAAGAAGTTTCCCAAATCTATTACGCATATCTGATTTGACATTCTCTCTTCAAACTTGTCCTTCTTATCTCTAGCAGAACTCAAAAGGTTACACAAAAAAAATCAGAATTACAAATGCTCCCATGTTAAATGTAAGATAATGTAAAATATCTTATGGAAAAGACAGTGCTTTATCTATATCATGCATTCATGTGTCAAGATAATGGAAGGCTGTATGTGGCATGTTAAGGTGTTCTTAGCCAGGAAGGTTAAAGTCATGTGGTGGATCATGGTTGCAATGTGTTTCTCTGGAAGAAGTGGTATTTTATAACAGAGAACAGAATGCAGAGGGAGCCATGTGAAATAACCAGTGGCCTGGTGGCTCAGATGGTCCCTGATGGTGTGAGGAATGAAAATCAGAGCAGACAGATTCTGGTGTCCAAGAGGAGCAGCTGGCTTATTTTCAAACCTTTGTAGGCAAAATTTTTGTCGAACCTCCATTTAACCTGACTTCTTGTTTAACCCAAGTTCATGTTCGCACGCTCTTTCCCTATAATACGCCTGATCATCTCTTTACTTAAGGAACACAACAACAATGACTCATTCCTTGTGATGCAGCTGGAGTCCCAGTAACCATATTACCAGGAAAATACTTAAAAATCCAAGGGAATTACATTAAAGTCCAACAAGATAACTGTTTTAATCTGTTTGCTTCCATAGCAGTCCATACAGTAACTAAAAATTATCACTCTGACCCAAAACATTTGGGTTTCATGATATTAAACTCTTGGTGTTCTCTAACTCCCAGAACTATTTCAATGAAATGAAGGTGTTTCTTTCCGGAGGAACATAAACTAAAAGCAGGTAGATAGTGCTGTCAGGAGCAGTGTGACTGAGCTTTAATGCACTAGCAGCTCTTGCTTTTTTTCTCTTGTATTTGAGCTTTCCAAGAGGACAGTGAGTGGGAGGGATACCCATGCACTTTCCAGTATTTTTATGCAGTCTAGAAAGCTTAGACTTACCAAGGAAATCAGTGACGACAACTGAACATGGTCTGAAAACTGAAGGGGACTGTTGCAGCTTCCTCAGGGATCTCTTTTGTTCCGTAAAACCAGTGATTCCTTCAGCACAAGGGCTCTCAAGCAGTTTAGGTCCTGTTTTCATCATGCTGGCGACTGAGCAGCACTCTTTCCAATCCCATGAAACTCCCCATTCTTCTCCTTAGCAATGTTGCCACAATTTGCCTGGCACTAGAATTAACCTGTATTGTACCCAAAGGTTTTTTTCATGTTTTCTGGCTCTGAGAGCTTGGAGTTGCTCAGATGAGACTCTGAAACCTGCACAGGCTTCAAGTCTGACAGGGTTCAGTACAGGCTCTCAAGTGCTGATACTGAGTGACTGTGCAGTGATGTTAGAGCTATTGTGTATGTTGTTTCTGAGTGAATGAGACAAACCACGTTCCTATCAACAACCTCATTTCTCTCTTCTTTTAAAAGTTATGAGCATATAAGGCAACTCCATCTGTGAACTTCTCACAGAATTTTTACAAAGTGTATATAATAAATTATCTGCTTCCTGCTTCAGAGAAAAGAGAAGTAACTGAGCAAGTGAAAGTAATCAAGCAGAGGCTGGTCAGTGGCTGTTAGCAGAGAAGTGGGCTTTCTTAATGAAGAACTTTTCAACCAAGAAATGATGGTTTTTCTGTAATTTCAGTTCTCTGAGCTGTTTCTATATATTAATTTTCCAGCGCTGGAAAGCAGGTTTTATGTCTGTGACTTAGAGGTTTACAAGCTATCTAATACTTATATAGATACACAAATAAATGAAATTAATTGCAAATAATTTTAAGATCATTCACATTAAATGCTTCTCTTCAAGCCAGCCTGTGGCAAAAGGTTTTTGCTGCCATTGAGAAGATTTTGCTTGTCCCTGAGCTCTGCAGCCTGAAAAGAAAAATTAAAGATCTACTAATTTCTTTCCACTGCTTTCAATCATCAATTAAACTGAAAACAAGGGCTATGAATTATGGTGACCTTTGCAATAATTTATCATTTGTGGAATAGAAATGTAATGCTGTGAAAACACTGTGAATAATAAAAATATATTAATAACTTTCTCGGAAACCAGCAAGCAAAGTGTAAATTGCTTTCTGCTTGGTATCAAATTTTCATGTAAGGTACTGTATCATGGAAATTTTCAGTCTTGTTAAGATTCAGATGACCTAAAAATAATGCTACCCCTTTACCTCTGTACTTTTTGTCATCTCAGCTGAAAAATGTGATTCTACTAGATTTAATCAGCATTGTATAATGACTTCCACAGAAAATAGAGCCTGTTGGTTTTCCCTTGTTGGCCTCTAAAATGTGTAAGGAACAATGGGTCAATTTGTTGGACCAAGAAATTGCTAAAAATGTAACAACCACAAAAAAACACCTTTTGGTGGCACACACATTTTCTGTTTAATGGAATTCATATTTTATAGCTCTTCAACTAGGTTTTTACAACAAACACTGAAGGAACTGCAGCACGCATATAAATTTTCAGACCATCATTTTGTAGACCAAAGATCTTCCTTAGTTCATGAGGCAGCTATACCATTTCATGAACCTGATTAAAATTTCCCCCCCAGAATTGTCCTTTTGGTGAGAGCACAGTGAATTCTTCATGGCTCTTTGGCCTCTCTTTACCTCAAAGATGCCAAGAAACAACCAGTGAAGATGTGTTTCTTTTGTGCTAGTTGCATGTTTGCTAGAAATGCAGTGGAGAGCAGATAGGTACCAATTATCTGTGTGGGATATGGAATTCTGCACATCACTGATCTGTGCTAAACACTCAAGCATGGCCTTGAGGTGCAGAGCTTTGGGTCCTGCAAACAATTCCCCATTTTCCTGATTCCCAAGGACATAACGAGAAAGTTGCTTTTATGACCACTTGAAAGCCCTAGATACCAGGTGACACTAAGCTTCTATTTAGTCCTTCTTCATCCCTGGATATGCAATAGCTTAAACTTCATCTAATTTTGATAGAAGAAGATTTAAAAATCTCCCTCACACTGGATCTTTTCCCTTGCCTCCTCTTCTCAACTCATGGTGGAAGATGGAGTGGAGATCCTTAGTCACTACTTCAACCATTGAATTACTTTTTTGTCAGTGATTTTTTTTTTCTAGGATAAAGAGCTGTTTCCTCACCAAAGACACCATATTTATCACAGTTCTGCAAAACTCATTGCTCTTCAGCAGCTCACAGACAAAACAGGTAAACAGCATAAAAATCCTGAATTTTAGTATTTGTTCATCTGTCCTTTGTGCCTTCTTTGATTTGATGCTATCTAAATGCAAAGACAATTTTGCAGTTCTTCAGCAGCAATGGTGGGCAAACAGAAACAGGCAAACATGTCTGACAACTGTCCATCCATGTTAACAGTACAGAGAGCAAACAGCTTTCAAACTCAGCTTCCAACTCCCTGAGAGTTTGACATGAGGATTCAGAGGGCCCGTTTGCTTCCCTATATTTTAATTCCTGCTGTTGAGATGGCACTTTGCACTGTGGATGCCAACTTTGGTGTTTGTATGTCATTCATAGTTCCCCAAGGGGAAGCTCACAGGGGGGCTGCATCCAGATGGGCCTGCCAAGTAATCCTAGCTACTCAGCAGGGTGCCACCTTCTGTGAAGTGACAAGGACCTAAAGAGATGAAGAGGGAAAGCAGTGTGAGTCCATCCCAGGAGGTGAAGATGCAAGTCCTTTTCTCTGTTTAAATTGTCCTTGAAGGGAAAGTGCAGATGAAGCTGCACCATGAAGCAGATGTTTGGATCGTGGTGTCAGATGAACGCTGCTCCTTTTAAGGTCAGCATTACCTCTTGACACAGCCTGAAGGTGCATGTAGCTGTCAATTGTTTTGAAAATTTGTTCTGCTTCAGTGAATTGGAGAAATTCCTTGTTCTAGCAAAGTCCCAAAATAACAGATGGCTCATATGTCAGGCATCAGCAAATCCTAAAGTTGTGGGCATGACCCCTGTCCATGTCCTGTTTAAAAATCTGCCTGTCGTCCGGATTAGCGTTTTCTGTAACAAGACCAAAAGTGTAAGTTCTGCTCATTTATAATGTACTGTTGTTGGACTTTAAAGCTGTCTTCCCCAAAAGTAATGGAAATTTAGTGTTCCTCATTATGGTTTGGAAAACATTCATGCTGAGAAATTGTAACTTCCTGAGTGCTCAGTTAATGAGGCTGGGCAAAGCTAAACTGTGTTTTCTTTAAGCATTTGAGCCTTCATCATCCATATAAGTGAAAGTGCTGTAAGTGATTTTGGGTGACAGCGAGATTAAGGGAATATGTCTTGACATCTTGTTAGACTGCTATGAACGTGTATTTCCTATTTTTATTGGGTCAGCATAGAGGATGACACGTATTGTGATCAAAATTTAACAGGTCCTGCTGGTATTAGGATAACTTGTGGTCAAAACTAGGTCAGGGGTTTTTTTTGCTGTTTTCTTTTGTTTTTGTAAGTGTCTGCAGCCCTGTACATCATGAACTTTTTGATGGTTATCGGCATGAAACTGCACTTAGCAATAGTATTTTCACCAGTTTTCATTAACGTTTCACACTCATCAGCATTTCTAAAGAGAGTGTTAAGGCTTTATGACTGAATATGAGAGCAATAATACTCAAGAAAGAACAGCCTTTCTAAAGTGGCAGGAGTCGGGTGGACATTATACCTTGTGTTTATATAGCATCTCCTAACCAGGGTGTTCCATGAGAGTTGGGGAACTTTTTGAGCTGTTTTATTTGCCACTGCTTCTTCATCATGAGTCACTCCAGCTGGTTATCAGCACTCAGCCCTGCTACACAGCAGTCAAAGCCAGGGAATGGAGCCAGGCTTCCCATGCTGAGGACGCTTCCCAGCTATCTAGCCAAGGAGTAAAGTAACTGTGAAATATGCTGACAAAGCAGACTGGAAGCAAGGTAGATTAATAGGGGTTAATGCCATAGCTGATAGCTGAGAGAAGCACAAAGAATTTTATATCACTCGTGGAGCTATTGGCACTGCTTCTTTCAATACAGATTTTTCTCTCATAATCCCATGTTCTGACATGCTGGCTTGATGTATCATCTCAATAATGTGGGAAGACTGGGGAAATTCAGTGAAATGGCTATATTTCAGTAGAGTGTCTGTCAAGGGAAGGATGTCAGTCAATCACAGGCTGGAAAAAGCAAACAATGTCTTATCTCTGTGTGAAACTGAAATTATTAATGTCCCTGTGTGCAGACCTGTGCCTCCATTTTCAGGCACTTTACTCCCTTGAGCAGCCACATATTTAACCTGCGTTAAGTGCAAGTGTAAATCCTGATGTATTTCACAGTGGAGAGCCCTTTCCCACAGAAAGGAAGAGATGAGGTGAGGTGAAACAATAACTTCAGGTGAAACTTCAGTTACTGCCTGAGATCTGCTGTACCGATAAAGAAATTAAAATGATGCCATTGAATTAATAGTTTATACACAAGGAATGAGTTCAGGAGATTGCTGTGGCTATGAAAAAAGTCTTAAAACCATTCATTTAAATGTTTTGATTAATGGTTCTGCTGAAGCACTAATTCATGAGATGACCATTGTTCTGAAGTGAATCAGAACACTTTTCACTTAGAAGAGGTGCCAGGAATGTCTCAGTTAACTTATTTGTCATTGATATCTGATGTAAGAAGTATTTCTTGTTGTAGCAGTAATGGTGATTTGGAGTCATACTGATTGCTAGTGGGGATAACCAAAAATTTTTGAGATAGCCCAGCATCTGAATGAAGGTAGCCAGTATCCTTTCTCACCTTATATTATTCTTATTATTCTTTGCATGACTGATATCAAACCCATCATATTCACCTAGTCTATGCAAATTTATCAAGAATGAATATGTATGTAAGGTTGCTTTCCTCTTTGTGACGGTCTCATTCTGGCACAGTCAGAGCACATTAACACAGCAGTGTGAGAAGGCAGCAGTGGTAACACTGGTTTGCGTCTATTCCATGAGTGGTAGCATCTGTTTGATGATTAGCTAAAGGATTTTGGCTGTCAGAGCTGTCAATCTGTCACCTTTGATGAGCACTAAAATAAACCTGTTCTACCAGTAACTGTTAATTTTTTACCCTGCTTTTGATTTGTTTGACTCTTTGTGTCCTTGCCGATAACTACTAGAAAGGCTAATGCATTATAAACTCTGAAAAGTGAAGCAAGTGGCTGTCATTTTTTGCACAACAGATGTTCCTGATCAGGAATCAGAGAAAGGATCTCATCACTCTTCCTCTGAGCAATTTAATTTGTCTGTTCCATGGCACACCAGCCACCTCCTATCTTGTGACTGATGTGCCCAAGTCCTACTTCATTTCGGGATCAGTTCCTTTAATCTTACAGAATTATTAAGTTTTTTTTCTTTGCCAGGGCAAAGAGAGTGGAAAAAAGGAAATTACTTCATTGCTTACATTGTCACCAATGATGCACCATAATGAAAAATAACAAAGGCCTATTTCAAAAATAGGAAACCCAAGTACTACATCTTAAGAGAACTAGAAAGTAATCTATGAGCATGTTTTTTAAAGAAATAGCAATATAGATTTAATGATGTTTCTTTAGAAGTTTTAAGACTCAGAGGTAGGAATAAACTATGTATAACCCATTGGATTCTTGTGATGCGACTTAGCAGGAGGGAAAAATCTACATATTTTTAAGGAAAGCTGTTGCTGTGGATCCAGTTCTCCACCCCTTAATCATGCAAATTGTCTGAAATGAGTAATTACCGGTGGTGTTACTCTCTTTTCCACTTAGTTTGATGAAATTTTATCACTCTACTGCTGTTTCGTAGTAATGGATGGGTACTGCTGGAGATGTAAATTCTGTAGTTATTCAATAGTTTATTTCCCAGTTATTCTGCTAAAGACTTGCTGGAAGGGAGGGGCAAGGGGAGGTGGTCTTATCTTGTGCTTGTGGTCAGCCCAGCACAGAAAGGGCAGCTGCTGCTGACAGTACAAACAGGACTGTCCGTGGCCACAGTCCCAGCTGTCAGTCCTGATAAATGAGCAAAGTGTATTTGTATTTGTGGTTGTCCATCACTGGTAGAAAAAGAAGCCACTCATGTGACCTCTTTTCCATTTGACAGGTTGACAGGACAGAAGTGATTCGAACCTGTATAAATCCTGTCTTCTCCAAGCTGTTCACAGTGGACTTCTACTTTGAAGAGGTGCAGCGACTGCGGTTTGAAGTCCATGACATTAGCAGCAATCACAATGGGCTGAAGGAGGCAGATTTCCTCGGTGGCATGGAGTGCACTCTTGGACAAGTAAGTGTCAGTGCCATTTCCCCCCTTATTGCTCATTTTTGTATATATAGGAAATAGGTTCTTTGTCCAGTGACTGATGGGTGATTTGTCATTCATGGCAAAGTTCCTAATGGGTGCTTTGAATGGGATAGTTGAGAACTTGTGCTGGTTTGTTTTACTGCTGTAGTACAGCTTCAAGTCAGCTAGTGCTTATAGGAGATGGAAGATCAGTGATTGGCCTTGGACACTGAAAGGCCATGCTCATTAGAACAGCGTTGGAAAATAGACTGATTTCAAAGAAAGTTACTGTTCCTAACATTGCATGGGATTTAAAACAAGTTCCAAGTCAAAGAAACACCTAAAATATACTTTATTCGCATAGGGTAGTGCCCGGTGATGTGGCAAATAGAGAGATAGGGTTGGATTCATCTCCCTGACTCTCAGTCATCCAAAAGTTAGGTGTCTAGACTAAGTTACTCCTCTGATTTCCATCTTTAGTTCAGTGGAGAGAAACAGACAGTTCCAACCATTGATTCATTCTGCCTGAGACACCTATCAGAGATTAGGATAAATTGTCTTCTGAAGATACCTGTCTTTCCTCCTCAGTTGTCAAGAGAGCCAAGACAGCTGGCTTAGGGGAGATACTTAACTTTTTGGATTACTAAATTTAAGGGTGGTGAGTCCTACCCACAAAATGGATATCTAGGTGTCATCATAGCCAACTTTGTGGTGAATTCCCATACTGCTGACTGTGGCACACTACAGCATCCCAGGCATCACTATTTATTTCAGACTGGCAGTGTTTTTGTCATGCAGGGTTTCATAGCCCAGATTTCTGCTCTGTCCATAATGGAAATGTCAAGTTTCACTGAGCTGAGTATAAATTTGTTCTCCATGCTGTGGTAACTTGTGTGCCAAGTGCAGGAAGTGCTTTTGTTTAGATTAGCCTTTGCAGTGCTTCCACCTTTGTTTGTATTATGAACAGGATAGCGTGTCATGGAAGATGCTGGAAAGCTTTGGTTCCCTTTTCTCACCTTTTGTGGCTCCTCCCTCAGCCCCACCACACAGGAATCACTTTGATTTTCTTTCCACAGCTATTAGGCCAAACATACTGGATGAGGAAAAGTCCCCTCAGCAAGAGAAATAATATGAAATATATGCATTTACTAAATTGAAAGCTCAAAATAAAGATGTTGGTATTTAGGATATTTACAGTGCACTATAAAGTCTGTTCCTTTTGACAGAATTCATATAGCCTTAATCAATGAAAATAAGCTATCCTATAGCACTAAGAAGAATGGAAAACAAAGCAAAATGTTATTATAATGTTCTTCTTGCTTAATTGGCTTGAAAAAGAAGGGGGGAAAAATGTCACTGCTGCTGCCTGTAGCATAAATGTCTTTATAATGATTTGATCTCTATAAATAGCACACAGCTGGGTTGTTTGCAGTGTAATTTTAATAGTAACCAAGAAAAAATAACAGTGTGAATTCTGTTCACAGTAATGTAGCCTGGAAGACTCTGATCTGATATTTAAACTTTTTTTGGTGGTGTTCCTTCCTGCCCTTTTCTAGTTTTTTAACTTTATAGAATATAAAACTGATTTAGGAAACTCCAGAATAGTAGCACTGGAATTGTCATCCAAGCCAGGCCTTTGTGAAGACTCCAAAGTTGAAAATCCTACAGGCTGTACATATGGAGCTTACACTCTTGCTTAGCTGTATGGTGTAATTGCAGCATTCTTTTAATGATGACAATAGACCCATGGCTTTTCTTGAGACAATTTTGACATGAATTTGTTGTCTACATCACTTTAATGCCTGAATAAAACAGAATTTTGAGTGAGAGTGTGTCTGCCTTCCAACTCACTTTCCCGGTGCAAGTAGGTCTTACTGAGACATCCAGGAAGGCTTTAGAGTTTTAGGCATAGTCTGAAAGACTGATGCTTTTCCCACCCCCATAAAAGTGCCAACTTCTGTTGCTCTCTTCTAGGTAATAGTTGATCTCTAAAAGATTCACTGCTATCTGTACCTCTTTGTAGATCATCACTTACATGTGTGGTAAACCTGCATGTTTACCCAAATCATGTAATACTTCTATCAAAAGCAAAATGAGTATGGATAATAAGTGCTGGAAAAGACAATAGCATGGTTATGCAGTAAGTTCAGAGAGAGGAATGAATTTTATTTTATTTATTCTGATCTCAGTCTTACATGTAGCCTACCCAATAGGTACAAGTTTGTCAGAAACCTTTGGAAAGTTTCAGTAATCTTCTTCCAAGTGCTCTAATAAATTTGTGTTCCGTGAGAGTGATGAGGGCAGTGACTTACAGGCTGTAAGATCCTGAGCCATATACTGTCTAGAGACATCCCACTGGATTTTCAGGGAGATTTATTTCTACTGCTCTTGCCAGGACAAGTAAATCCTGTGCCTCTACTGGTAAAATACTCTGGTTAGCAGCATCCTGGCATGCAGTCAGTAACACCTGGATGTAAAGAGCAGTTTCATCAACAGGAATTTCTTATGCCACAGCATATAAACGTGGTAGAACAAATTGTTGTGGATAGACCCCTGATAAATGTAATTACATTAATGTCAGCATGCTAAATAGAGGCATTTCCTCACATTGATTTGTTTTGTCCATCACACTCAAAAGTTTCCCTTCCAAACAAAACAATAGCAGATTATCTCTTGAAGCGTTTGACAGGAGCAGGCTTAGTGTGAAGTGATTAGGAGGGATTTTTTTGTGTGTGTGTGTTTTTAAGAACTTCTACTTTTACTGTTCCTTCTACTCAGAAAGGCTCTTTCTACGTTCCAGTTTCCCAGCTTCTTGAGTGTCCTGGAAATATGCAGAATATTAACAAACATGTTCTCTACAGTCAGAATGATAACCAGATCAAGCAAACTCTAAAATAATAGAGAAGATAGGAACGATGAAAGTGCAAACTAATTTATCTCAGCAGCATAATCTTAAAACATGGTCTGCAATTACACATTGTTTATAAAATGGAGTTTCTTAAGGGGCTTTACATCAAGAGAATGTACCATACTCCAAGCAATTAAGTTGTTTATGTTGTATTGTTTAAATAAAGTGACATTGTTAAATGGTAGGTTAAGGTGCTAAGGTGCTATAACTAAAAACTATAATTTAAAAAAATATGTTATTATTTTTAATTTTGCATTTAATTTCCAATTAAATGCATAAAGCTAATATCTAATAATACCAGGGTTTAACAAGTTTTACAGCCATATGGTAGCTATTTAATCAAGAAAACTGTACCATATTTTGCTTGTAACCTCACAAAGATTATTCTTGATTGGGAGCATATTTGGGAAATTAGATTCATCGAATCCCAGCAGGGTTTGGTTGGAAGCATCCTTGAAGACTGTCTAATTCCCCTGCCATGGGCAGGGACACCTTCCACTAGACCAGATTGCTCCAAGCCTCATCCAGCCTGGCATTGAACACTTCCAGCAGTGGGGCACCCATAACTCCTCTGGGCAACCTGTTTAGTGCCTCACTACCCCCATAGTGAAATTACTCCCTAATACCTAGTGTAAATCTATCCTCTTTCAGTTTAAAGATATCAGCCCTTGTCCTGTCACTCCATGCCCTTTTAAAATGTCCCTCTGCACCTCTCTTGTAGCCCCGTTTAGGTACGGGAAGGTGCTGTAAGCTCTCCTCAGAACCTTTTCCTCTCCAGGCTGAGCAACCCCAGCTCTCTCAGCCTGTCTCCATAAGGAGAGGTGTTCCACCCCTCTGACCCCCTCTTCATGGCCCTCCTCTGAAGTGCCAAAACTGGATGGATTGCTCTGGGTGGTGTCTCTGGAGCAAATCCTTAGTGGGGCTTACTTGAAGTACCACAGGAGGAAGTGACACAGACATTTGGGAATGTGTGCTCTTCCTGTCCATAACTTAAAATAATTTAAGTGAGGAGGGATCCCTGGTGTCTCCAATTCAATCTGCTGCTCAAAACAGGTTAGAACACTGGCTTAGGGGCTTGTCAAGTCCAGTGTTGAATGTCTCCAAGGATGGAGTTATCACAGCCTCTCTGGGCTTTGTCCCAGTGTTTGACACCCTCACAGTAGTGATGGCTTCCTGAGCATAAGCAGAAGCATAATGAGCTCTTACTCCTATATCATGTGGAGACATTTACAAATACTTTTAGTAGCCTTCAAGTGGCAAAAGAAAGCCTGAATTTGCAATGTAAAAATAACTAGAGCAGGGATGGCTTAGTTTTATCTGGTCTTGTTTAGGCAGCCTTCTTGAGCTGCTGCTGTAAATTTGCCCTAAAACCAGCTCTCATTGTTTAGAGTAGGACTATTGGGGTAGAGCAGTGGTTTGGCATTGTGCTATTTTCAAATTTGGGATTCCATCTTGTTTAGTTTCTTTCAATTTATCGAACTGTTAAAATATTGTTACTCCCTTATTAGCTCAACCAGCAGCAGAAGAAAACTGCAGAGATGTAAATCTTTTCCTGTCAAGAACATTTTCAAATATTATTCTGAGATTTAATATTACCCATACACACATTTGTGTACAAATTGGATTGAAAATCTTCCTTCTCAGTAATGAGTATAATTGTTTCTCGTGTGTTTTTCATAATATATGCCATTAGAAGATTATGCACTTGAAAAAGCTGTCTGATTATTAGTTCAATTGCAGCCATTGCAAATCCCCTTGCTCTTGAATTAGAGAAAGGCTAAAAGAGTCATGATTGCACCTGAATTAATTAAACTGAAACAGTTTGCATGAGATTATTTGTTTAATAGACTGTTGACTGCTTCTGTGATGCAGAAGACATAGGACTAGCTTTTTTCAAGGTATTTGAATTCCTAAATCTCATTAGATGTCTGTGTGCCTCCTTAGGTATCTAGGTACCTTTAAATACTTGGCCTTTGATCTCCTCCAAATGAAGTTGCTCAATTCATTAGTGGGATGAATAATGTGCTTTATTAGATGTGAATGTCATTTTCTACCAGCGCTGACTCAGAGCAGAAGCAAATAATGAACACAGCCCTCTCCCTAACTTTGCCTAACCCTTTCAGAACCTCTGTTACCTCCAGGAAACTCTTGGTTTGCCATTGCAGCATGATTTCTGAAGCTGTAAGATTTTCTAGATGAATCTTGCCATAGTTAATAGAATTTCTTGTACAGTTTGTACTGCTTTGTTTTCACATGCTTTATCTTTTTGTATGAATTACTGTAGCAGTCTTTAGAAAAGAAATTTAAGTTTAGTTTGCTATTATAATGAATTATTATTATGGCTAATTCTAAAAGGACTGCTACTCTACACACTAATTAAATTCAAAGACCTTTTAGGCTATTGATATTTCCTGTAATAACATTATGCCTCTTGTGATAGGCATCTTTTTTCTCAGTGTTCTGTTTTGATTGACTATTTTCAGGCACAGGTTTTTAACAAAGACAGGGGGAGGTATAATTCAGCTGTAAATAGACTCTGATCTGAACAATACTATACCAAACAAAAGAAATCTTGAAAAGTGATGAGTATGGTACAGAAAGAATCATATGTACAGAGAGGATGATTATAGCACTAAAACTGGCTCTATGAAGGAAAAGGAATTCTGTGACCAGTTAGAGAGAATGAAGCTTTCTTCACTGTGGACCTATTCATCTGAACTTGATCACTTACTTGAAGGGATTTCTCGGTATCTGTGACCCATTCCCCAAACCTTTTTTTCCCATTAGAGTGGAGTACAGTCACTGACATTTCCATAATATCTGGTCTCTCTTCATGTTGCAATGTAGCATGTTAGGTGCATCTGCAACTATGTGCCATCATTCATGAAAACTACTTGGTGGGTTCAAAAACAGCTGGGGGATAGAAAGCAAGATAAACACAAGCATATCAGAGTTGTATAAACCTTGTCTTGTCACAAACCAGGCCAAGGAGGAATGTGAGGAAGGAGAGAGTTTTACACGGTGAGGCAGGGCTACTTCTGTTGCCTGTGCTTAAAATTGGTCTTTCATTCTATACAGGTGGAATGTCATTAAGGTCTGACACTGTATTTGTGGGTGTTTAGAGACTTACAGTATCTGACTCGAATGGATTATAGTAAGAGTGCACTAGTATTTTAATTTACAAGCTTCAGAATATATTTTACGAATGTTAAATCTCCAATCATTTGTCTAGTCACTCTGATTGCATCATTCCACTTACAGCAATAGCATTGTAAGTATTGCTGTCCTTCATTTGGGAGACTCTGTACAGGGAAAAAGATGCTTTAAAGGTTGTACCTTTGTGCTAGAAGGAAAGAGCTTAAGAGAGCATGTAGCAAAACTGGCAAATACTTGTGACATGGTTATGTCTCAAGTTTTGCGTACCACAGAATCCTTCTCTTGCTGTTTGTCGAGGATTGAAAGGATTTTGTGAATTCAGTCAAGTAATTTTGATTGTATATGTTAAAATCCCCACCCAAACTTGACAAGATAGCAGTTGCTTTGCCTATTAATCTGTTATCATCTCAACCCGTAGGTTTTTATCACTTTTACTCTTCTGATTCTCTCTTGTACCTTACTGGGCTGGAGTAAAGTAGTGACTGTGTGGGTCTTAGCTGCTGGCTAGGGTAAAACCACAACATAAGGCTTGGTGCAAGATTTTATATATTTTTTTTTAAAGAGTATGATTGCTACTTTTCTTTCCTTGATATATGAACATGGTTCTAGAGGATGCTGTTAGAAAAACACTGTTTCTATATGTACCACTACTGTTTGGTGGGAAATCGCTTCTCCAGCTTGAGGTGTGTTTACCACCAAGGGCTCTGCACTTAAATATATTTGATAATGAAGATTCAGTCTGTGCAAGAGGCATTTGGATAAAGGGAAAAATGCTACTAAACTGTGACTAGGTGCTCTTTGCAGTTCTGAAAAGAGTTAGGTTGGCTGAAGAAAGTTGAGCTACTATGAAAGTCCATATAACTGGAATAACACATCTGGGAGAAGAATTAACACAGAAGTACTAGGAAGTGAAAGTTATTTCTCTGGCTATCCCTGCTAGCAAGGAAGAGATACAAAGACTTCTTCAAGTTGTGTACTGATGTGATTGAGGGAAAATTGTGTTTAATATGTCTGTATAAACAACTAAATTTGGAGTTCCTGTAAGGAAGTTCAATATGCAGAAGAGGACAGTCCAAAAAAAGAATTTCAGATACGACCTCTGGCACAGGGTGTTACCTTGCAAGGCTGAATCAATGCTGTTGAAATAACTTGTTAAAAAAGCCATATTGAAAACTTGTTGTTGGCTTGATTTATGAACATTGGGAATTCTGAATTATATTATTGAAAGTTATCCGTATATTTGGTTAAGAAGGGATCAACTAGAGAAAGACATTTTAAAAGTTTCTTCAACAAGCCAGGTAAAATAATTATAAAATAATTATAGTTATTATATAAATATATAAAACAAAATATATTATATTAAATATATTATATAAATATATTACATAAATAATTTTATTTCACAACTCATCTTACACAGTGCTGATTAGTCACGACTCAGGCACAGGAGAGAGGAAACCTTTGTCAGAGTCCTTGTCTCTGAGTGACTGCTGAGCAATGCCCAGTGCACAGCTGGTGTCAGAGCCTTGGTGCTTTTATCAAGAGTCTTGCATCTGTTCATACTTAAAAAAAAAAAGTGCAAAGCCTCTTTTGGCTATTCTAAACTGGAAATAGGATCAAATGGAGATGTAGTCCAGATTTCTCTACAACAATATTGAGCATCTGTCCTTAACCTATAAGGGCTTGTTTATGTATGTAATAAGGAAAATTAAGATCATCTTCAAGGGAATTTCTCACTCCCATCCTACCACAGGGCTGACATCCCTTATCACTGCAGACCAGAAATCTAGCTGAGATGATGTTATGTTGAGATGACTGCATATCTGATAAATAGGAATAACTTCATGTGCATATCCTCCCTCTCAGAAGCAGGGCAATCGTTTTTACATTCTTATTTCCATCTTGTGCAAACATATTAGTTTTTGACATTTTTGTTGGACATGTGGTGCTCTCAGGCCAAGACTGGGTAGTAGTTTGTATGTAGCTGAAAATGAACCTGACTTCTCTCAGTCTCACCTTTTATATCTCTGAGGTGGGGTCCTTGTATGAGCTCCCTACACTGAGCATTAAAAATTATTGTTGTTGTTTGTTTAACCCCAGCTGGCAACTAAAGCACCATGCAGCTGCTTGCTTTACACCCCTTTGCCCTGTGCCTGCCACAGTGGGGAGCAAAATTAGAAAGAAAAGGTGAACTTCATGGCTTGAGATAAAAACAGTTTAATAACTAAAACAAAATGAAATTTTATTATTATTATAACAAGAAGAAAAGGAGAGAGAAAGATAAAAATAAAACCCAAGAGAAAGAAGTGATTCACAGTACAATCATTTACATGCTGACTGATACCCAGCCCATCCCTTAGCAGCAATCAGCAGCTCTCAGCCAATTCTCCCCAGTTTATATACTTAACATAGTAGTCTGTGCTATGAAACATCTTTTTGGCTAGTTCAGGTAAGTTACCCTGGCTGTCTTCCCTTCTGGCTTTTTGTGCACCTCTTCTCTGGGAAACTGAAAAATCCTTGATACGGAGTAAGCACTACTGAGCAACCACCACAACATCAGTGTGTTATCAACATTATTCTCGTACTAAATCTGAAACACAGCACTGTACCAGCTACTAAGAAGAAAATTAACTCTATTCCAGTATGAACGAGGGCTGTTTTCTACATCCATTTGCTGACTGGTATGTCATGTTTCTAATAAAATGTTTGTGAAAATGTATGTTCTGAAAATGTAATGAGGTTTTCTAGGGCTGAACTGGAACTTGTGTTCTGGAAAGAAGAGAAACATTTACTTTCTGCATTTCTTCACATCAGTTTTGGACAATCCCCCCCCCTTTTTTTTTTTTTTTTCTGAAGCAGAAGTTTTAAATTGTAAGGTTTTGAAGTCAGAGTCAAGCCAAAGACTACTGACAAATGAAAGACCTCTAGTGAATTATCTTCTTGTAAGACATTTTGCCAGTTCAGCTGTCTCTCTAACTCTGAACTAAGTCTAATGCTTGCTAGTCCCTCAAGTTATCATTGTCCAGGACTTGCTGTCTGAAAATCAGGTCAACAATTGCTTTGTATAATAATGTTCAGAAAAATATTTGCATTGAGACATTAACAAAAATATGATAGGTAATTGATGGCAGGTTCCATAGAAGTGGTTCTTTAAACCAGTGAATGAACAAAAAAGTCTATTTGCTGCTATGGAAATCAGACTCCTTTACAGTTATTGCAATTACAATTGCAATTTGAGGCAACAATGTTGGCACATTGTTGCCAGATGGAGGATTGGTATTAGTGGCCCCTTAATTAACAACTGGTAAACACTTGCACCCAAATACGCATATTTACATACTCACAGTGCTTACTGTGTCAGAACGATGCTTCTGGCTTAGAGAGTGAGCGTTATTAATGCAGCCTGCTAATGAGAACGTCAGAATAAATTATCCTTTCTGGAACTTTGAGCCATCTATCTGCCACCTGCACAGGAGCTCCCAAGCTGTGCAATGCCTCCTGAAAGCTGTGACCCTTCAGAAAGCAGCAAAGCAAGCCAGAGAAGTTCAGGTAGCTCAGAGGGAGAAGTCCTGCTGTCTCTAAAGGAGGCTACTCTAGGACAGGTTTCCACCCAAGTTCTATCTCATATCATGGCTGTGTATATTTAAGAGTCTGAAAAGGTTTCTGGTAGACATCACCCACAGCTTTCCGTGGAAAAGTTTAATATATTTTACAAAGTTGCCTGAGCATCTTGGGGAAGGAGAAGAGGCCATAGAGATATATGGATCCTGCTCCTCAGCTGCAATAATCCATTGTCTGGCTGGTAGAGAAACCATAGTTTAATTATATATTAAGAATAATCTGTCATATTTCTGCATGACCTCCTATCTGATGATCTCAAACAAGATTTTTTTAATTGCACCTCACTGTTCACAGGAATAAAATGATTTGTACTTGAACCTGTTTAGCTGGCAAGAAAATAAATATAGGGATGACTTAAAAGGTCACTGCAAACAGTATTTCCAAAATTCTAGGGAAGAGAAAGAACTGTCCTCTTACTTTTAGTTCTATCTGTTGCTGCCGCTGACCAACACTAGATTGAAATCCAAAAGTTAGTCTGGAAAATTGACTGAGATGTTGGCAACAGATAGTGTTACAGAAGGCAGTCCAAAAAGGAGTGTTAAATTATTCATTTAAGTAATAGCCAGCTGCAGAAATGTAGCTTATAATCTGAAATGGTCCTATTATAAACATTAGTTAACAGTATCATGGTGTTCTTAAAATAAGGCAAATGTAATTCTGGAGTGTATCAGCCTTGCAATGAGCAGCCCTTCTTGCTTCTCATGGGAAGGACCAGGGCTATTATGCCCAATTTTGAGCATTATTCTAAGAGTGTTTATGAGCCAGTCTGTGAAGACTTGTCAGAGAGCAGAGAGAATGGTTTGAGGACTAGGAAGTTTGCTTAAGGAGGAAAGATAGAACAATCTCAGGTTATGTAGTAAAGAAGATTTTGGGGAGTTGATAATCGTCTTCAGATATAAAGATTTCCTGGAAAAGGGAAAAAGATTGTTTTACCTACTCATGGTGCATTAGATAGAAATAGTGGACTTAAACTGCAGAGAATCAGATTAGTGTTAGGAAAATATATTTACATAAGGATAATGCATACAATAAATTTCCAGAGGAGAGTATTTCCCTTTAAGTTCTTTAAGAACTGATTAGACATGTTCCTGTTAGGTATAGCTGCAAGAGGAACAAGGAGCTGGTCTAGCTGCAATGATTCCAGGTGTGCTTTCCTGTCATGTAGTGGTTCTCCTGTCTCACATTTAAAGCCTGTTTAAAACTTGCTTCTGTCTTGCTGCTTCTATTATGAGTGAAGCTGAGGATAATCCGAGGGGCATCTTTTGATTTTCTGTTCAATTCAGCAAATTGATGGGCAGGACAAACATGTTTTCCCATGCTGATGTTTGGCTAAAATGTGCATTCTATTCACTCCTATCTCACAACAAATTTTTTTCCTTGCTGTGACTTTGCATTACTCAGAGCATTTCAGCTCTGCCCATTACCTACTTTTGTGGTTTATTGCTGAAACTCATATGATGCTCAGGACTCTCATGAAGGGTTTGGAACTCTCCTTTTAACTTGGGGACTGCCTTTCTTTTACAACTAATATTTTGGTGTATTTGCCAAAGATATCTATGTGTGGATCATTTAGATCAGCTGTCCAGATGAAGTTGTCCAAGTACTGTTGGATGTAGAAAGATGGAAAGGACTACTTCTAGTATAAAAGCCACATTCATGAGGTTAGGGTTTTTCTTAGGACATGATCAACTTTTTGCTCAGTATCTGCACAGCATAATTTACTACAGTTTTGTCAGATTACAAATAATACTGTGATTTCTAAGCAGTGTTTTGAGTTACCTTTACATCTGCCTCCATTTTGAAATTTTCCACTTAATAAATCAATTAATTAATATATCATTAACTTTACTGGTGACAAATACACTGGAACATCACTGTAACTTAGTAGTTCTGCATTATTGTAAGGTTTCTTCCTTTTCTAATACTTTTACTGGTCTGGTTTTAAATGTTTCAAAATTGTAAGGGAATGCTAGTTATTACTGATATAGCAAATAACATCTTTTTTCAGTGTCCCTCTGATGCTATTTATTTGAAGTATGTTTACAATTTGGTTAATGACCAAGTTCATTTATAATGCTGAGTTCTAGGGGAGATCTGGTATGTGGTAAGCAAAGGAAACAATTTTGGAACTAAAATATGGGGCAGCTTGCTTGCTTCTGCCCTGAATTTAGAGTTGCTGATATTTGAGATAACATTAATTCCTTCTCATTGTAAATGGACTTCAGTTTCCAGTAAAAATTAATGAGTTGAGTTTTGGAGGTCTCTTTGATAGATTTGCTGTGTACAGCTTCCTTCTTATTGCCTTTTAAGTCCAGTTAAACCTTACTTCTGTCCATCATCACAATATTTGAAAATCAATGTGTTTCTCATTGTTCTGTTCAATGCAATGAATTGTGTTCTCCCCATTCTGCTTGACCCCAACTGCTTGTTTTGTCCTCCCATTGCATCTCATGCAGGCTTCCTGGGGGACCTTTCTTGTTGGTTGTGGTCTTACTGTGTTAACTCTGATCATGGATTGAGAAAGTACCTTGATACAAAAGGAAAAAAGAAAAAGAAAGAAATGTAAAACTGAAATCACATTAAACCATGTATTTACTACAGATTCTAATTGCTTTTCCTTTTGTTTTTAATTTTGTGCAGATTGTTTCTCAGAGGAAGCTCTCCAAGTCCTTACTCAAACATGGCAACACAGCAGGAAAGTCATCTATAACAGTAAGTCAGTCTTAAATATGCTTTTGTTTTCCTGTTATTTAGAAATATCTAAAGTGACTAATTCTCTCTAAAAGCATCCTGCTAAGCCACCAACAACTCTTGATTGAGAAATGTATTTAAATTTTTTATTTGATGACTTGCACTGTTTCTGACAAATTTCCTTGTTTTAAGGAAATGGCAACAAATAATGTAGGATTTGTAAAAAGCCACAATATTTACTACTACTACTTTTAAGGTACTTGGATGACAGCAAGTAATTTATCTTGCTTGAATACTTTTTGTCGAAGGACTAGAACCTTCAGAAATTAATTTTTACCAAGTTTGACACATAAAGGAGCCTTATTTTCTTTTCCCTTGGGCTTTTTCCAGTTTCTTAGGCAAAAAAGTTTGATGAGATTAGTTTTAGATGTGTTGTAATGCAACTAAGGACTGGATTGTCATAGCCCCATGTGTATCTTGAAATCTGAAAATCAGTTTATTACCTCTCTTTCATCTTTCTCTGTGCTGACTCAATTGGGAGCTCACTCTTGTCTGCACTGAACCTGGCATGCTTGTGACTTTTGCAGCTCTGCATTAAGATGAGGGCTATAATAAAATATTCTGCTTTGGGGATCTCTGCTCTGTTGCCTCATGAAATTGGGAAGGATTTTTTTTTCCTTAATGTGTGATTTGTCAGATGATTTTCTTCTGGCTTGATTGTTCAGATTTTTTTTTTTTTCTGTGTTCATGCACAAAAGAGACAGCAGACTGTAAGGTACTTTCTGAGAGCCCAGGGAGTTTGATTTCTTAGATGTCTTCCTTGGTGCTTGGCTAGGAATTGATTTGCTTAAATGCATGCAATAGCACATTGGTTTTGGTCTGAGGTTGGAAAGGAGTTTCCCACTCATCTGGCTGAATAGAACCAGAAAAGAGTTTTGTTCCCTAAATAACTTCATGTGGTTTGCCTGCTGGGATAATCTGGGCATACTTCATCTCGCCCATCCCTGTAGTGTTCTGGACCTCCCTTCTGTTCTTTGAGGAACACAAAGTAGTTTAGTCTTGTAAAAACACAAATGCTCTAGTACAACTAAAATCATTAGGCTTGTTAGGAGAGTGTTCTGGCAGGAATTAAATCACTGTGATAAACAGAAGATGAAAGAAAATGAGTTAATAGTGCCTGCTGGCCTCACCCTGGATGATAACCATGAAATATGGACCTTAGTTATGTGCTTTGGCTTCTGTCCAACAGTTCTAAAGAGCAGGTTGACTTCAGTTGAATGGGAGAAAACAGCCCAAACAAAAAAAAAATATTGTGTGAAAAGTTTTGTTTCAACAGAATAATGAAAAACTGATTAATTATCATTATTTCTGGACCTGGGGACATACCAGGTGTCTGTCAAGTATGGAAGTTAGAAATACTAGTTTCCTAACTCATTCAGTGTAGTGAATTATGAGTTTTTCATAGGATTTTGAAAGTTCTTATCTTAGCAAGTTTTGCTTGAATTTTATTAGCCTTTTGACTGTGTAAAGTTTCATCCACACAATCTTAAAATATGACTGTGGGAAGCAAACAGAACATTGTTCAGCTTCTCCAGCTGAAAGTCTGTAAACCTTTATAAGAGCAGGTTCATTATGTTCAGTTAGAAATACTAGTGAAATTGGGTGTGCAAATCCCAGAGCACTGTTGGTCATACTCTGCTCACCCAGATCTCTTAAACCATCAGACTACAAGGAAGAGAAATGTGTCAGACAGCTTAGGTCCAATTTCCAGCAAGCTGATGTTTGTCTGGAAGATGTGACACACCACATATGTGCCTGTGTGATAGTACTTTAATGCCCAGTTAAGCATCTGTGCCTCTGTGTGGCTGCATGTGAGTATTTTGCTTGGAGAAACACCACAGCACACTGCTAGGAGATGTCACAGCCAGAATAGTCTCAACTCAGGGAAAATTTTATTTCATTTAATAATGAATTGCCAATCAAAGTAAATTTTAACTACTGAGAAACAAATAGGACAAAAAAAACCCCAAAAAAACAACTCCTAGGGAAAATACTTTCCTGCCCCTCCCCTGTACTCCACTTCTGACACCTCTCCTGCCTCCTTCATAGTCTTCACTCCCTTCACCTTCACTTTATGTTGTGCTCAGTCCCTTCGATGAGGTGCTGTGAGACACAGGTTAGGATTAGAAAATAGAATTTTTTTAAAAAATTTTTTTCTGCTCTTTGAGGTTTTTTTCTCTCATTTTTTTTAGCTCTGCTCTGGACTTACACACACCCTTCAGAGGCACCTCTATTCCAGCATTACCTGAGGATGAGCCCAGAGGTGCCTCCTCCCACATGAAGCACCTTCTTCCTAGAGTGAATCTTCAGCTGTGTCCCCACAGCTTGGCCTTCTCCTTGCCTCCTCCTGGATGTTCTTTAGGCTGGCATTTCAGTTTGGCAAATTTTTGGTTTTTCCCAGCAGCTCCTCAAGGACTTCAAGTGGTGGAGACAGTCAGAGCCTATCAGGGAAGCTGGCACAGCTGCCATGAGTGTGGTCATGAACATGAAACACCCAGGAAATAAGTTCTTTTGGGAGATTTAATCCCCAGGGAGAACATTTACAATAGGGAAAAGGGTTATAAAGCTGTCAAATAGGATATAATGTGGTTTGTTTCAAAGAATGTTTTTCAGTGAAATATCCTAGGTTTGGTTAATATCTTCTCTCCCCTGAGGCATTTTAATGGCTTACTTAGGAAACTGGTTTAGTTGGTTCTGTTGGGTTTTTTAATAACATTGCACAGCACAGTGACATCATTATTGATATAGCTTACACCATCTGAAAGAATCACACTATATTATTTTAAGATTATTTGTTTCTGACTCCATCTACAGTAAATTGTTTTGCCAATGTGGCTATTGCAGAAAAACTATACCAGGAGAGCTCTCCTGCTGTAAATGTGCCTTTCATGGTAACTAATGAAAGTAACTAATGAAATTTCACTCATTTTTTCATTTATCTTGCCAAATTATGCTGAAGTGGCATAAAAATAATTGGGCTTTAGAACCAAGTAATACAACTCTTGTTGTAGAGCATCTTTATCCCCTTGGATAGTGTGAGATTGTGGAATTCTCTGAGGAGAGAGGAGTACTTGGTCAGAGGAAAGGGATCTCTGGTGGATATGGATGTCTGTCCTTTGACAGGTAATTGACAGTTGCATGACACACAGTGATTCAGGTTTGTGGCTGACCAAGGTGATGTCCTTCCATTAACTGTTCCACACCACTTCAGTCTCCTAAATGGGGTCTGCAGTCTCCACATGCTGGAAAATGGCATCATTCTCCCCTTCCATTGCACCATGCACAACTCAGATGTAGCTTTCCATTTAGGTGATTGCTGAGGAATTGTCTGGCAACGATGACTACGTTGAACTTTCATTCAGTGCACGGAAATTGGATGACAAGGTAAGCTGCTCGATATTAACCTTTCTGAAAGATATAAGAATGCCTGCAAATATAACTTGATGAGATTTTCCATGACAGATATTTTTTTACCTTGTGTTATTAAACACATCAGGGTTTTCAGATGAATGTTCACAATGAGGCTTTCCTCGAGTTGCAAAGTAATTAAAAAAAAAAAAAAACTCAACGGAGTCTAATTAAAACCAAGACAAGTTAATTACCCTACCACCAAGTCAATTTAAATTAAATGCCATAGATCAGAAGTGTTTAGAGAAGTGAACTTTCTGTGAGTAGTCAATGATTTTATCTTTAAAGTTTCCTAAAATATAGATAGAAAACTCCATTACAGCTCAGTCACAATACCCATTTTGTTCAAGAAAATGGAGCTCAAATGCAAGAAAAAGACTTGCATATTTGTTATAAACTTTTCCCCTCTTTAGGAAGAAAACTTTCTACTGACTCAAACACCACTCAACATTATAAGGAGTAGCTCTTACTGAAAATATCTGTTGTTGTTATGCAATTCACACATAATAAGCATCTCAGCTCACAGCCCAAGAAAACCTGATGACTGCTTGTACCACTCTCTGTTATTTCAGTGTAATAGCAGGCATAAAATACTTTGAAGTATATAGTTCCTTCTTATATATGAGGGTGCTTCTAATTAGAAGCATGTGGCAGAACTATACAAAGGTTTAGGATTGTGATGCCCCAAGTGTGATCTTGTAAACATCTGATGTGAGAGCAGCTTAAAATCTAATCAGTGAGACTACTTTTGGATACATATACATCAGCTTTTCAAAATTATGTTGTAACTTATAAAAAATATTTTCAGTTGAAACTACTGGAAAATCTCAGACAAGCAGAAAGTACAGAGAAAAAAAAAAAAGATAAATACTACTGGTATATAACTTTAAAAATAAACTTTATAAAATTTTACTGTGCTCAGGATCATTAACAATCATAAACGATTAGGACCTGAATTTGCTTCTCATCTGAAAGATAAATTACTTTCCTCTTTCAGAGTTGCTAGAGTCTGAGTGGTTTTGAATTGCATAATTTTTTATTGCAAAATGTAAATTTAACAACCTTTTTTAGACAGATATCTTTAGAGGTAATTCCCAAACTTGTACACAAGTTTCTTCCTGTTCCACATGCTGTCACATCTAGGAAAAAGGAAAGGACATAAACAACATAACACTCCTCTTAGTTATTGCTTTTCCACAAATGCAAAATGAAATCTGCTTTAATTACTAAGATTGCTTCTAGCTCTTGTTGGTAAAAATTAAAAGGATACTGCCAGGATGCAATTCTGCGACAGGTCAGTGTTGTCTGGGCAACAGTTTTAGAGAGCAATCAAAACATTTTATGGGGATAGGGTGAAAAAGATCAGTCTGAAATATTGCAACAGTATTGTCATTCTTGCCATTTTAACATGTCCAGTCAAGGTGGGCTTCATCTAATAAAGAATTCTTGGATGATGCAATGTGCAAGTGACTCATCATGTCTTATCTGAATCAAAACTCCTGTCTTCAACTGATGGAAATCTCTGGAAATCTATTGTATTGAAAGAAGCCTTTAAATTTCCTCCAGCTGAAGATGTAGCTCAATACCTGGCTGAAGCTTGATTTACTTCCTCTATAAGAAAAGTGTAAGGCTTATAATGAACTTTGACATCATAAGATGCAAGGGCACTATTAGTAATTATTTTTATTAAGGCTTAAAATTACTTAAATTGCATAGTTTAGCCATTGGTGAAAAAGAGTGAGTGCTCTGATGTCACAAAAGGAAAAAAAAATCAAAGAGTTGAGAAGAACCCAGACTGTAAAATCCTCAGCATGGTTTTGCATGCCTCTCCCCAGTCAGAGAAGTGAACACCTGAGCAGAGATGTAACATCAGAGAATCTGAAACTGGCCTTGGAGTCTCCTGAAAGACAGAGGAAGCTCTGGAAGCAGTCACTTGTGCTCTACCATGGGGGCACCTTTTTAAGCCCTGGAGTTCCTGCACTGGTAGCTATGCGAGTGGCAGAAGAAAAGTAGAATCCTAATGCCTCACCACCTGTGGATAAAGGAGGGGTGGGAATATCATGTATGTGCTCTCAGGATAAAAAGAAAAATAAATTCCTTCCATCCATTACTCTCTTGAATGGACGGGAATATTCTTCCTTCATCCCTTAAAGGAGATCCTTGAAAGCAGATCCAGATTGGGGTTCTTAAGTGCATGTATTTCCTACACTAAGGAAAAATAGTGTAGGAACACATTAGCACATTTTTGGAAAATTAAAAAAAAAATGTTAATAAGATTTAACAGGCAGGATATGTTTGTTGCATGTTTTTTACTCTCCTGACATAAAACTGCAAGAATTTTGGAGAAATTACAAAACAAAGCCTAATTTTTTTTTTTCCTACAGGAGTGACTGAAACATTCAGTGAAATATTATAGGAAAATGACAGATATGAGAGTTTCCTTTAGTTAACTGACTCTAGCAGAAATAATGGTTATATTTTTTATTACAGTGCTTATTTGGAAGGTATAACTGCTTTTTCATGTTTTATTGAAGCCCTGTCAGCTCAAATGGCACATCTTTGTTTCAAGAGATCCACTGAGAACACTTCACTGCGGAATAATAACTTTTGGAAGGATTTTATTGCATTAATAGCTGTGTCACAATTACCATAACAAGCAGCTATGTTTTTTATGATAGCTATAATAAATTATGAGCACTGAGGCAGGCAAGCTCCTTCTCCTGTTCTGAGAGAAGCAGTTACCATTGTTTGGGAAAGATTATCCAACAAATATCTGCAAAATACAAGCTAATATTTCTTTTCAAAAAAACCCCTCCTCAAATGCCCTGTTTAGCTGCTGAGTAGTATTCAAAATTTTAGGTTTTTGGCTGTGTCAGCCCTTTTTTAAGGGATGTTTGACTTGATCCCCAATCCTGAATTTTAAAAATTGTTGTGCTCTGAAAATTAATCTACTAAAATATGTCAAAGTAGGTGGTTAGAAACAGATATATCTAAATTTTTTAAGTTTAGGCCATGTACTTGTTATTACTGTGTAACTGCTGCACATACTGAAAGAATGATGTGCTTTATACCACTAGCAAATATATTACATTAATCATTTAAATATTATTAAAATAGCACAATATATTGCAGCTATTCTTCTTTCAGAGGATATTCTCAGGGGATAATGCAGAGCTATTAGGTTCAGCATAACAACCAAAAAAAGTTAATTGTGAAAGCAAATGTTTCTTCAGCTTATAATTTCTACTTATTACAAAGCACTTCCAATATAGAAGGATTTTTTTTTGTTTGTACCTCAATTCTGAAAGTAATTGTGCCTTGTTTTTGCATTGGAGGAGGAGTAATATAAACCACCATCCAGCAAAAATCTTTCCTTTTATGTGGTATTATCTTGGTAGTTAAAACCAGATATTAAAAATTATTTCCTTTGTGCTGATGTGCTGTTGTACCTTTATGATACTCAGCTAGGAATGATACTATATTTTGAGTCTTAAATGAAATCTTGACTTCCTTTCTGAATTCTTTTACACTCCAGGGTGCATTCTTTGCATGTATCATTTTGAGGTTTCTTTTTTTCCCAAATAACTTATCAAATTTGTGTTTGTGAAAGAAACTCTTAACATTAAGCTTTTACTCAGCTTCAATCAGAATGCTTATGTGTGATAAGAGGCAGCTCAATCTTTTTTAACCCTATGCACTCTGGATTTTGTGTCACTAGGATCAAACCAGTAACCTCTCTCTCTGCTTGTGCCCTTTGCTATACACTGGTAATCTGGCAGAATTTGATTCTGAGTGGAGTCCAGATACTAAATCTACATCTGGACCTTCAGGCAAACTCTAGAGTTATTTAGTTGAATTTTGCACTGGCTTTACAAAGTTTAACATAAAATGTTGTGTTTACCATGTAGCTGGAGCAAATAGCCAAATATACAGCTTTGTTGTTCCATGCTCCCCATGACAGGATTTAACAAGTAAATTTCACTTGCTTTGCATCATTCTCTAGAAAGTAAAGTAGCAGATCAATGAAAAAACAGCATTTTCAACACAATATTATGTCATTTTTAGGGGATGACAACACTTTAGGTCAGGTTCCTTGAGCCTTGCCCAAGGTTTTCTTCTCCAGGCATTCAAATTCAGGTGTCCCTTTTCAAAGCCCTGAAATCTTTGTTTTGAACTTGTAGAATTGTAAAAATGCCCTAAAAAGAGAAATTTTACCAAGCCCAGACCTTGGATAGCATCTTAGCCAGAGTTGTTCCCAAACCATGGGAACATAGACCTTGCAGCTAATCAAAAATGGGTATGATGGACATTTGGTGAGGAGAAATTTATAGAATGTATTAGAGTAATGTATTAGAGTATGTATTAGAGTAATTTTTACTCTAACACTATGGTAGAAACACTTAGATACTGAACAGAATTTCTCACTCTCCCAAATTGACGTGAGGGTCTGTGGTTTTGGATGTGTCCTATAAAGAAGAGTAATATTCATATGCACAAAGTTAATCATATGGCTCTTCTGAAGAAGAAAATTAAGTAGAGAATTGAAACTACAGGAACTGGACTTAGTGTTTTAAATCCTGCTCTTTCAGCATGGGACAGTTAGAAACTGCAAGCCTTCCCCCTCCAGGGTTAACAGCCAGTTACTCTTCTCCCCCCACCCCCACCAAGCCAGCATGTCCAGAATGAATGAGATGTTGAAACAAAAGAGCCTGTGGCCAAACTGAAACAGCACTACAGAAAGCAACTTAATTTATGTTTGTGTAAGAAAGTTCAGGACTGTTAGCTGGATACAAGACTAGAAGGTGTTCTACAGTGTGTGAATGTGAACCTTGCTGTCTGTCACAAATTTGCCTAGACATATCAAGTTATTTCCTGCATTACCCTGCCCTATTTGTCATCTTAGCATGGGCCATGTTACCACACCCTGAAGAGGACTTGCTTCTCTAACTACCTCTAATCCATTTTTACAGTACTCATGTTAGTTGATAGCATCTCAATGCCTTGGGATGTCTTCTGTTTTGAGAGGGCAGGTGAACAGTGTGAAACCCCAGTGTGGAATATGCTTCCAAGTGCAATGCATTAGAAAACCGGTATCAAAAGACCAAACAGGTATGGAGACAGAGAGAAAGAAGCTAGGTGGATGACTGAGCAAATGCTTGGGTAACTAGGCTGGGTGTAAGAAGGGAAAGGATTGTAAAAGGACATTTTATGGTTTTGCATGCCACGATTAAATAGCCAAACTGAGAACAATAACAGTACCATGGGAGTTCTTGTGAGACAAGGACAAGAATGAAGGATTGCTGAGAAACACCAAGACGCCTCACAAAAACTACTCTGGCTCTTCCTTTTCATTAGCAGTCAGGGAAGCACTGGTGCATTGTGCCTGAAAATCTCAGAGAAAAAGAAGCCTTAAGATTAACCTGTCCTATATCTTATTTTAGGATTTTTTCAGCAAATCTGATCCTTTTCTGGAGATTTTTCGGGTGAATGATGATGCAACCCAACAACTTGTTCACAGGACTGAGGTAAGGAATAGAGTTGAATTTGCTTTCCAAGGACACAGATGGGCTGTCAGGAGGCATAGTTTATGCTTCCCATGTCACAAAGGGAAGTAGTTTTAAAATGTAGGTGTGAAACACCCACACTTAAAAACACTTACTAGAGTTACACTCTGGTGTAGCTATTGGGTATTAATTGATATTAGGTCTTGACTTATGCACCTTATGGTAAAGGAAGATGAAGCCAAAGGTCCAAAGCTAATTAAAGTGGCAGATAATCTGTTGGAAGGTCAGGAGATATAAATACTAGATTTAGCCAAGCCCAGGCTACAGACTGTATCCAATTTTCCATTTGTGTGATTAGGAATGGTGAATAATACAGCAACACACACACGACCTCTTCAAAACAGCAAGAAGAGGCAATTTATTGAAAAGCCATCTCACTTATATAGAACAGATCATGCAATACAAAATAGAAAAGGCTCATTGGTCCAAGAAGGCAACATCTCTTTGAAAACACATTTTCTGCAAAACATCACGTAGTACACACATGGCTCTATGATCAACAACAGGTGTTCATCTATGTTATTCATTCTTCCTTCGCTTGTTTGTCTCTGAGAAAAATCCCCAACCTGCAAAAGATCCGAGTTGGATTTTTCCTTGAGCCTTCAGCAGTGTCCACATCCATTAATACTATATTGCTTATTCCCCACCTCCTCCCAGGTTGCTGGTGCTAAAGGGATCATAATCTGGTGCTTTACATTTGTTTCTTATCACCCAGTGACATCACTTTCCATGGTAATGACTGGCACTGTCTTAAAAAAACAGCATTTTGGTGTATAGGGTGGGCCTGTGGCAGGTGTTAGGGCTTATAAACCTGTTATGGATTCCATAGAGTCTTCCTAGCAAGGCAAACTATGTGCTTGGAAATTGATGTTGCCCATCCCAATTGCCCAGTCCTGCATGTCTTCCATTGCTTCCAGTTCAGCTGACAGTCTTTTCCTTGTGAATTGTCTCCCACTGAGGCATGGCAGTGCTGGAGCAATGTCTGTAGCATCATCTGTGGGTATGTATGCCTCCATTTTTCCACTCATGCTCCTTTTGGGGGCTTTCCAGAGGAAGAGTGTTGGAAACTGCGGGTTGCTCAAGGGCTCATATCACACTGGATGTAGTTCTGAAAACTCCAGCTGAGCTCTGCTTTCTTCTCTTGCTGATGAATGTACTGTATTGAGAATTGTGACCCTTGTTAGCATTCTGCTGAGAGATGTGGAAATGTTAAGGGCTCTCTTTCTTCTTTTCACTTACAGGTTGTGATGAATAACTTAAATCCAGCATGGAAGACTTTTAAAGTGTCTGTAAATTCTCTGTGCAGTGGAGACCAGGATCGCAGGCTAAAGGTCAGAATTCCTACTTTTTAAATAGTTGTACTCATAGAAAACAAAAATTGGTCTCTCTTTTTCAACTGCAGATTGCTATTCTGCACTTCCCTCTTCTTTGATGGAAAAGATGATCACACATTTGCATTATGATTACCATAATCAAATTAAGGACGCAGAAAAGTGGTAATCCACTGTAATCAGTAGATTATGCTCTACAGTATTCTGCTCTACTCTATTTCTTACAGTAACCTCAAAAAATGATGGAGCTGTTTTTCCCAATCAGTTGGATAATTTAAATCCAGTGTCATTTAACTGGTGAAAGTATACTCAAGGGAAGAGACAGCCCTACCTCAATTTTAACTACTATTTCCTCACTTCTCTATCTGGAGACCTTCTGTAAAAGAAGCACTAAAATATGAGATTTGTTATTATACTTGAGGAATAGGATGGCCACAAAAAGACATATGCCATAGTAATGGAAGTGTTTCTAGTTGGTAGAAAGAGATAATTTGGAACCTGGAATTTTGGGTTTTTTGTAAAAATCATCTTCTTTTAGCTAATTTGGCTTAAATCAAGTCTTTATCTAATTCTTTATATCTTCTGCCCAGGTTTAAGGCTAATACTAAGTTAAAAAACATTGAACAAAGAGCACTGCTCCCCCATGTCTATTCAGACTCTTAGACCTGATGAAAGGATACTGGACCCAAAAGTACGACTATTTTTTTTTTTCTTATTATACCAAATGGCTTTATGGAATTTTATTTTGTCCTTGAAAACATTTCTTCTTTCATCATTATAGCTGCAAAACCCTGCAGAAGGGGTGTTGTCATTTTTCACTCATTGCTTACTGCAGGATGTACTATGCAGATAGGAAAAATAAAATGCTGGTGTGGATATGTTACAGTGCACATCACATACATGTGCAAAGGGTAAAAAGCAGTCTAATGAATGCTTGGATTCACAAAACTGGCCCTGTTATTATGAAACAACATATAAATTTGAGGCAAGAGATGGATCAGATTTCTGATATTGAAATGAAAAGCAGAATTAGCACAGCACTGCCTTCATCACATGGTGTTCATGTGGTCTTTAATCCACTTAGGTGAGAAAACCTAGGAAGAGGAGCAAACAAAATATGAAGTCTAGAATGTGAGAACAAGTGGCAAGTGCAAAAAGATAGAGGAATGAGATTCCACAGGGAGAAAAATGCTCTTATCTCTGAAATTGAGGTGAGAAGGTATAAGAAAGGCTCAGATTTCAGTGTGGGCAGAAGAAGATGGGTCTGGAAATAAAGGTGGACTTTTGAGCTATGGGCAGAGAGAGTAGTCAAAATTTTTGCAGATGAACTGCCAAAAGACAGGCTGAAAAGGGAGAAATGAAGAGGAACAAGTGTAGTCCCTTAGGACTGTCTGTAAAGAAGATGAGGGGAAAGTCAGTGAAAGAATGGCTGAAGAAGAAAACCAGAGCAAACCAGGCTTATGAACCTACTGAGAATTTTCAAGGCAGTCTTTTCTCCCCCTCTTTTTGGGAGAATTTTTCGTGTTTTTCATTTGTGTATGCAAATGTTTGCAGCCCTGCTTTAGATATCTGAGTATTTGCCTGAGGCTACAGTTCAGCCATTTGCAAAAAAGCTAAAAGTACTAAGATTTGCATCAGATCATTCATGAGTGCAGGAATATTTTAAAACTAATTATGGCTGTAAAATAAGAAAAAAGCTTGATACTTACTTCAAATTCAACTTTCAGTGGGTGTAAGATAAGACTGTTATGGTAAAGCAGCCACCCAAACCACTTGTATTTGAGAGACAGCATATACTACTTGTCAGATAATTATTTGCTTCTTTTATATATGGTCTATAACCTAGGAATTGCATGGCAGCTAGGACAGAAGAGTGAAAATTATAAGAATTACAGATATGAAGTGTCTGTGACTTGTATATGTATGAATGTTTATACTTTGATTTACTTTGATTTTACTTTGACTTACTAAGCATTCCACTCTTTGCATTACCATATTTTGGAAAATTTGACTTCAGTTGCTTTGTTTCACTTCATAAAGTATATAGCAATATGTTACTGCTAAGTGTTGGAAGAGTTCCCTGTGCCTTATTTAACTTGGGGGAGATTTAGTGTATTCCAGCTGCCTTGCTGAGCACCAGCTTCTTGCCAAGATTGTTTGATCCCCGTGAACAATAATTGCATAAGGCTGGGTAGTTTTGTGTCTCTTCCTGCTGTTAGTTTTTAACTTACTCTGAAAGCATTATCTAAGTTAAGGCTCAAAGGAGGCACCAGAAGGGCTCAGAGGGAGCTATCATCTTGTGGAAATTCTTAACTGCAGACACCTTACAGTTGTGCCTACCTTTGATTTACCCCTGTAGGCTATTTGGAAGCCTGGTCCTTCATCTGTGCCACTTAATTCACATGGGTGCTGAGCTTAGAATTCAGATTTTTGTTATGGGTAATGAGGATTGACATGGGAAAAGTACCCTAAAACAACTCACAGAAAGTCGTTCAACTTACAGGAAGCTTCATAAGTCTTGCACCCCAAGCAGTCTTTACCCTGTCTGGGCATTTGAAACTTTCTGGTTTAAAATGTCTGTTTAGAAAGATAAGATGAGCAAGGTCACTAAAATCAAAGCAACCAATAGTTAGGGTCTGCCAAAAGTCTTTTGCTAGCATTCGTTACAAAGTCTGTTAATTTGAATTCCTTATGGACTTTTAAAGAAAAAACTAATTTTGCTTTATTTAGCTGTGGTGCAGAGAATAATGAACATTTTATTACTCTCAGGACATCTTGTAAAAGTTTATTACAATTATTGCTGCTCTAGGTTTTATTATGAAAAGGATATATTAGATTTATGAACCTACTGAGCTTTTCTTCCCAGACACTGAAACCATCCAAGAAGTCTGGTCACACTTCAGTGCCAATCATATCTTCTTTTAACACCAACAGGACAGACAATTAATGTATGCATTGAAGTGAACAAAATACCTCTTTGATCCAAAAGCAGTGCATTGCTTTTCTAATATGTAAAGATTTCCAAATCACTACAGGACAAATCCTAGTGAGGATTGTACTCCTTCTGAGGGCAGGTTTTATCCTAGTTTGTTTTGCTGAAAGTCCTGTAAATTGTGAAACTTTGGCATTCAAACCTGGTTTCAGCATGAGAGTTATGTTGCCATCAAAGGTTTATCTGAAATACAAGATTGTATTGTGGCTGCTTTCTGGTAAGGATCATCTACTGCCCACCCATTCTAATAGTTGCAGCGTTCTTCTTTTTCTAGAGAAGTCTTGGTAATGTATGCAGAAAAATAATCTCTTTTTGTTTTGGTGTTAAGTGTTCTAATACTTGGGAAATAAATGTCTAACAAGGTGCTTGTTATTCTGCCCAAAAGAAGTTCTGTTCACAAGGAAAAGTAGGATCTGAGGCCAAAAAAAGCTGGAATAAAAAATTTGCTGAGGTGAACTGATAAGCTGCTAGGAGAGTGGGAAGCACATGTCATATCTGTATAGAAAGCCCTTTCCATCTTCCACCTACACAGGGGAAATTTTCAAAAGAAGCATGTCCATTAGATATTTTTCTACCTTGCAAAAATCTGTATGTTGCAGCTCTATCATTGCTGTCAGTTTGTTTATTGCTTCATCCCTGCGTGTCCCAGATTGCAGGTGATGCTCACAATGAATCTGGTGCATGTGCAGTGGTGAGTGGGACACTCAGCCATGGTTACCAGGGCTGCTCCATACCCTGGGTTATAAAGCCTCTCTCTGTGTGTATGGATGGCTCTTTGCAGCCTGAAGCCCCTGACAGTACTGCTGCTTTCTTTTGGTGTCCATGGGAAGGTTTCCTCTTCCTGTGCACTTCTGATGAGGTTAAAACTTGTTTCTGCCATACTTCCCTGTTTTCTTTTATGTCCAGTTGACTTCCTTAGCTCTGTCCATCTGATCTGTTGGAGTAGCTGTGTCTTAGCACAGGAATTGTTTGAGTTTCTGCTGAGGAGTCTATTTGCATATGCTTGTAAACCCCAGTGAACCTATGATACTCTTACACCTAGAAAGGTGCACTCAGGACTCATTTTCAATTTATTTCCTTACTAAGATCTTGATAAATAGGTCCCTTTCCAATGTGAATTTTCACGGACTCTGAATTTTCCACATTTTTTTGGTGGGTCATTGTTAACAAGGTCTTCTTGAGAGACCTGCACTTTGCTTAAATTAGTAATCTGTGCAGTGCTGCTTCTGCCTTGTTGATACTATTATATAATGTGAACCTCATTACAAAATTAATAGAAGAAGCTCCACAGCTTACAAGAAAGATCTTGACATTATTCTGGATGTAAATAGATAATCACTTTATTTTAATTTTATTAATTAAAATCATTACATGAGAATTTGTTATTAATATAATAATCTCTTCCCTGGGGTCTATTATGGCATTTTTGGGGGTGAAATGATAAGTCTTCTTCAGACAGTTGTAACCTTCTGTTTCCTTTTGATTTCTTAAAAGTGTTGACTCTTTATGCAAAATGATGGATCATTAGGGGAAGAAATTGGTTCTTACAGATTGTCTGCTGCATTCTGAGTTAAGAAAAAGAAAACAGCAGTGGCTATTTTGATATTCTCTGAGTTATTGCTGCTGTGTTCTCTAGATCAATAAGTTTTCAGTGACCTTTAATACTTGACTACAGCTCTGTTTATGCAGGTATATTATAAACTGTAATCCTTTAATAAACCCTCAGTATCGCTGAAAGCCACTGGTGAAAGTAATTGAGCAGAACCTGTGAAGAAGACCAAGTAAAGCTTAAAATACAAGGAATAATATATTCAGACAAGTCCATTAGTACTTTTATTCTTTCACAGTTTAGCTGTCAGAGTGTTTGAAGCACTAGCATGGAAAGATACAGTTTGTGGTCAACAGCAATAATTTCTGCAGGATTTTAAATAGCACATGGCTTAAAACACAATTCAAGTAGTGTCAAATGATGATTAGAAAGGCATGAACTGAGGGATTTTATACTGCCCCATATGAGAGGGCTCATTTATTGTTGCTGTTTTCCTTGGGCTTTTAATTCCATGTAGAAAGAGACTGGCACCAGGAACAAATTACAGCACAGGCTAGACTTGCTGGTTATTTACTTGATTGGGTGATTTCAGTCATACTTGATTAACTAAGCAGTTCTACATTTTCCCTTCAATTTACTCACCAAATTAATGGCAGTGGAGCCAATCATTCTCTGCTTGCATACTCTGGTGTTGTTGAAGAGGTATTTGCAAATGGAGTCCTTCTTGTAGAAAATGTTCAAAAATAAGAAAAGGGGACTCAACCTTTACAGGCCTTTCTTATGAATCAAAAGATACTCTCAAATTTCTTTTTCAGTAAGTTGTTTCCTTTTTCATTAGGTCAAAGCATTTTCCTGGAATCTGTAGAATAATTGCCTCACTTTAGGAGAATGTGATTCTTTCTTTTTAGTCTGAATAATATTTATTTATTATGTTATTATAAGGATGTTATTGTGTTGTGAATTTTTGGAAAAGTTCTTCTAGACCTAACTGTGCAGCTGATAATTTTGCATATTAAAAAGTTTCTTCTTAATGCTGAAAAGAAAAAAAATTGGCTTAAATATTAGGATGAGGTGTATATTTAATAAGCTAAGAGAAATATTTTATAAGTGCATATTGCTTCATAAGCATAGGAGTTTTAATACAGTCTTCAGAGAGAATGATGCATTATTTTGCAGGTTATTGTAGAATTAAACAACACACTTGGAAAGAGAGAGTCTGAGACCTTCTTGCATAAATACCATCAAACCTTCACTTCAAGTAAATGTTTATTTTCCTTTTTCTTTCATATTGCCCTTGTTTTCTCTACATGAGAGAGAGAAGTGCTACCACAGGCACTACAATGATTATTAAAAACTAGGTGCCTATTCATAAGGTTTACAGTGACTGTGGGGAATTTGCTGCAGTCACTCACCCTGTTGTCTGTTTGGGTTAATCTGTAATTTAGCAATCAGCTTATCATAAAAGGAATGCCTCCTGAAGTCACTAATTGCAGCAGTGTGTTTGGAACCCTGGTTTGTCTGAGTGTGTCTAGGACTGACCTGACCAATCTTCATAAACTCAATGCAGGTGGAATGTAGGATTTGAGATGACCATTAAACAAAACCGATCAATTCCATATGTTCATGATCTCAGCTTACAGATTCCATTTTTTTTCCCTCTTGCCATTCCTTTGTTGTATTCTTGATAAAGAAGCTGAAGATGGTGGGGAAGAAAAACCATGTTGCAGTTAAGATTTAAGACAGAGAATTAGAGTCAAGAAATGAGCTTGATCCCATATCTGTTGGAGTCAAGTGAACTCATTCTGATGACTTCAATAGCCACTGGTTTATTCTCCATTACAGGAGTTGCTGGATATATAGCAAATTAATTGTCAAAATAATTAATCTAGATTTGAGTTAATTGACATTTGTGAAGTGCTTTGAAGATGAAAGAACTCTCTAAATAACAAGTGTTGTCACAATAATTAAGGGTCCAAGTGAATTGCACAATGAGAGATCATCTGATACACTGGGGTTAAAAAGAAAGGGGGTGATATTCACGTTTCCAGGGGCCTGGGTGCTGAAAAAGGTGGCAGAAGGTGGTAGAAGGCTGAAGAGCTGGCATATTTAAATAAAATTGACAGGGTAGCAAGGGACAGGAGTCTTTCTCCCAAGCAATGGATTACTCTGACAGACCAGATTTCAGACTTTACCATGTAAAAGAGATTTTTACTTCCCTTTCCTTACCAGGACCTACAGTTCCATGACCTTATGGAAGAAATGAAATTTCCCACTGACATTGCAAGGAGAATTCATAGACTAAAACAAGGGCAGAGAGGACAACAAACAAAAATATTTTATGTGAATATGTTTGTCTGATTAGGGGATCTGAGGAATGTTTTCTCTCTTTCGCTTTTGCAAATAAGAGGATTTCCTCCAAATAATTTTTACATTTCATTTCTTGTGAGCTTCCTTCAAATTGCTTACTGCCTCCATGGTTCCATCCTAGGACAAATAAATACAGGCTTCTATGGCTTTGCTATGCAAGTCATCAGTATGAGAAATGTTTTGAAGAGCTCTTTCTCATTATTTTCGCAACCAAGTTTTAATCCCCTGAAATGAAGCAGAGGCTCCTATAAGTGCTGCTGACTGTAATCCAAATTAGAGGTCTGGCTCCTTCACTGGGGAATAGCTGATAGAGCAATAAATCCCATCCCTGGGACCATTTAAAATGAAACAAAGCGCAGCCCTGGTAATGAGGATCATTCCATAACGGATGGAAGGCATATGGGACACCAATTAATTAAATGACCTCTACATTCTTCCCAATTTTCATATCTCTGTGTTGACAGTGCACTGAACATCCTTGCAGACCCCAGAATTAGCTCAGAGCTTCTTACTGTGTAAGTTTAGAAACAAGTGTTACTATTTTGAATTAAAATAATAGAATGAAGCTCTGCTTTAACTAAAACAGATCAGGATTAGGCATAGCTGTAACCTTGTAAAGCAGCTGAATGCTGTAGTGGGAGTATTTTAATTCTTGGATATCATAAAGAAAATCCATCATTTTATGCCTTTGTGTCTACAGGACATTTTAGTATGTGACTTACAGCATCCCATGATATTAAGACTGGAAGTCAGTTTTTTATATTCTTTTTTTCATTTCTTTCTGTTGAGATTGGAAAAAATAGAGAAGGCAATTTCTGGACGATCTCATTTCAGTCTCTTATAAAGTAGCAAAGCCTCACATTGGCTGACATATAATCAACTTACAAAGGCCTTTGTTATCTTTCCAGATGTATTTTTTACTGTGTCAATTGAAAATTAGACACTCACAGAAATTCTTTCCTTGTTGTTAAATCTTGTAACAAATGTAGTCTTTGCTGTGAACTACATACTTTAAACAGAAAGATTGCCTTAAAATTCTAGTCATAAATTGTACTTGATCGTTTATGTGCTAACATACTGCCATGCAAAAATGGTTACATGGTGCAGATAATAAAATATGTGTATTTTAAATTGTAGTGCTCTCAGGGAACCCAGCAGAGTCAAATTTTAGGCAAAATAATACATTTGCTTAAAAAAATAGAAGAAGTACCTTCAGGAGCCTAATTGTAAGTTGTTATTCAAGGCATTTCTAGGGCAGGAATAGATATTAAGTGTGTCTAAATGCAAATATTTTAGAAGGTTTCCTATTACATGGTGGTTACTTGAAAAGTGTGAACTTTGTCTCACACTAAAATATGTATTTAGCCCTTCTGTACCTAAGGATCTCATCAAACATGCATTCTGTTAGAATTTACATCTGCCTTTTTAGTTTACCAAAACCATGTTTTCTCCCAGCTAGATGTTACACACGTTTTGTAGTGTGTAAGTGCATGAGTATAATATATACACACCTTACATAATTAATTATGTTTTGCAATAAAAAGTGCTTTATCAAATCTAAATTAGTTACCCTAAATTAAGCATGGTTGTCATTTGTGCTGGTTCTGCCAACAATTGTGAAGCTGCTCAATGGCAGTGCTCTACAGGATTCCATGAAAAAACCTGCCCTCCTTGTGGTAATATTAGAAGAAACCAGGGCTCTTGGGATCAGACTCCGGTGTGTTTATGGGGAGTTGTTTTTCTGTTAGTGTGTTACAGCTGCTGAAGCACACCAGGGAAGTTTTGCCAATGTTTGCTGTCACTCGCTCAGAGCTTTGAGCAGGATTTGATGGTAGGATAAGGTTCCTTTGTGACACCTTCATCCCAGCACCCCTCAGACAAAGAGCTGCTTGTTCACTAGGGGCAGTGGAGTTATTTTCTTTCAGAAGCCTGGGAGGATGGTGCTCTCTTGGCAATCCTTTCCCTTTTCCATTTACCTGTTTCCACCATGCTATTTATGGAAGATTTGCTCAACAGAATTGTTCAAAGCTTGGTGTATTTAGCTCATTGCTGCCACAGAACACCTCAAAGGATGTGCAAGCTGTTTTGAGCATAGGACTATTTTGTGCTCATAGAGATGTTTCATGTCCTGAGCATGGCAGCCATTGTATCTGCTTTGCCTGAGATTATCAAAGTGGCAGTGTTTCCTTTCACAAACATGCTAATCCTTCTTGTACTGAAAAGCACATTAATTGCCCATATATCCTTGAGTGGAAGAGAAAGTAATATTAGAAATCGTTTCTCAGTAGTACCAGTACAGGCTGTTGAGTTGTCTAGTCTGCTTTTAGAAGAGGTGATATAAAAGGTTGTGCCTGCCCCATACACTCCAAATTGCCTTGGTCTGAAGTTACAATATGGAACAGCAACAGCATAAGCAGTTGATCTCTTAGACAACTCTACATATCAAATGCTTAAGGTTTGTTTAGGTCTACTAATCACCTCTTACATTGTTGACCATTACACTGCTAGCCTAGAGTTCCTGTTGAGTCTCCTTATTGATTTTATTTCTGAGAAATTCCAGGATTTGCTGATAGCAATTTTTTTTCCCATGGTAGGAAAAGATAAAGAGCTAGCTCTGAAATCATGAATGTCTTGAGGGAAATGATGAGGCAATGGGTTGATTACTTGTCCCCAGGGCACATGAATATGAAAAACACTATGACCAGGCACAAAGGAAGTTCTGTTTTTATACAACACAATTCAGTGATGGGACAGGGATATTTTGTCAAAGGATGTTGGGAGGCTAAAATCTGTCAATATGCTAAAAATTTGAGTAGACAAATTCATGAGTGGTTATTGCATTCTGGCTGGCTTTTAACAGCATCTATTTAGATGTTCTTTCCAGCTTCACAAGAGTGCAAAGTCGTTCACTGCCAGTAACTGTGAAAATGTGGTGAAGTAAAGAGGAATATCCCTTTCCCTAAATGTTCACTAGATTCTGACAGAAAGATGATACTGGTACCATGTGCTTTTATTATTTTCTTATGATGAATGCTTGGAGCTTTCAAAATGAAATTTAAGTTTCATTTTTTCACTGATTTTTATTTGAAAAACCTTTAAATGGTTAGGGCTTCATTATCTGAGAGATTGCAAGGTGACGTGCAAGCTGCTAGTAGGTCATACTGCAAGGGATTTTTCCTCTCCAGTAAAATTTTATGAAAAGGTAAATGGATTATTTAGGGCTGTAGTGTGTCTTGTTTGCTGCGTATAAACACATAGATAAGCCAGATAAGCCAGTCTAGTCCTTTACTATTTTGTGGCAGTGGCAGTAGAGCATAGGAAATTCTGTATATGCCTTCAAATACTCATCCTGACTCAAATACTGACCCTGGTTACACATGCACAGCCCTCTGCTGTCTGCCTTTCTTGTACATATCAGCTTATACATTTTTCATAAAAATAAATACTGTCCTTCAATAGAATCGCTGTTTGATATCAGCTACTTCTGGGTTTTTAATGAATCCATTTCTAGTTGCAAGCAAAACATCTGAGAGTCTGGTGACTAATGTCTGGAAAGGCAGGTTTATTTTTACAGGCTAATTGAGAAGTAGGCTACTCACATTAGGGGGACATGATTGTTCTCTCAGACAACACTGTTTCAGACCCTTGCACTTCAAAATATTGAAAAAAATGCTAATTTATTAGAGTCATGACAGAAATAAGTACTCAGTTCTTGACCAGGATAAAATATGGAAGTAAAAAAATACCAATTTTCAGATTTCAGGAGTATTTTCTTTGTAATACCGCAAGTATGATTAATGGGTAAAATGAAATTGACAGGGAGTGTTTGTGTGGACATTGCTTCAGGTTGGTGATGACTGTTATTAATAAATGAGTTATGTTGATCCAAACAGTGCTGAAAGTTATCATCTAAATGTTTTGTGATGCTGCCACTAAGAAAGAGAGGTGAAAGGTCACAACCAGATTATCTGACAGGGATACCTGTGGGGAAGGTGTGTCCTTCCTCCCTAGGTGTGTGCTCCCCACAAGCCTGAGTTGTCTGGGAAGAGTCAGGATGTGGCCATGAGGGACTTCACCTTGTGGTTGTCTTGGGTGGGCATGGGAACAAAGCCTATATGGCTTCCAACTTTCTCCTGAGTGTGGGATCCCTGTGCTGCAGTTCATACCTCCTCCATCCCTTGCCCCACTCCTGGGAGCCTTGAATGCCCCAGCTCTGACACTTGGCAGAGGCTGGCTGAGGTGGGGGAGGCAGAAGCCTGGTTTGGCTCCAGCCATTCCCCATGCCATTCTAGGCATGAGGAATTCAGCCTTGGGGAGGACAGATGTGAAGCAGACTGGGCAGCAGGAGGTGCTCATGTGGTTAGAGCTGAGTCTGTGGGAAGGATCAGTCCCCAGGGTCGCTGTGGACATTTGAAACTGTGAGTCTGCTGCAGTGTCATGTCCTGCCCTGAAACCTTGTCTTGTGCTATACTGAGGCTGTGTTAAGAGTGAGAGATAATGGCATTCTTCATCAAAATGCAGTGTGTGTTTCCTCAAGCAGACTTATGAATATGCAGAACTTGCACAAAATAATTAAAAATCACTAACTCATACTCATAATCATATCACACACATTTTGAAATCTAGAATTGGGATTTTAGTAGCCTAAATTTGTTTGTTCACAGCTCTTGAACTCTTAATCTCCTTAAGAGCTTTAAATCCTCTAACACTACATGGCTTTAAGGTGACCTGCACAAGTAAAATACAGGATCCTGGAAATGTGATGTTCACTGCTTGCTCTCCTAGTCTGACTTGTTCCCATTTTTCTGGCTGTTCAGAGCATTAAGCATGCACTTGTAAAGTTGTTGACATTTGAGTTCTTTCCTTCGATCTCTAATGATACAGAAATACAAGCCTGATCTGTCTTCTATACAGCTTCTTGTGCTGATTCCTTTGGCTGTTAATTTCCTTCATTCCTACAGAAGGCAAGCCATCATTCTGATCACCACTTTGTCACTGTCACTGCCCTGTGCCCAGGGACAGGCTTGCCACCAAATTTAAGATCAAGCTTAGTTGCAGGTTGGATATTCAGAGGAGCTTAGGATGTAAAAGTGAAGTTTGGGGAAAAGAAATAAGCCAAAGAAGGATACTTTGTCAGGCTTGTATAGACTAGCATTCCTTCACAGCAAAAAGCTAAGGTTTTTGTAAAACCAAGTGTTTTCTCTACAGGATAATACTTTTAAGCACTCTTTCATCTTAAAAGGCATGCAGAGGTTTGCCTGTGGCTTCTTTTAGGTTTGGTTTGGTTAAAGTGGGGGATTGTTTGTTTGTTTGTTTGGTGGGGGGTGGTGTTGGAGTAGTTGTTTGTTTGGTTGATATTCTCATTTAAATTTTTAATATTTCTGTTTCAAAGGGTACAGCATTAGGAGAGGCCTGTACTGGAGTCAGTTCAGCTTCTGGTATTTTGAATGTAGGATATATGTCCCCCAATTGCAGATGCAGGGAGATCCTTCACAACCCCAAACACTACAGATTCAAGTGAATTCTGCAAAATGTAGGCAAATTTTTTCATAGTGAAAGCTTCCCTTATTTGTTTGCCAGGACTAAGGAAAATGAAATATGTATTTTTTATAAGCACTATTCTATAAACTGTTGCCAGGAAAGACCTTCCTTCACCTTCCTTATTAATCTGTCCATCAATTTATGCTACTCTTGGGATATCCATTGCTCCAATATCTCAATGTTGCACAAGTTTTACTTGTCAAAAACAATCAGAATTACTGTTAATTTTTTTCAAAAATACTGCCCTTTATCTTTTAGGAAAGTTTCCACAAAATTCAGTGATGCCAGGATCCTTTTGTGACTTGTAGATGTATTGCTTCCACTTGCCATCATGGAGAAAGAGAAGCATCTGTGCAAGTCTGCAGCAAGAGTCCTACAACAGCAATCAAAAAAGAGCACTTAGTGAATAGTATGTTTATGCTGTGCTGAAGGAAAGCTTCAGAATAATGGCAGATTTTTCACCCATCCTTTTTTTTTTTCAGATCCCTTTTTCACCCATCCCTCTGTTTTTACTGTCTTAATGCTGAAGATATCTCTTGCAAAGCAAGCATAAATACAAAGGGCTAAAGTTGGTCAGGATTTTCACCTCAACTTTTTTCCCCAAAATATGCTACTTGGTTCACATGAAACAATTTGAATCTACCACAGGTTTACCAGACTATTAATCGAAAGAAGTGCCCCCCCAAACGAAATGTCTTTATTTTTTGCTACTCAAGACAGCATTTAATGGATAATTTTTCTTCTCTTTAAATTTTAAAACTGGAATTTAAGCCCATTACTGTCTTTTCAAAAGTATTATTATTATCTTTATTTATTTATTGTTTTTATCAGTTTGGATTAAACAGAGCAATTTGCTGAAATACATTTTGCAACGTCCAGTCAAAGTAGTATTTTCCACATGTATAGTGCAAAGCTCAGGATAGTGGTGAGCTCAGGGTGACATTCCTGGGGAACAGGCTGTATGAATTCAGCATCTTTGCTGTTCAGGTGCCTGATCTAAACCCCCTCATTGTTTGCTGAAAATCATATTTTGGAAGAATACCTTTCAAGTAAGTAAGAGCTGTCATGTATGAGAAGGGGCCGTTGATTAGTCATTTTAATTTTCTACCTGATATAGTTTGTAAGTGATGTATCTTGATTATATTCTGGGAATCTTAAATTACTGTGTAAATTTGGAATATTAGTCAAGATGTTACACAGTCATTGGCTTTGTGATAAAATACTGTTTTCGTCTGGAGGAGAGTGTTACTAAAATGGATGTTACAGCACTACAAGGAGCAACTGCATATTCCATTTACCTTCTTTTCTTGCAACGGAGAAATACAATCATATTTAAGCATGAATTATTTTATTCAATGAATGTGAAAAGACTGATATATTGAAATTAATTGTGCTTGGAGTTTATAAAAATGATTACTTACAAAGATAGATTACTTCTTTTATATTCTTTTACACTTTGATTTTGTAAAGACTTAACAAGTTTCCTAAAGCTTCTCCTCCTTGAAAATCAATTTTTCATGTGACGTTACCATGCTAATAATAATTCCTTAGTGGCTTTCCTGTTCCAGACCTGAGTGATTTTATCTATAAAAAGGATGCAGTAGTTGCTGGAAAACAAAAACAAAACAACAAACTATCAACTTATTTTTTTTCCTCTTTGCCCCAATTATAAAAACATGCTTTTAATTAAAATGGTCACTGTCTTTCTTTCATAAGCTTTCTTTCTAGCTCATGATCCATGTCCACTGCACTGCAATTAATGAAAAGTTGTTCTCATTGACCATGCTCATCTTAAGCATCTCAGAGATGGACATTATTTCAGAACTCAGGGATGTTTCTGATTAAGCTTTGGTATTGGGCTTTTTAAAACAGAAAATGTGCAAAGCTGTCTCACTCTGAACACAGCACTCAAGCAGCAGGCAGTATCCTTGCTCATACTTGGAAGTTATTTTCTGCTAAACCAAAATTATTTTACAGCTTTATTTTCGATTTTGAGAGCTTTTTAGCCCACCTTTTCCACCTTTTCCTCTGCTCTCCCATACTTAACTCACAGACACAGAAATAGAGACATTTCAGCAAGACTCTTTTTCAAGTTTTTTTTTCATGAGAGATTAAGTGAATCTCCTTTTCCTTTGGCATCCGTTGCTTCATAGTGATTTCCAAAAATGGGATAATTGTTTATTACGTTTCTCAGCTGTTGACACTTGTTATCATATCTCAGATAGTGAAAGACAAGTGAAGTTAGATCTGTCAAGAAATACTTGATTTTAATATCTATATCTCACCTTTTTCCTACATTACCTTGAATTATGTATCAAACATACTTTAAAGCAAATATGCCTGAGTGTCACTCACTGTTTTATTTTTTTCTCTTCACTGATACCTGAAGGAGGACAATCACATATCCAAAAAGGATAATATATTGAAATATTCAGGAATGGTACCTTAACTTTTTTCTATCAATTTTTGTTTCAGTTCTGACATCATGGTTAATGTGATGTTGTCACTCCTAAAGCATATTTTTTCCCCTCATGATTTTATTGCATTACATTTACTTCCAAACCCCCTTCAGAATTCCTTAGATATTTTATCTACTGTATTAATAGCATGAATAAAGCATATCAGTGTAGTAATTTAAACCATTGAAAGGCTTTTGGAGCTGGGATGAAATTGCAGGTCTTCTTCAGGTCTGGGTTTGTACTGAGCCTTTGGGTAATTGACTTCCCTAAGTCTCAGGAGTCTCCCCTGGGAAAATGAGAGTAATTATGTGGTCTTCTGTAACTGTTTTGGATCTAGATACCCATAGATGGATACAAAACTGTATAATATTTCAGCCTGGAAGGGTCCTTAATATTTTTAATTCAAAAGACCTTTTTAACACTATTTTTCTTACATGAATATGTAGAACTAGAGAATAAACATGAAAGAAGTTTTTATCTTCAAGCCCTGTCCCTAAACTGGAAGTAAACTGAAACCATGTGACATTAAGCCTGATTCAAGTGCTTTTAACATAAATTCACTGGAGATTTTTGGCTGGGATTTTTAAAAAGTACCAATTATTTTTATGTACCTAACCTGAGGCAGTCTAGGAAGATTTGATTTTTCAAAGGGGCTTTTTCTCAGTACTTTTCTCTGAAAAATCTCTTGAAGAGACTGAACTGGAAGAATCAAAATCACAAGTCTCCAATGAAAATTTTTGGTTTGTGAAGTTAGTTCTGCATCTCAACTTTATTATTTTTTTCTAGATATATATCTAGGCCCCCTCTGAACTCAACTGTCTATTAAATTGACTGACTTGTTAAATTTTTCAAAACAGAGGCAGAGGTTATGTTTCCTGGTAGGGGCCAGTTGATTGTCATGTTTGATTAATTCCTGTGGTACTTTTCAGTTCTTCTGAAAGACAGGATCTTCCAACACAGTGAAGAGCACATCACTTAAAGAGAATTATGCTCACTGCTTTTGGTTTTGTAACTCTTGCTAGTATGTTGTAGTAATAAACAGACATTTTTATGTGATTGGAAGATTATAGTTATAACCACTGAAAAAAGTTATTCCTCTTCTTTCCTGCTTTCTCATGCATTCATTAAATGTATTTCTTTATTTCACAGTTCCAATGTGTGGAACTAACGAATCTTTTCATAACACATTTACTTAATAGGTTTAATATTGAGCATTTATTCAGAGCAATTCTTTGAAACATTTTGAAACCCTCCTACAATGAATTATTTTATATACTTGTGTTGTTGGAGCTGGTTTATAACACCCTGAGGAGAACTAGAGAAAGCAAAGCCTAAACCCTGCCTTTAACTCAGGTAACACTGCAATGCACCGTTGTCCAAAACAGTTAATTAGATCTCAGCAAGTTACAGAACTGAAACAAAAGCATAACATTTCTAAATACTTCTGCTTACATTATGAGCAGATTTTGAAATTATTTAATATAGACAAAGACTCATTTTTATATGTCACTTGAGATACAGTCATGAAACTCCAGGTCAAGCTTGAAAATGTTACAATACTTGAGACAAATTGCAGCACATTTCTGGTTTAATGCAGGAACACCATCACTCAGGTTACATAGCCAAGAAGTTCTGCACCTTTAGACCATATTTTTCCTAGTGCCAGTGGATGGGAAGAGTGGTAATGTGTACAGAAATAGCTTGACTGAGATTCCATCAGTGGTAGAACCAGGGCTCATTGCCGCTTGTGCCTAACACTCATGATGGCTGCTAAGCATCAACAGATGTTTTCCATAGATGAAGAAAATTTTACCAGAAAATATTGATCTAATTGCATCTGGAAATTCATGGAAAAACTCCTATTTTGAAAAAAATTTCCTTGAGAAATATTTAAAGCACCATGGGAAATTCTGGTTGGAATAACAGAGAGAAAGAAAGGGAGGAAGTAATCAGCACTGCGAGAGTCCCCAGCCCAGAACAGCTGGCTGAGAGGTGGAGAAGCTGTTTGAATACAAGTCATTCACTTATTGACTAATTGCAAGCTGTTTTTCTCAGTCTTTTCTGTTGAAGCAGATCCACATTGTATAATTAAAATGGAGGGAGTGAACAAGAGAAAGGCTGATGCCATCATATGATATTTAAATGCTTCTCTTTGATGTGGGAAGCTCAGGTTCAAAACCTTGCCTTAATAAATATTTAAAGATTTATGCAAAACAAGGCAGCTTCGACAGAGAAGAACAAGAGAGAAGCACAGAGCAGAAGCCTGAAATAGTTTCTATAACAGTGGATAAAGCCCATGCCTAAAAAGCAGGGAAAATGATGGAGCAAGTCAAAATGGAAAAAGCCCTTACCCACAGGCCAGAAACACTATCTTCTATTTCTTCCCTCCATCCCTAAAAGAAATATGAACGGTCTTGGGTTTGTCCTGATACAGGAGGGAATCATCTGAAACCCTGAAAAACCTCCAGGGAGGGAAAAACATTTTTCCCATGCTCTCATGAGAGAAGAGTTTCTTATTTACTAGGACAGGTGTATCAGGCAGGATATCCAGGCTGTCTAAGGACAGGAGTTAGAATTATAGCATGAAAAGCCAACAAGTCTTAAAAAATTAATCCCTTTAAGAGGAGCAACAGGTCCTGCTTGGAGCCCTTATTAACGTATCTGGGAAAAGTACTTATCCAGCCTGATTATTGTTGCATTGTTGTAACAGGTGAGTGAAACAAATCCAGAGAAGTTAACTCCTGGTCCAAAATTATTCTAGGAGTTCCAGATGCTGAGTGTTGTGCTTAGGTACATACAGGTAATTTTCAGAATATGAGGCATTTTGTACATATATTTCCCAACTAAATACAGCAGTATGATGATGAGAATTTAATAATATGTAACAAGTTGATATATTTCTTCAAATGTTAGTGAGGACAAGCTTGCACTTGCACGGCACAACACTAAAATGAAATCATGACTTCAAAAATGAGCAAATCCACTTTCAAGTCCGAGATCTGCTTTCAGTAATTTGAATCTCCATTAAGGACCATGCCAACTCTTTATACATTATTGGAATTAAGCCTAACACTACTCTGTGAGCAGTCAGAAAGCAAAGTGTATGACAAATATTGAAGAAAATTATATCCTAAACAATGTTACATTTCCTGGAATACAGATTTCTCTCAGCCTTGAGTACTCTCAGGCGTATTCACATGAAAGGTTATTTATCAATTTCTCTCTGTATTTCCTGAGAGATTCTACCCTGGATTTCATCTTTCCACTTGTGAATCCCCACCGACTACTCAGCCTCACCAACAGTATCTTGACTGTTAACTGACTGACTGCTTGGCAAAAATGCTTTTTCTGCATCTAGAGGAGGTCTGCCAGGGACAGTTTGTGTGGCTTTGGAATAATTAATCAAACTGGTAGGTGGGGGCTAGTTTACAGGGAGATAGACAGCTATTACTAACTTTAAAACTCTTCCCCACAGTACTGCAGAAAGAATGCAGTGAGTTGCTGACATGCTGGTGCACACCTACTGGAAATGAATGTTTTTGTGGGCTGTACACATTGTGTGCTGATCTCCTTGCCACCAAGAGGTACCTCATTTGAGTGCTCAGCAGAAGTCTCCTGGGAATCAGTGTCTTTGTACACAGCAGTATCATCACAGATTGGAAATATTTCTGTGTATGCATGTGAAAGGAAAAGTCTTTCTGACTGCAGAGCTTCCATGTTTAGTGATTTTGATGTAGCCATGGGTGTAATGTATTTTTCACATACATTATAACACAAAATTAGATAAGTATTGCTATAAGTTCCTTCTCTTTCCAAGTAGCTCTGTGAAGCCAATTTCTGGCTTCCTGCCAGATCTACCAGGAACTTCTTGCTATATGTTCACAGGATAGAGTCAGCTTCTAGGAAGATGGAAGCTGTGTGTCAAATGGGTTCCTGGTACACTGCTTACTCCTTTTGTAGTACATGAGTATAGAATTTATATAATTTCATCAGGAGCAACCTTGTTCATTTCAGTAACATTCCTGAAAATACCACAGGTTGATTTTTTTCATCGTTTTATCTGCTCTTCATTTCATCCAATGCATAGCAGAATTAACTGCAGTGTGGCATCTGCTTTACTCCTGACCAGCTGCTTTAAAGATAAGAGTTCTCACACTACTGTGCTTGCAGTTTGAGGTTTTTTTCCTCAGGTGTTCCTTCTGAGGGCCCTATCCAGAGGCCATTGAAGGTCAATGGGACATTCTCAGCTGATGTAAATTATACAGCTCCATTTACTTCAGCTAATGTTGACAGTATGCATCAGATGATACCTCCTAATCTTTACATTAGAGAGAATTGTTTTTCCTATATGTATATAGGACTAGTATCAGATTGCATACTTCACATTCACAGAGTACGTCACTAATTAAGTTAGAGTACTCTGTTCTGCCTACCTGTCTCAGGAATAATGTTGTTTTATTTCATAATAACCTAATGGTGCCACCTGCAGTCCACAGCCTTATATGAGTGGTTTGAGATAATGTGGCTCACAATAATAGAACACTGAAAAAACAGAAACTGGAAGGATAACAATCATTATTTATTTGTACAAGGCACTGCATTTTAAGAGGAGATGCTTTATTTCAGCTACCATAATAAGACCTTTAACTTCTCACATTTTCCTTGAAAATGTACTCACTGCACCACTAATCTTTGCTCTGGTGACTTGTCAGAGGCATCCAGTAAAGCTCAGTAAAGTACAGTATTCTCTGTAGCTCTTTATGATACCAAGTGCTCTGGAACCTGCTAAGACACTTCCTTGCAAATGTTAGTCCCTGTGCACACATCACTAATAAAGGAAGCTCATACCCTGTAAACTGAGTTTGAATCTGAGAGATGTTTTTTTATTAGCAGTGTAAAATCAGAACGATTAACTGATTAATGTAGTTCATTGTGTCTTTCTGATCTATTATGTTTTCTATTCTCCTGTTTTATAGCGAAAACTTTTTCCTAGTACGGAAGGATGCCAAACTACCAAGTATTCTGCAATGAATTCTTTATTAATATTACTTTTACTATGTGGATTTTGACACGGTTTTCAGAGATTTTTCTTCCACCCCCTTTTCACAGTTTTTAAAAATAGAGTGCAGTTGTGCTTTTCCAATAAATGAAATAAGAAGTGGCAACCTGGACAGAGACAATGGGCAAACATCCCATGCTGTTTGGGAAAAGAAACATGGTGAAATAGAGAAGATATTATAAAATTCTGTTAGTTCCAGTTGCAGTTGTTTCACAGGATGAACTAAGGTATTTATGACTTGGATCTTTTTTTTAATTACTTTTCCATGTGGGTAGTCTTCAGAGACTATCTGCAGACCAGATGGAATAACCACTTCTTTCTGCCTGAATATTTTGCTCTGTGTAGGGTCTCTTTTTCACTGATATATGATCTTTGTTTAATAGGGTATTGATACAGGCACGTTTTACTCTACTTCCTTTAATAGTTGTGAGATAAATTACCCACATTAGTAGGAAATAGGGTTTATAATTACATTGAAGTAAATGTTTGATTCCCCTTCTTCTTCCATTGGTAATTATTTTAATGACAGCTTCATAATTCACCTAGCAGAGTAATGAAAGTATGCCCACACCTACATGATTTTTCAGAATGCAAAGGCAACTGCACATTTATCTGACATAATGTTAACATTAGGGGATGAATTACCAGCTCAGTTTTAGCCAGACCTCTTTTTATTCACCTTCAGTTATTTTTAGTATAATTTTGTAATTTATGTAATCCTGATTTAATATTCAGAGAAGATACTTAGATAGCTTAGCACTGTTACTTCTGACCACTTACTTGGAGTACAAACACAGAGATCAGCTATTAAAAGTCTGGGTTTAGAGTACCAGCTCCGCTCTTTACAGAAGTTCTTGTTTCTCCAAAATGCTGCATTTCTTGGCATTCTCAAAACACAGGAGCCCTCTGCTAAACCCAGGAAACAGGCATTGCTGCTTTTTTCAAAACTGTTTGCCAGATTTATATGCTATAAAATAGTCGAGTATGGTAGCCCTAATATTTTTCTTGTGTTCTTCAGTCTGGGGTATGTTAGTGGGTAGTTGTAACTTGAAAGCAAGCATACTGAAATGTATGGGGTTTATCTTTACAGGAATTTCTCATGGAATCACACATTTTCTTTCAGTTGCTCTCATTGCTCCTAGACACCCTGAGAACAGATTTGAAACGCAGGGGAGGAAACTTAATATGGGTGGATACGTACAAATATTTTCATTTAACCTTCTGTGCTGTAATGGCATGGAAGTACATGTATTTTAAGTTGCTCTTGAATACATAGTAATTTTCAGTAACAAAAAGGAGCTCGATTTTCTGCAGCTGCTGGGAGATGATGGTGGAACGCCAGGCAGTGATGCTCTTCGTTAGCTGCTTTCAGCACAGTAATTGCAAAGTCTTGCACGTGAGCGAGGCTTCACGCGCTGCTGTTGGGCAGCCGCTCCGGAATTGACTCTGGCACCTCCTCGGAGCTGGCAGGAATGCTCTGCGACACTTCGGGCAGGAAGCAGCAAATGACTCTGTGCCAGCCTGAGCTGCAGGGGTTGTTGAGACGGCAGAAATTTAATTGCTTGTGCTGGAATCAGGCCAGGAAATAGGGTCAGCTCTCTTGTCCTCTGAAAAAAAAAGTATTCTGGCACATCACAGATGCAGCAGCAGCACTTGGAGTTGCAGCAGAAAATTTTTGCAGCAAGCTTCGATCCCATCCTATACGTAGAGGGTTTTCCCTGTACTGAGAAGCCCACCCTGTAACCCTGTTACCTAAGGATTCACCCAAATAAAGTCAGTGTCTGTCTTCACTGATATCTTTTGCCAAAATCTTGTCTCTGGGTTAGGTTGAAGGTATATCTCTGCCACTTCATTCAGATTCCACTGATGATAGCCATATGCCACTTTCTTTATTTGTTTATTTTGAAGGAAAAGGTGGTTGGATACAGGTTTATTTTCAAAACTGCCAAATATCTGTTAGAAATCTCATAGTGCAATGGAAAAAAGAGAAACCCCAAAAATAAACAACATCACCTGTTATTGTCACTGGAAAACATGCCAAGAAACAGAATTTGAATGATTCTGGGCATTTTGGGCTCTTCATTTTGCTGTGTTGTGAATTTTGTTGAGGTTGTTTAGTACCAAACTTCAAGCCTTCACTTAAGTCACAACATATTGCTCTTGAGTGAGAAACAGGATAATCACAGAAACTCTTCCAAAAAAATATATAATTTCACAAAAATCATTATCTGTTTTTAGATGGTTCAGAAGAGGTAGAGAGACAAAATTAATCAAATTAATTACTGTTTGCACATGCTTTGCTTTGTATATTTTGGCAAAAGAAAATCACAATAGTGATTTAAGGCAACTACTTCCTGGAGCACTCTGTGTGCAGCAGACTATTTGTGTCTTAGTAATATTGTTGCACTCACAAAAAGCTGTCAGATTCCTTCTTTTAGTTCCAATGTATGTAGCTGAGTTTCCTTATGAGTCAATGTTTGCACAGCATCATGTTTCCTTGATAAAAAGCAGAGAAGAACTCATATAAGGCAAGATTAAAACACTATTTTAATTGTTGATTTGGAATACATATATATTCTAGTATGTGTATTATAGAATATATATGCATACATATGAGATGTATAATAGTCTATATATATTCTATATATACACTGTATTTGATAAATTAGTTCTATGTTCTTTCACTAACATAGAATTATAATATGTTACATTAAAATATATACATATATTTCACAGTGTCTCATGTCTCATCTTCTTCATAGGGGAAGAGTCTGGCCTCCCTAGATGCTACAGCAAAGCACTCGATTACCTCATTAGTTTTAAGCTTTCATCTGATTTCTTGATCATTTCACTCTTGTGGAAACCTCAGAGGTTCTATTTTCCACCGGGAATTTTCTGCCACTGTTTTTCTCTTTTCCTTCCATGCCTCTATCCTTATAAAATATTCTTACAGAGGAGACTGCTGTATTCATATATGGCCACACCCTCAGGTTTGCCAATCATCAGGGGTAGCCAGGATGCTGTGCACTCAGGGTTTTCAGCCTGTTTCTTCCTTAGACGATGGAAACAAACCTAACAGGCAAATGCAAGAGCTCCCTGCTCCTGTGCCAGATTTCCCAGGAAGCTCATCCTCACGTTCCCACCCCACCACAGAACTTGCTTGTTTATACCAAGTGTCACATCCGTTGTTACGGAAAGAGATAAACTCAGAAAGTGTAGAGCAGCTACTAAGAACTCGTAATTATGGTGAACACTTATTAAACACTTGAATGGATGCAAGGGGAATACAAACAGGAAAGGAAGTCTGCATTGATTTAAACAGGTATTCTAATGTACTCCGTTAAAATGTTATTTTTTACTCAATACAAGAACAAAAATCAGAAAACAGGTTATTAAATGTGTAGAAAAATCCCACAAAAATGTGAGCAGTTAAATAAAAAATATTACATTTGTCAAGTGCTGCCATTTCACAGTATTGGCAGGTTCATGAGCTTCCAAGAAACAGGAAACTATCTGCTCTTTAGCTGATACATGATGTTTTTTGGAAGATCTCGACATCATGTCATGATCTTAATTTAACTCTTTACTGGAAATCTTCAAGAATATGTTGCCTCGGGTGCTTGTGGCATTGCAGGGATTTAGATTATTCATGCAGATGCTTTCAGTGTCTATACGGGAGATTAATTCAGCACTAAACACAGCACAGGAGATAAAACAGAACTCTGGACAGAAAACTAAAACAGTGCTGAAAAAAGCTAGTGGTTTTGTTTCTATTTATGTGCTCTATGCACTAATTACTAGCTGTTATATGGAGGGCTCACCTTGAAGCATCAGTGCATCTGTGTGAAAGCACTAACTGAAGCTCAGAACATGAGAAAAACAAAAAGTAAATAAACAGAATGAACAAAAAACCCACCCCAGAAATGAGGCCCTTTACACTTGGAGATGGCTGCTAAAAGAAGTGCAAAGTACTCAGTAGAAATTTCACAAGGATTTAAAAAATCAAATATGTGACCGTAAGGAACCATGACCTTTATTCTCAGACCTTTACTCTCAAATTAAAGTTAGGTTTAACCTTTAACATTGACTTCTCAGGTTACTTCAGTCATTTCTGTTGTAGTGACCTGTGCTCTATCTCTACCTATACCTCTTGATTTCCATAGGAAACATGATTTAGAATATTGTTTTAATAAACATTTAGAATTGCTTCATGTTTCTCAATTGATTTCTGGTCCACTTCATACTAAAAACTTTTGAAGTTTGAAATCTCTGCTGGTCTTTGTTTTCGAACTTACCCATAATTGGGAAGACCCACCTCTACTGTGTTATCATCCACTAAATAGTGTGGCCAGTTCAGGGCCATTAAACCTGTTTGCCAGTACATTCTTTTGGAATGATATCCAAGAGATGTGTCATTAACTCCCCCAGTGACTGACAGCAGAACAAACAGTGTAATCAGTTATTTTCTGTAAACACTCATCATTATTACAATTGGTGTTTGGGGACAGGTTGATGCTGCTCTCGTGTGGAAGAGCATTTTGTACTCTTTCTGCCAAGTATCATCATCTTCCTTTCCTGCTGACATACAAGGCAATGGCTGATTTTAACTGATGCTTTTCAGAGCGCAAGATAAAGCTAACGAGCTTTTTTTAGGAACTGAAAGTAGATAGTGGGAACTGGGTAGTCTTGTTCTGCCTGAGAGCTTTTAGATATGCAGCCATGAATTATGGTAAATTTCCCTGCTGTGCTTGCAGCTTCTCCAAAAGGTAGCCCAGAGAGACCTGCCAATGAGCAATGTCCTTTTTTCAGTATGTAGGGAATTGTTTGTAACTTCGATGAGCAGAAATCTCAGATTCATCTAATAGGAGGAGGCACTGCTGGGTCAGAACACTAGTTTATCATCCCTCACAAAAGTTTAGAAATATTCTTTTGCATAAGGACAGAACAGATTGTGAACTAAAAGAGGGGATATTCATGGAAAAAACTATTGGAGGCATATTGATCATCTCAAAACAGGAGAGTATTTTCAGAAGTTTGTGCTCTTACTATATTTTGCTATTTGTTTATCATAATTGAAAAAATGTCGTCCATTATGTTGTGGACTACAAGGTCAGAGACAGCCTCAAAAACTCAGATCTGGTTGATTGACATGGAAAGTCACCATTTTATATTTACTTTTAAAATGCTCCAGCCTGCTCTCTTAATTGTTGGACAACTAAGTCTTCATGACCACAAGCAGGATACTAACTTCCCCAGTTTCTGTGCTGCATATTAAGTGGCTAGGGGTATTTTGGATGGGGAATACCCACAGACCCAAAAACCTGTTATTAACATGGAGTCCTTTATTATAAAGAAAGTGTAATACAACTACACAGGTCTGTATGTTAGGTCTCATCTGCTGAAATGGAAGTGTGCATGCATTTGAGTCCATGCTGAACCTGTTTAGTAAGTGTATGATTGCTTGTATATATACTGAGGGTGTTGTTGCATAGCTGTGACTTTTAAGTAGAAGCTTATTTATGTTTTCACCATGAAAAACCTAGAGAGTCATTGAAAATCCAGTTATAAGCTCTCCCTCACATAATTAAACTTATTGTAGCATATTTCTCTGTTTTCAGAAAAATATCTGTGGGCTTCATTAGTCAGCACTGAAAGATCTGTGTTTGAGGCTCCTAGGCACCCTTGTAATACAAATAAGGGTAATCAGCAAGCTATGGTTTTAAGTAATTGGTTTTAAAATGACCCTGATGATTCTTACGTGCTGTGAGCTGTCAAGAAAGGGCAACATCCAACTGTGAGGATTCCCGTCATTGCTGATGTACTTACATCTCTAGTGCTGATGCAGAGAGACTGGTTCAGTGAAAGTGGTTCTGAAAATGGTCTCTGTTTTCACTTTTCAAGAACTGAAGTAGACTCAAGCAGGTGTCATATCATAGCTGTCAACAAAAATGCCTCACTCACTTGGATTTTGAGTCAGAGTACCTGCCTCATTTTGTAGAAAACTAAGAACTGTCCTTCCCTTCATGCTTCTCTCCAGGCAAATAATTTTAAAATCAAACTTCCCATTTTTATATATACATGTACAGATTATTTTCTTTGTGTTTTGGGTCTGTCTTGGCTGCTATAATTACTGCAGCATGTCAAGGCAATGCAGAATCTCTTGCCATTAGCCAAAAAGAAGCTAGCAATGAGTTTGTGTCCCAAGTGTCCTTTCACAGGCAAAGGACCTGAGTCCAGTAGAACACTATAAACTTCTAATCTATCTATTACCACCATCTGTATACAGAGGCACAAAGATGTTAATGAAATCCTGGCACTTGTTGAAGATTATATGAAAAGTCTCATTTCCTGCAATAGAGCCAGTATTTCACCTAATGTTTAAGGAGCAAACTCAGCTGTGCTGGTGGACTGAACTGGTGTCAGACCATTCCAGTTTAGAAGAATAGAAATGTGATTTAAAAAAAAAAAAAAAAAAAAAAAAAAAAGTGGCTCTGTAGTCAAGAAGAAAACTTTGAATGTTGCTTCAGCTTCACAGAAGCTGCACTTATTCTAACAGAATAATGCATGAACTCTTTTTCCTCCATTAGTTCAGGGGGTTTTGAGTACTTCAGTTTGAAGAATTAAGCTAATCTCTCTGAGAAGAAAAAGTTCAAATATTTTATCTACAGTGCTCTGAAGAAGGCTTTACTTCAACCAGTGAGAGACTTGCAAGAAACATTGGTTCATTTCAGCTGCTTTGCTCTATTCTCACTGGAGGCCAACTTTAGAGAAAAATTGAAATGAGACTTTAAAAGTTTATTTTCACTTTCTGGAGAAGTACAACTACTGAAACAATAAAACCGTGACGACCAACTTGGATGGAAAAAAGAGTGGATTATTTCATATATACATCAAGAAGGGTTTTTTTTGTAGAGAACCCCCCTCTGTAGACACCCCTCTACCAAATTTCTGTACTGTGATGTTTAGAATTTTGGAACATCATAACTAGAGGAACAGGATAACTTGGAGTGTCTGCTTTTATGCTGAAGGCTTTACATAATTGTTTATGATGCCCAAGTGGGGAGAATGGGTAAGGAGTGGATAAAGATCTTCCTACAAAAAAAAAACATTTTTGAAGTATTCAAAGGTGGGTATGGATAATTTAAGGAGGTACAGTAGGATATTTGCTTCATTATCAAGAAGTAATAACCCTGATGAGAGACAGACTGTTTCAGAAAGATTACTTTGATTATCAAGTAAATTATTTTCTGAGATTTTTATTTCACCTTCTCTGTCTGGTGGTAGGTTTTGGGGGGTGGGGAGGGAGGATTAGGAGGGGAACGTGGGGGTTTTTTTGGGGGATGTTGTGTGTGTGCTGGGGTTTTTCTTTGTTTGCTTATGGGGTTTTTTTTAAGTTTTAACTGATTCTAGAGGATGAACCAAAGAAGCATTTGTTTGTAGCCTTTTGCCACCTGATACCACCTGCAGTTCAGAGAGCTACGAGAAGTAGAGCAGGTCACTGATGTTGTCCTAAAACCTCATTTCTTTGAGATATGATGTCATATAAACTCTACCTACAAAATTATTGTGGAGTTATTTTAGTTTACAGTTAATTGGTAAAAATTTATGATTGACTGGGCTGTAATTTATTCAACAATGAGCATTCTCCTTCTTGCCTAGCCACAACATATCTTGTTTCACACAAATGCAAGGAAGAGCCGTCCAAGACAGTTTCTCTTCAGAATTTTTGCCACTTAGTTCATGTAGCTAGGGACAATAGGCAATTAATGGACAAAGAGAGTTCCCTTCCTTGAAAGTTATCCCTTCCTACCCTTATTGATTGTCAGAAGACACATACTGAAGTAAAATCACAGAGAAAAATCTCCTTTTTCATGCAACATATGAACTAGAATCTCACCTGAATCAGAGCCAGATCAGGATAGGGAGCCTCCTATTCAAGGGACTTGACTGTGACTGCTTGAGGCTGCTGCCTTTCTGTCTGTCTGGCACTTCTGCTGGCATGGAGCAGCTGGAGAGTGGGCCAAGGATTTGGTTTTCCCTCCCAGTCCAGCCAGTATCTCTTGGTCACAAGTTATTCAAGTGTTTTAAGTTCAGTAAGCTCTTAGGTAGTCAGGAGGGCTGTCTAACACTCTTTTTTTCCAACTAAGTGGCAAGGTAGTACCAGCACACTAACATTTTGTAATTGGACTTTGAACATACACACACAGAGCTGGAGAAATTCAGGCTTGCAAGACTGGGAATTTTCAATTTTTTTACTGGTTTTGTGCATGCTATAATATCTGCAGTGTCTGGCTAGCTGAGGGAAACTTGAATGGATTATTTTCAAGAAGCACATTTCCACAGTCTGGCTGTCAGCTGCCTCCTGATAGGATTTAGTCAGGAGACTCACTGCCAGTCTTTTAGAAACTAATCTTCAGAGCATGTTTTGGGCTTGTTCATAAATTGCATAGTTAAGTTCCACATTTCTCCATTACCCATACCCAAAGGTGCTGTATATAATATCTCACTGTGAAAATCTAATAGGGACAAATCACTTCAAGTATTTCTCAGAAGCTGTATAGGGAAAATAACCTCAGTATCTGCAGACACCCATACACAAACACATGCTTACTGTAGCCAGTCTTTTCTCATACTTAGTTCTTGTAGTTAAAGCTGGCCAGGATGATGACTATGGCAAGAATTATTTAATGACAATTGTACTGGAATTTTGTTGGCTCTAGCATTGAGACTTGGAAAAAGTTTCAATAAAATCAGAAATCATGCAAGTCAGTTCTTGCTCATGCAGAGGTAGAAAGACTAATCTAGCTGTCATCTTCTGGGAAGCATTAGGAAAATCAGCCAGGGAAGCCTGTGCTGTTGTAGCTCCACTGCCAATGCAATCTTTCTTGAATGCCCTTTGTAGCAAGAGTATTGGCAAAATCTAATCTTGGTGAAAAAATTTAAATTAAACCAGGGAAAATTTCCATCAGAATCCACCTGAGATATCTTTTTCTTTTTAAATGGGCTTTTCTCCAGTAAAAGCATCAATTTCAACCTGGAAAGAAATCTTTCATTTTGCCCTCTTTACAAGAAAAGCTGAAGGAATGAAGATGTGGATACCCAGAAGGGATCCTCTGATGTCATTTTAACTGAGTCTACTGGTTAGCTCTACTAAGAATAGCAGTGGTCCCTCTCCCTGCACTCAATGGGTATTTTCAGGAGGAAGATAGGATCATACAGTCCATACATCATTCCAGTCTGTGTTGTTCCATCACCATGCAGCATTAGCAGAGGTTTTTATTCCCTGTATTTGAGCTTGTAAGCAGTAGGTAGGAGACTGAATTCTTTCATCAGTTATCTGAACACTGATTTACCAGCATTCAAATTAAATGTATGGAAAGTCTCCTTAAATTAATGATACTTTTAATAGATTGTAGGTATACTGTTAATCATCTACTTAAGCAACTTTTGAGAGCAGAGACCCAAAGAACACATTAAGGTTTTCCTTATGATTTACATTGTGGAGGATTTGATTTGAAGAGAGACCAAAAAATCCTTTAAAGTATTTAATAGGGAAGTAATACTTTGGTTATCATCTGTGGTCTTTACCTGATTATGGATTATAGATTATTTGCAAAAATCCTTCCCTTCTTATTTGATCTGTTTGTGTGGGTTTTTATAAAAAATGTCTGGACCACATTATTTCTGTGTTTCAGAAATGCTTTTCACATATATTTGAAATGCAGGATCATTACTCTGTACAACATGTTTTTCAGACAGTAACAATTAATTTCTACTGCCAGATGTGAAACTCTGGGGAAAAAAACCATCATAATGGATGTATGTGCAGGAATCCCCTTTCTCCCTTAGCTGTAATTGAACAAATGGCACTGAGATAATTCTGTAATTGTTTGCCTTTTCCATGAAGCCAATATGAAGATTAAAGTACCATCTGGCTTTCTGAACACTAAAGTTAGAGAACCTCCAGTTTGAAAGAAAAAGCAGTTGTATCCCCGTTGAGTGGACATTTTATATGTAATTTATATGTAATTTAACCACAAATAAGCACTCAGAGCCTCTTTGTAAGAGTCGGGCACCCTAATAGAAATTTTTCAAAGTACATTTTCCTGGAGGGCTCTGATAACCTTGGTTCTGTTCTTGTATTTATGCTCCAATTGAATTTAAAGACTGAACCTGAAAAGGAAATCTGGTTGAATAATTTCGTAATAAGTGTTACTTTTTTTTTTAATTTGTGAAATAGTAAATTTTTCAAAAACATTGCTTTCAAAGTTTCCAGCATTACTAAAACTACACTTTTTGCACATTTAAAAAAATTTTGCTATGGCATTTTGACAAATCTTTATTATTAATGCTAAGATCTTAAATAGCTTTTGCAACCATTACAGAAAAAAAAAAAAAAGTCATGATTCACTGTGAAGTCCATTTTTATTAAACATTATAAAGTAATTTCTATTAAAAATATGCATTCTATATTAGCAGTAAATTTCACAGAAAAAAATAAAATTTCATTTTCAAGATCTATGAAACAAAATTTGTTTCAGAAATTTTTTTGTAAATTAAATTAGTTTTTTCTTGGATTTTTTTCTTGTTCAGCTGAAAATTTCTGTTGATAAGAAACAGAGAGAAATTTTTGGGGAAGATTTCATCTGAGAGAATACTTGAGGACTGTTAATGTTGAAAACACTGTCTTGTTTTTTTCCAGGCAATATTACCACTATCAGAATCAGAAACCCACTTTCATTTGATTACTCTTGTATGAAATTTAACCTATAAACAAACACATGCAGGAACCCCCCATTTTTTCTCTCTACCCACACCCTCAATGTCAAAGCTGCTAAAAAAGTATCTCCAAGACCTAGAGCAAAATATTTTCACATTTTGATCTGGAGATCTTCCTCTAGCCTGGGATTCCTTCTGAGTGAACTCTGCCACTTTGAACCGAGCAAACTTCAAATGGCCTGAGGAGTCTTTGAGGAGCAAACCTTGCTCTTCCTCTTGTGTTATCTGACTGCTGGTGCTGGGTCAAAGGAACTGAGCATCGTTGGGACAAAGAAACCAGATAAAACCCACTGCTGTCACCCTCAGAACCATCTGACAGCAATATAACAGTGCCCTCCTCATGTGACAGGGCAGATGGCTTTGACACATTTCTGCTTTTGAAAAACCCTAAAAGATAGTTTTTAGCAGGACATTTTCAGTAAAGGCCTCCTGATTCAGTCAATATATGTGACCTTTATCTAGGGAGAGCATAAGGCTGAATTTGGGATTTTGTTCTTTGAAGCTAGGAGCTCCTTTGTTGTCTTCAGAGCCGTTTTAAAATTACAATTTAGCAAAGCATGTAGTTATTGCTATGTGCTTCAGTCTTGGCTAGCTGAGTTGTATTTAGCAAAATCTGTAAAATAAAATTCTCAAAGCTCAGATTCATTGAGGTATTCATCTTTATGCATGAATTTAGGCAAGACTACCAGTGAGGTTTAGTTTGAATAGTCACTGTTAAGCAACACTGGGAAACAGCCAAGATATGGCACTGATGTGTATAATTTCAAAGCCATTTCAAAAAATGATGTCTGTAACTACTGTCTCACCTTCACTGACTGTAAAAATGAGAAAAGTAATGTTTGCCCAAGGCAAACAGTGTTTTGAATATTAATTTATATTTGTAAAGCACATCAGCAAGGTAAGTCAGGACACCATTTGACTGTGAATATGCAAGTACACATAATCCTGTATTTTCACACCTAGCAAAATGATGCAGACAAAAAATCCTTTCCTTCTGAAATACATGACTTGCTTCATTAGGCAAACTCCATAACACAGAACTATCAGCAGCCAGCTGTGTTGAGATTCCACTTGCCATTTTGTTTTGATCAGAACAAGAATAGGCTTTTGATATGTCTTATGATTTTGTTTTAGATAAAACACTCCACCCAGTGTTCTATAATATATAATGATATATTATAATCTCTTCTGTAGTGTTTTACAATAAAATCTCTTTTCTGTCTGAAGGATAATGTGATGGTTTGTTCTTTTCCACTTTGTCTCCCCAGTGCATAGTTTGGGACTGGGATTCCAACGGAAAGCATGACTTCATTGGAGAATTTAGCTCAACTTTCAAGGAAATGCGAGGAGCTATGGAGGGAAGACAGGTAAGTGGAAACCACCTGAGCAATCTTAGTATGTAATCTCTGTAGAGCAGAGATTGTTCCCCAGACAATCCTGTCATAAAGCAGGTGGCATTGCCTCATTATCTCTCAGAATTTAGTTGTGTTGATCTCTCCCACAGGTTTTGCTGTTACCTGGACACAATAATCATAAAAAGTAAAGAAGCATTTGTTACTGTAGTTTCATGCCTGAAATTATTAAGTTTTTTTTCCAATTCCCATTCCACAGGCATTTCTTTCCACTAAGATTTATTTCCTTTGAGCCCAAGCACATGGTTTCCATGAGGTGCTGTACTGCAGAGCAGAGGCCCATTCTGGCCACTCTAAGCATTTCCCTGCTGGCCTAAAGGTCTCTATTGGGTGAGGGTCATTCTCCATCTTTCTCCATTTCTCATATGCTGCATTCATTGCTGCCAGCTTTAACTAGAACCCATCATGATGAAACAAATTGGTTTTCAGAGTATTTCATTATTTACAATCCTAAGGGGAAATGAAATTGTTAGCTTATCAATAATTTCACTTCTTTATGTCAGCCTGATCTTTTCAAATTGCAGTTGATAGTAATTACTTAATATGATAAGTGATTTGGCATATCTAATTCCAGAAATTGTCATTTTCTCTTATTATTTACTTCTAAAGGTGTTAGTTTTGATAAATTCTCTGAGGGGGAGTTAAGGATGTTGATCCTGCTAATAATTTCTACTCATTGTTCTACTGTTGTTGTGATTTCAACCCAAAACACAAATGCCTAAAAAGCTTTATCTGGGCTTTATATTAAGGTTCTGTTTGTAGTGTGTTAGTTAAAATCTAGCACAGACTCAGAAGATGTTCCATAAATGGTAAGCAGTCAGTCTATGCCATAGGTCAAGGAACATTTATGGCTTTTCTGAATTTTTTCTGTTGAAGTTCTTAGAATACACTGGAGTTTGGCAAATGCTGCTTATGTGCATAAAATACTGCTGATATGTATCAGTCATTTATTAGTCCATTATAAATAACTTCTGAACACAACCTGAGTGTAAATGAAACACTGTTTGCTCTCTCAAATCAAGTCAGAGGATCAAAACTTTTATCAAACAAAATTTGAGTGGAAATAAAGAGATAAACAAATCCCAGAAGGAATAACATTGACAAGGCCAGTGATGTGAGAACACTCCAAATTTGTATACAAATACCTGTGACTCAGGAAGGGACTATGTAAGAGTGGTAATGGGTGTGTATTTTCAATGTAAATGTCTTAAACCACATTATGGTCCTTCACAGGAGACAGCTTGTTGGCCAAAACAAGAGCCTTGTAGTCCAGAATGCCAGGAATGACTCTGCAGGATAAACTATGTATTCTTTAAAATGGTGGGGTTATAGTATGCTTTTTTCCATCTTCAGCTAGTAAAAAGGATGATTACTCTTTCAGAGGCATAAGAAGTTAATGCAGCCATTTGTCAGTTCCTGTTTTAGGTTGTCACTGCAGTATCAGATTGCTGTGCAGAAATGTTTTAATGTTGCTCTATGGTTTAAGTGCCTGAATCTTACTCTTGCTATGAGCCTGCCATTTGCCATTCTGCAAGTTGTCTTTTACCTGCAGGTAACCTTTTACCTGCAATCTTCCTCCACACACCCTAGGAATTGTGCCTTTTTTTCTTCCTTGTTCCTCTCATTCTGTTGTGGCTGTGAAGTTATTCTATGGGCTTGCACCTGCAAAACCCTGCTGTTGGTATAACTGATTCTTATGAGACACAGTTACCACCAAGGTGGGAATCAGTTTCTTTTCTCCTTTTTTCTAATCCTTGTTTTTTAGCCTATTTTGGAGGAAAACAAGTCTGAGTGGCTGATAAATAGTGGTCCAAAAATATAAATGGCCATGCTAGATGGCTCTTGCCCCTAATGAAATCAGGGTTTGGTGAGCACTTATAGCAGGATAGACAAGAACAAGCAGTAGAGTTTGAGCAGGTCCTGGTGGACATGACGTACTTACAGAAAACAATACTGTGAATCAGGTGTTGTACAAGAGAGGTCAGCTGTGTGGGAAGCCACATCACTTGTCTGGAGTCAAAATGCAATTTCCTTTTCCCTTTCTCTCCTTGTCCCTCTCCCATCTTATCTCATTTTTCTCTCTTCTGCAGAAAGATCTAAAGGCAATGTATGCCATTGTCTGCGGACCCCATAAAAACATTTTAGTGCATAGTTTATGTCAACATCCTTTGTGCAACATTAAGTAATGTGATTAGCAGTTGTCAGTTCTTTTCTTCAATTTTAGCCTTCCTAAAGAAAAAGCATGTGCAATGGAGTGTTTACTTTGAATAAAGAGGTTATAGTGAACCTTGAGGAAATAATAGAGAAAGAAGTTGTTTTGCCTTCAAGTAGATGTGTCACTAGCTATTTCTGATAAGGAAGGCCATATCGGAGAAATGTAATTATATGTGGGTGGGGAGATGAGTAGGTTCAACACAGTCCTTTGTTCCTAGAAGAGACCCTTTCACAGCCTCAGACCAGAAAATATTGTTTTCCATGCAGTACTCCTTTCAGTCAGAGGAATAAAACTACACCCTCCAGCCCCTGGTGTGTAAGGTTCTTTCCCATTGCATCACAACAGTGAGTGTCGAGTGTCAAAGGAGAGGAACTTGGAACTTCATCTCAGATGCTGTGGAAGCCAGAGTAAAGAGCAGAGCTCAGGTTTAACGTCCCTACTTGAGTTGCTAAGGAGATGCAGTGAAGCTTCTTGCTCTGGTTATATTTTCTTTTGTGCAGCAGACTTTACAGCCAGCTACATCGCTACAGTTCTGTCAAAAGATAATCAAAACACCCTAGTGATTGTCAGCCAGGTTTTTCACTTTCCTAGGAAACTGGAGAGAATTGGAAGGCACATTCATCATTGACAGGGGATCCAGGAACCTTGATTAAGCTTCAGCTGCCTATCTGGTTTTAAAAGAGGTTACACCAGTGGCACAGATGTCCATCTCTGCCCATCAGCAATGTCTGTATTGGTTGGAATCAGCAGCACAAGTTGTCATAAATGCATTAAGCAGTGAGAGTGGGAGTACCACAGTTCATGCTGGTGGGCAAGATGGACTGTGTGGCATCTGTGAAATGGTAGTGCTTCTCACCATTTCACCAGCTCACCTCACCTCTGGAGGAGCTGACAAGGATGTTGAAGTTGCCTTTTAATTGTACACAGTTCATCCTTCAGAACTCATAGAGCGATCTGACCCATTCTTCAACCTCCCCCTCTAAAAGTAAAGATATTTTTGTCTTATAGCCAATCTATCAACTGCTACAGAACCACTTGAAACGGACAGAATGGATATGTGTCACCTGCTTGCTTAGAGGAGCCAGTGGTGCTTCTAAGACTGTTCCATTCCTAGGCTGTGTACTGATTATCCCAAGTTTTGAGTGTCAGCCTCAGATGAGCTTACTGGCTGGCCTTGGCTATGAGATCTCTCAGCAATGCATATTTGATACCAGGAACCATTTAGATAAGTGCTGTGAATCTAGCACTGGTATCTTCTGAGTGGTTGGATCAGCGCTGTGTGAAGAGAAAATTCCTTACCTGAATGAGATCACTTGTTTTGATCAGAAGTGGCAGAAGTTGTTTATGAATTTCTTTTCTGAATGTGGTATGTCTTGGGTGAGATTCACAAATCTTGAATTATGGCTCCTTCAGAGTGTTAGGTGCTTTTCCATGACTGGGAGGATGGAATTCTGGGAAAACTTGCTGGTCTTCTGTTTTAAGAAGACTTTCTGATCAGGAACAACCTCAGGATATTAACTTCATATGTTTCTGTTCCATAAAAATTATCTTATGGTCATAGACTGCTATATTCTGACATCTAGCCAGTTCATACTGACCACCAATAAAAAATGGCACAAAGACATCCTCTTATTCAAATGCACATCTGAAGAAAATGTCCTTGCATGAGCCATGGTTTAATGGTGAAATTGGTGGTGCTGGGATAACAGCTGGACTCAATGATCCTAGAATTCTTTTCCAATGTATAGTTCTGTGCTTTCTATATCTTCTATTAACACTTTCCACCATTCCAAACTTTATTATTTACTCCTTCACCACAATCTTGACACAAAAAAAACCACCCCACAGTAAGAATAAGTCTGTCCTTATCTTTTTAAGTGAAATACTAATAAATATTCTGAGTTTATTGTATTTTAGAATTTCTTCCAAGAATACATATATGTTTTTAATATGTGTGTACAGTGGCAGTTTTCTAAAGGTTTTCTAATATTAATCTATCAAGCATATTTAAACAGGACAAGAAGAAGTCTGAGATTATAAAAATGTAAATACTGTTAAAACTTATCATAGTTGAAAGGAGAAATCCTTTACTAATGAGAAAGAAAAAAATCACTTTTTTTGGTTTTTTTAATCAAGGCAATAAAGCCAGAGGGATTTGAGAGGAAAAAAATCAGTGAAATCACCTGGATCTCCATGCAGCACAGGAGTTATGTAAGGGGAAAATCTGTTCCTGTATTACATAAAAAAATGTACATGTGTGCATTTGCACACACACAAAAGCAAAGAGGAGGAAGAAACCCTGCTGCACTTCCCATCCCCACTGACACTCTCACAAGTTCAGGGTGTTATCTGGGGGGGCTGTTCCATCTGGTAGCTCTTCAGATGAGTCTGCACAGTGAGACCTTTAAGCTCCTGGTGATGGGCCAAGGTGTTAGGGACACCTATGGACAATTCCACTTTTATCAGGAGACAGCCCAGTTCTCCCATGAGTGTCTGCAGCATCAGCAGCTGCTGCTGGCCCCAGGCAGAAGCTGAACAGGAAGGAAGAGGAGAGAAACTGAAGAAGTGCCGGGGAGGCAAGAGAGCATGTTAGTGCTAACACAAGCTGTGCCACAAGCATAAAAGAAGTAAGGCAGGCTCTCAGCCCTTTCCTCACAGGCCTACCCAATGTCCTGGTGTGAAACCAATGTCCCAGAGAAAGCAACTGTGATCATTTGTCCTGCCTTAGGGTGCATGAAACTCTCCTGACACCTTCAGTCCTTTCTCTGAATAGCTCGTTTGGTTCTACAATGGTTGCCTTCATTTAATCATTCATTTGGTCACCTCGCTTCCCTTTGCTGGTGTGTGGCATAAGTGGTTGTGTTTGCTTTTCTCCCTCTTCTGGAGGTTTTGTAAGAGAAGGAGTAAGGGTGTTTGGAAAGACAGCATCCTTCACTGCAGAGTAACATCTCCCACTGAGGGATTTGTGTCTCCCCATCACAGCACAAGAGGACAGCGACCTCCCAAGTGTCACCATTAGTTCACTGACTCATGTTGAAGAACAGCTGATTGGAGTTTGCTCAGAAATTCTCCTCACACTGGTTTGAATTTAAGCATACAGAAGAAGCACCAGTCTTGGGAGTCCATTACCAACATTTGCAACATCACTTAAATTAACAGTAGATAGTTTAAAACCAAGTTGCTCTCTGTTTCAGATTCTCTGTGTTGTTTGATAGGGAAAAAGCTTGCACAGCCCAGAGCTGTCAGGTGTTTGGAGGAAATGCTAAGTGACTTTCAGAATCCAAAACTAAGCTAAAAAGCTAAGGTAAATCCAAGCTAAGTGACTTTCAAATCCAAACTTCACAATGTTTACCATTAGTGTCAGATTGCAGACTATTGCATTAGTTTCCTCTCAACTGAAAAGTTAATTTAAGAGCAAAAATGGATCGATAAAAAACAATGTCAGATACGAAATCAATGCTGGGAATGTAGGAACAGACTGGAAATTGAGGTTGGCCTCAACAGTGCAAGCAAAATATTTGAGAATTTTTTCTTGTTATCACTTACCTGCTTAGAGCTGTATTCTGGACTCTGTTCTCATTTTAAAAGCTGAATAAACAGTAAGACTTGTACAGGGAATTTCCTTCAAATGATGCTTGTTACATCTTTAGCTTGAACTGTGGGAATTGCCAAGGTCAGAACTGGATCTTAGTGGGTAAGTGAAGATTGAGCTTTATGTAAAACAGACTTATTGGCTTTTCTAAGCCAATGAACAAGTAAATGTCTTGCCTCTCCTCTCTTGCTTCCTTCCCTTCATTTTAGTATCATCAGTAGATTTAATAAGTGCAAAATTGTTCTTTCTTCCTGTTTTCCCACGTTCTGAAATTTTTTTGATCTGTTCTTTCCTTTGCTTTATTATCCACATAAGCCAATAATGTTAGTGACTTGCACACAGAATATTTTAATGAGCTTTAGGTAGTTACTGAGAATTGTTATCCAGGCATCTCAAAATGCTTTGCAAAGTAGGTGAACACTCATAATTGCATTTTACAGCTAGCAAAGGGAACCTGAGATATTTTTTTCTCTCCTGAAGTAATGTTCTATGCCACTTTGGTCCTTACTTATTGTAAACTTCTTCCATAAAAATACCTGCCTCCTATTTTTTTTCCTATTTGATATATTACAGTTTATGTCTAAAATACAGACAGCATGATTGCTCTGTAGGAATGCTTCGAGTAAGTGTGGAGTAAGTGTGTTAAACCGTCTTTCCTGGCAGCAACCTCTAAAAATGAGAGTGGGCAGTGCTTTTGCCTTGCTTTCAGACCCATAAATGAGCTTATTGAACTCCAGGGTTGTGTTACAGAGCACTCTCTTTGCTGGGAGAGAAGGACTTTTATTTCTTGATCCTGACTGCTCCCCCCTTGAGTAGAGAAAAAATGTTTATGGAGGTTTCCCTTGAACATAAGAGCCTGTATCTGCCTGTCTTCTCAGTTGGAAAATTTGTTTCACAAGACAAATAACTGAGCTGTAGGCTAGCTGGGACAGCAAGCAGATGTGCTTCCTGTAGTTGGAACAGGTTTTTTTGTCTTTTCCTCTTTTTCACTCTATCACCTGTCTCCATTTCACAGTGATGAAGACACCCCTCCTCCCCTGTGCAGAAATGGTCTTTCTCATATTGCTCCAAAACCATATGTTTTGCCTTCCCTTTTTTTGATGTTTGACAAAATCTCTAAGTCTGGAATACTTCAGAGACATCCAAATAATTGCTGTTAGACAGTGGTTTGAAGCTCAATGAAATTTCTGGGGCTGAGCATAAAGTAAAAATAGTTTTTGGTGCTCAAACACTTTTCTAAGATGTATCACATATGTAGACAAAGTATTGTAATGCTTAGGCAGGTTTTCATTGTAGGCAAAACAATGTAACACATTAGACATGTTTCATTTCAAAATGTCATAATAGAGATTTTTAGATAATAGATCATTCCGGTTCCTTTTGGAATTGTATTTCTTTCCATTACCCAACATTATGTGTCTTGTCTCATACTTGAAGGAAAATAGTCAAGTTTTTTACCATATTAACAGCATATTACAGATAAAATATCTGTATATACATATGCCAATAGACACTTGCATGTACAAATGTACATTTTACTCCTGCAGTAAGAGGCATGGATAATATTGTAGACATTAGAGGTGAGGGTCTGAAAGCAGAACATTTCAAGTGGAAATGGTTAAGAACCTGGGAGATGTTATGATGAGAAAAAGGAGATGTATTTCAGTAACAAGGTAGGACTGTTTTGCTGTAAAATTGATTATTTGTAATTAAAACTATGAAAAAAAATCAAAAAGGGATTTTAATATATTCTTAGGGATAAATTTCAAATGTATCATTAGATAGCTGCATCTTTGTCAACATTTTACTGATTTTCTTAACTTTTTATTTTTCTATCAGACTTAAAGGAGAAAGCAAGATGACTGCTGGCCAGAATTTTTCTAATAATGAGTTTAATACAAAACTCAGTGTTACTGTGACAACAGTTTTGTAGTTAATACAATGCATCAGGTTGCTCTCTCCAGTATTTTCATTTGTATTCCTTCTTTTTTGTCATCTTAAATGATCTCAAAAGATCCTCAATCTTATGTAACACCTGAAACTACAAGACTGGAAGATGACAACAAATGAATCTGGATATTTCCCTTGGTGCTGCATCCAATATATGTGTTTAAAGACTGGTATTATTTCTGCCTTGGGCTTTTTTCTTTTAACTATTCTCTGCATAGTTAACAGTTTTCATTTCTTTCCTCTCTGTGCAGCATTATCTGTTATGATTTAGTCAACTGTGGAAATTGGGCTGTGCAGTTTTTGTTAATTATTCAATCTGTACATAAAATTTTTCTGCAGAGAGTGACTGCACATTTTTTCACAGGTACAATGGGAATGCATTAACCCCAAGTACAAAGCAAAGAAGAAGAACTACAAGAACTCAGGCATTGTCATCCTTAACCAGTGCAAGGTAAAAATATATGTTTTGCTCTTTGACAGTTTCTTTACTAAGCTCTCAGTGATATATTTTAATGGTACTTGGAACAATGTGGAACTGCAATGGAAATAACAATGGAAACTGTCCCCTACAAAAAGTAAAGGCAAGGACTTGAATCTCAAAAGTAATTTGACTGTCCTCAACTCTTGTTCCATTTCTCTTGCCCTATCCCTGCTCTTGTACAATGAAAAGACAATACTAAACTCTAACACCTGAAGACTCACCAACTTTATGTGGACCCCTTTTAATACTTCCATTATTTCTACAAAATTGCTCTTGTTCCTTCTAAACCAACAGCAAATTTTTCTTTGACTTCCCAATGAGAAGTTGGTTCTACTTTTTATGCGAATTTTCCTTTCTGTAGGTTTAGAATTTTGATGTTTTTCTGTTTATAGTTTTGTTTCTGTCTCAAACTGTGTTTAATAATTCTTCCTTTACTTTCTTTTCAGTTGGTCCCTCTCCTCCTTCCAATTCATTTTTTTTCAAGCAGTTCTCATGTTTCATCAGTACACAGCTAAGTTGAATGTCTTGCTTTCTTGTCCACAGATACACAAGATGCATTCTTTCTTAGATTATATCATGGGAGGCTGCCAAATACAGTTTACAGTAAGTCTCTTACTTCTCTAACTTGTTTTGAAGAAAAGGGAATCCCCTTAGATGCCAATTCATTACTTTCAGAGAAATGGTTCTTACAGGCCATTCCCTGGTAAATTATTAAGTTCTTCTTGCAAAATGTATCAAGGCCTAGTCTTCCTTTCCAGAATGAGTCCTCTGTTAAAGCAAGTTGTTTGCCCTGAAATGGTGTCATACTGAAAGTCACACACACAGAGATCCATCCAGGAACTTTTCTCTGTCAGCCTGGGGTAAATGCTGGTGTTTCATATCTCAGCCATAGCTACCAAGTAAGATGGCACTACCGGGGGACACAGTTCTAATTTAGAGTGTATTCAGAAGCTATTCAGCTCAAGGAACAGGGTGTAAAAGGATTTGCAGGGCTCTTCATAAACAGAAACAGAGTTTTTCATATTTCTAGTTGATAAATTTAGAAACATTTAATGATGTGTGGGTTTGATCTTTTTTTGTATCATGTATCTAAAAATTAATATACTTAATATAATGTAATATGATATATCAGTTTTTCCCATAGTACAGGAACATGGATTGTGGCTCAGTTCCAGTCTAGTTTATGTGATTCCTAATTTATGCCAGGTAAAGGGCTTAAAATCTAATGCACAAAGGTAATATTCTTCTTCTGGAGATCTTTTCTTTTCCTGTAGCATCCTGCCCTATTTCTGCTCCCACATATAAAGTATCAGACACTGGATGCTACTGGCATGTTCCATTTCACATTTTCCAGACAAGACTTCATATTCCAAAAAGATTTGACAAAAAAAAGGAAGATTTTTTATTGTACCAGAAAGTTCCAGCAGCAGCTATAGACAGTAGTGGATTGTCTTCTTGTGTACAGATCAGCTTTTTGGAGTGTTAAATATGGACTTTGCCCACACTAATCACAAACTCATTGGATAACCCAGAACTGAGGACTCTGTTTTGGTTTTGAAGGAAATACCTTCTGCAGTGCACAAAGAAAAGATCTTTATAATTGTGTTCTCTCATATAAAGCATACTGTGTAATTACCTCTCTGCCTTACCTGGCTACTTCTTTTATCCCCACGTACCATCAATGCACATTTCTTCTTCAAATCTGAAACTTGGCAGTCACTGGAAACACCTTTAATTTATCTTTTCTGACATTTCTTCCCTAAAATATGACTGGAAGGACTCAATTATCAAATGTATTCAACATCATTATCAGAAAGACATTAATGCCTTTCATGTTGCATTTGAAAGCCTTTTCTCATTCTCATGTGGTTAGGCACATGCAAAGACCAGTTAATATGTATTTCCCACAAATCCAGCTCAAGAACAGGAGCACTGCCACCATTAAAAAGTATCTAGGGATTTACATATTAAGTTACAGCTTTTCAAACTCTGATTCTTCATATCTGTTTCCCAATGGAAGAGCAAGTTCTTAGTGCAAGGAAGAGTTATGGCAATATGGTTGCCTTTTATTTACTTGTCACAGGTTTCCTGTTAGTAGGCTGTGAAACACAGGTACAAAAATGGTAGGGCAAATGGGTTAAAGTGGATAGTGGGTTCTACTATATTTTACTGTATTTCATTTTACTTAAGTGAAACAAAACATTTGGAAACAGAAGGTTTGAATAAGCTCATCTTCAAAGATGGGCAGTGAGGACATAAAGGAAATGGAAGATTCATTATACTGTCAGCCACAGAGCTCCCTGAATTACTGTTGCCCTTAATGGTAAATCTACAGTGTTGTGTAAGATCATCACTATCAGTTTTCAACCTGCACCAGGTTGAAATTGTCCCAGGGTAAGCCATTGTGATGTCTCTGTACCTATGGCTGTCTGCATGCATAACCTAGTGGTTCTCCCTGAATATTGTCACAAACTGTCTTTCCACATATTTTCCTTCACTCTTCTTCCTGCAGTCCTCAGCACAGACTGGTTGTTTTCCAAAATGAATTCTCCAGTGGTCATGGTCACTGAAGCAAAAGGGTGCAGCCTACTGGGGAGATATTCCATTTTTCCTTGCTTTCTGCTCATATAGTCTCTTCACATAGCCCTAATCTGACTAATTCAGACCATTGAAACAGAAGACTTTTCCAGACTTTCATTAAAAAAAAAAAAAAGTCCATTATAGTGGATTTGGGATTGTTTGAAACTCTCCTGATATGTGTGTTGTCGTTGTTGTTGTCCTAATATTAATGAAATTTCTGTTGAGTTCATGCTGTGTACAGGCAGTATGATACAACTATGATTTGAAAGGGCACTTGCTGATGGAGGGAAACTGGGAAGCTACACACACACATTTGATAACAAAAAGCTGTAGTGTGATGTACCTGGTCATTTAAGGCACTAATGAAAGCCTTGGTAACATCATGTTGTGTGTACTTGGGATAGTTTGTACCTCAATTGTAGAAACATGGTTTGTAGTTAGAAAGAATATCTCTGAAAAAATGAAAGTAAACTTTTATTTTCCTTTAAAACCAGTTATTAAGAAGCTTTTATCTATAGAGATCAATGGTGCTGATTCCAGCCCTCTATTTTTATGTCCAGCTTATTGCCAAACACTGTATCTCTTATCAGACAGTGTACCCTGCTGCAGAAGAAATCTTCAGAGGCTGGCAGTGCAAATGGGTCTGTAGTCAGAAGACATTTTCATCACTTTAGGAAATACAGCAGAAAGGATGTGTACCATGCATAAAAGGAACTGTAATAGAAAGATATATTGGACAGATGATCTCTCAGGCAGGTCACGGTATTGGGCAGCCTGATTTGCTGCTGACAGATCTAGCAGGGGGTCCCAGCTATCTAGGATGTTTTGAGTGTAGTGAAAATCGCCCTTTTACAAGTCTGAGGGGAAAAAAAGAAGCTAGTACTGAGTGTAGCTTTTGCACTGTTATGCTCTTATTTAGCTGAGGGAAGATGACTCCTACACTGGAACTGATACATTTAAAGATAAACTGATAAAAATCAAATGTATGCACTATAAGAAAGATTCCTACTTTACTGCCCAAAAGATAAGCTCAGTTGTGATATAACATAATTTCTGTCATATATTAAATTATTTTTACAAATCCTTGTCTGATGTATTTGCGCAAGAACTTGGTCCTGTTGGGCAATGCTAAAGGAGCAGAGCTCTGCACTGTTATTTTGGAATCGTGGCAATTTGCAGTGGTCATCTTTCTTATAAGTTCTCCCTGTGGGAGTCAAATAGAGATTTGGATCAAATTCAAACACACTGCATCCCAGTACAAATATTCATAAATTCTTCATCATAGGAAATTAGGATATTTTTTTACTTATCAGCAGACCTCTACTGCAAGGACCATTTCCAAAAGGAAGCTTGTTCCAGGAAGTTTTTTTTTTTGCTTTCCTAAACATTAGCCACAGGCATTTTTCCAAGCTCATGAAATGCACTCCTTATTCCTACTCTGTATTGTTGATTCCATTTCCAAAGAAGTTAGCCATAAAGGAAGACTTGTCCAGTTCTGTTAGATGTGTCACTAAAGTCTTATTAATGTGTTTTAGTGTTTTGAGATTATCAGTAAATACACCTACAATTTTAGAGGAAGCCCCTTTGTTTTCCTCTCATACAGTGGCATTTTTGTGCCTTCTGTAATCAAATTAAGGTTGAATTAATATCAGAGAAAATATACTTATTTTCAAGAAAATATGCATACCTTGAATAAGATTTTTTTGCAAATAATTTTCCCAAAACTAAGCCATAGATTTTTCTTGGGTTTCACAAACCACAAGTGTTGTTCTCTCCTTCAGTTAAATATGTGTAGTGTTCCTCAGTTATGTGTCCTTACAAGTGAAGTCATGAGAGGTTTTCCATTGATTTATTCAAGTTAAATCCAGATACCATTTTTGGAAAAAGATCTGTGTGGAAAACAAACTCAGTGCTTTGGTGCCTGAACAGTGAGTAGGAAGCAGAGGTGAAAGAGTACTCTGATTTGCAAGCCAAAAAGCTCCTCTGTCTCCTGACTGGATATGGTGAGGTGCCAGGGGTGCAGATATGATCAAGGCAAAGAAGGGATTTCCAAGCCTACTAAAGGCTAGTTTCTTCAGCTAAAAGATAGATGTGGAAAAGCAGAAACAGTGGAGGAAAGCCACGCTGAGTGGACCCAGTGTAATATTTCCCTTTTACTTTTTAGCAACAAAAATTAGTTTTCAGAAGAGCTGTGTAATTTTTTAAAGGCAGCATGAAAATGTCATGTTTCATTTTCCTTTTGAAGCTGCACAGTGCTCCCTGTGCTGAGCAGAGGCTGCAGCTAGGGAAGCTGAAGATTTGCAAAAGCAAGCTGTGCCTTCAGAGCTCTTTTTGCAGCCTTTAGCAAGACCCTTTCTTACCTTTCAGCTACACTGTAAAACTGAAATCTGAACTTGCTGCATTTGTCTATTGAATATTCAGGTGTAATGGGTTTTTAGAGGAATCGGTTATTGGACACAAGGACATTTTATAAATGGCTTTGTTCCCTCTGTAAGACTCTTGGGATTCTTGTTGCTCCTTTTAGGAATTCCTATAAAGCTGCATCACAAATTCAGCAGAGGACATTCTGATCCATAACAAAGGAAGATGCATGCCAGAGCCTACCTTCAGTGAGAAATAAAATGAGCATTTTAAAAGGGAGAAATTAATTTTAAAATTATTCATTAATACTGGATTTTGTATTGACTACTTCCCACAATCTTCTCTTAAGGTTTTTCAAAAATAACAGCAAAAAATCTTTGCAGAATTCAAGCTTTATTTTTATCCTGCATCTCATGTTTAAGTTTGCTATCAACTGTGAAATTGGGAGGTTTAATTATTTAATGTTTACATGTTTTGAAGAGAAAAAATACCAGACAAGCAATGTCTACTACTACAGCCACAGTATGAATTAAAATAACTAAGAAATGTCCCTAGTTGGAGTTCTAATTTATAGTTTTAGTAGGACTTGGAACTCTCTACAGACATTTTTTCTGCAAAGTTTTTTATGTCCTGAGCATCATCTGAGGCAGAATAATTTCATTAAATATGAGAACCTAGAGATAGTTAATTTGATTCATTTGTATTAGAAAATACTTTTCCCCATCGAATAACAATGCAGGTTATTTTTCACCTAATTATGCCATTTTAGTTTTATTATCTCTTATTTTATAAACTGTCATTTGCTTCTACATATATTTACCAGTACAATCCTAATTCCAATTTGATTAAGTACACTGTAAAATGACCTTTGCTGTGAGGCTGCTGCCTCTTCGCTGCAGCAGATTATTTCTGGTAAAGATATATAGTTGATGTAGGTGTATTTGTGCTCAGAAGAGCTCTGCAACACTCTGACTTCTCTTCCTTCCCAGGTAGCTATAGATTTCACTGCATCCAACGGCGATCCGAGGAACAGCTGCTCGCTGCACTACATCCACCCCTACCAGCCCAATGAGTACCTGAAAGCTTTGGTAGCTGTTGGGGAGATTTGCCAAGACTATGACAGGTAAATAACCACGTTTGATTACAGAGTTGTCTTTGGAAAGTGTTTTCACAGTGTGAAATTAATGACTGCCTGTGGCTGGCTGCAGAGGCTCCATGTTTAGGCACTTATGAGGAGTGACTGCACGTCAGAAAGATTAGTCGACCTTAACCTGCTTTTGAGAGTGACACTGGGTTTAGATCAGGTTCATGATAAAGAAAGTCACAGTTCTTGGCTATTTGGTTGATTTGTGTGTTAAGTTTCAGGTTTGTATTCACACGTTAAAATTGCATGTTAGAGTGGATTTTTCATGTGTTTGTGTGTTCAGGATTAACAACTTGGAGCCAGTTTTGCAGATGCTGGCAGCATCCCTTCTGATACACTTGGGAGTCTGTGTCCTGTTCTACTGGAGTGTGTTCCTGAGACATTGTCTTTGAAACTGAATTTGTAATTGCCTAAATTGCTTATTGAGGATGTCTATTTTTAGAAGTAAACCCATGTCTTCTTCAGTGTTCTCCTGGCCTGTTGAACACTGCACTCTCTTCTAAAATAAATGTTGAAAGGCAGTGTTTGTACACAACATGCCTTTAAATAAACAAACAAATGCAAGTAATTGGACTGAATATGCTTTGATTACATTATGTACTTCTGTTGCTTTCAAACAGGCTGCCTGCTTCTATCATTAATTGCCCACTATTAATTTAATTACCAAGTGCATTTCCTTTAAATGTTCTTTCTCTGGTGGTGAGACACTTTCTTACACAGCTGTTCTTTCTAATATTTGCACATATGATAGATACCCACCCACCACTTTACCATATGTAAATACCACATCTTAAGAAAACAATGGCATTTCCAATCAAATTTGAGTTATACTTTCTGTATAAATTATGGTGTGACTTCAGAGTATAGTTTGCATGTTGCATGTTACATGTTGCACATACCAACTAACCTGCTCAGAGGCACTTCCATTTGCATGGTAATGAAATGTCTTCTCAAACAATGACAGAAATAAAGTTCTGATATGAGTTCTGTAAGAATTTGATGGTCAGATGAGTCAGAGAGTCAAATAGTCTGAGAAAATTAATATTTTATTGTAAGTGAGCTGAGAATTTCCCAGTGATTATGCAGTAATTTAATAATTACTAGCAATAATTCAGAGTACTAATAAACTTCAAAAAATAGGGAAAGGAGTAAAAAGGGCTGGTTTATGCACACAGAAATTTAAGTTGTATTTTTTTAGAAAATTAGGTAGTTAAGTGGCACAGTCCCTTCTATACAGAAATATTAACTCCAAATCAGGATTTTTCTCTCAATAAGTATATTTCAATCAATACAAAAAAAAATATAACCAGTTATTTTTTAAATGAAATCATCAGCTTCATTCTGTTCTATTGTGCTGCAGAAAATGCCTATTGATGCTAATCAGCACAAATGAGGGTCTATGAGCTAGGGCTGAACAAAAGCCAGTTGTTCTCCCATGAAGGTGTCACTTTTTGGGCTTGTGTTTGACCTGTACATGTTCTCAAGTTGGGACACTATGAATATATTCCCATGGACAAGTTGATTCAACGTGGTCAGTGCTTTCTGATGAAAATGTCAAGTGAGGACCTTTTCTTTATACTTGCACATTTTGAATCCAGTAAATTGGAAAAGAGAATTTAAAATTTTTCAAAAGATGGAAAGAAATTAGAAGGAGCAAACCTTCACACAAAATTATCTACAGGTCCTGTATAGCTCTTTTTTGTGTTGAGTTGCAACCTTTGTATGTCAGAGCAAATATAACCTACAAAGCAAATCTTCTGTATATACCCTTAAAAAATACAAATTCAGTGAAAATCTGAAATGTGGCACAGATCCATAACTGCTCCAGTGAGTCCAGTTGTGCTTCAGATAATGGAGCAGGACATCTCTTTCCAGATTAAGACAAGCCAGAGGTAAAAAGAAACAGACTTGCTGAACCTATGGGCTGTTTAGAGCCATAGTGTCATCATTTGCTTGGGGGTATGTGTTTACTCATTATTTTAATATGAGACCACACAATGGCAATGCTCTTATATGAAGTTTTATAGTTTGTACCCATCAATTATCTCAAATAGAGAGAACTGGCTGATTTCAATCCAAACCAAGAAAAAGAGAGTGGTTTTAATTCAGTCTCAGGATGAATGTATTTGGATCAAATGAAAGAACAGATGAGTAAAGTAAAATCTGTTGTTTGCAACAATTTTTGCGTTCCAGTTGCAGAGCTGTTGAATTCTACTTTTGCTATTTATATAAGCAGGCTGCTTTTTTAAATTGTAAAAAAAAAAACAACATATGGTTATTAATTAAAATACTTTTTTTCATTAGAAACATTCAAATTTATTTGTATTTTGGGAAGAAATTGGGTTGACAAATAATACATAGAGAGACTACACTCAAAATGCAACATTTTCTTTTATAAACTCTAGCTAGTTTGATCAATCAAGCCAAATCTTTTCATAATCTAGGTTTCTGTACATATCAGCCTAACATAATGCATCTGTTAGTAATTAATGCTCCAAATTAGGTGTTGCCTCACACCCCTAGTGCATGGAGTGAAACAAACCCTGCTCATCCAAAATCACTTTTATCCAAAGGCTTCAGAGATTCCTGAAACAGTTAAATGAGCAGCGCCGTTTTGCAGAGTTAAGTGTGAAAGAATAAGATTCATTCTTTTATCAGCAATATTCAGAGAATGAGAGAGACACTGATTATTATCCTGATTGTAGAATTGCTGCAGTCCTGTAGGAATAGGCCAATCTGATAATGATAAGGGAAATGGAAGAGCTATTCACCTGCACAAAATACTTAATACTTTATCTACATGGTGGAATTGTTTCAGGCTATAACAATGTTTTTCATAAGGGAGAAGATGGAGTAGGTAGGTGATATAATCAGTGGCTAAGCAGCAGCAGCAGTGGATCATAAAGGAAGGAGAAACATTCATTAGTTTTAAGGAATTAGGTTCTAAGATGTAGTAAGAAATACTGGAAAGAGGAAAAGACATTAAAAACTTTAAAAAAAAAGTTTAATGGAGAAGAGTTTATTTTAAGATAAATGACTCATGAATCTCATGAAGTAATAAGTGAGAAATATGTATTTCTGTTTAAATATTTTCACAAGCTTTCTTTTATATTCAAAGTCACATCACTGGTATAATTTTACCTCGAAATTGTGCAAGTCTACTCCACCTTTTTTAGCATAGGGGAACAGGTGAAAATCATGAAAAATCATTGGGCACTGAAGTGCTTAATATTAAAAGATTTGCTTCTGTACCATTTCATGTTTAATTTTTTTACCTCGGAAATTTCTATATTGAGTTCTCTGTGCCAGAAGTCAAATAAAATTATTTCTGATGACTAGGAATAGCAGTCCAGCCAGGATTCTGAAAAATCAGTTGATCACTACTGTATATGCATATATTCCCTCTCCATGTTTTGCACAGTGAGTTAGCAAGTTTACTTAAGGTAGATGAGGTTAAACCCAACTCTCTGTGCTGCCTTAGGGCTTCTAACCTTCAATAACACTGGTTGAACAATGGTTTTGGCCACCCATTTGTTTTGGAGCCTGGTGGAGACCCCTTCAAGAAAATGCTGTTTTCAAAGGGTAGGTGGCAAGTGTCTTTGCTGGTTGAATACCCAGATACGAGGAAAGGCAAACTCATTCAACAGTTGAAATAAAGGATCTGTGACTAAAATCTTATAAAAGCCATGAAGCTCTCTTACATTACATAACAATTTTGAATGTGTCTTGTTCTGTCTTGGCAGCTCTTCCCCAAAGCTTTTCAGTTTATATCATAAAACTGCACCCTGCTTGGCATGGAACAACACCATTTTGGAAGCCAGAGAAGCTTTTGGCTAAACTGGGGAATCAGGGAACATTTGCTTTCCCCCTTTGTCCCAGCATAATATCTGGCCATGTCCTGACTTTAAGTCAGGACCTGACCAACCTCTTTGTGTATAAAACTAGAGTTCTACTCGTGTGTATCTTAATTTATAGGTATGCATATAACATAGAAGTACTAAATATGTATGTACAATATTTAGTGTTAATACAGAGCCATTCAGTAAAAAAAATTGATTTCTCTTCTGTGCTGTTTACATCTTCCCTCTGTGCAGAGCAAAGCCATAAGTTACAATAACAACAGTGCACACAGTTTATTAAAATGGCTGGTGCTTTGATCTTTATGGTTTGTTTTACTGGTGCTGGAATACAAGCAAGTAGCCATGAGTGTAGCTCATCTTTCATTCTGCAGTGATTGCTGTTTCTATCAAAGAAAAAAAGGGCTGGAATGGGACTGTAAATAGCTTGTTTGTGAGGATAAATGTTTCACTTGTACACAAAGCTGAAGGCTGAAATACTTCCTAAATGATCTTACATGATTGCAGGTTTTAATGATGTTATTGTGGGTGAAGCCCATGGCAGGTCTTACAAATCTGCTCCTCCCTTTGAAATCTGATTTCTGCAGTTTTTCTTTTGCTTGTGCTTATTAAGAATCTCATTAAATTACATTAAATATTTATCTTTGCATTAAAACTTCTGTTCTGAATCAGCAAGACACTAGAGCTTATTATCTAATCCCATTGAATTTAGTCTGACTCAAGCAAATCCTGAGGTGTTATGCAAAGTATAGGTGGCACTAAAATGGAATTAAGAGCTTTACTGAATTTGAACTTTATTATTAATTGCTTGCCCCACAAACAAATGTCCAGTGCCTCCCATTTACCTGATTGATTTTTTTGATTTTTTTTTCTGTTTTACATGCATACATTCAGAATTCTTCATTGCATTAATAAAAAGATGTAACAAATAAGTAAGAATCAGTTTTTATGTGGTCAAATCAATACTCATTCATTGAAAAAGACAAGGTTAGATGTACTTGATCAAGTGCTTTTACTGCACTATCAAATGCAAAAGCATTTGCTGCATTGGATATATGTGGAACCTCTCATTCCTGATGGGTCATCCCCATTCTTATCTAGGCCCTCAATGCATGATACAATGTATTTGACCACATAGTTTTGTAAAATCCTGTCAAACTGATCTTTGTTTTATTCAAAATCTATTTCAAAGTAGTCTTCATTTTTAATTATGTTAAATCTCTCTGTTTATTTATCTACTCTTAAAGATACTGCAAATTTTTCTTCAGTTTCAAGAGCCCTTGAAACACACAGAATATAAACTCTGTTTCCTGACACTAGTGTTTTCTTTTCATTTAGGCAAATAGTCTCCTTAACTCTAAATCCTCAAGTAGCTCCTTGAATGTGACATTCACACTGAGATCGTGTTAACAAATAAACTGCTCGTGTAAAACATACTTGACTAGCAACACCCCAAAGGCCATTAATGAGCAAAGAGTACATTATTCCTGCAAAGGGCAGAAATTATTTATGTGTAGAGCTCTACAAAATACTTTAGAATGAAAATTTAGACACCAGGCCACATTCCACAGAAGACACAAAACTCCTGAAGTCAGTCCAAGATGCATCATTACCTTCTGCAAACAATGGATTGCAGCAGTTGCTCAGTAAATGCAAAAATTGCTCTTTATGGTTTCTTTCTCATGTTTTAGGCCTGAGAAAATATGTTCACTGTGATTGAAAGATGTGTATAAGCCCTTCCTCCCTGTGAACTGCACTTCAAAATTTAGAAGGAAAAAAAATGAAAGAAGAAAGTAAAAGGAGCAGGGTTCCCAGCCCAGCATGTTGCTTTTGGTGTAGATCTAAGAAGTGAAAAAATTGTAAGAAAATATAAGAGGAGTTCCAGCTGTCCCAGAAATACTTTTCCTGAGGTACCAGCAGAGGGCAGTTAGGGAGGAGAAAGAGAGCAAGGGCTGTATAATACAGTGCATGTAATGGAAGTCATATAGACATCAGTGCAATTAGTCCCAAATACAAATATCAGTCCATACTTAAATACTGTGGTTTCAATTAAGGCTTTAAGGGGACAGAGATCCCAGAGTTTGCACCTTGCTTTAGTAATCAGAATCTTATTCCCAAGAATCACTTAACTGGTCACTTCATCCTGAAGCTCTGTTTGGGTTTGTGGAAGAAGACACAGAAAGTTACATAGACTGGAAGGATCTTTCTTAAATACCTTGAAGTAATTCTGTCAGACACAAAGAAAAAACAAAAACTTGCTCTGATTATGATAGTAGTATAATAGTAGCTCATTAAAACTGAGGCAAAAGAATGATGCCTAGAATTACTGGCACTATATGTGACATTAAATATTTCATTAACTCCCTACATAGAACTGTAGATGTTAAAATTTTATCTACTCATGCAGATCAATAAATAAAAATATGCTTAATTATTAAGCATCTCTCTTTATCACTTTAATTACAGAAACAACCTTTCTGGAGGCTGTTTAGCAAAAAAAGCTGATTAGCATATCTAAACAAGTTTAAAAATTTTCAGGGAAAATACATGAATCTTTTTATTTAGTGCTTTAATAGGACAAAATTTGCATAGACATACAAAAAAAAAGAAAAATGGAGAAACAGCAATGTGTACAGAAAAACTTTTAGCTTATGTTTGTCAACAAGCTCAGGCATGGCTAGACATATTCTTAAGTGTTTGGATAACCCAGGTCTAGAACTACACTGGCAAAAAGGAATCACTTATAGTTTCCATTTTCAAACTGGAGTGAAAATCCTTGGATTTAACAGCTGAGGACCTAGAATGACACAATTACAAAATGAATACAAATATATATTCAGTATCTGACCTTGCAGAACCTGTCATTTGTAGACTGCTGGCACACAAGGGTTTCTACAATCACCACTTTTTATCCCAAGAATCAGTACAGGAGAATTAGTCTCATACACCAACTGTATTGGGAAGATGACTTCATGATGGCTTCTTTTGCAAATGTACAGACCTACAGATGTGTGTGTATTCATGTATTTAAACATGTGCACACACATTTATACACTTCCATGCAGATCCTTTATCTGGGCAGATCCTGTCAATTCTTATAGCTCTGCCTTTTCCCTTGCCAAATTTTCATCTTTGTGTCTTCTTTGTGCCTTTTCTTCCAGGAACTCAGTTCCTATGCCAGTACACCAGACACGAGCAGTCCCTTTGAAGTTCTTTTTGTTAAGAAACTGCTTAGCTGCAGTTTCCTCCAAATGCTTTTCAGACCTCTGCTTCATTGTGTCAGCTGGTAGAAACCTCAAAATCTGAACCTTCTACATGGCTTTTCTGTGTGGTCTTTACTATTTCTCAACTCAGCTTGAAATCTCCTCTGAAGAGCATTGGTCAGTGCAGTACTTGATGCTTTTCTACAACTGTGCAAACATGTACTGTAGGGATTTCTCTGTCAAAAGTCCTTTCTGAAGAAAACAATGTGACATATAAAGCCCTGCAAAAATTGCATTCCACCTACTGTAGAAACTAGACATCTGTGTAAATAATAAGCAAATATGCATGAGTAAAGGAGCAATTTCTGTTGTCCTTTTCACCGCTGACATTTGATACTGATCTAGTGCACCTTTAGTCAATGCAATCGTTTCCACAATATCAGAAGTGTGACTTTCTTCCTTGCATTGTTAAGGATGTAACTAGTTTAGTCATCCACTCCATTGTATTAGGGTAGGGCTGAGAAGCAAATTAATGACATTTGGAAACCCATCTGTGGGATAAATGAACACCATGCCTGAGTTGACCTTAACAGTTTTATGTGTCCAATTGCTCTCAGTTAAAGCTAGGCAATTCTTGTGAATTAGGTTGCATTTACTATCTTGGTATCACCTCCAAATTATGTGGAATTGACCTTGGTCAGAGATTCCAAATTATCAGATGAACAAAAGATAGTAGCCCATTTCCTCCTCCATATTCAGTGATGCCTAGCTGAATATGCAGTCACCAGTACACTTCAATTATGGTATTGCTCTAATGTATTTTATTAGTGTTCTTCATTTTGACTTAATGCCGTTCCAGTTTTGGTAAAATTACATCAGCATCTCATTTGATCACATTAAGCCACTGTATCATCTCTATAAAGGTTTCATCCTGCTCATCCTAGAAAGTTCACTTGTATCTTGAGACCATTTGATGAGAAATTCCTCTCCCAGCAACTCTCTGTATATACATGCCAATGCAGTCCTGTTATCACCTCTTCCCAGCACACCCCTTATGGACAGATATTTTCTAATATAAAATTGTCACAGAGCAAGGTCTCTTATCAATCCTTTTCAATGTTATTTGTAAAAAAGAACAGAATTGTGTGCCTATGTGGTGGCAAAGCTTTTGTCCTTGTGGTTGCCTTGTGCAGTGCACACTGTAAGCCACCCCTGTGGTTCAGGAGGGCAGGGCACCCTCCCTGTCTGGGGCTCTTCACAACCTGCTCCTAACCTGATGGAATTCAGCCTCCTGCCTGCAGTGTCACCTTCAAGACACATCAAATTTTAAACATCTGAGATTACAGTTTGTGTGAGAGTTACCCTTTCAGTGATGGTATAGTTTTCTATATATAATCCCACAGAACCAAATCACTATATATAGAGTTAGGGTTTTGGAGGGTATAGAGACATGTGTCAATCCCTTAAAATGCAACTGTCTAAAAACTGCCTGGTTTGAGAGGTTAGAGACAACTCGGTTTATCCTCCTTGCAGCATCTCCTTTCCTAGTTTATTCCCAGTTTTGGCATCTCATTTCTTTTTCAAGACACATTTTACTAAATTGGGTCATTCATGTAGGCATAAATCAGGTCATTGCAATTTATTTGTTATCTTGCAGGGAAGCTTGACATTTTGTCTCACCTTCGTGAGTATGTTATTTTATTAGGCTATCCTTTTAGCAAGTGATAGACCTCACTGCCTTTTCCTTTTGCTTAACCTACTCCTCCCTCAAGCTCTAATGACTTTCTTTTTTTCTGTGTATTCCCCAGCCTAGAAATTTCTGAATTTACTTGATATTTTTACCCTGCAGAGCTTCTTTTATAATTCTTTTAATGTTAACAAGGAGAAGTTTAAATCCAATGTACCTGGATTTGGCTTTGTTAGTTATTTCATGAGTTGATGCCTTTTGGTGATTAGCTTCAGGGAATTTGTATTCTCCTGCTTCATTAACTATTTCTCCCTCAGGTGAGACAGGCATTGCTTCATATTTTTGAAACACAATTATGTCACAGTATCTATTTCTCAGTATTCAGCAGATTTCAGCTCCCCTAAGGAGCTGGAATGAGAGGTGCCTGAGACCTGTAATTAAAGATAGTGAGTGAATTTTAATGTCAGGATTTTGCACCTAGTGATGTAGCATCTCTGTGTCAGCCCAGACAGTGTACTGTTGCAGTGATTTATCATTGATTTGCATCCTCCCTGATCCCTTTTGTGACCAAGGTGTATGATAATCATCCTTGCTACTCCACTAGAAAACACTGTGCACTATGGTCTGAATGCCAAGCTGTGTTAGGCACAGAGCAAGTTTGATGAAACATGCAGTAACCTGGCCAAAACCAGGGATGTGGTTGCATGGAACCAGACATAACCACATATATATGGTGACAGAGTAGCAATCCCTTGGGGAAGAATACAGGTCAGTGGGTGAAAACACTGCCACTGCTGAGCTCTTGTGGTCTTTCTGACTCTGAGAGAGGCAGGCTGAGAGCTGGACCACAGCCTGGCTCTGCATCCTGGAGGAGCACAGGTGGCTGTGCAAGACTGCAAGTGGTGAAATGGATGGGCTCTGGTCCCTTCCACTGAAATGGTTTTATTTAGCCCTCTTTGATCATAGAATAATAGAATGGCTTGAGTTGCAAGGGACCTTCAGGATCATCTAGTTCCAACTCCCATGCCAGATCACATTCTTTATTTGCCCAGCTCAGCTTGCAAAGAGGGAGCTGAAAATGTTTAAATATTTCAAATTATTTCTGTATTTTCTTTGGAACTGCTGTTAATCCCTGTAAGCTGTTATGATTCAGAATTTACTGGCATCAAGCCCTTCTCAGATAAGTACTGAATAATATACTCAGAAACATGATTCATTCATATGCTTTAGAAAAGAAACAATTCAGCTTGTAGTTTTGCAGTTCACTCCCTGAACACGAAAGATTACAATTTTAATTGAGTTTAGAGATAGGTCTATTTTGTTTGTGGCATTTTCTGTTTTCTCTTCTATCTTTTCCTTTACCTTTTCTTCTCTGTTCTCCCCCCTCTCTCTGTGCCTTTTCACTTCCTTCTTTCTCTCCTCACATTCACACCTTTTTCAATTACATGTGTAACACACACCTCCCTTTTTAATTTTGTCAGTTTGAGATTTCTTTCTAACAGAGGAAAATGATCTGATTTCATCATGAGAAAAGTATGTCAAGCAGAGCAGATCCACAGTTTATTCTTTTAAGACTGGAATTGAAAATGAAAAGCATAATAATTGATTTTTCTGCATCCAGTACTTTTAAAATATCTCCCTGGTAGTTCTGGTCTGACCTAAGACCAAAATTACAAGTGACAGCTTAATATCTAGAGATTCTAGTCTGGTATTCTCCTTGCAAGCTGTAAATTTAAGATTCTTAGGTACTTACAACTAAAAGTGAGCTCTTAGTGTTTCTCTCTCCTCACTCCATGGTTTTTTTTCCTTCCCCCCATTCACTGCATCATTGGTACTGTTTGTGCTACCATGTTGTTCTAGCACAAGTGAGCAGGTTTTCATGCTGATGGTCTCCAAGGTCAGTTAAGTAGCATCCATAAAAATGCTGCATTGAATTCAGGAGAATGAACTTAAGCACAGCTGTAGCTGCATACCAAAGGGCTTTAATGGGAACCAGTAAAATTAGCCCCGAACATGTTGTGAAGTGGCTAGCTAGGAGTTAATCTTTCAGAATTAATAAATTCAGAATTAATATAGAATGGCTTAGGCCTTTTTTCTCCATACAATTAAGAACCCAGATTCTGAATTTCGATCCTTAAAAGCAGCTGATTTTCAGAGAGCATAGTCCTGGCAACCTTTTTGAATACAGGTATTGCTGCACTGCTGAATATCTCAAGCATCATCTGTCCCTGAGGCTTCTGAGGAGGTTGCAAAATGTCTTTAATGTCTGACTAATTAATTTTACTTACTGGAAGAGTTTTCTCCATCTCATTAATAGGAATAGCAAATCCTTTTCAGAATAAATGTAATATCCTGGTTTCAATGATACTACATGTCAGAGGGCACCAGTGGTTAATGAGACAAGATTTTGAAATGTTCTTTATTTTGTCTCTTTATAAAAAGCATATTTCTTTCCTTCCAGTAGCACTAGACTTCCTAGTGAAATAGAAAACAAGATCATTATCTGTATCACTTTTACCAATTTACAAAACCATAGTATTACCTCTATTCATCTCTTTTCCTCCAGGTGCAGTACAGCTCACTAAAATCTCTCTTCTCTCTGCCCCCTTTAGTGTTTTGATTTGTCATTGCTCTTGCTCTGTTTCCAGTAGATGGCTTGAAGGATGGTGTTTAAAACTGAGCAAGGTCCCAAAAGGACTGGCTGGGATATTTTCAGATATTATTTTCTGCTACGTGTTACAGTTGAGGTTACTGACAAACTTTTTTTTAACTGGTTGTACTTCTGTTCAGAAGACTGCAGTCTTGGAGCCCTGACAATTAATTTCTGTGTGCATTAATTTACATTTATCAATATGAACACTGAACCTGAACCCTTGCCCTGATTTTTCTTTCAGGGTATAACATAGATCTGCTCAATCTTGGGTATCTTTCAGCAATATATGCATGTTTGACTGAAAAAAGTACCAGAAGCCATATACATCTATGCTTGCATGACTACTCGTGGTCCTTAAATAACCAGGTATAAAATTCAGAGCCTGATGCTTTTGTTTTTTGATCTTCATGTCCAGTACTTCAGCTTTTTGAAAGTTATGTCACATTTAAATTTTCAAGGGAACCTGTTTAAGACAAAGAAAATAAAAAAGGTGAAGTGGACATGACAGAGTAATTTTGTAAACATTCTACCAAGTCACAGTCCTCTTTTTCTGACTTGATTCTGGGAGTTTCAGGTTCTATAGAAGTAGCTTGTTTTTCCAGTTGCATGTTTCTGTCCCATCTTTTCCCTTTATCAGTCTGCCTCCAGCAGGACAGTGCAGGCAGTTTCCTTTTGTGTGCCAAGGAAACTCTGGCCAGCTTTAAACAAAACAAGTCAAAGGTCCTGAGGTTGCTTGAGGCCGAGGACATGACAGTGCCCATGTCCTTGTGTCTCAGCTTCCTTGCTCCCAGCACAATCTGGTGATGCCCAAACTGCATTTGGGAGCAGTGTCAGGCACAGCTGGAGCCAGTGCTGTCCCTGGGAAGTCTCTGGGGGTGCTGGTTGGCAGGAGCAGCCAGGGAGGGTGCTCACAGATCATGTCTGTGGCCATGCCCCATTGCTTCAGCCAGGGTCACAGGCCTATTTCCTGCTATAAACTACACCCAAATGTCTGAGCAAGCACTACTAAGAAAGAGAAAACTGGTTCTCACTTTTCTTCTTTTGAGTGAGTTTGAATTACAAAGAAAGTCATTAGAGCAGATCCCTTTCCTACTGAAATGCCAGGCTTGGAATAGGGCTGGAGTCTCTGATGCATGTGATTCACCCCTGAGGCAGGAGAGAAACCTTCTTTTCATTTTCTGACTGTAATTTAAGTCCCTGGATGGCCTAACCCTTGACATAGCTTCCAGAAGCTGGGAAGCTGCTCTGCTTTCTTCTGCATGCTGCCATGATAGCCCTGGGTCTTTTAGTGCTGCTCTCTCACACCTCTATACTATAAAGGATTATTCTAGAAGTGAGGGTTCTTGTCTGCCCTGCTGGGTCACTTTTTCCCTGCTGTGTCTCAGTAGTGCAGGACAAGCAGAATGAGGGCAGTAGGCTCAGCTGTTGGATTGGTTTCTCATTTGATAAAGTGAGGGGTGGATGGGAGGATAGAGGGAGTTGTATTGTGAAACACCACTAAGCCATCAAACTGCTCACTTAATAAAGAGTGAGACCTCTATATTAGCTAAACACTTTGTTTTGTGTGATAGAAGGAAAAGTATTCCACACATTTAAATTTTATTTTTATTCTGAAAGCTATCAGCTGCCATTTTTGAGGTGTGGTCAGAGGATAACATGATGATCTTTTTTATGCAAGGGATATTATAAGTGTCAAAATGTTCCCTCCTTACCTCAAAAATCAAGCTCAAATAGCACATGAGAGTTAATTTCTTGATCCTCCAGCATCTTGAATCAGATTACCAGAAATATGGACCTAAATTCTGGTGAGCTACCTAGTGAGAGTGTGGAGCTATTCTGACTGAGACAAAAGAAAGTACTAAGCACAGAAGACCCCAGGACACCCCTCCTTTCTAGAGTTCATGTACTTCCCTCTAAAAAGCAGCCATATGGAGCCCCATCCTGAGGGATACATGATCCTGCTTTACTCTTTCACAATGTAATGGTTGCACTTGCTCAAAAAGGAGGTGTGGGAGGTTCAAACATAAAGACAAGTGTCCTGACTGTGGAGGTAAGGTATTCTGGGTGCAGAATAGCAGTGGGGGCTGTGCCACTGTGTGACTGGGAATGTGGGAGTCTTGCCACCAGAAAGAGAATCCAGGCTGCTGGAGGTAGGGCTTATTGCTGTCTCTGAATTGCTGCAGAGCAGAAGATGGAGCTGTAGATACAAGAGTGCCTACACTTGTTTACACTCCAGAAACATTGCAGTAGAATTCAGGCACTGGATGGGTTCAGGCATCTCTCAGTTGTATAACTGCTGCTAACATTGAACTTAGACATTTATCTTCTACCTAAATAAAATTCTAAGTAAAATTCTTTTTTAGTCTTTCTTTGTGCTTGCCACTCCCAAGGGTTTGATTTCCTAATCCAGCCATGCTTAATCATTGATGTAAAACAAGATTTTTTTTTTTCCCCTCTCAGATTTTTTTCTAATTGTTTCTTATTTTTTGCCCTCTAAGTGTGTTCCTGAATTCTCTGCATCCATTTGTAAGGGCTTTCCCACTTCCAGAAATGTTTAATCAAAGAGAATGCTATCAGCAGGTGGTTAGCATTGAATGTCAGCAGCTACTTCATTTCTGACATCTCTTGGGAAAAAAATGTTTCATTACCATGCAAATGATGTTAGTCTTCCTTTCCAAGATCCATTGTCACATGGTGTAACATATGGTACACAGAACTGTGCTCCCAAGATTTATGCAGCAGAGGGGACACAGTTCTGCTTTCTTTTAAGCCATTCAGTTTTTCTTTAGGTTGTATCAGAAATATCATGGTGCCTTTAACAGCCTGTGCCAGACAAAAGAACCAAGCAGCTTAAATGGGTGCTATTATCTTTTTGGAGTATGTCTGGGATGCAAATTATTCAGTCAATACTAGGAGCAGCCATGTCTTGAACTACACCAAAAATATTGAAGCTGCTGACCTCTCCTGGGAATTTTTAAAAGTTCCAATCATGGTAGTTGAAATTCAACTTTTCCAAGGGCTGTGAGATCCTGTCAGTAGACTAGGATAAATCTAGAGTGATTCATCAGAGGACTGGAGTACAGTTCAGTGACATCAGTGAGACTTCAGGATATGTCTGGAGTTAAGCATATGTTTGAGTGAATTGTTAACCTCAAGTGTATGATCAAGTGCTTTGCTGACTCAGGGACAAGACATTCCTTGCAGCTTGTTGTTTTCCACTTTGCCATCTGGGAAGAGGCAGCTTGACAGCATGTGGGCTGTGTGAGACATTATTGCATTTGGGAAAGGGTATTAACAGCCTTGAAGTTTCCAGGTTCTCTGAATCTTTTCTCTTGCAGATCTAACTGAGGTAGAATAACCTCACTGTACTGTCTGAAAGCAAATTGACCATGCCAAGGCATTTTGGCAGGTTATCAGTCAATCTATGCCTAATTAAAATAATATCATGTTTTAGAAGGACTACTAAAGAAACGGGTGGGAAACTTTACAGAGCCTGCAGATTTGGGATCATGAAATTGCCCCTTTTGGATATTTTAGGAAGTCCCTTTTGAGCAACTGGACAACTGTAAAAACACAAATTTGTAAATGCTTTTAATCTGAGTCATATCTTCACTAGACCCATTTTCTGAGCTGGGGGAGCACATCCATATTTCTATGAAATAAATGTTGTTACAGGCTGTTCAGTCAACAAACTCTCTTGTTTCAGCCAGGTAATGCAGAAGAGTGGGTAATACAGACTTGTTATTGCATTTATTGGGAAATACAGGACATCCTGATCTCTCAGTATTCTCCAAGTGATTTTAACTGCCCAAAAAATACTAGGAGCTCACCTGAAAATTTTTCCATAAAAACCCCCAATATGTTCAGTGCGCAAACCTACTTCTAATCCAATACCCTTCCAGTCTGCCATCACTTGACTTAAAAGTCATTTCTGTGCTGTTGTGCTGCTTTGTATTTCTCATTAATGCATACAGAGGAATAAATGTTTATTGTAGCACTATTTCTCTATAGGTACTCTTATATTTCTTCATTCTTTTCCAGTGACAAAATGTTCCCAGCCTTTGGATTTGGAGCAAGAATACCCCCAGAATACAAAGTAGGTGCATAAGTGTAATTTTCTAATTTCCTTTAGTTATGAGGCACAAAATAAGGGAGGAATGGTGAAAGGTGGAGCAATGGCAAACATGGGAATAGCTCCTCTGCTTGTTTTCTTCCATCCATCTTTCTGACCCAGTAATACCTCACTGAAACCAGAAATCAGGCAGGGCTAGACTTAAAATAATTGTTTGATGACATCCAAAATATTTTATGGTATTGGCAAAGCTTTGTTAGTAGATGCTAAGAGGAGAAATGATGTTTTGAACATCTTTTGTCAAACATCTTCCTTAAAAGAAGGACTTGAGAAGCATTTTGCTCTGTGGCAAATTTCTGTGTGATGGTGGACATGGTCAATAACAGGAAAATAAATACAAGAGCATGGAGCCATGCTACAGAGAAGTGGTATTCATAAACCACAAAAATAAATAAATAGAAGAGAGTGATCTACAGTGATGTTGCAATTGTGAGCATAAATATGCCATCTGGTAGGATTGGAGTGAAGACAGTGAAGTAAAAGAAGGAGCATCCAACAGAGAAAGGCCCAAGAAGAAATAAGTAGAAATTCAAATCCTTTGTTTCACAGAGGTTGTGTGGGCAGAAGAGTAGTTCTGCATAGATAAATAACCAAATATCCCTGCGTGCCCTGCTCCAGGTTTTGTCTCTGGGCTGTGGCTGAGGTAGGGAGGTGAACACTAGCCAGGTAACAATTCCTGAGAGGGACTGTGTGCATTCTGCATTGTGAGGCATGAATCAGCAGATGAAAAAAAATGCAGTGTGTTCCTCACAGCTTGTGGGTCTGATACCTGCAGAAGAATAACAGTAGTGATGTACAGCAAATTTGATACATGTCTTGCAAACAGATGTCTAAGGTAAGTTAATGTATGTTTTAACAACATTGCTTTCTAAGCTTGTCTGTGCCTAGCAAGGTGTTTTGCCTTGCTTTGTTCCTCAAGGGCAACACCAGCATTAATGCTTTCCAAAGTCAGAGACAGCTTCCAGAGCTTTGATATACACTTTAGTGTGGCATTATGAGCTCAGAACATCTGTGTCCGTTGTATGTTTGTTCCATCTGCAGCAGCTGATAGCCATCACTGCTCTTTAAGGTGGTGTCAGGGCCCAGTTGTTCCATCATCTGCCAGGTGGCCATCAGTGCATGGGGGAAAACTTACAACTTTTCCAGTCATAAGAGCCATCCTTATCTAAAAGTTGCTTGTAGGAAGGTGTTGCTGTGTCAGCTGAAGTATTTTCAGTGGTTTCCTGGTGACAGAAGTATAATAAAGATTCCAGCACAAAGCTGCTCTTCTCAGCCAGAATAATCAGCTGGTAGCACTGATGCTTCAGATCCCATGAGCCTATTGGCAACATACCAGCTTTGTTAGACTCCAGTATCATCCTTTTCACCTGACTGTGAGAGCAAATTTCAGGTGCTAGCTGGAAAACAGATGTCTTGCCAGAAAGTAAATTCAAGGGTCTGTGTAACCAGATATTCCTGCCATCACCAACACCAATTGATTTTTTGCTGTGGCAGAATTAGTGTTTGCATAATTTCCTGACAAATACCCTTAAGAAACTCAGAGGCTTGCATTGAACATAATAGTCCATGCATGAATGAAGTCTTATCCTGTAGCATGAGCTCTCCTGAACAGTCTGTCTGTTGCTAACTTCTCAAAGCAAGAAAAAGAATGTGACTCCAGGCCTTCAGATTTTTAAAAGTTCAGGAAAAGTAAGGGTAAACTTCAGAAGATGGGGCTGCTTGCTTGTGGATTACACATGTGTGACTAAATGAAACAAGTCCCAAAGTAAATGGCAATGTAGGTGAAGGCCAGAACAACATCTTTAATCTCTGCTATGGAAACTTGTGACAGAAAGTGACAAAGACAAAATGACATGACATCAGTTCACAAACAAAATAAAACTTTGAGGAAGACAAGAACCACATTGCAGGAGACATACTCTTCTGTGCAACAGATGGGGACAAATAATCAGCTTGGTGTCTGTCATGGGCACATCCAGCTGGAACTGCACAAGGAGTTAACAGTGAAATGTGCTATTGTTCAGTCCCTCCCTGTGATACTCTACACAGTCCATAAAAGTATCTGGCTTCTTAAAATAAACTATATCAATACTTTTGAGTTCCTGCTTGTCTTTGACTACTTTTCTGAATTGAAAGATACACCCTTTAAGATTTAAGAGTCAGTTTCATCATGATGCATTATTGAGTCAAGACCAATAAACCTGAAAACCCTTTAATAAAGTTAATTCAAAGCCAACAATGATTAGTGTTTGATATGGGACATAGCAAAGATTCATAGGAAATGGAGAAGAAACAGATAAAATTAAAAGTAACAGAGACTGTAGAAAAAAAGTGCTCCCAAATTTCTTCCTTAGCCTCTTATTTCCTGCTGCAAAAATATGGTAACACTCTAGACACCACAGCAACAGTGCAGATCACATGCTATTCAAATGATCCCTTCATGTTTTCAGTCACAGCTATTACAAGTCATACATGCCATACTTTTGTTTTACTAAAGGAGAGCAATGTCATTACTGCAACAATTTACATCTTCAAATTGAGGTTGAATCATTATGAGAACTTCTAAGTTCTGACCCCATCATGTGGATAAATCAACTTCCCAATAATTCAGAGTGTCTGTTTTCAAGCCTCCAATCCTAATGATCTAACCTGCTCATAACATGTTGGTCTCTGCACTCCAGCATCTGGTCTTTTATTTCCTTCCATAGACAACAAAAAGACATTGCTCCCACTGCCAAGGGTTCCTAAGTAACCATGGAGCCCCCATACAACCTAAACAACATAGCTCCCTTCCTCAACTATGTCAGTGTGTCTATCTCTGCAGGCTCTTCATAAATCTCTTGATGGTGTACCCCTTTAAATCTTGGTTTTATTTATGTTTTCTACAGAATTTCCATTTCAAGAGCACACTGCTGTGTTGTGTTGACTTTATTTTCCCTCATTTCAGCTCCAAATGACACACTTCAGCTGTTAGTAGAAAGCCAGCAGTTTCTTAGTGGCATAAGGAATCTGTGGGAGTGAAGGAAGCAAGACATGCCATATATATCATTCCTCATCAGTCTAGAGATCTTTCATCTAATATTTGACAATATGATCTTCTTCCACCAAGACCTGACAAACACATCACCCTGCTCCTTGATCTAAGTAAACCTGTGAGAGAAATATTTCCCTTGTGAGTTTCTATCCTACAAAACTTGCAGAATGTTTTTTGGGCTTTTTATTTTTCTTTTGCAATGAAAGAAAGCACCTGAGAAGTCTGATATAAAGTGAAGAGGTGGTAGATAATATGGACTCAGACATGGCTGTGAAAGGTCACAGTGAAGAGGAGGAAAGACAGCAAACCACACAGACTGACTTCTTAGCAGGCAGGACTCAAAGGAGCTGAAAAACCTCATAGCAGCACAAAACTTACTGTTAAAATGAAAAGCAAGTTCAAATCGTGTCAGCCCCACGACAGGTGGATTGTCATTAATGAAGGCTTGTTTCCTAAAGGAGAATTGCAGGCTGACACCTGCACAGATACTAAACAACTTGCAGTTTGTTTTAAGAGTCCTGGTTGCTTCTGTATTTTTAGTGAAAGCTTCATTCCCTGCTTTTGGCGTGAATGTGTGCTGGAGACAAACTCACTGCAGTTATACAGACACACTGCAGACACTGCAGCATCTTTACAAACCTAACCTGCACTGGTTTTTTGGACAGGTGAGGGACTTGAGAAGTGCTGTGGTCTTTATGATTCCTGCACTTTTCAGGAGATTGATGGCTAAAATATATGGAAACCTGAAAATAAATGCAAAAAAAGGATCTGTAACCGACCAAGGGACAAAACAGAATTAGTTGCATTTAGACATGGAAACTTGGGCAGCATGCACAAAAATGAAGTTTAAAGGACAATAAATGGCCCAGCTTTGCCAAGCAGAAATGTGTACAATGTATCTTAGCAAGAAACACAAGCTGTGCGGCTCCCAAACTATTTGATTAATGAGCATCTGAAAATAATAGCTATTGACTGAGAGTACTTGAAATTAATTTGTGTCTTAAGCTTTTGCAAAATATGCAGGCATTTCATATTTAGTTTCCTGACTGGCAGTGGCTTAATAGCATTCAATTTATTCACAGATAAGTGTCCGATATAGTGCATTTTGGCATTTACACTTGTATGCCTCTATTGCTCATGGATTTTTGACAATCTCTATTTAAATTACTAAGAAAGTGTTCCTCAACATCTGAATTTGTCAGTTGGTTTGTCAAAAAGTCCAACCTAGTACCATCACCATAGAGGAAAGCTGGAGCTATTTGGGACATGGTGGTTAATTTAAATTAATTCAACAATCTAGAGAGGGGGGAAAAGGGAATACTAATTTTCAGAATTCAGGCATCCACATTCAGGATTTGAAAATAAATTAAAACCATAGCTTCTTATTTAAAAAAAAAAAAAAATGGAAATTCAGTTAAAGGGGTTTTAAAAAATATGTAGGCCAAATTAGAATAACAAGTTTCAGTGAAACTTAAATAAAATTCCTTTGCAGAGTTCAAAAGCCTTCCAGCAATTTGTTTTATCAATGTTGGGGGATTTATTATTTTTCAGATTCCAAGGTAGGATTTTTGTTTGTGATTTGAGGTTTCTATCTGAATTAATGAATTTTTTTTTTAAGAAATCTCAAAAATCCTCATCAACTAGGAAATTCTCCTTTCCTTTCATTCTAAATTAGAAACATTTTTAGCAAGGGCCATGCATGCTATGAGGATAAATTTCATTGCATCTCAATCTGAGGGAAATAAGTTACCTGCTATGTTAAATCAATGTGATTTTTCTACAAAAGTGGCCATAAGAATGTGGAAGTATTGTTATGATTCTTCCAAGGGTCTCATGGGTACCATCATATTGATGGAAAACTGCAGGTGTTTGCCACTGGTTATGTACAGACAGTGGAGGCATTGGACACTGGTAAAAAAACAGCATTTCTATACTGTTTATTTAAAGGTCATTTCCTCAGAAATGCTGTCACTGTAATCTATATCATAATGTATGGTAGAGCTAGTTAACTTGCTTGTTAAAAACCTTGAAGGAATTTCCTGTGAAATAGTATGCTTCTGGTGTAGGAAGTTCCTGGACAGCAGTGGTTTAATAATCCCGCATCCATGATGGTATCTACTAAAGAATGTATCTGGAGCCCTGCAGAGGGAAAAGATTAATTCAGAGCCAAATGTCTTTAGCTACAGGCTTTGAGTGCAGTTCTGTGCAGCAGCCCAAGTAACACCAGGCTGATCCTGTGTAATCATCTCAGCATGCCAGCATTTCTCTCTCCTTCCCCTTTATGGATTGATTTTATGGATCAGTGTTAAGAAAGGAGGGCTGAGCAGAGGGTCAGCTCCATATTTGAAACTTAGTCCAGGGTCCATGACACACTCAGGGTTTTGTGACTGTGACATTCCTTAATGTGAGGCTGACTTCCACCACAGACTGTGGTCTGCAGCTCTTGGCAAAGATCTCTATGCCAGGTACTGATGTAAAGCAGTCGTTCTGTATTTGTGTGACTTGACACATTCCAGGGTTTCCTGACTGTTAGATCAATTCACAATACAAACCACCCTAGTAAATTGTGTAAACATGCCTGCTTCTGAACAGCCAAGCATCTTCCTGTTTCCCCAGAGAATTTCTCAGTCTTCAGCATCTTAGGTGTTCAAACTTTTGCCTCCTTTTGGTCATCAGTTTATCAGTTCTGGCAGTATCAATCAATATCAGAAAGATGCCACTGAGTATGCCAGCTTTTGGTTCTCTGTCATCAGCATGGTTTGCCCTTCAGTCACAAAGCTCTTACATGCTTAATTACAAAAAGGGAAAAAAGAAAAAAAAAAGAAAAAAAAAGAGGGAAACTCATCACTTTGCACTGCTTAGCAAGCAAAAGCATTGAATGTTTGATCCAAATCACCTTTTGCCATGGATGAGCTCCACATGGAGTCCTATGAGGTAGCAGCCCAAATTTAGTAAGGCCTTCAGTACATGGTGTAAGTCTGAAGTCTGCCTGTTTGGAGACTCTGGTGTTCTGGCCACCACAGGGAAGAAAGCAAAGGGGCAGGTTGAAGTACAGCTGGCTTTGCTTAGCAGAGTGGGGGATGAGTTCTGAGCATTTGGAGAAGCTCTGCTTAAAAAATTTCTGCTGTTGGCTTGCCTTGGATGATGATTTCCTGTTGATGAACCACCAATGAGCTGCTCAAAGAACTTCTCTCCTTCACATTATACTTAAATCTTGTTTAAATTGTGATATATTGCTCAGAGAGCATAGGAAACAAGCTAATGCTTCTGCACATTCATTGTGTTTCCTATGCTGCCTTCAGGGTACATTTTAACTCTGTTCTTTGTGAATCAGGATGACAATGTATGAGGGCCATTTGCTTTAGGAGGATAGCAGCCAACACTCAGACACTATTATTTTTTGCATCATTGTGCACACTGACTAGACTTGGGTTTTCTTTATTGGTCTGAATTGTTGTCTGTATTTTTCTTAAATAATAGCCTGGGTGCCATAGCTCTGAACCAGATAAATTGTTTGCATTATGTGATTCTGGAAGAGGTATGGCAACAAAAGCATCCACACCATGCTTGCATGTGAGATTAAAATACTGTATTCATAGCTTTTGACAAGATTTGTATTTTCCTTTAGGTATAATTTCAAGTGCATTTGGAATAAAGAAATAAAATCACTGAAGAGGACAGTGTTGGAAAAACCAGTCTGCAATACATAAACATGCATTGCCATCCTTCTTGCTTTCATAACACAGTTAATGCAAAATACAGAAAGCCCAAAGGAAAGAGAAAGGCTAGTGAACAACAAAAATTATCAATGAGTGAAAACTCCCATAACAGCTCTTGACAGATGCAATTACCTTTGGCCTGCAGCTGGTCATGAGACTGGCAGATACCAGCTGGGCAAAGTGCACTGAGAGACATCCAGAGCAGCCAGGCAGAAGGGCTCTGGGGCACCTCTGAAGTGTATCTGGCAGCCCTGATCTTCTGTGCTGCTCAGTGGGGAACATAAATAGTGACTTCCTGCATTATCTTCCATGGCCAGGTAGGATAGACTGAATGCACCCTGTGAAACCCTCTCTAAGGCTGATGCTTGGTGTAGGTGTACTCAGTGCCTGGCTGGGCTGAGGCAGCTGCAGACTTCTCAGGGAGGTTTTGCTTCAGTCCTTTCCCATCATGGCAGAAGTACTGCTTTTTTTAACTCAGTAATGGCAGGCATCACTGTGGTAAGCAAGACTAGCGCATGATGGGGAAATTCAGTTTCTCTATGAAGAACTCTCTCTGGCAGTAATTAGCCAACTTGCACCACTTCACTTTCACAGAAGCTTCTCTGCAGTCATGTGTTTGATCTGGTCCCTTAGTCACAGACCAATTTCCATACCCTGCTGTCATGACATCTAAACTAGCAAATGAAACAGCAACATCCAACAAATAAATCTCTTTCTGCAAATAATCCTGGTTCCATTGTACAGGAGGTTGCTTTCCATATCACTAGGACTGTTGGCACTTTTGAAGATACTACAGAGCTCTATAACACTTTAAATGAGTATAATTGCAGTTATATAAATGCCTTTTTAAATCTCAGATGATCACCTAAATTCAATTTAAAATTATGCAAATTACCTGCTAAACTCTCACTTTTTGCAAGTCAAATATATATATATTCACACATTATGCATTGGAAGACAAAATCTGAGCTTTTTCATTCAAGAAAAATTAAGACAAACTCAATTAAGAGGCTGGGCTTCAGAGCCAAAGAGATTGAAAGGAATCGAGACTTTTCAGTGATCAAAGAAAGAAGTAAAAAGGAATCTGAAAAAGAAAAATGCAGGCAAGAATAAACCTAAAAGAGGAATTCTGGAACTGGAGACTTACAGTGCCTAGCATTATTTAAGCATACAAAAGTCTTGTATTATTTTCACAGGGCACCAAACACAAAATACTTTGTTTTGTTAGAAAATCAGCAACTTTGTTGTATTTTTTTAAAAAACAGCTTTGTAGGATTTACTGATAGACAGACTGAGAGAGAGAGAGATTGGAATATTCACTACCTGCAAGGAAAATCAAGAGTCTTCAGGATTTTTTTTATTTATTACCCCCCAGACTAATCTAACTTTTTAACCAAGTTAAAATCCTTACACTTCTTACACTACTATTCCACAGTGGGTCCTTGATTTCTCTGGAGAATTACTTTCCCGGTACTCCTTGGCCTTAGATGAGGAACTGTTCACACAGTGAGGTCAGGATGCAGAAGTGAACTGAGTGTCTGCTGTCACTGCTGTATCACAACCTGCCTTCCCTCTCCTGCAGTCTGAGATGCTGAGCTAGGGAGAGCTGGCATTTAAATCACCTCAGCAACAGATTCCTCTTCTGTGCCCAGCACTGATAGCCCAATCCTGACACCATATTTATATGATTTTTTATGTATTTGGGTGGGTTTTCTTTATGCCTTTTTTGGTTTTGTTTTATTGGTTGGTTGGCTTTTTGTTTTGTTTTGTTGTTGTTATTGACAAGTCTGATTCCAGTTTTGCTACTTTGGTTCTGCAGGGAGCTCCAGCTGGGACTGTAATTCACACTTAAGAGCTGAAAGCTTGAAAGGTCTCAGGTTTACCACAGAAAAAATGTCACGAGTGTTTAACCACAAGTCTTCTTGGAATAATCTTTCTGACAACAGTCTTCTTTTCTTTCCATCTATCTGTAGGTCTCTCATGACTTTGCAATCAATTTCAATGAAGACAACCCAGAATGTGCAGGTAACGCTCACAATAGGACAGACTGCCACAGTTTTGCTGTGTGCAAAATGTGCTTTTTTTTTAATTGTATCACCTGAATATTATTCAAAGTGGTTTTATTAAAGAAGGTTAGGATCTGGGGACTTGACAGGCTCCAAACCATTGAGCTTAACTTTAGAAACCTTGGAAAGTGCCATACAATAATTTCCTGAAAAGTAGGTGGACATTCAGCACTTGGACTTCTGGAATCACTGTTCCTAAGAACTAGACTAATTGAAAATCTTCAGCTAACTCAGCATCACAGGTTGTGCTGCAGAAGACAGGCAGGATAAGAAGGACAGGATATGAAAAAGCAGGCTGTGAACCTCTGTGATCAAAAATTCCCTCAGTTTAGAGCCAGCTCTTTGACCAGACTTACAGCCTGCTGCAAGTAAAGGGCAGGGAAGCAGCTGATAACTATTGTGGTAGAAAGAAAGCTACTTTCCTGGGAGCAAATGGAGCAGGAGGCTAAAGTGTAAGATACTGGTATGTTCTGCCAATAATCATTAATCCTTGGTAATCAGAGGCCAGATTTAAGAAGCAGATATTATTGTATGTGAGATCTGCAGTGACTGATGCTGTCTTTCTAAAATCTCCTGCCACATTACACACATTTTGTAAAAGACAGTAACAGGAAAATAACCTCTAAACAAAGTAAGTTAAGACTCTTGCTTGGGTGATCACTGCTGTCTAAAATGCACAGGTTGTTATTCTTCCTTATCCTTCTGCTTCCATCCACATACTGAACTGGATATTTCAAAATGCTCTTCCTATTCAAATTTTCTAGCTGCTCCTTTTAGCCCTTCTCAGGCTTATTAATGGCTTTCTTTTGGGCATGGGCAGCAAATATGTTCAGGATGAGAACTAAGATGCAAAGAAATGAAGTGAGGAAAAGAAGAGAGGACAAGCAATTCAAGGGAAGGAGACATTAAAAGAATTCGGAGTTCATGCATCTTAAATGCAAGACCTGGTTTTGGTTCAGCTGGCATTCCTGCTTGTTGTTGAACTGTTGGATTGCCCCAGCCTTTGCAGGTCACATGCTTGAAATGCCATTGAGAGTAAGTCCTACAAGCTGCTTGATGTGCTCATACAGCTTTTTACATTGCTTTTAAGGAGTCCAAAGAAGTTACATGTATGCATCTAGAAGTGCCTGTAAGCTAGCTTGATGTTGAGACTTCAGTGTGGGGATGAGGCAGGGAAGCAAAAGAAACCTCAGAATTCTGTCTGGACCATCATATTTTATAATGTTTCATTAAAACACTTAACAGTGGTCAGCATTAGGTGATAACATGTTTATATGTGTGCAGTGTTCAAATACAGCTTTGTTTCTCAGTCTAACTGCAGGATATCTGTGACCCTCTGCACACTACAGAGAAAAGCTCTAGCAGTCCATGCAAAGAACACTTACTTTTATCCTCCCCCCCCCACCCTTGCTGCTTCTTTTGAGTTCAAGGCTAATTCTTTTACCACATTGGCATTGTTATATAATGATTTTTATTTATTGAAAAGGCTGCCACATCCAGGTGGTGCCAGCAGCAGAGTTTGAACAGACAAACCCTGTGTAAGCAAGGGATTTACTATCCAAACCAACACTAAGTTTAACAATGGAAATGAAAGCGGGTAAAAAAAAACAGGAAGGAGCTGCTCTGTGAGGCTTGGCTTATGTCACTTAATAATTTAAATTTCATCTGTATCTTTGCATAAGACTCTGTTATCTGATAAGTTAGCCCTTTGCCTGAAAAGAGTCCTAGGCCTAAGAAATTTTAAAATAATCAGCAGCATGAAAGAATTCCAGGGAAGAAATATTGCAACATTTGCACCTGTATCTGAAAGATATTAAAAGCACTTGTCTTAAATGACACCTTTTAAAAAAATATCCACCTGGGTGAAAGCAAGAAGTGGAGAAAAAACAGAAAATGTGTTGTTTAATTGTCTGCTGCTGCTGGCTTATCTGCCTGTCATGGGTGTTTGTTTGTTCTGTGATGTTTTCTAGATGCTCTCACTGTATTAGATGTCACAGGGAACAGTAACATCAGCAAGTCATGTGGAGAAAGGATGCAGGAGTGAGAAGAAGATAAAATGCTTAGTGATTACTCTATTTTACCTTGTAGTATCTAGCCTACTTGCCAGAAAATAAAGTAAAATTGCTTAAGAGTATCTTGTTTTAAACAAAGAAACAGTGGTTGGATGCAATACAAAAAGTATGTCTATTTTGCCTTTGAGGAATGAAATCTTTTTCTCTGTGGAAGCAGAGCTTTTGCTGGCACAAGGTAGTGTGAAACATCACTCTACATATAGGGAGCACTGGAATTCACAAAATATAGATATCCTCACCTGTAACCATTTCCATTCTTGAAAATTTTAGTATTTATGGTCTTATATTTAGTATATTCATACCATATTACTTTTATAGTCTTTTAATTAATACTTGGTTTATAATCTGAGGAAGAAAATAGGCAACAACCTCTAGTCTGAATGAATGTTTCTACACATCTGTCTTAAACCCATATATGTATGTGTACACTGTATTTCACTGGAGATGCTAAAAGTGGATTCCAAATAAAAATGTAGAGTTGAATTGTGGAAAAAAATGCACATTGATTCTGCCTAAGATAAAGGAGTACAAGAACACCAAGATACAAAGTAATCCACTCACATATTCTGTTGAGTTGGGATTGGATGGACAGTAAATATATCTAAAATATATTAATCTGAGAAAGCAAATAAGAAATTATGTTTCTAGAACATCTATGTCTAAGATGAGAGCAACTTTCTGACATGAACAACACTAAATCTCTGGGGAATGCAGGGAATAAGGTTTATCTTACATTATTTTACTGCATAAGAAGAAAAGTACAGTGTATCTTATCATCTTAGGGAAGATTTATGAGGCCTTCATGCAACATCATTTAGCATATGTAAGGAAATCCTTAGCAAGTTTAAAATTGGAAGTTAACAAAAAGTCAGTTTTGCAATACGTAATTTAGTCACTGGAATTACCAAGGGAAATTTTGTAACATTTCTTTACATTTCAGCCAATCACAGCTATAACTGGAGCAAGTTCTTCTGTCTGTTGGCACTGCAATGGAAAAATATATCTGTAGCTGTCTCTAAAGAGAGAAAACTCTGTTCTCCACCCCTTTTTCATAGGAGTGTATGTGTGTCATCGTAAAATAATTACAACTCCCATTTGTTAGTAATAAGTCTGCACCCATCTATTCTGTAAATATGGTTGAGTAAAAAATCTCATGAGTGAGAAAGTCTCCATGCAAAATGAAACTGGCTTAGGATCTTACTGAAGTAATTTCATTCTGCAGCATCCTTTGTAAAGCTTTTCAGTCTATTGCTTTCTTTCCAACATTAGACCTCTAATCCTTTAGGTCTGGTAAGCTGGGAGTACTGAATGGGGAGGCTAATGTGCATCACTTCAAGAAATCCTTCTTCTCAATGATTGAAAATACCAATTTCCATTCTGTGATCTGTCAAGTGTGTCAGCAGAAGTCTTTGCTCCCTGGTCTGACTATATATCCTGAAATGAAAAAGCCAAAAATAGCTAGTTCTCCATCAAAAATTCTCAGCTAAAGCTCATTTTTCTGTAGGCTGCAAAGCATCCTGCTGTTTCTTCCAAGATTTCACAGCTTTTGGTCATAGTCAAATTCAACCTGTGAGTGATTATGCAAATTAACCCTGAAAAATTATTTTCTTAGCACAGGGCAGTCAGGTATTTCAAAAGATGTTGTGAATTCCTTAACAGCTTTAGGGCATAAGTACAAAGGACAAATTTGTTGGCAACTGCCACAAGAAGCAAAAATATTTATCTGAAGAGGAGAAATAAGTGTTGTAGTATTTCTTAATGTGTGTCTAGCCTCTCAGCATAGATCTTAGTTGTTGGTCAGGAAGCTATCACATCTTAAACCCAGAAGAATGGAAGCTATGGCATTGCAAGCTCATACCTGAAAAATAGGCATTAAAAGCTGCTGGGAAGGAGAAGCATGGGATAATGAATCTACAAACTAGATTCAAGGCATCTAGAGAAAGATTCCTGGAAATTATCTGAAGTTGCTAGTCTTTGCAAATCATGTATTATTTTTAGTTTTGTTCATTAAGAACCCACCTTTCATTTACATTTTAAACAAGCCTGATATTGGCAATGAGCTCCACTTTTTTGTTTGTTTGTTTGTTTTTGTTTTTGTTTTTCATGCCAGGAATACAGGGTGTTGTGGAAGCTTATCAGAGCTGCCTTCCTAAGCTGCAGCTGTACGGACCAACAAACATTGCTCCCATCATCCAGAAAGTGGCAAAATCTGCATCAGAGGAGACCAACACCAAGGAGGCTTCGGTAAGGGAAAAAAGCTGTGTTTGCCTTTTTTTCTTGTCTTATTTTGGATCTCTTGTAGGCCATCAAAACAAGGTCTTTTAATGCAGACTGTGCCTACACAGTTTTTATTAACTGCCTTCTCAGAAGGCAGCTTAAACCTGTGTCAGCTTGAAGAGTGTATCTAGTATTTATAGCTTCGGTTGTCACAGCTTTAAACTCTTTACCCATTGATCTATTTCCTGCTTTTAGGGATGTTTCATTGTAGCACACCTAGATCTTTACTGTGGAGATAGAAATGGCACTACTCAGTTGACAAAAATTTAGCATTGAAGCTCTCAAAGTCTTGGTTGTACCAGGAGATGAGTTCAAACAATTCCCTACTCAGGCTACCCAATTTCATGTCTTCTGCAGAGACTGTAGTAAATTTTTTCTGTTCACCTAGGAAATTTTTCCAAGCATTCATTTGAAAATGGTAAAGATACAGTTTTCAGCCTGTTATTACTGATGAAGTAATTTGTACCTTTTAGAAACTGGAAGACAAGTCTGTTAACCTGCACCTGATAAAAATCCCAGGACATATTTCTTGGGCTAAAAGACTTGCATATAGATCACATTATAAATGTACATCTTTGAGATGCATTAGGTTTATTTTGATCCTGCCTTGAAGACAGAATGGGAGAAAGGGAGAAAGGCAGAACAAGAGAACTGGAGGGAATATGTGAGCGAGTAGCTCTTACCATTTACAGGTGCTATGGGACTAAAGGATGTAAGAGAGACATTGTGTGCTGCAGCACAAAAAGTGCCTAAGTACTGGACAGAATAGAGCTGTGCAATGGCATGTGCCTCATCACCTGGCTTAGAACTTTCCCTAAGCTTTCTTCATATTCTGGGCCTTTTTATAGCCCTATTAGGGCAGCAGTTACCAAATATTTCTGTTCATGAGTCTAGACTTGTGACTGATATTCACAAGAGCATGTAGAACAAAGGGTAACGGCTTCAAAAACTTTAGATTAGATATTACGAAAAAGATTTTTACTGTGTGAGTGGTAAGGCACTGGAACAGGTTGCCTGGAGAAGCTGAGGTTGCCCCATCCCTGGAAGTGCTCAAGGACAGGCTGGATGGAGCTCTGAGCAGCCTGGTCTAGTGAAAGATGTCCCTGCCTTGTCATCTGTTCAGCCTAGATGAACTTTAAGGTCCCTTCCAATCCAAACCATTCTATGATTCTATGATTCCACTGTTGTTTCCAGAACCTTGATAGTATTTAGGGTCTACGTCTTAAGATGGGAAATTGCTATGTTTGAATTTCCATATCTACCTAATCCTGAGGTGGTTCACTCTATTCCCAGTGCTGTTTCTGATCTAATATGCCCTAATGAATAAGTTCCTACATTCTATACCTAAGCTTTCCCCTTTCTCTCTAAAAACCAATTCCTATTGTTCAAAAAAGTTCAAGATTAAATTTTCTCCTTACATGTTTTGTTTTATTCGTGGCAGGACAAGATGATGAGAATATTTTGAGTTTATACTGCTGTATATATATAATTATTATTGATGTCTAGTGTGTTAGTATTGCTCATGCAGAGTGACCAAATCCTATCATTTGTTCATTTTTCCTATTAATGTACATTTGTCAAATGACTTCAACTGCCTAAAAATTCATAAGGGATCCAAGTAAGGGCCACTCTTCACCATTACCAAGTGAAGAAATGTCATAGCTCATGATCCTAGTTTGTTCAGTGGGCTTTGAAGTTTTGGGAAAGAAATTACAAGCTCACCAAATTGCTTGCTCTCCTGTGGAGAATGAGAAAACCTCTCTTTGGGACTCTGTATGAAGAGTATGAAGATGGATATATTCCTGCCTTGTTCTCCTCAGGGACCCCATTACTCTGCAGAGGAGAAATTAGTAGCTGAGGAGCTTGGAATGGACAATTCTATATAGTCAATATAACAGCTCTTTTCTCTTCAAAAGGTCCATGAGGAGTTACCAGAAACACTTTTGTACTTTTTAATTTAAGAGGTTAAGCAGCTTTGGAACATTAACTAAAGATACAACTTTTCACTTTTCTCCCAACCACTTCAGCAATATTTCATCTTGCTGATCCTGACGGACGGCGTCATCACAGACATGGCAGACACCAGGGAGGCCATCGTGCACGCCTCCCACCTCCCCATGTCCGTCATCATCGTGGGCGTGGGCAACGCCGACTTCAGCGACATGCAGATGCTGGATGGTGATGATGGCATCCTGAGGTCTCCCAAGGGCGAGCCCGTGCTCCGAGACATCGTCCAGTTTGTGCCATTTAGGAACTTCAAACATGTAAGCTGATTTTTCCATCCTTGCCACAGAAGGGTGAATGGGTAGAGTGAATGATTCATGAGGCTGGGCTTAACCTTGCATATGTATGAAGTGTTGAGTAAGTCTATGGCATTATTGTGTCAGAAATAGTGAAAAAAAAGGAATCAGAATGCAATGTCCTCCATTAGTGAGTTGGTGAGGGTGGGAAAGAAAGAGATGAGGCAGAATCCATGTGCTTTTTGTGGTGCCAGTCCTTGCTTCCACTTTCTCCCTGATTTAATTTGGTTACTTTCCCTGCCTAATTTTTCACTCTGTCTGTATTCCATTCTCTTTTGCATCTGTTCTATTAGGACTACTATATTCTGCTTTCTGTTCCTTCATTTCCACAGGCAGATGACATGGCTTTGAACTTGTCCCTACAGTGTTTCCCAGGAGACTTTTCCTTTATTGAAGTTTAGGGCCTGAGTTCTCAAATGCAGGGTTATCCACCCACAGCATCCAGGTTGCCTCCAAACCCTTTCCCAAATTCTGTATAAGAACACAGGCAAGAAAATGGCATTACTGAGAACTTCCCTCTGCCCTCAGCCAGCTGTTCCTGACTGAGGCCAGTGTAGGAAAGAAAAGAACAGAATCAGCATTAAATTGGCAAATCTACAGTAAAGCTTTGGTCTTTAACTTTTCTTCTCAGTTACCTGCCCTACATTGTACCATCTGTTCCAGGGACTTTTCAGCAGCAGGGTAGGCACAGTGTTCACCAGCAGAAGAGGCTTTCCCTCACACAGAGGGGTTTTTTCAGAGCCCTTTTCCTCCATATGGAGGCATGCATTATGTTCCTCTGCAGTGCTGATCCCATTCCTTTCTTCGCTTTTCCCATCTTTCTCTCCCTTCTTTCCTCTCACTTCTGTTACATTTACTTGGTTCTCCAGGCTGTTTTTTTGCTCTGTCTAGGAAGGATATCCTCAGTATTTGATCTGAGAATTTCTTTGCCTCACAGTGCAACTGCCTCATTCTCCTCATGAGACTGCTCTTTTCAATCAGCTCCCATACGCTAGAGATCCCTAGATTTGGATGTGTCACAGCTGAGTTCTCAGCTCTGGGCTGGTTTTGATCTCAATATGGGTTCGCATTGCTTACATTTCTTTTTTACTTCAGCTCCTTTTTTTAGTTTTTCTGGAATTTTTCTCACCACGAGAGCTTTTAATTCTGTTTGCTACTTCCAAAATACCTTCATTTTTCTCTTTGCAAGAGTTGTTTTTTTTTTTCTCATTTCAAAATGCAATTTTGCAATATTTGCCTTAGATCTAGACACACTTCTTACTTTTGCAAACTCTACTGAGGAGCAAGAGAAAAAGGCTTGTTCCTCTTTTCCTTCTAGCTCTATGTAAGTCATTGATGCACACGGGAGGGAAAACTCACCTGATGCCAAATAGCTGCAGAGTTGTAGACCTGCACATTTCTGTGCTGACAGGGGCACACAGCCACCTACCTGCTGAAGCAAAGTATGAGCACAACCACCTCATAGCTTATGATTCCTTCAGCACATAATCACAAGTGCATAGTGCTGCATTGTAGTCATTGGAAAAGTGTCCAGAGCTGAGTTATTTATGGGCTAGTGGGAGAGTTGCTTTTAATTAGGTGAAAACATGTTTCTGCAAGGAACTGGCAAAGACAGCTACATTTGTTATTTTTGGTTTCACTTTGTATTTCATAATAAAGCTAAAATCATCCTGGATTTAATAGATTAACGCTGACAGTTGCAGTTCTGGGCTCTAAATATATTGTGCCCCTGGTGTTAACTTGTGACTGAATCTGTGGCATTGTTATTGCCAGCACCGGTCAAATGACAAGCATATATTCTTTTTAGCTGATTTAGATTAACTCCCTCAGGACTGGGAGAGGAAAGCAATCTTTATGTATTCTTGTTAAATAGTGGTATTTTACTCCCTCTTTCAGTGGCAAAGATAACAGAGAGCAAATACAAATCTATCTCTATACCTATCAGAAAAGTTAATAAATCTTATGCAACCTGATATTTAGTCTGTTTATTGTGATCTTTCAGTTTTTCAACAAATGTCAGTGTAATGGATGAGTGCTCATAAAAATAGCCACTTCTGGTTGACTTTCTTTATTGTCATATCCCAAATAATCTCTCTCTCTCAACAAAGTGATGTTCACAGCTTCCTTGCTTACTTAGCACAAACAAAAGACCATACATCAGCTAGGGAAATAATTTTTCATGGGAGAAATGAGTTTTGATTCAAAATTATTTTTCCTCACAGAGGAAATGCAGATTTAACACATTTGGGAGACTTTTGTCAGACCAGTTCTGACCAAACACAAGAATTTACATACATCAGCATATTACTTTTGACAGCTCTAAGTAAAATATATATTTAGGTAAAAATCCCATTCATTTTGTAAATGTACCTTGTGTTAATTTATTAAGTAGAAAAAAAAGTTGAAAGATCTTTTTAGAAAGATTAAAAATCAAATTGTGTAAAGTTTATAGGTTTTTCTGATAAATCAAGTATTTGTTTATTCCTAAAACCATATTAGATCTATTAATGACAGAAGGAGAGAAGAAAATGTTATGTGTGAGCATTTATTTTTTGTTTTGTTGGAAGAGTAAACCAAAATTCCCTTGGAGTCAAACCAAGCAATATTTATTTTCATTACTTCTATTCTCAGGTCAGCTTGGAACTCAAAATCTCACATCTATCCAAAGAGATCAAAAATAATCTGTGCAAAACCTTCCCCCTTTGAGAAAATGGAAGAGGGTGGAGAAGGAATTTGTAAAAATAACCTACAGAATGAATCCCTTTTATAAGTTTGACTTCAGAGAAGGTTCTGAGCCTGCACAACACTCATACAGACAGTTAACACATTTCAATTAGTTATCCACAGACTTAAAATCTTATACCCACAGCAATGTCTTACTGCCTTTAGAGTCAGTGTAGACAGCAGGTTCTATTACAGAGGTTTAATCTCCTATGCAATACAGTGCAGCAGAAGTACTTCAGTACTTCAGTAAAATATCTAAGCTTTTTATCTCTCTTTAAGGAATATCTTTGAAGCCATTAAAATAATAATAGCAACTGTAGTGACTCTTGGCAAATCCTGTAATTGTAGAGGCTTGATAAAATCAAGGTAACCATTAACACTTAAAAAAATGTCCCATTGTATAGCTGGTGACATATGTCATTTACTAAAGCGAAACATAACAAACAAAGGAAACATATTTTCCCTGAATCCAAGTGACTTTTTTCTCTCTGTAATCATCACCACCCCAGTAATGTGAGTGTCCTTCACCTGAAACTGTAGAACAGTGATGCTCCATCACTGAAACCTAGTTGAAGAAAATCACCTGCTTCAATCCGTTCACAGTCATATTTTAAGAAATGAAATTTTCTGCCTTTGGGATGTATGATATATTTACTGGGCACAAATCTGATGCCATGGGTAGATTGTATTCCATTCTGCATTGTATTTAATCACAAAGGTTAACAGCTGTGACTTCATAACATACATCACCACAAAGGAGTGTGGAAAGCACAGCTCTCAACCACTGCAAGGAGCAATGTTTTGCACTATGCATTGTAGTTAAAGGTTAAGCATTGTGAAGCTATGAACTGAACCCACAGTCATTTGTAATACACACCAATTATGAATCACACGGGATTATTTTCCTGCTGCTGACTGATCTGATTGTCGTGTGTCAGCTATCAATTGAGAACTGTTCATCTTGAGGTGCTTATTGCTAGGATGCTCTTCAAGCAGTGGAGAAAGTGTTACAGTAAAACATTAATTTAATGTTCCATCTGTGTTAAAGACCCAGCAAAGGTAATCCTTACACAACACTGATTAACTGGGTCTGTGTTTTAGCTTAGAAGTTATTGAGTATAATTCTCACTTATAAAAATGCCACTTTCTGCGGCATCTGATCCGGAAATGAGAGTGCTTTACCGCCACAAAAAGTATGTAAGGGACAGGTGGTCCAAATTACCAGAGAGGAAATCAATCCCAAGCCTGATTTTGGGATGTTCTCTGTCAGAAAGAGCCCAAGGACAAAGAGACATCACTGGCCTGATGAAACTAGGTAAAGCAACAGTTGCCCATGCTCAGACTGAAGCACGGAGTCAAGCCAGCGACCCCAGAGCAACCCTGCATGGGGCACATTGCCTGTGAGCCTATGAGCACAGTAAATGTTTTCACTTAAACCTCAATGAAAGGCTTTTCAGCTGAGGACTCCTGAAGTGGCAGTGATTCAGCTGTGCATCTGAGCCCTGACAGAGGCTGTTCTGAAGGGCTGACCCTTTGTTCAGGAGGAATGGATGTGGCGTCAGAAGAGAGAAGTGGAGGAGGATGCACAGCAGTGAGTGCTGTTGGCCCAAAGTTCAGAACACGTGAGCTACACAGATCCAGAGAAGCTGATGCCAATGCTCCTGCACAGCTTTTTTAAAGACAGAGCAGAGTAAAGTTTCCTGATGGCTATGGCTTGTGTGTGCAGCACTGGCTCAGGGCTCTTCCTCCACTCCCTGTTTTTACCTCTGTGTAGGGTTGCATTTTTGATAAAATAGCACAGAGACAGGCTAAGCTATGTACAGCTTTGACACACTGGGAAGAAGATTTTAAAAAACAGTAATTTTAATTGTAGAAATCAGCCATTTGTGTGATTCCAAGGGGTGCTTTCTGATTATTTTAGTTGGAACTAGATGAACTTTAAGGTGCCTTCCAACCCAAACCATTCCACAATTCTATAAAACAGGTTTACGCAAGAATAGGGCAACTCTTGAAAACCATGCATTCCACTTTTCAGGGTTAAAATTAATGGGTTGTGTTACTGTGTAACACTTTAGAACACTTGCTGCACTGTCACATAAAGTATGCTCTATGCTTTGCCAGTTTGTTCATGCAGAAATGTTCCAGGCTTTTTTGGCTGCACAGATATTTTGGTATAAATGTCACAGTAGAGAAATAGCAGTTAATTTCATTTGTTACTAATCCTATACGTGAGTCAAAATACAAAAAAATACAGGAAAAATCCAAACACCTGTTTCTGGTTTTGCTCTCTTATTATTTGATACTGGAATTTCTAATAGCCTGGGTTTTTCTTCACCCTTGGATCAGCCTGCCTACAAATAGTTTACCATTTACATTCTATGTAAACCAAATTTTAAGACTCTGTAAGGAAGAGGATGCCACTCTACAAAACAGAGTAGGTCAAAAAACAGTCAATACAACTGCTTTGTGACATGGTAGGTTTGAAACTTGGCTGATAACACAACAGACAATGAGGAGGAAAGTGCTCCTTGATTTGGGAAAAAGTACTTGGTGTGCAGAAGAAGTGTGATCCATGCTGATCCAGCTGAGCTCCCATGAATCATTTGAGCTTCAGTCTGCACTCTATGGAGATAAATACATCAATTTAAACCTCTCAAAATGAAATTTAAGTGCATGCATTTTTACTGCATCTTTGTGGTGGGCTCAAAGGGAACATGGCCAAGCAGGCTGGTTCCGGAGGATTTGGAACCAGTTCTACCCAAACACTTACAAACAAGCAAATCTAAAACACGGGGCCAAAGGGTGCAAGGGAAGAGTCCAGTTTTGTCACTGCTGAATTCAGGGGCTGAGGAATATCCATGCAGCACACACAGATAATGGCTGCCCACAAAACATCCACAGGCACCTCTGCTTAAAATGAACCATTATCAGGGTGTGATGCAGCAACTCTGTGTTGTTGATGGAGGGCAGGGTTTCTGACTGCACTGAGGGGGAGTCCTCCTCCCTGCCTGGGTGAAAGCCAGTGGCCATCTCTATATCCATCGCTAATTTTCAGGGTCATCAGTTCTTAGTCTGGTTGACACTTGCCACTTTTACATTGCAGGAAGAACTTTAAAGCCTCCACCAAGCCTAGGATTGAAGGTTTATTGTAAAGACGGTTTAATTCCAATAAACACAAAGTATTTTTTTATTCAATTAAAAACTTTCCCAGCCATTAAAACATCATGCCAGATTCCAAAGAGCAGGATGGTGCTGAAGGCCTCCCTTTCACAGTGTTGTCCATTCATGTTCAGCTTGAGCTCTGCAGGGTTCCTTGCTGAACACTGATGAATGAAGTCTTTGCAGCTTTTATTGTATATGGGGCTCTCCCAGAGTGCAGTTACCCTGACCTTAAAATAGTCCGTATTGACCCAAAGTCACACTGAGGACTTTTGTACTCTAGTGTACTTCTAGGCAGCTACAGCTCCATACCTAAACTGATTCATAAAATGAGTTTCCAGCAACAGCATGTTTCCCTTTAAGTCTTTTTTGCCTTCCATTCCTGTACCATACTTGATCTCATGGCACCAATGCCTCTAAAACCCATGGCACTTCTAGCAGAGACAGGTTAATGCTTGTGTTTTCTACCATTTCCTGCAGGCATCCCCAGCTGCTCTAGCAAAAAGTGTTTTGGCTGAAGTTCCAAACCAAGTGGTGGACTATTACAATGGCAAAGGGATAAAACCAAAATGTGTGTCAGAGTACGAGTCTTCCAGGACACTAGCTCCATGAACCTGCCTGCACTCTTTTACAAAATTAAAAAAGAAAAATGCTACTGTCTTCAACTACTGTATTTAAAAAATGAAACAAAAAATAGCACGTTTTGGTGATTTTTAACTAAAATAACCTTTTTTTTTTTTTTTTTTTTTTTTGCATGTGCAGCCTAAAGGCTTAAATCTGTTAAGCGGATGTATTGTTGAAAACTTTTTATGAGGAAAAAAATCCAGAAAAAAAGTGAACTCTTTACATTACAGCATGTTGCCTTGAAATAAAAAGTTATCTGTATCTGGTTTTTATACAGGTTTGTTGAAATTTTGCTATATTTCTTATATTTACACTGTAAAGCATTTTGAAATATTTATTGAGAGTTGATAGCCAAAATGTCTGGTTTAATCTGCTATGAACCGAGAGATTTTTCAAAATGGCAGATGCATGAACTGTATTTTGCATGTTTAAAATAAAAACAACACAGTTTTGCAGTTGTCTTTATTTCTCTCTCTGCCACAAGGCCACCTGCTTTCAACTTCCATATTCCAAGGGAAGGGTAATAAACTGTTTCAAGAATACCTGACCTGAACCATGGACATTTCTAATGTTAGCACCTCATAACATGGACACCCAAACAAGCCCACTCAGTCTGTGGCTTGAGTGGTAATTTTTCAAAAGCCTGACAAATCCAGCTGTTACAAAGTGTGCGGACCATAGCTGTAAAGAAGTCTGGCTTGGAGAGCATGATCCATCAGGACTGCATGTCTCAAAACATGCCTACTTAATCCAAACAGTCTGGCTGGCTTTCAAACAGGATGTATTTTGGCTATCCAAATTTATAATTTCTCCATTTGGGAATTCTTATTTTGTTTCATTTAAGTTTTTAAATCTCACATGCACTATCCAACTCTGTGTGGCACATTTTCCAAATGAAATTTTGTACAGCCTGATTTTGGGACAAGCAGTGATCTGCAACTTCATCCTCACACATATTACCTGAGTGTAATAGATGAACTGTTTTTTACCAAACAAGTATTGAAGCTACCCATGTAAAAAAAAAAAAAAAAAAAAGCAGAATGGTGGTAGACTGGATTGCACTTTCCATTGAAATATTAATGTATGTAGGTAAAGAAATTAGATCATTGTTATTTTTTGTGTTTGAAGGATGTGACATGTTAAAAACTAAGGAGAAAATTTGACAAAAAAAATCTATGTGGGATTGTCCAAAAGTCACAACTTTGGATGAGTTGTACTCCCACTGAATTGCAAACATTCTTGTTGCTAGTTCCTGAAGAAGCTGTTTGGGGCCAGTGCTGAGTATTCTGGAAACCTTCCCCTGTGAGAAAAGGGTTTTGGTTAAGAAATACATATTTTTTAATGAATTTTCTGGTAACATAGTAATCGAGAGCTCCCTGATTCTCCTTTAGAGGTAACTTCCATAGGATCAGCTTTGATTGATGATTTTGTACTTTTAAATGAAGGCAGTGAGATAGCCAAGATGCATGGGGCTGCCTCCCCAGCACATTCAGTTCTGCTCCATCTCTATCCTGCAGTGCCATCATTCACACTTGCTTGTAAAGATTTCTTCAGCTGATCAGATACTGAGCAGCAGCCAGTATTACTTTGTCATGGGTATAAATTGTCTGGAGATGTCCAAAGTAATAGATCTCAAATCCACATTTCTATGTAATGGCTGACACTTCACTTGAGAGTTTACCCTGTCAGGTTGCACATCTCTCCTTCTGTGGGTGTATTTCATCTGGAAGCTACTGTGATCTCCTCTTACATGTCATACACTATTCTGCCAATGACTCTTAATTCTTACATACAACACCTCTAGTTTCTTATTCCCACTTCACCCCTATTTTCTTTCCTTCCCTATTCTCAAAGAGGAGCATTTTCTAGCTGTTAAAGCACAGCTCTTTCCTCCTCTAGTATCTCGTTTTTTAATGTTTTAAATGTTCTGCACCTCAGATTCCTCATCTGTAAAATTAAGGTCACTGTCATGTATCTTAAATATCTCTAAATAGTACTAGGGACTTTAATACTTGAAAAGGGATTTGAGATCCTACCTCAGAGGCAGGATGGTGCTCATACCATGTAAAGAGTATTACATTACCCTGGGACCTGCATTAGGGGATATGATGTACAGTTGAGGAGAAGTTCAGCCTTTTCTTTATCATTTGCCAGACTGAATAAAAGAAAGCTTTCAGCAAGAAAAACTAGGAATCAGATACATTTTTCTTCTGGTATATGTGATCTTTGGCTAAACTAATTTTTGAAGTGTTTATGGTTACATAGAATTGGGCAGTTAGAGCTCTTCATTTCCAGAGGTGTTACGAGGTGCTTCTATAATGTGGCATCATGAAAAATGCAGAAATCAAAATGCTATTGTATGCTGAGGTATATAAACCATCAGACATTTTCATGTGTGTGCACAGTCTAAATAAGTGTCTTTAGAACCCCAGCTGCTGCAGATCTTTCTGTTTACTTCACACAATCCTGATTATAAATGCTCTCTACTTAAAAACAAATCATTATCAGTGGTTGATATAAGTCAGCAATTCTGTAGCAGCCCTCAAGTAATTGGAAAGATACCTTCATGGTATTGAAAAATCAATTGGAGATCTCCCTCACTCTTTACAGATCTCAGCATGTAAGACAAACACATAATAGTGTGGTGAGTTCATGTAGGATGCACTGAAGACAAAACTGGCCATCTGGTAAAGGCTTTCTAATGAGGCTCTGGATGTTATTTTCATTGCTCCAAGCTACTCTCTGCAATAAAATACTGTGGACTTTGTGCAGGGTAACCTCATTAAATATATGAATATATCTCTGAAATGGGATATCTACTGTTTTATCTACTTAGGGTTTTAGCAAGGCCATTCTGCCTTTAGGCTGAACTGCCATCAATTTTTCCTGCAGATTTTTTATGCAAATTTATACTTCTACTGCCTTTTGATGGATCATTTTAAATTCTGAAAACTGCTTTAAAATAAATTACATCTTGTCCTTCTGAGATAACCAATGATCTGAAGTATATTCTCTGCCAACTACAATCCTGCCTTCCTTTTAATCTCAAATCCAATTCAAAAATCAAAAAAGTCACAGAAAACTCCTATTAGCCCAAAATACATTAACATCTCTAATTCTTGAGCCAGATGCAGGGATGAGTTGTATTTTTAGTTTGTAGGGGAAACTAAGTCCACAAGAGATATGAATAAAGGCACCAACACACTGCTAAGTGCTTATTACCCTAAGGTAGAACCTTTCCATATGAAGATTTTAGCATGACCATAATGAACAGTGTAGTACAGTGTTCTACCTTTTTTTTTTTTTTGGGGAAGGATGAGCTGGAAGATTCCTAGGATAAGTTTACACTTCTCAGGTTATTTTTATTTTCCTTTATTTATAGAAAATGCCATTTTGCCACAAGAAAAATAAAGTTTATACCACCACCTGTCCTCCTTCAGAGGTCTTATTTGTATCTGCAGTTCTGAGCTGAGGAGCTGCACTATACTGGAGACAATTTCAGCAATTAGAGAGCTATATGAATAATAGCTGCCAGCCCAGCTGCATGTTTGTTTGCAGCATTCACTGCAAATCATCAGCTGGCTGCACTCCCACCTCCTCTTTTTTATTCTTTCCAATATCATTGCAAAGTTGGAGAGATCGTCCAAACTGATCAGGTGAAACCCAGGTGACCTCTCCTGTGAAGGCTGACAGTTCAAAAGTGGTGTTTCCACTTCCTGTACTGAGGACTACCCAAGGGAGCAGACTGGTGGGAAAGGTTTTTGTAATGGGTGTTCTTCCTTTCCTCCAAAAAAAAAAAAGGCAGTCATTTCTACTGCTGTGCAGAAAGCCTTTAACTGCTGTGTTCAGGAGGCACTTGAATTCTTGTCCCACTGATTAGAGCAGGCAGTTTGCCATCTGATTGCATTCACAGTTGCAGCCATCTTGATACACCCACTCCCCCTTACACACACAAACCTGAGAGTTCATGCCTCTTTAGCACCATGACAAGCTGCATGCACCTAAAAAAACAAACAAAATAAAAACAAACAAACAAACAAAAGCTTTATTTTACATCCTGATAAAAAGGGGGAAAGTACAGAACTGAAACTTTTCTCTCAGAAATGTGTGCCCCTGTGTATTACTTTCAATACTGGTGCACGAAATCTCATGTCACCTCAGCTGTGTGCAACATGAGAAAAGCATCATACTGTGGCAACAAGGCTCGCTAGGATCAAGGGAGCCCTCTTCTCTGGCTGGGAACATTTGCCATGGCTTGGCAAGTGACTTGGTCTTGCAATGTGCCTTGATTCCAGACCTCAAAAATGGGGGCAAGTAGAATTTTGCTACTTCCTGGGGACTTTTGGTCAGGTTAGCACCAGTGCTCAGAAATTGGCGAATAACACCTTTATCATTTTTACACCCTTTATTTCTCCAGCTATATAGATCTCTGTCAGAGCAGCAGCAGCATAAGCTACCGATGGATCCCATTAGAAAACACATCCACATGAAATTTAGGAACATCTCTGATGCTGCTTTTGATGCCAGGGAGGGAGCAAAAAGGTGCAGTGATCGCTGTGATAGCAAAGATGACTACTCAGGTTCAGAGATGGAATGTAAGCTGCACTGTAAACTTGGAAGATGCATTTCTAAGCACACAATGTGGCCACTTCTTGAAAGACAAGAAGTAAATTCGGGACAAGGAATGTGTGTGAAGGCTACTGGTAAGTTTCTGGATCACAGTTTTGGGTGTGAACACCAAAATATCCCAGTTAAAAGCCTCAAGTGCAACACCCCCCCCTCCACACACACACACCATAGTAGGGGACAGATTCCAGTTGACCATGCTGAAAGCTTATGTGTCTTTATAAAAAGAGACTTCTGCTGAAACCAAAAGGCAACCTTGTGTTCATACATCTTTGCTAACATAACTAGTGTGCTTTCAGCTATGCTGGTTCCCTGCTCAGAAAAGGAAAAAAAGGGTGAGTCAATCCTGAATACTGATGAAAGCCAGACCACACCAAATCCAGAGTGTCACAGGTACCATCCCTGTGTCAGGCTGCTCAGAGCCCTCTGCCTGACCCACCCATTTCAATTTTACCAGGAACATTCCTGGCTACACTATTAAATACACTTCCCATAAGCGCTGCCCTCCCGCCGTCACACGGCCCAGCCACTCGCTCGGAGAGCACAATCATAGAGTGATGGGATCATCGGGGTTGGGAAAGGCCTCTAAGATCATGGAGTCCCCCCATCATTCCAGCATTGTCAGGGCCATCACATCATCTCATCCTTAAGCGCACATCTACACGGTTTTTTGAACATTCCCAGGGACAGTGATCCCACCACTTTCCCTGAGCAGCCTGTTCCAATGCTTAACCACCCCTTCCCTGAAGTTTTCCCCAATATCCGATGCAAACTGCCTCCGGCACAACTTGAGGCCTTTTCTCTCGTCCTGTCGTTCATTTTCATGAAGCAAAGCCCTGAAGTGGTTAAGCCCCGCACCCCGAGGAGGTTTGACATGGCAGAGTCGCTTCTTCTCACACACCACCACACCCCGGGGGCATCTGCTCAACACCTGTGTGCCTAAGGGGTGCTTGCCAGCGACAAACCCCACCAGCCGCTGGCATTTTCCCGTTTTACAGCTTGTGAGTTGGATTTCACTGGCTCGCGGCTGGAAGGCAGGCAGAGGAGTGATAGCAGGGATGGAAGGGCTGCGAAGGGGAAGGCGCCCGTGGCTATTTCTGCACGTCCTCGCCCTTGGGTGAGGTATTCCCCCCGGGTCAGAGTAGCTCCATCCATGGCTGCTGCCGCCCAGGCGCACGACTTTGGGGTGATTCGGGAGTTTTTATGTCACTCTCGAGCCGGCCGCCCGCGGGGCGGAACTCTCTGTGCGGGGCAGCCCGGAAGGCTTCCGGCGGCGGACGCAGCGGGACCGGAAGCGGCGGCGGCTCCGCCGGGGTGGCGGCATGGCGGGCTGGGCACGGCTGGCCCGGCTCGGCGGGCGCCTCTGGGCGGCGGCGACGGCGGCGGCGGCGCCGGCTCCAGGACACAGGTAGCGGTTCGGCTGGGAGGGGAAGGGGCTGCACCGGGAGAGGGAGGGAAAGAAGAAGCGGCAGGAAGAGCGGGGAGCAGAGCGTCTCTCGGTCCCTGTCGCAGCCTCGAGGTCATAGAATCGCAGAGTGGCATGGGTTGGAAGGGGACCTCGAAGATAATCTAGTTCCAGCCCTCCTGCTGTAGGAAGGGACGCCTTCAGCTAGACCAGGTTGCTTAGAGCTGCATCCAACATGGCCTTGAACGCTGCCAGGGATGGGGCATCCAGAGCCTCTCTGGGCAGCCTGTTCCAGTGCCTCACCACCCCCCAAAAATTTCTCCCTAAAAAAACATTTCTTCCTAATATCTAATGTAAGCATACTGTGTTTCAGTTTGAACCCATTCCCCCTTGTCCTGTCACAACATGCTCTTGTCTCTTTTGTCTCGTATTTCCCATAAATTCCCTTCAGGTGCTGGAAGGTGAGGGGCACCTGAGCTGTCCTTTTCCCTCGGCGGCCTCTCCCTGCTCCTGGGCGCCGCCCTTGGGAGAGGCCCCAGCGTGCAGCGCGCTGGCAGCGCCTGGAAGCTTTGGTGGTGGTGTCAGGGGTTACTGCTGGGGTATTCCAGCCTTAGAAATAGACCCGGTCTTAGAAGTGGCCCCATCCAGCGTGGAAGTTATGGCAGGACAGGCGTGTTCGCATCCAAAGCATCTTTGCAGCGGAGTGAGCAACTTACCTGCCGTGTTTTGGGTCACCTTGGCCTGCTGGCCACGTGCATGCACTGCCTCTACCATTAAATGCTCTTTTGTTGACACTGCAGAGGATTGGAGAGCATTCAAGCCTTTTTCAACCCTCATAAGATTTATGGCAGGACACTGAACTGTTTAGCAGTGTTTGTAGAATCAGAGGTGTTGGGGTTGGAAGGGAGCTGAGGAGCCAAGTTCTAAGCTGACACCTAAGTTCTTTCTCACAGTGTGGCTAGCCCTGAGGTCAGACCAGGTTGCTCAGACCAGGCCTTGAAAGCCTCCAAGGACTGAATCTGCACAGTCCCTCTAGACCCCAGTGCTAGTGTTTGGTTGTTGTCAGGCTGAACATTTCTTTCTTTATGTCAAATCTGAATCCCCCTTTTCAGTTTGTTGCCCTTCCCTCACTCTCCTGATGTCATTGACATGGCCTGTCTTGGTCTTGTCAGTAGCTTTCTCACAAATTACTCCATGCCACTTGTGGATGGGACCGTGCTTTTCTCCTTTATGAGTTTCACTGGGTTCCTTGTTGGCTGGCAGAGGGACACCCTTGAGCATCATCCACTGCTCCCTTCAAAATTAAGAACGGTGCACTCATCCCCTCTCAGAGGCCCCCAATAAAGTTAGTGAACAGGACAAGCCCCTGAACAGACTCTTGAGGAACTCTACTTGTAATTTGCCTTCTAGTAGAGTCCAAGCCATCAGCTGTGACTCCTTCAGCTGATGATCCAGCCAGGTTTTCCTCGGCTGATAACCCACCCATCCGTGCCATAACATCCCATCTTGGATAGAAGGATGCCACAAGAAATTGTTTTAAAAAGTCTTGCTGAAGTTAAGGTAAACAGTACCTACTGTTATCTCCTTGTTCATGGATCTAGCTGGGGTTTTCTATCTTAAAAGGAGTGGTTGGTTTGTTTTTTGTTGCTTGCTCCCCTTTGGTATAATTCAGAATACTTAGTCAAATGACAGATAATTGTTTTATAAATTAGATGGAACATACATGTTATGAGACACTTTTTTTACTGATAAGGCACTCAAAAACTTTTCCCACCTCTGGAAAGGAGTCGGCTGGGCTTTGTAGTCAGACACATCAACAGTTCAACGTGGTGGCATGAGCATCTTTCTGAAGAGAATGTGGAGTTCCTCAAGAAGATAACTGCAGAGGAGTACAAAGCTCAGACAGCCAGCAAGCTGTGCCCTCTGAAAGATGAGCCATGGCCACTGAATAAGTGGACACCAGGTGAGAAAGTATCTCTTCTGAAATGCCTGTTCATGCTGAAGTTATCTGTATTATTATGTTGTTGCATTCAGTAACATCAGGATTGTGTCTTGTGAAGTATTCTTCTTTTGGTTTTCACATCTGTCATTCAATAAATCTCCTAGCAAATAAGTAAATTTAATACATTAGTTCTCTAAAAAGCATGTAAAATATTACAAGATGTTGTGAACCTTTTAAGAGCTTTTAGTTCTTAAGTTTAGTTTTTAGTCCAGCACTTGGCCCATCTCACTGCTGTACAGCAACAAGATAATAAATTAAGAATTCATAAAAAAAGTCTCCTTAGAATAAAGTGTATGAGCTTGAAAATGTTCTTGTTAATATTGCTGGACTCTGAAGGGAAAGTATAGTATATAATATATCCCACTTCTGATCTGTGATTACAAATACTTATGGACTAAAACACACAATTAATTTTTGAGCTTTCAAAAGGGTCACATCATTTGTGTGGCAGACTTGACAGGTTTCCTTTGCAAAGATTGGGGTGGGAGGAACCTCCTACAGTAGTTAATTTGGCTCTAATACATGGGTATTTTATTTTGAAAAAAAACCCAAATCAAAAGTAGTTGCATTTTCTATCAAACACAACTGAAACAGGTAGAACTTTACTGCTGGTGGGGCTAAAAACCTAAATCCTGCAAGGATTTAGTGGTATTTTTTCTGCTTCACCTCCTTAGGAAAGATCAGCATTAGTGGGACTTTTAGCAGATTATTAGATGAACTCATTCAATTATTAAGTGCATCCATGTTCTGTTTTGATCTACAGATTCCATCAGAGTTGGTGTTGTTGCAGTAAAACTGGGAATGATGCCAATATGGACCAAATCAGGAGAAAAACGTCCTGTCACACTACTTAAGGTGAAATAAACCATAATTAATTTAATCTTCTACACTGTATTCGGATTGTAAACCAGCTATTTCAAGGAAAAGTGAAACTTACTGCCTATACAGAGTAGGAAATCCTGGAAAGAAAGTAAAGATTTCTTTCACTCCTGTGTAGTACACCATGTCCATTCTGTTTATATCCAGACTTTCTAAGAGTGGTCTGCCCTGCTGCCTCAGCTATTCAAATGCTGCAGAGCTGTGAGTTGTGTTACCTAGGTGATGCAACAAAGCTGGGGTTAACTATCCCACTTCAGTTATTTATTTTTCCACCTGCAGGCATGTTAGCATTAGTTTCACCTTGGTTTCTGAGCCTTTGTAGCTCTGAAGCTGCTTCTTCATATTCTCCAGCAGCTGTTCTTGTGATGAAGCCTTTTGCTGACTGGCTGCTGCCATAAGGGGAGCCACTGCTGTGAAGGCCATCAGGTTTACTGGGCAAAGGAGCAGGAGTCTAAAATGGGGGCTCTTACTGTGTGCTTTGCATACTATCAATAGGAATTTTGCAGATCTTGTGTGAAAAAGGTAATTATTATTTCTAGAGCATTTATGAAATTCATTTGCATTCTACTAATTTTTTTTTTTGCTAAAATAAGCCTTCAGTTCATTGGAAAAGCAATGTCACTGGTAAAAACATAACACACTGTCTTACTTGTAGGCTTTGTCTTCTGTTATGAAAACAGAGACTGACTTTAGTGTTTTGTTGAATTAAAGTGTACACATCTGCTTATGCTCAGACAAGTGCTTTTTCTTTTCTCTAGGTTCAAGATTGCCATGTTTTAAGATATGTTTCAAAGGAAGAGTCAGGTGGAAAAACAGCTAAGCTGCTTGTTGGAGGCAAAAATGTATCTCCTTTTTCTGTAAGTGAAGCACTTTGGGTGTCACTGTTGGAATTGTTGTTTCTGTTGTGATTGCAATACAAAAGTAGCATAAGTAGACTTCTCTGAAAGATTTATTGGCAGACAAGCCTGCTTTATAATTGATCTTTTTTCACATTCACCTTTGCTGTTTCCTAAAGGTAGTGTAAATTCTTGGTTAAGAGAAGAGCAAGAAGAACTTTTTGAAAGTTTTGCCTCTTAATCTTCTAGAAATGCTGTGGGTTTAGGAATTTGCTTTGATGTGAGTGTCCCATGCTGGCAGAAGGGTTTGAAGGACCACTAGCAGTGGAGAAATGTGTGTTCTTCATGTCTTTGGAGATACAGTTGAGATGAGGACTACAAGATACACACTTCAGGGGCCTGTTGTAAACTTAGATTTATCAGCTGTTTACAGTGCTCTAGCTTACTCTTCTGTACTGTCTTTTTGTCTGTCAGCATTGTTTAATTTGTCTATAGTTCTGCTGGTAACTTTAAGGCTTATCTTTTCAAGAAGATACCTTCATGATTTTAACTCATCAGCAGCCATATCAGAACCACTCACTTGCTTAGACATCCCAGTTGCTTGATGCGGAATTCCCAGATGTCTCTAGTGGCTGAGATTGTCTGGCAGAGCTGTCATTCCCCAGGATGAGTTGTAGATCAAGCAGGAACAAAGCATTCCCTCAAAGGATTGCAGTTTCTGTGATGCATTATTTCTGTAAAATATAATTTTTCAATTCTTGCTATATCCTGACACTAATTTGTCTGATTTAGGCAAGTAAAAAAGTCTCAGGGCTTATGACTACTAAACAGATTATCTCCATTCATGATTGTGGCTTTTCAAGGACATAGATTTCCATTTTTCAAACAGATGGCTGTCCCAGGGCCTCAGAATTAATCTGTGTATTTGTTTCTGCTTTAGTGAAGGTAAGAGAAGAAGGACCTTTTTGCATTTGATAGATCTGTTGGCTTTTTGATTTTGATCAGGATTAATCTTCAAGGTCCCATTCTTTTATTCAGTTGCTTTATGCCATGTTTGGCTATCACAACTTCTGCATTTCAGGTGTCTATCCTGTCACTTCAGTCCATTTCCACTTTTCAGGTATGACATTTTTCCTGGAAAAATGGCAGCTGTGGGGTTTTTTTTTCCCTGTTACTTTGATCTAAGACATGCAAGAGTCATGGGAATAATAATTTTCAAGTTCTATTTTGCTGATTAAACTCCTTAGAGTTGATCTTTTCCTGAAGATGATGTTGCCAGTAAATCCAGTATGTTGTCAGAGTGAAAACATGCCAGAAATAACGAGGTATAAAGAAAACTTCTTTTTAAACAGCTCCTATGAAAATTTCTTCAAGGCAGAACTACCTAAAAAGTCAACTCAAGGACTTTTTAGTAGTGTGAGTTATGTCAGAGATTTTCTTTGGGCATAACTTTCAAGTTAGCTTCTATTAATTTGGTTGAACTTAGATTCATTTTAATAAAGAAATTATTAAATATCCTTTGAACAGTCTTTGGTGAGGTCCTGGCCTGAGACTGAACTGTGTTTATTATTATTATTATTATATTATTATTATTATTATTATTATTATATTATTATTATTATTATTATTATTATTCTGAGCTCTATTATTTTTGGCATCATCATTGTATAAACTAGGTAATTCCTAATGAAGAAGTTGGCATGCTGATTCTGAGCAGTTTTGCTTGTTGAGGTACTAACAAGTGATTTATTTCTGTAGTTTAGCAAGTTTGGGTCACTGTTTTCCTAAGTTTATCAGCCTTTTGATGTGTTTCTTTTCTCTCTAAAGTGTCAGAAGTGAGAATTGAAAGCAAGGTGAATGATACTGTCTTGTATAAGCATGAGCAATTTCTCTTTTGTTAATTCCTCATAGGAACATCTGTCTTCCTCAGATTCCTCTCAGCTACTGATTTTTAATGAATTCAATCAAAAGATTCCTTCAGTAATTTTTCTAACAAAGAATTTCTGTATTTCTTTGGAGTGTCAAATGACTTTAAAACTGATAAGGGGTATTGCATTTTTAGCAAGATTAATTTTTCCTTTTTAACTTGTTGTATGGCACTCTTGTTATAAGTGAACAGATTTTTCATGATGTTTTAATGCAAAATTATGCTCAAAAGTACAGTTCTATCAGTGCTCAAACATTTTTTTTATCTAAAATATGCTTCCTATAAGTGAGGGTGTATTGATCATTTTCCTATAATACTGCAAGATATTGTTGATGTTTTTAAAAATAAGGAACATCTGAGAATTCACCCAGTGTTCCCCTCTTTAATATTGCTTTTTAGGAAGGATTTGTAAAGACAGCAGTGTTTTTGTTTGTAAAAATACATCTCTCTGACTTAGCTGTTTGAAGAGGAGATGTTGTTACAGTAGAACAGTGCAAGGCTACAGCCTAGAGTAGAACTCTTGAGATGTAAGTGAATTTTACCCTTTGACTTCACCATGCTCTCTTTCAGCTGTGGTAGCTCTTTCCAGCCACCCATGCTGAGCACGGGTGTAGCTGTAGTTTCAGGCAGCAGTTTTACATAGCTGGAAATAAGGGATTGATATACAGGCACTTAAAAGGAAGTCCATATCTTTATTTTTCATTCTCACATACAGTTCTGCAGATAAATACAGGTGCTCCACTGATCCCTCAAATACTTGTGGTCTTAGGAGAGATTTTGTATGTAGTTGATTCTGGTTTTTAAAAGGCATTTGAAGTATTTTGTACTGTGATCTCAAGTTAAGAAATCTCTAAAGAAACTTTTCACTCTCAAAGAGAGATTCATAAACTTAAAACTTTTTTCTGAATCAGAGACCTCATCATCTTGTTTTTTCATTGTTTATGAAACTTCCTTTAAAACTTTTCAACAGATGTTAGAAAACAAAAGAAAGGGCAACTTGCAGACTTTCAAAACTGTGTTTTCAAATACATTAAGTAACATTTTTAAAGTTGTCCACATTACTTGCTCTTAAAATACACAAAATCATTTTTGAGAGAGAACTGCACAGGAGTTTTGAGAAGCAAACCTCAGAGATGAGATTATCCAAGTGTGACAGTATTGTTAGATGCTTAAATTGCTTTCTACCAGAAATCATTTGAAGTAGAATCAGCTGCATTGCTTTTTTTTTTTTATGTGGCCACAATTTTCGTGCATCAGTGTTTCTGTTGCTTGGTTTCCTCTCAGTGGTCTACTGTTCTGTGAGGTCTTGTTTAAAACAGCTAAGAATAATTTTAAGTACTTTTAAATTTGTCAGACTCATCTCAAAAGAAGATCCCTGCTTTCATAAGTCAGTGGTTTGACACTGAGTGTATTTGCTATATATTAAAAATACATGGATCATAAACTTGTTGTTATTAATTTTTCTTTTTTTGCCCAGCGACTCAAAATTTTCTTCTGTGGAAATTTAAGTATTTCAGGAAGTTTCTGCAAAACAAGAATTTGTTTCAATGGTTTTGTTAGTTAAATAAATTACATTTATCATGGTGTGGAGCTTAGTCATCAGAAGCTTTTAAAAAGAGGACCTATTTCTAAATTGCTACATAACTCCTTGTAAGCCATGAAAAAAAAAGTATCATCTGTCATCTGCATTCTAAATGATTGGTTTCCCTTTTCTGATCTTCAATATCTTCATATATCTCTTGTTTATATTAGATAGCTGTAGGGTAACTACTTACAGAAAATAAAAGGCAGGCACAGGAGTTTTTAAATAAACTTTATGTGGAGATAAAATGCAAGCCTCAGGATGAAATTCTGTTGTGATTTATCTGTTTCTCTGAGTGATGTTGATGGCCTGTAATTGTTTTCTGTGCTGATTCTTGGGTATTTTAAGATGATTTCTTTTTTATGGCTGCTTTTTGTTACAGAAACCAGAGTCTGCACACGAAATTTTTAAAGAAGCTGGAGTGCCACGGAAGCAGAAGGTTACAACATTTAATGTAACAGATGATGCCATAATTAAGCCAGGTAATCTTTTTGAGCTACTGAGTATTATGTGCATAGTCATTTAGCATCTGCCACTTGTAGACCTAAATGAAGTTATGATGTGTATTTCAGTGCTGTTTTTTTATAGAAATTGTTGAATTCTTTGTCATTAAGCACAAGTAAACCTTTTTCATAGGGAAAATTAGAAGATGGGTTTTACTTTTTAGTTGATGAGATGTAGGATTTTTGCTTTTTCCAGGATACTGTGTTTCCATCTATGAGAAAATAAATCCAATCCAAATTTACTAATCTGACCATGGAGTTAAGAAGTAGATGTCTGTAACTTTGACTCACTTAAATATGAATACAGTTACAGGAAGAGCCTTATGAGAGGGACACAGAATTTTGTGGTAATCTTTCTCAGGACCCTAAATAGCACTTGGAGTTTTGTTTCTTCTTTCTGCATTCAAAAGTAGGGCAATGGCTGCTATTTCTGACAGCTTGCAAAGTAAAACACACTAAAACATGTTTATAACAAATATTCTCACTAAAAATCAGTATTGGAAGTTTGGAGACCAAATAAAAAGTTTTAAGCTCCTGAGGTTTTATTAGGTAGTGTTGCATTTATTTTGTGGTTTTTGGCAGTTACAGGTATTTTCTGAAGAATTATGTAAGGAAGGAAATTCTAATGTATTGCATCTTCAGTGCCATTAGTGGAGCTTTTTGCAAGATCTTTTTAAGACAATGCAGGAACTGATAAAAATAAAATCTGACATGAAGAGGAAGTCTAAACTGATAAATGGAAGCAATAGCTTGAGATAAAGCAGAATTGCAAGTTTTTGGTAAACTGCTTTTGCAGTATATCTGTTTAGTACGTAACATATTTTATGGGCATGGTTTTGTGTCAGTTGGCAGTTATCTTATCCAAATGTGTGGATTATATAAATATAACATGAAATAATATGAAAGTTTTTATTCTTGAGACTTATGAGAGGTTTACATCATTTCAGTTTTCATTCATGCAGATTTGAGAAAGCATGAAAGCATTTGAAAAAACATGAAGCAATTAAAACTTTTTTTTTTAATGGATATATAACCAACTGCAAACTGAAATATGCAGCCACATAGATCTTCAGGTTAAAGTTCATTTTTAGGGAACTAAGTTATCAGTTTTGCTTTGGTGGGTTTTTTAAGCTGCTAATGAAAGAATATTTGCAATTGGATTTAAAAAAATCACTGAAGACAAGACAAATCTAAAAGTAATATTTTGATACTGCAAGTACTTAAGGAATTAGTGTCATTACAGTGAGTGACTGTCACTGACTTTAGCACTGTTTCTGCTAAAGGTTAGAGTATAGACAGTTCCCCAGTGAAGGAAGCTTTACTTTTGCCACAGACTTTAGTTTGGAAACACTGTGTCTTAATAGACGAAGTGTTTGCAATTTTTTTCTTTTAATCCCATGGGGATTAAATGGGGGAGTTTTGTGGTTTGTTTGGTTTCTTTGTTTTTTCTTTTTTCTTTTTTTTAAAAAGCCCTCCACCTTGTGAAGTGCTAGTAGTTCTAAGTGCAGCATAGTCTATTTTCTTGCTAAACATATATAGTATGAGTCTTAACTAATTAGGCACTTTGGGCTTTGGCAGTGTATGAAGGGCAATATATCTGAGTAATACCTTGACCCTTCCTTCCTGCTCATCTGAAATTGAGTTATACCCTAAGAAGTGTGCTTAAACAGTAAATACATAGCATCTGTTTCAGTCAGTGAGGTTCATAAAGAAGAGCAAATAAGATGTAAATAACAAGTTCTGTTTCCTTTCCTATGACTGTAACCTGCCCTGGAGGATAATGACTGGGTGGTAGTTTGAGGATTTCAGCACTAAGTTGAACATGATCTCTGCTCTTCTTCTGCAGGTACTCCTTTGTATGCTGCTCACTTCCGCCCCGGGCAGTTTGTGGATGTTACTGCAAAAACGTAGGTGCCTGAGGATTTATTATGTCTTAAATCTCTCTCAAAGACACAAGCTGATTTTATTGTTTTTCCTCTCTAATTTGGCTTAAACCCGTGGCTCACAAAAGCCGAAATACAATTGCAATGGGAGTGACAGGAAACTGACGTCTATTCACTCGTTGGGTCAAAAATATCAAATTATGTTTCTTACTGAGGCTTACTCTTGATTTTGAACAAGGCAGGTAGATTATTAATACCGTTAAGGCTGAGATTCTGCCTGTGTTGTCTCTCACATGCCCATGATTAGCATGGGCAAAGAGATGTTTAATGCAGTATCTGTAGTATGTAAAAATAGAGAATAAATGCTGAAAGGCATCAGTTCCCAAAAAGACTGCTTAATTTTAATTTGGTGAAGAGATGGGAAGAAAGATGTGGACTAAAAAGATAGCAAATACATTTAGCAGTACAACAGAGCTGTCAAATATTTAAATATTTTTGTTGTTGTTGTTGTTTTCCCTCACATTCCAGCTCATGTCCTTGCCAGCAGTGGCTAAAGATCTTTTACTTTAATGTGGGAGGAATAATCTCTCAGACCACTGCAAATGCCAAATTAGAGCTCAAGTAATAAAGGATGTTCAGAAGAAGAGCTGGCATCTTGTGACAAAGACTGGTCCTGGCTCTTGTAGTGCATCTACAAAAGAACTCCTGTCTGCGTATTTCAGTGTCGTGATGCAAAGATAATATTTGCCATTATATGTTTTATTTTCTCTGCAATGGAGATAGTACTCAGCTACAATTGTCTCACATGTAGGGTGTAATACCTATAAATGTCCAATACTGTTCACAGGATTTTGTATATATGGGGAAACCAGCCACGTCAACAGAGCTGAGTATGCAGTTCTAACAGAGCTACACCTCACTACATTTGTGGAGGCACTCTGTTGAGAAAAACAATTTAAGGAATTGACTGGAATTAGTATTTTTTCCAAATCAGACTTTCTTGTGCAGTACTTAGATCTGGCTTACTATTCATTCTGCTTCTAAATTGCATTCAGTGATCATCCAGTGACCTGGATTTTTCTGATTCAAACCATAATGGACTTGAAAAACAGTAATTCCTAAAAACATGCTGTCAAGTAAAGTTTTTGGAAATATATTTACATGAACATGTACTTTACATTTTTTAGTTTGACAGTAATTTGCTTTAATTGGAGGAAACACCAGAGTGTACAATGTTAGAAATCATGTGGATGAAAATAGTAGTGCTGTTGATAATAGCATGATTAATTGTAATAAGTCCTTTAAAAAGGAAAGAAAGAAAACTAATATCACCTCAATGAGGAGATAATATAGTGGAATATAAAGGATATTTTAATCTTTAACCAACTTTTAATTGTTCAGATAAGCAAAATATCCTTTTGTGTGCTTCCTTCTGCCAAAATGTAAATTTAAAATACGCTCCTTAGAAATAAGAAAACTTCAAACTTCTTTTCAGAAGTCTTGGGTTAGCCTCTTCACTTGGTTACCAAAATTAGGGGTTTTTTTATGACTGTCTTCTTTTAATCTTCCCTACAAATGTTTTTGTCAAAGTCTGTTAAAATGTTTTGATTCATTTATACCTCTGTAAAGAAAAACACTTTCACAGGAATGTGAGGATTCAGTTAAAGATTTATGTATGCACTTCGTTTTTATTTGAAATCTCCTAATTGTTCAGCATGGTATGAGTGGCTGTTAGAGCAGAGTAGGTAGTGTGTCTTCATGCTGTCAGTCTTCTACAGTGCTGAAATATTTTCCTTAGTACTTTTTTTCAGCAATTTAAAAGCTCAATCCTTGAGTTTAGCCTTGCTAAGCTTGGAGCTAAAATGCACAACACCATCCAGAAACACTTCTCTCACAGGCTGTAGCTCTGTGTTCCCCTCTAGGGATGGAGCATCTCCCCTATGAAGAAAGGCTAAGGGAATTTGGATTGTTCAGCCTGGAGAAGAGAAGGCTTCAGGATGACCTAGTTGCAGCCTTCCAGTACTTGCAGGGAGCCTATAAGAAAGATGGAGAAAGACTATTTACAAAAGCATGTGGTGACAGGACAAACAGCTTCAAAATGGCAGTAGATTTAGATTAGGTATTAGGAAGAAATTCTTTACTGTGAGGGTAGTGAGGAACATCAGAAATGTTGTCAGTCCCAAGAAAAGGCCAACACCAGTTTTGTTGGAAATGGGCTATAATTAAGTGGTGAGTCTGGAGTGTTTATGGTTTATTTAAGTTCTGCTTGATTAACAGTGTAATCTGAACCTGAATCTGAATTCTTCATTTGCCCAAAGTTATTTGAGTAAGTAGTTGGAATACTTTTCCCTTGCAGCATTGAAATAATGCTCTTTTAAATTAACTGTGTTTGAAGAGTTGCTAGCAAAATAAATTGTTGATTAATTAGAGTGCTTTATTCCAGTAGCTTTCTAAATGAAAATTCTCTCTGTACTGGCATTTTACTTGTATCAAACCTGGAAAATGAGGGTTTGTACAAAATTAGGTGGTTGACCTTAACACCTGCTTTCCTGCAGGTGAAACCAGAACAACTGTAATTAAACTCTATTTTTAACTCTACAGAAAGATTCTTTTCCTTTTATTTAACTCTTACATGTCTTAGCTTTTCTTATCATTATTGCTCCCTGTGATTACTTTCTGGAAATCAGGTAGTGCTTCATTCATTGAAGCCAAGTAAACTAAGTCACTAAAATGCATCTGTTGAAGAACAGGGACATTGTACATTTCAAATCTAGTTTTATAAGTCTCATTCATGTGGGGGTTTTGTGTTCAATTATGGTGTCCAATGTTAGTGTTAAACATTAAAGATGTATAGCTCTTGATTCAAACCAAGACAACAGGTTTAAGATGTTTTAGCATGATATCACAACAGGATAAGTAGGATGTCAAACATTCTAATTCAGTATAGGTTCTTGGTTATCAGATTTCAGATACTGTAGCAAACTCAATTATTTCTTAATGAATTGTAGTTATTTATTCTGTTAGGTTAATATATAGTACTGGATTAACATCCTGCTTTCACAACTTCAGTGTTTTCTGAAAATCTCAACTGGCTTAGGTTAAGTTTCAAAAATTATTTTTCTTTTATTGGTGGTACTTGCTGAATGTATTAACACCTAGTAATTTTTAAGAAGGGCAAAGGGGGCAACTAAACAATTTGAAATTAAATGAGTGATATTAATAGCTAACACCTGGTATCTGTTCAGAAATCAACAGGAATATAATCTTACATAATATTAATTATCTTTGTCAGAATAAAAAATGTTTAAGAAATTGTGCAATACGCTGTATGAATGCTTCTCTAATTTTCCATGGTATGTCTTGAACAGCATGCATCTTAAGTTCTCTTCCTTGTTTATATAAGATAAATATTGCTTTCAAAAGCACATTGCATTGCATAAAATTTGAAGAATGTAAAATCTTTGCATTAGAAATACAGATAAATTGTGGGTCATGGAAAATTTACTCATCATATATTTTTTGCATATAGTGGAGAAATCAACCACTTGTCAGAAAACAGATCTTACATCAACTTAGGCTAGAAAAACACTGTTCTTTAGAATGCTTGAGGTATATTGGCTGAGCTACTAGCTGCCTAGTTGACCAGTTCTAAATTTTATTATAAGACAGATGTTAGTAATTCCTTACTTTAGTTTAAACTGCTTTACATTCAGTCTAGATAATCTTATTCTGTTCTTATTCTGCTCCCAGCTTTACTTCAGACAGAGCATGAGTCAACTAAGAAATATACACTGTGTAATTGTCTTCTTTATGTGTTTAAAAAACATTACACATAGTTTATTCTTTTGTAAAGTAAAAAACTCCAAAATGAAAAAAGCCTATAGCTGCTTCTTATTTAATTATTTCAATCATGATGGCTGTGTCATATTGAATAGGAAAATAATGTCAGAAAGTCATAAGGTAAAGTGTTCTTGTAGGTAATTGAGTGATTTTTACAAATAAAAAATGAAACTAATCTGAAACATTATTGAACTATATGATGAAAAAGCCTTGATAGATAGTAAAGCTTTAAAGTACATTATAAAATACTCTTAATTTCAGCATTGCAATATCTTTCCTTGACTTTAGGCAGAATATTTCAGAGGCTGAAGATTTGTTTTCATATACCAGATCAACAGATGCAAGAGAACTTTCAGGTTTACCAGAGTGCTCTTTTATTAGTCTGATCACATTTTCTATACATTTCCTAAGACTTTGGTATTGTAAAATCTGAGTCTTTGTTCACAAAAAATATATGTGTAATTGGAAGGACCAGGAAGCAGGTGAGCATTCTCTATTGCATAAATCAATTAACACTAGCAAATCTATCTTGTGATATAATGACCTTTTTTTTAAGATATCTTACAATATTTGATGTACTAAGCTCTTTTTTTTCAAAATACATCTCCTGTATGTATTAAGTATTTATGTTTTTTAAATTTTTTAAAGCACAGTGGACAGTATTCTAAATTGTTCATGTTAAAAAATGAGCAAGCTGAATGAAATGTTGAAGTTGTTTCATGACATCAGAGGTTTATTCTTCTTGGCTAAGTTTGACAGTTGTGTTTACTTTTGAAATGGTAGCTTTCTATGGTTGTGTGGTTTTCTCTGAATTGCAAGGGCATTTCTGCAGCTAAAGAATTTATCATGCCCTGTCATTTAAGGAGAGAATTTATCTGCTCGCTCTGTTGACTGCACAGCTGCAACCCACTTGCAGTTGGTTTTGGAGGCTTTGCTAAGTCCATCTTCCAGCTAGAGATGCCAGAAGTAATCTGCTTGGAAACCATCGCCAGTAATAGGTAGTTTAAAAGAAAAAAATATTTTGGCAGAACAGAGATGAATGTTCCTATAGCCTGTATTTCATAGTTACTGCTCCCTAGCAATATGAAAACACAAGTATTGAGCCTCTCTTAAAATGTATTTTTCAAACCATTTTTTATGACTATTGCTGTTTACTCCTGCAAGCTTTTAAAATAAGCTGATTCTATCAGAAAGTGGTGTTACGAAGCCTTGCATCCTTTGGATTCCTGTCTTGTGTGCTGGATCCCAGGCAACCCAGGGCATCCCTCCCGCAGGTTGCCTTAACCTTGTGCCTTGTTAGTAGCACCATGTCTGACAAACTGATCAAAATTTCAAGTTAAATTTAATAATCAGTGCAGCCATAAACACTGTGGTCAGACTTCTCCTTTTGCACACAGACAGTGCCATTTTAACACACATTTTATTCAGCTTTTCCTTTGTACAGTGGTAAAGTGGTTTTTCCTATTGAGTCTGTCCCTGCAGTAAATAGAGAATTCCAAAGCCAGTAATGCTGTCATGTGGCTCAAAGATGAAGGACATGGACTCTGAAAATATATTGTATTTGGTATTGTGTTTTAGAACTTACTTGTTGGATGAGTATGGATTAAGGGAATTACATATCAGTATACACAAAGCTGTTCCCAAGAGATGAGTATGCTGTAGTATGGACAATAATGTTTGTTCTAAGTAGCCATTTCTTTCCTATGTTGATGCTTAGGCCTGACATTAAGTTGTGGTATGTGATATTATTTGGGGTTTTGACTGGGTTTCTGTTTGTTTGTTTGTTTGTTTATTCTGGTGCACACTTGGTGACAGATTCATTATGGTAACTTTTATTGAGGATAGTCAAGGAATACTTTACATTAGTTTTCTTGCCTATTTGACTGTCTTCTAGTAGTTCTTATTCTGTAAAGCAATCTTTAAGCATTGTGCTAAATATGTTTATGGTTTAAAATACAGATTTTATTTTAGTATATTCTTCCCTCAGGTGAGGTTAAAGGTAAAAAAATCATGAGCCTGACTGAAATTGTTGGTTATTGCCAGAAACCTTATATCTGACTAACACAGGTTTGTTTCTTAATTTTTTTTGTTTTCAGAATTGGTAAAGGATTTCAAGGTGTCATGAAAAGGTGGGGATTTAAAGGTCAACCTGCAAGCCATGGCCAGACAAAAACTCACAGACGACCTGGAGCAATATCTACCAATGTGAGGATTCTCATTTCCCATTAACACATTGTTCAGTGCATTTAGAACACCTGACTAAAACTGAACAAATGTAAAATATCTAGCTGCCACATTTACTCTGTGCTAGCAGGGAATCCCAGCAGCAAAGGAAGTTCAGAAACTCGTGTAAGGAACAGTTCTGTTCTCTTAGGCCTTGATTTATGAATAGTCTGTATTGCTGGTAAATGCACGTATTTTAACTGAGCTAATTGGCATATTTTGTAATATAGTGAGAGGAATAGTCTTAATACTTCAAAGAGAGCTCTAAGAAGCTTTTATCACAGCATTTATAGATTGGAAAGGATTTGCCTGTTATTTTATCCTGCAGATATTACACTGTTCTTTGGAACCCTGGTTCCTTTTATCACCTTGCCTGACATGTGTAGCTGCTTAATGAACTGATCCCCATAATTTAGTAGGGAATTATTCCCAGAAGTGTGTAAGCTTCTGTGCATTTCTAAGCAGAGTACAGAATCATATTTTACATTTCAAACTATAAATAATATTAGTATAAAAGATCATTGAGCAGGTTAATTTTAGACTTTGTCTTATAAAGGCTGTACAATATTTAGACTGAACTAAGAGAAATTTTTTGCAAACTAATTAGGATCAGCTGAGTCATAGTATTGAACATGAACTGTCTGTAAATCTCTTAGAGAAATTAAATGTAAAAAAGGATTAATAATGCTCAAGAGAAAAGTAAAAGCAAAATGGCAACAGTCAATGAAGTTTCAGTAATTGAGAGTGTAAAAGCATGTGTTACTGATTCATAGTCCTCAATTTCAGCTGGAAAAAGAATTCTACACCTGGCACTTGTTTTCACTGAAGAATGTAAATATTTGAACACTTAATACTGTTTTAACAGATGGTATTCATCATTACAAAACAACCCCTCTTTATTTTTCTTAAATTAGAATTTCCTAAGCATGTAATTTCATAAAGTATATAGAATGAAAAATAGTATTGGAAATAGGTATGTTGGGAAGTAAACAAGGTGAAATGGTGCAACAGGGGAAAAACAATGCCTTTATAGTACTTTCCAATCAATGGTTTGTCATCTCAGGTATTTTTGTAATCCAGGGCTGTTCAGTAGGGAATCCTCTTCCCTAGAACTGCATTGCAGCTGATTTCCTGAAATCATTATTTACACAAGAATTAAGAAAAACCCCAAGAAACATGAATTATGAACAACAGAGAGGTGCAGGATACAAATCCCTTCGTAACAGTGGAGAATTGAAAATTATTTCACTTATTCCTGCCTTTTTTTTCCCCACCTTTGTGTCCAGTTTATGCCCAACCAATCAAAAATGGGGTACAGAAACTAAGGACTACTGGGGAATGGAATTAAAAATTCCTTTCTCAAGAATACACACATTAAAAAGATCTGATTTACATCAGTGTAAAAACTTTTTGATTAGGGAAGGAGAGAAGCTACAGTGTGTATGTGTGTGTGTGTATGTATATATGTGTATAAAAATTTTGTGGTTGTGGTCAAGTATTTCAGAACACATGTAGAGTAAAACTTAACCTCTGACAGGAAGTATTTAAAATGCTTATTAGGATTATATTTTTTTTTCCTATTATATATTTTCAGCCTTGGCAATACCAGGATATTTTCTGTGGTGCACCTTTTGAGTTTGTAAGTGTAGCTCTTGCAGTTAACATGATGATTTTTGCCTTGTTTTTATCTAGAAAGCTGCCAAAGTTTATCGTGGAAAGAAAATGCCTGGTAAAATGGGTAACATCTATAGGACATCTTTTGGCTTAAAGGTGAGTTCTGGGAATACCAGTGTGTATATAATGTGTTGGCAGTGTCAAGCAGTGGTGTCCTGTCGTGTCTGCCTGAATCCATACAGCAGCATCTTGAAGTAAGCTAGCTGGAGAGACCAGAGCAGCAAATGAGTTCTGCAGTTCTCTTGTGGGCTACAAATACCTTATCTGAACATCTTTTGTGTTTGTGGTTGTCTGGGAACTGGGATTTTGGGTGATACTTCCACATCCAGTGTGTTTTTCCCTATGTCTCTTGTCTCTTGATCTGCCTTTGAAGAGGGAAAACAATCAGGCTTTTGGTGACTTCAGTTAATGTCTCTGTGCCTATTCCATTGTTCATACCCAGCCCAAATCTGAGTTGTTTGAAGCTCTAACTTGATCATGGCCTTTCACTTCCGTGCGCAAAAAAGGTTATAGTTACTGTCCCGATTCTTACTTGTGCATAGCTACAGCAGCTTCTGAGCTGTTAAAGCTACTCTGTCTCTGAAGGCAACCTCTGCAGTTTGCACAAAAAGCACATTGACATCTAGTTTGCCAAAAAATGCTGCTATTGTTCTCAGTTTACTACAACCAGTTTTTTTGTAGCAGAAAATGTATGTGTTCAGTTGAGCACCTGATTGAGTTAAGAAATTAACGTATGATCACAGGAGCATTTTTATGAGGACATTTGTTTTATTTTGTCACCTGTGATGTTTTTCGTGTTTTTCAACACGTTGCTGGTGGAGGGAAAAGAGACCTAGGAGCTTTGGTTGGTGTTACACTGAACAAAGAGCTGCTTTACCAAATATAGCCTGGTCACCAGCCCTTTAAAGCTGTTTCAGCCTCTTTCTTTAGGAAGCTTTGCACCCAGAGTGGCACATGAGTGAATTTTGTTGCAAGTTTAGGCCTGTGCAGAACATTTTTCTTCCCCAGAGTATCACAGCCAATTACTCAGTTTGGGCTTTGCTGGACTTCTGTTTGTAAAACTGGGAATAGTTTCTAAACAAGACTCAGTGTTGGATTTTTTTTTTTCTGTCTCTTAGGTGTGGAGGATCAATACAAAACATGACATTATTTATGTAAATGGGTCTGTTCCAGGTCACACCAATTGTCTGGTGAAGGTATGTTTGCTAATTTCAGTACTGGTATTAGTGACTCCTAAGCTCTCTACAAATCAATTTACAAATGGAAAAACACTGGTGGGATGTAATTTTCATTTCTTCTGAGAAATCTTGTACTGTTGAATTAAAGGGCAGTGGAATCAGTTCTGTGAAAGACCGTGGCTCAGCAGGGCACTCTAAATGGCTCCTTCTTAGATTTGCACCTATGTACCTTATGATACACCAGCATGGTTGCTGAACCCCGTGGTGAGTGTTTCCAGGCTATGTCCATCCCCTGTGAATGCTAACATGAGCCTGTAACATGGTGGTGAGATTTCCAGAATGTTATTTAAGTGTTGTATTCATGAATAGACAGCAAGTCCTGCTTTAGAGGTTATTTAAAGCTTTCCTGTATCCAGTAGCAGTTACCTTTCCAAAAAACAGTTGAGGTACAGGAAGAGAAAGCTGGAGTTCAAAATAAAAATCTAAGCTCCCTTTGAAATCAGTATCAATGTGCCAGTGGTATTTTCTGTGGCAGTCTACAGGTCTAATTTCAAACTTAATGAAGATTGTTTCAGTTTTCCACAGACAATTTTGAAACAATGAAGACCCTAATAAGTGCTCCTACCATGTAAATAATTCAAAGCAAGAAAAGTGCTTTTTAAGGATGGTTTTCAAAGTAGATTTTTCTTTCTAATTAGGTACATTCTGCATACCTGCAAACACCACTTACTTGGACGAAGTTGTTTCCTTTCTGTCTGAATAGAGTGCAGGGTATCAAATGTCTTTGCTATGAAGGACTGTAAAGAGTTTGGTATGCATGTACCTGTGTATATGACAGTTTTAAATCCTCTGAAGTATTGCAGAGGTTGAAATGGTCCAGGACATGAAAACTTGAAGAACTCATCAAATTCAGATGTTTTCAGATAGTTTATTATCTTCTTCTGTTTTGCTGTGGACATCCAGTTTTTGTCTCTTAGTTGTGGAGCAGAATTCCACAGCTACTGGACCTTATGTACAGCAACTTTGCTTTCAAATAGGTGTTTTACCCATAGAAAAATGATGTTTCTCTCACTGCAAGCAAGGTCTTTTTTCCTGGGCAAGGTATTTCTAAAGTGGTTTTATTTTAATGTCCAGCCCCAGTTTGGGGAATACATTACATATTTATCTTCCAATATAGTGAAAATTGTTTAAGACACATCTGGGAAAGTAGTTTTCAAGACAACTTCTGCAAAATTACTGGGCATGACATCAATTACATAAAATTAAGAGTGTAGTTTGGCCAGCTTTTCATCTGTATATTGGATTGAAACCTTTTCTTAACTATGTTCAAAGTATGTTTTTCTAATCCTGAGGCATGAACCTGGTTGCTCTATGTCAGTCTGAAATTTAATTAAGTGGGAATTTATTTTAGGATGTTAGTTTTAAATTATAATGTATATATACAAGCAACATAATGTAGTTGAAAAACTGAGAAATATTTGATGCCCGGACTGTATTCCTTGGTCTTAATAGTTCTCTTAAGCAAGAGTTAATTGTTGAAATAGATTGTGCATCTTGTTGTCTTAGTCATGCTGTTAAAATCCACACTTGGTGGCAAATGCATGTACACATCTCTCATGTTTTATCTGTAAGGATGCAACATCTTATGAAGCCAAACTGAGACAGAATACACTGCCTGTTTTTACCAGATTATAACTTGCATTCTAATTAGACTCAATAAACTAATTTTTATTTTTGATTTTGAATTAAGAAAACAAACATTTTTTTACACACCTGTTATATAAATTGCTTTTAAAAACTAAGCTGTGTGTGTTAATACTGCATGTTCTTATGTACACAATGAAGATCTCATTCAAACAAATCATTCTTCCCTCGCTGATCAGACGCTGCACACTCTGCTTGGAGAAGAACATACATGGGAAAAATGAGGCTTTTCTTCCCTTAGAGCTCCTTACTTAAGATAATAGTGTACATGAAAGATCTTGACCAAAGTGCTCCAGACTAAAACTTTCATGATATTTAATAATAAATAACACTTTGAGATAAAGACACAGCAGTAGGTATTATTGCTATTAAGAAATAGATTTCCAAAAATTGCTCTCAGTCTTACTTGGAGATTAAAGGCAGTATGTAGGAAGCAACATTTCATTCCAGTTCCTTGAGCTGGTGGATCCGTTCTGTGGCTTTTTCCTTGCATGGACCATATAAATTACATTACATTAATTTTCTCCCTTATTTTTTCAAATATATCTGCAAAGAGTAGCAAAGGCTTTAATATAAAATCATGTAAAGCAATACTATTTGGTTCTCTTTGGTTTCTGGGTTTTTTTCCTCCATTAATCTTGCTTCACTCATCTGTGGTGTTTTCAGCTTGCATTACGTCTTTCTTCCAGGATGTGTTCTTGTTTGCTTATGGACATTAATGACTTCCAGTATATTGTTTTATATTTCGGATCTGCTGTTGGGAAGAGGAATTATGGGATATTAGCTGTTGTAATTACTGTTCATTCCACTAAATACCTGCCTGTAATTAAGTAGGAATAATGTCTGGGGAATTTGAATCCATCTGTCTTTGAGCTCCGGAGTGAAATATTGCATAACGCTTTCCTCTTTGTGTGCCTCCAGGGGGAAGACATTTGTGTTCAGTACCCACTCTGTGTTGCTTGGTAACCATTAAAACATAGTGCACCTTTAAAGCATACATTTATTTTGTGTGTTGTATTTTTGGAAACTTCATGCATCAGCACTGTATTCAGACAGAGACTAAGCACTTAAATTTTTCAAGTTTTGCTTTCAGCAGAATAAAATTGCAGAATACTAGGATTGATGCTTTTCTGGTTTTAATTAGATATTTTCATTTGATAGCTGATTTTCAGCTTTCATTTGATATTGCACACTGAAGTATGCAGTGAATAACTGACATCATTAATGTTTCTAGCCAACTGGAAAACTAATGAAAAAAGCTTACTTTACCATGGATTTCTTTCTCAATTGTGAGGTCTGATAAAATTAAGAAACTTTAAGAGTGTGCTGGAATGCACAGAGTTCTTCTGTTACAAGAGTAACATTGCAGAGTAAGCATTTGTAAAGTTCGTGTGTTGGGCCAATCAAGATCCCCTACCTCAAGAAACACCTGTTTCTCCCTGGGGCATCTTCTTAGATCCCAGGGCCACTGGTTACCATCTGTAATAGCTTTCTAAAGGTTATGGCTCTGGATTGCTCTCCTAAGTATACTACCAAAAGGTTCTCTCTTTTGTCATTCAAGAGAGATGCACAAGACTTAACTCTCTTTTTAAGTAGATGCCTTATAGTGGAGACTATTATATTGTAATTCATGATGTTATAGTTTGATAGTGTTTTATACCTGCTTTGATTTCAAGGCACTTGATTTTCTTAGGATATTCAGTGTTGATCACTTTGAGTATATCACTTGTAGCAAACACAGAAATTCCAGCAAATCTTGTAGCCCATAGGAGTTGCTCAGCAAGTCAGATACTGAACTGGCCTGTTTATATGCTAGATCTCAGTTAAATTGAAGTATATAAGTTGCTTTAGTATGGTGTTCCACTTGAGCTACTAACTTAAGTCTTGAGATTCCTTGTTTTTGTTTGGCTCTTTTTTCTTTTTTTAAAGTAAGTAGTGATTTGCATTGTACTTATTTTGTATCACACTTCCCAGTGTTACTGTGCTGTGTTTCTAGTTGTTGATGCCTAGGTTGGGTGCACTCTGCTCAAGTTGAGGATATGCAGGAATAGTGTGATGCCTTCAGTTCTTTCATGTTCTCTGTCCTGTGCCTTGGGCCTCATTCATAGAGTTGTGTGAAGGTTTGGGGAAGGGGTTGTATGGTTGGGTTATTTTTTAAGACAAAATAAGGCTGGTCAGAAATAGATACAATTCTTGGGTTCAGTTTTTATGTCTAGCTTCAAAAATAGCAAAGAAGCTGAGTTAGGTGATGTATGACACCTGGGGAGCTTATTTCTAATAATTTTCTATGTTTAAGCACATTTTTATACACAAATCGCTTTCATTCTTTGCTGTGGTTGTTAACACAGCCTGAAGCCCAGTTAAACTACAGATGTGAGTTGTGATTTAAGCATCAGTTTTTAACACTTGTTTAAGACCACATTAAGCCTTTTGTGATAATAGATTTCTGAGTTTATATTTGTTCATACTACCCATTTTGCTGTCAATATAGGGGACATACATAAGTGCAGTTTACTAATTGTTTGCAAAACCCTTTATGACTGTTCTAAAGATTTAGTGACAAAAACCCAACCAGCTCCAATTTCAGCTTTCTCTAGTATTTTTCTTAATAAAATGACTTGTCAGAGAATGCACTGTAGTGCACTGTTATACCATCATCTGTATATACCGTCTGTCTCTAGTATAGTCTGCTGTAATATATGGTGTTATTAACACAGCACTTGAGTAAGCCAAGCATTTATCCTATGAGGTATACAGCAAATGTTTTTATGGATTGCAGTAACAATTTGGAGTATGAGCTTGATTCATTCTGTGGATGAGAGCCAAATTCACTGGATTTTAGTAACACAGCATGAAAACATACTCTTTTATTAGGGATGTTCTTAGAAGGTTGCTAGGAGAGCAGGAAGAGCTGTGCTGGGTCACCTGCACTTCTTTTCTGTGTACATGCCTATGCAGACAAGTGTAGCTGCTGCTGCTGCACACCAGTGAACCCCTTTATACTGCTATGAAATTATTGTTCAGGAATCTGAGGTAAGAGATACAGGGAACCTTTGATATGCCTGACCCTTCATAAATGTAAAGGGAGTAGTTAAATAATTCTCTTGAGAAGTCAGATAAATCATACTATGTGTTAATTGCTAATTGATACTTTCAGGTGTAAAATTGAGTTCTTCCTTTAAATAAGAATGATAATGATGAATACCTGGTAATAGAATAATAATATCTAACTTTTTTATATTTCAAGGAGAAAGAGTTTCATTTAGCTTGGTAGTGATGCTCTAAGATAGCCCTTTTTTGGTTTAAATTGCATTTGAAAGCTATGAATGTAGAAAAAGATGGAAAAAGAGCAGTCGAAAAAGATGGGAAAAGAGCAGTAGTTTCACTAGTCAAAAGAAATACTGCATCAATTATACCAACCAAAATAAAGAGCATATCATAAGAAAACTATTTTACCATCTGATGTGGCCTGTGCTTCTGGGATCTGTCATGCTTCTGAAGAGTTTGGAAGGGGCAAAATGAAATAGTGTTGTACTCCTCTGAGAGCAACAATGGTCTGTTGGAGATGTTACATGAGAATCTTAAAACTGTTTTAAGAGTTCTCCATATCACACTGGAGATACTAGGTCCAAAATGCCCCTTAGCATTAATATGTGATTCATATAATGTTAAGTCTGGACAGAAATCTTAAATTCATTTAGGTAAACTAATGCAGGACTAAGATTAGACTGTTGGATTTGCCTTCAGTTAAGACCTGATGTCTTACTGCTAAATCCTGTCATAAGAAATTGTTTTAAGAAGAAATGAAAAAAAAAAATAGGAAGAAAACAAACATTTCAATTCCTTTCATTTTCTGGGTGTCCAGAACTGCCTGCAATGACACAGTCTATATGTAACAGCACACAGTATTTCATGATGAAAGTAATCAAAAATAACAAAAATAGACATGAAAAACAAAAAATAGGCGTGAAAAACATTTAAATAAAATACACATGAAATTAGTTATCATAAATAAAATAATTTAATCTTTCTAATACTAACTCTGGTAGGATCACAGGGAGGTTTGCTATTGACGGAGAAAGCTTTTGGTGTGTAATAGGATTAGAGAGTAAAGGAGAAATTAGCAAGGGAAATAATAGATAACCAGTGAAGCAATTAAAATGTGGTTTCATATAGTAAAAGAAACAGCCACAGTGTATTGAAAGGAAAGGATGGTACCAATCTCTGAAGATGCCATCCTTCAGGTGGCATTGCTGAACCTCTCTGACTGTTTTTTCTAAACTCACTGGTGCTGGAGCTGTTGCAGCAAGGTCTGTGGACTTGGACCTCAGCCTGGTTCATTCCATCCAGATATGCAATGCAAATTGGAAACTACAGGTCTGTCAGTTCACAAGGCCATGAAGAGAACACTTCTGTAGAAGAGGGATGATCTACTTGAAAAGCTACCTAGCCATCCTAACCAATGCAACACGTCGAGCCCCCCATCCTCTCATTCTTAGCAAAAGGGGTTTTTTTTGTTTCTCAGGCCTGCCCTTTAAAAAATATTGGAACATCAAATTTATTGTACATGCCATCTGCAGGAATCCTCATGGACTTTGGGAAAGGTTCAAGTAATAATAGTTATGAATTTGGTAAATACAGTGCTGTCAGAACAGAGCATTCAGTGGGCATAAATTTTTTTCGTTTAATTTTTGGCTTAAATCAGAATTGTCCTACATGAGGTCTTTGTCCAGCCAAGAACAAGCATCCTGTTCTTTAAAAGCCCACCAAAAACCAAGAGGAAGAACTTATCTTCTCGTTACTAAAATTTTGTCTAATCTATTTGCACTTTTTTTTAAATCCGCTTGAGTATAGTGCCCGAAAGGGATTATTACAGCTCAGGAAGAAGATCATGTGTAATAATATAGAAAAGAAGAATTTAATTTTAAATCAAATTTAAGAATTTGTAGCTCTTTTTTTTTTTTTTATTCAGAGGTACCAGTCTTCTATCTGCTACCACAGACAAACTGCTTTTTGCTGATAATTCTAGCTACTAATTTTCTTCAGAGATTGGAGTTTCAGAGGCTAGATTTTAAATCTTTCCACATGTAGAGAGGTCAGTAAAGGAAATTCTCTGTGGCACCACAGTTCTTGCAAGTGAACTGTCTTAGAGACTCATGACAAACTTAGGTACTGATTCCTGAGTGAAGAATTTTGGATGTTTAACTCTGCAGTCACTGAAGAGCTCTGCAATAGCCAGAGGGATTCAGTGCAGCACATGCACACATCTTTGCAAAATTAGTTGCCGTAATTAGTTTGCATCGCACATACAAACGCGTGTCTTGTTTGTTGAAGAGGTGATTACACTGCATGATATAATTTGGAATGTCATGTAGGAACATACTGTTTAAACAAGCTATACTTCTATTTAAATAACATTTTAAAATATCGAGCAGTGAATTCATATGAGTGGGTTTTGATTCATGTAATGACGAATTCTATTAGGATTTTTTCATTGTCATTTAGTTTTGATGATTTTTAAAATCTCTTTTAGGATGAATACAAAATGTTAAACTAGCTAGGGTTGATAGTTAAAGTAACTGATAGTTATACCTGGAAATCTTTAAACAAGTGCAATGTGAATGCTGTTGGGTTTTTCTATGCATGCAAACTGAGTTCTTCAAATTCTAGTGTATCACTACCTGAAAATCTTCTGTAAGATTTATTAACCCTACTCTCCCCGTTCCTGCTTTTCAGGTCAGAGATAGCAAATTGCCTACTTACAAGGACTGCAATAAAAACCCTCCATTCCCTACGTTTTTTGCTGATGGAGATGAAGAACTGCCAGAAGACCTTTTTGATGAGGAGATGTTCCAGTTCACAGATCCATCTGTCACATTTGCATAATGTTCCTCACGTCTTTGAAAACACAGTTTTGTTATTTTCATGTACATTGCGATACTGTATAAAAGTAAGCCTATGAATTGCAGTCTGGCCAACTGACTTAAAACTTCCAGTATTGCCATTTTGGTCAGGCAGTCAGGTAATCAAACCTGTACTTAAAGCAGCAGGTGAGTCTGAGGGACAGGTTGTAAAGCGCACCAAACCATGTGTCTTCAGTGACCTTATGTCCTCTGCCTCAGGCTGTGAAAACCTACACAATCCTGAAAAACTGTTGTTTTGAAGATGGTTCCAGTTCATTTTCTGAGTGTGAACAAATTTTGTTTCTCTTTTATGTAAAGTATACTGGGCAACTCTGATCAGTCATAAAAAGGTTCCAAATCTGCCTTGGCATCTGAGGTGGGGGGGATCTCTTAAGAGTAATCCAAAATAAAACAAGAAAATGCATAAGCATTGTTTTTCAGAATGAGCTTGTTTTGCTTCCTTCTTTTATCCAGAGCTCTTTCTCTCGTTTTGCCTTTGTGTTATTTAATGTAGCAGATACCCTACAGATTTTCTAGAGGGAGGGGAATGGTGGCCATGTGTAGGGTGAGGCAGTGTTCAGGTGCATTTGGTAATAAAACAGCACTGGGACTGCAGGGGCCACCTGTTTGTCACCTTTGCTAGCAGCTTGATCTGAACTTCACAGAGGGTCCCTTGAATGCTCTCTGGAGAAGTTTCTGTGCATCTACCATGGTCTTTGTATTGTAATCTTATGCTGTTAGAGGAGAGCAACTTCAAAGAAAAGAAGGTAAATGTGAGGGGTTTGTCTCTTTAATAGTGCTCATTTTTCTCTTCTACCCCACCTTTCAATAGTAGTTGGGGTCATGCCCCTTCTACTTTTCATTTTTCATGATTTACTGTTTATAATTTTGGATTCTGTAAATGTTCTCATGTTCAGAAGTACATTCATAAGTGTCAGTGCCATCTGAGTGCTTTACTCACAAGCCCTGCAGTAGTTGAAGAGTTTGCACACACTGTTACCATTAATACCCTGGCAGTGCTGTCTGCTCATCTTTGCAGCTTCATGACAAGCTATGAGCTCAAAGGACGCCACAGGTTTATGGAAATACATTAAGGTGCACTCTGTATCAGGTAGTATTTTAGTGTGGGGAAAATCAACAAAGTACTTCAATTCCTGTTTCTTTGGTAAGAGAACTATTCCCTTTCTGTTGTAAAATGTGAAATTCCAGTGATCTGATCATGTTGCTCCAGGGAGCAGCCATTCAGGTAGTGCTGTAACTAATGTTGCCTTCCATTTATCCAGTTTTAAAGTTTCTGCTGAAGGCAATATTCTGTCAGAGTAATCTCTGCAGTTTTGAAATGTATGCTGGGTGTGAGCTATATGATTTTTTGAGGTGCTGCTTATTCATTTTTACTGAGATGTGCAGGTGAAACCTTTTCCATCTTTATCAAGAGTGCTTGGACATCAAAGACAAGAACTTTCATAGCTCAACTGCAGACTGATGTCCCAAAGTATTTTCTGTAGAGCAGATGCAGAGTGAGATGGGTAAGATCTGATGATGTGAGCTCAGAGTAGTGCAACTGAGTTTGGAACATAAGCATCCATTAGACCTGTTCTTCCATCAGGTATTGGAAAGCTTATGGTGTTTTAAAATTTTCCTTATTGTTCCCATCTCTGTTTTCTGCTCTTGTAAGTAAAGAGGGGAATTTGAGCAGGAGAAAGCAAGACTGAATTTATTTCAGGAGCAAAATTGTTTGTAATGACACCAAATGCTTTAAGTCCATACCCAAGTTTGTTCTCAGAAAAGGCTAAGGATGTTTATTGAACTATTTTTAGACATTATGATAGGTGTTGGAGCTGAATATTTATTCTTCAGTGTGGCCAAAGGTTGTGGCTAATCAGGATGTGCTTTTAAACTTCAAATAAAAGACAAAATTAGGCAAATATCAGGTCTTTGTGTCTCAAATGAGCCACCAGTTTATCATGCAAAAGGATGTGTTCCTTTTTGTGATAAGGAAGGCCAAGGGCTCTGTTGCAAGTGGATGTATCTGTGTGTTTTGTTGCTGTGTCTGAGTAATGTCAGTTTAGAGCCATCAGGCAACATTTGCTCAGGCAAGCAACAACAGCAACAAAAATAAGTTCTTATTCCATATTACCTGTACTAATTAAAGAAGAAAGAATTAAACATGTTACCAGGAGTCTGAATCCTGTAGGACAACATCCTACCCAGTGTTGGGAGCTGTTATGTTGCCCAAGGAAGTAATTGTTGGCAAGCTCTGCTACCAGTGCCATAATTTGTTAAGGTTGCTACAAGATCTCCCCCAAGACTTCTCCTCTCCAGGCTGAACAACCCCAGCTCTCTCAGTTTGTCTTCATAGGAGAGGTTCTCCAGCATCTGATCACCTTTGTGGTCTTTTTCTGGAGTCACTCAAGGAGTTCATTCCTTGTCCTTGTGCTGTGGGCGTGGTGCTGGTCTGGAGTTTGCACGTCCGGGAGCTCATTAACCCCCTCCTTATGCTGTTGTGTTTGGGTTAGTGGGGTGCCTTTAACATGAGGAGCATGCTGCTCTGGAGGAGGATGTAGGGTTAAGCTTTAGCTGTGTCTCTGGCTTCATGGCGTGACTGCTTTGAAAAATAAATACTCTTCAATAATAACCCCTCTCAGTGGTTCTGTAATAGTACATGAATAAACAGTGTCAAGCTTACAATATAAGTTGAAGGTAAAAAGACAGCAGGAAGAGGAAATCAAAACACTCATGTATCACTTGACAACATAATTGCAGCCATTGATGATAAACAAGGAGAGTTTATTTCTCTTGAAATACCATACTTTCAAATACCATTGCTCTGTCAGTATAGATGAGGCCAATAAACATTTTCGTTTGCTATTTTCACTTCATGTGGAAAAATGTGGTTTTTGCTCTGTTAGTGTTTAACAAATATTACTCTAGTAAACTGAGGGGGTGACAAGCTTATGTGTAAAATGCCACCCTCTTTACTGTTTCCTTGCTGAATTCTAGAAGTCCTGGAGGACTTTGATGATCCTAGAGGCTTTTGTCAACCTTGAAGACTTGATTGAAAGAAAACTGATTAGGTTATAAACTGTGAGGGGCTGAATTGCATAACCCAAACCTTAAGCAGTCTTCCCACTGGCCAGCCCAGTGCTTGTGAGCTCCAGCACATGGGTTCCCCTGGAATGCCAAGGTGAATACTATTCAAAAGAAGTTGCTGGCCCTGCCCTAGGGTGCTTTAAAAAATCTGGCTAATAGAGGGGCCGTGTAACCACAGTGAGGACTATGGTGGGGTTCATTAATTTTAGGATTGTTGCGTCTGTAGCTGTGGTTTGGCTTGGGTCATTCTTGTGATTTATGTCATTCCCCCAGCTCCTTGAGATTTTGCATGGGAATCCCTTGGTTTCATAACTAAACAGTATTTGTACACGAGGTCGTCCAATAATTAGTTCCTCTGCCCTTTGGTGCACAGATAGTGCTTATTAATTGCATTTAATGAGCGTCTCTCACCTGCAGAAAATTGCTCTGCTCTGTTGCACACCTTAGCAAGTAGCATAGCCTAGTATGATTTATTTATATAACACACTTGAAGGCACTAAACAGCTGTAAGAACATGCAGGAATGCTGACCTTGGCCTTGGGTGTCTGTTGGTTTCTGGGGGAGGAATTTAAGTTGATTTAAGTAGCCTTAATGTTACCACACTGGAGAAAGAATTCATTTCAATGGGTGCAGCTCTGCTGTGTCTGGAAGCACGACAGCAAAACAGACAGATGGCAGTTTTTCCTGAGGAATGTGCACAGCCAAGTTGTGTCAGGTAGGAAGGGGGTACCTCAGCACTGGTAGTCTCCAAACCTGATGCAGGCTGCTAACTTCTACCTCATAAAGTGCCCCAAAAACATGTGGGATATGAACTGTAGAAGACTCACACTTCTCCAGTCCCCTGCCCTTCTGTCAGTACATCTTCCTTGCATGTCTCCCCTCATTTTACAGAAGTGTGTGCGTGGGAATGTGGCACTGGAGTGGGCATCAAGAAAGATTTCCAGCAGCGTCAATGTCCATAATAATGTCCTAATTCTCCCTCATTCTATTAAGGTATTACATATTACCTTTGTGCATGGTTGATACAGCCTAGAATCATTTCATGGAATACTGAAGACCTGAGCTGTAGTCTTGCTTTTTCATCCAAGTGGCACCCACTGCCCATGAATTGAAAATCAGTGCTTGGGAATAATTCCATGTGAGGGTTAAATTAGCATTCACTGTCATGGCAGTAACTTTGGACATTATGACAGAACCCAGAAGAGAAAGATGAGAAAATGAGTGCAGTTTTTAATGTGAACACAGAAAATAGCTTGAATTATTTGCTGTAATGTAATGAGTATACTCTGGAGATGGGGCCCTCTGTGCTGTGGTGCTTCCTGCTGCTTCTCAAATTCCTGTGTGAAATATCTGGCATAAGATGTACATATTGAAATCAAATTATGCATAAATCCAGATTTGGGATTTTGGAAGAAGCAGGATTGCAAGAGCGGGTTGTTAACAAAAAATTGGCTTAAACCAATTTCATATAAATCAAATTGTGCTATATAATTTGCTTCACATTTCCCTGGGTGACACAGTCTTCCAGTCAGCTAAGTCAAGTTTTTATTTGTCTGTTTTTATATCCTTCCTCATTTTCTTTCTAGTAGAAAGTAGTAGAAAACCTTTAAAAATTTAGGTTTTTTCAAGCACTCAAAACCTTGAAGAAGGTCCCTTGGCAACCCGATGCTCTATTGAAAAACAGAATGACTCATCATTCATAGGCAAGAGTCATTTTATAAAAGTTTCCTTTTTTATTTCTAAAAGATCAAGAGGAAAGATCAAGATTGCTGAATCAGAGGATTTTCTGCATGTGCCCTCTCTTGAAGTGATGTTCCACAAATTACCACCATATCCCACCTGAAATCTTTTTTTGCTCCATGCAATAGTGAGCTTCAAGCACAAATTACAGTTTCGGTGCCTCAGTCCTGCTTAGTATACATCCACCCAGCACCACACAGAATATCCATGAAAATTTGGCAGTGGGCAGTGAGAGATTTACTACATGGTACATACTTCAAAATCATGGTTCCTTTCTCTGGAGCAAGCAAGAAATGGATTTTTGTCCACTGGTTTGTTCTCAAATTCACCACCTCTTTCCAATGGGAGATTTTTCTCTGGAGTTACCATGTTCTTCCTTAGGCTGGCTTGAAATTTTCCGTTATTGGATATTTCCTTTATTTTAGAGCTGCATGTGAGAAATAACTTGATAGAAAAGAAATATTTTATTTCGTTACCCTCATCTTTCATTTCCCTTGATCACAAGTTGAGAGAGAAATGCTTTCCCTATATGGCACTTAAAGAGAAAATCAATTGTTTTCTGTGAAATTGCCAGTTGGTTTCTAACCTGCTGCTTCCCCCCCTCGGAGCAAGGTGCCGTGAAATGTCCTTTGGCTCTTTGTCACACAGTCTTGGATCCACAGAGCCGTGGCTGTGAGCCCAAAGGCTATCATCCTGCAGGCACAGCAAGCAACAGAGACAGAGTGTTTCAAGCCTTGTTATTTGAAGCTGTTGGACCCTTTCATGGTATGGCTGTAGAATCCTGCCTGTAATGGGCTGTGCTGAGGGCACTCACCCCTATCATACACACACTGTGTAAGGAGGATCAGGGAAGCTTTGCCTTCTCATGCCACTGAAAAGCCAAGGAGTGCCTGTGGAAGCAGTTTGCTGACTGCCCTGCATGGTGGCTGTTAAAACCATGAACTATTACTTAGCAGCTAAATAACCCAAGAACCACAGTGTATGAACTGTGTGTGTAGATGTGCCTGTCCTCCAGTGCTTGCTGTATGTTATTTCTGACCAGGAATCTCAGTGACAGCCTTTCCACCTTTTACAGTTCAGTGCAACTGCTCCAGTTGGTGAAACAGTCTGTTCTCTGCACTCTCAGAAAAAAAAAAAAACCCAAATGGAATCCTGAAACTTCAGTGGAGACACATAACAAAAGTGTTGGCTGCTCCCCTGCTGTGCATCCCCCAGTCAGATCTACCCTGTTCACTGATGTCCAAAATTGGTGCTTTGGTGTGAACACGAAGCTTGCTCTTGTCTGAAATGCAGACTGTATTGGAAATACCAGGTGGTATCTGCAGCCAGTGCTTTAACTATTAATCACCTAATGAGCTTTATTGTGGATGATTAAAAGTAATTGCATGTTTTCAAATACAGAGAGATTTTGACAAAAAATTTTCAGTTATTAATCATCGGGTGAAAATAATTGCTGTTTTAATAATGTGAAAGTATCTCATCTGTTAATTCACATGTAAGAAACCTAATGTATTACTAGTGCCCAGTTCTTTACTTACAAAGTATTTTTCAAACCATACTCTTTACCTTTCCAAGTGCTATTTATCTGCATTTAAATTTAAACTAGTAGGTAGTGGCTTCAATTCTGAGATGTCTGAGTATATCACAAGATTCATCCCACAGACTGTGACTTTAAATGAAACTTGATCCAGGAGAAGTGTGTGAGGTCCTGGAGAAGCAGAGACTGCTCTGAAAGGGTTTGGAAGGAGAGGAGAGTAAACACCTGACAGCTGAGGACTGGGCACATTGTTAGAGCTGTGCTGCACTGAGGGCAACACTTAAAAACTGAAAGAGAGAGAGGAACAGTGAGGGAGTGAGGAGGAAGATGTGTGTAAGGAGTGTGAGCAGCCCAGCACTGCAGGCACTGGGGACATGGTGTGGAGATGAGCAACTGAGGAAGGAGGCACTGAGGAATTTGCAGAGAAGCAATTCTGACAGTTCTGACAGGAGAGACATGGCTTCGTGCTGCAAGTTGGCAGGAGCAGGGGAACAGACTGTAAAACCAGGATGGATGTGGGTAGCAAACCTAGGAAATGCTTGTAGCTAAGGCCTGCATTGAAAGGATCCAGCTTGGGCATCATCTGGGAGAGCAGCCTGACAAAATCAGATAGATGAACTCTCAGGAGAGCAAGGTTGGAGGGATATGGGGGGAATAAACATGCTCCACACACTTGGTGAGCCTGCTTTAACCCAGCTGAAAAGATAAGCAAGCCTCTTGAAATGAGAATTTCAGGAACATAATCTTCAGAAGAGGAATCCAGGCACTGAATTATTTCCTGAGGAAAGTGCTTGCTGTTTGCCTGCAGCTAGGCTTTCATTCCCTGATTAAGGGCAGGATTTAAATTTAAGCCACATCCTTAGTTGGTTTAAGTAATCCCCTGCTTGCTGTGCCTGCTGCTGTGCACTCTTGGTACCAAGAATATTTTGTAAGGGGCCAGCAGGATGTACAGACCTCACATTTTGAAATGCAAGGACGATCTACACAGAGGACTCCATCAACCTCTGCCTCTCTGTTTTCCTTTCATCTGTCTCTGTTTCCCTCCATGTGGCAGTGGCTGCCAGTCATTTAATAACAAACTTAATTACTGCCAGGGGCTGGTTTGGTCTGTGGTGGCCGTGTTGAGCTTAGTGCAACAGCAGGCAAGAAGCAGAGAAATCAGGTGCAACACATTAGATTGGTGGAGGAAGAGAAAGTTTTGTGGAAGGAGTTGCAGAGAGAGAAGACTTGATCTTGCATCTGGTATGTACCCAAAAGTAGCTGCAGTGCAGTATTGGAGGTTCACTGGGAATTCGACGTGTGCTTGACAGGCTCTGTGACTGATCACATCTGTGCCTTCCTGGCAGTTCTTATCCAGCACAGGTTGTGTTAACATCTCCAGAAATCTGTTGACAGACAAAATCCTAAAAGGTGACATCTGCAAAACACCTCAACTTTCTTCTCTTTTTTTTTCCCTTCCTTGTTTTAATAATTTATCTTTTTTTTTTTTTTTTTTCCCCATTCATTTTCCTTCTTTTCCTTTTCATTTTCCTTTTCCTTTTCCTTTCTCTCCAGTACCTCACTCTAACTGCCAGCCAGGTCTGTGATCCCTGATCAGCTGATGTCAGGCACTGATATCAGGTTTGGTGTGACAGCAGAGGTGCTTAGGCTCTGTTCTGTACATGGAATTCTAGCATTTTTTCTACTGTGTGAAGCAGAGGATGCTTGGCCACTTCATTGCAGAGCTGGAATATGGATTTTATTTTACATTAATCTAACCTGCTTGTCCTCAGCTGCCTTTTTTCCTTTTTACTTTGTCCAGTTTTACTTTGTGCTTAAAAATAGGAAAGAACAGGGCAGGATCTGACCATTTTTGCACCTTGATGTGGAGAGTGAGGCTGAAAGGATAGTGCAGGAGGGCATCTTCCCCAATGACTTGCAGCTGTACTGATTACCAAGGAGTGGAAACTCCTGTGTCTGTCCAATCAGTTTGGGGAAATAAAGGAGTGGGTTAGCTGGCCACCAGTTACAGGTGCTTGCAGTTGGAGCTTGAGACTGAGAGTCTGCTGGAATAAGAGAAGGAGTCTGCTGGAGTAAGAGAGGGAGGCTGTTGGCTGTGCTGTGAGGAGGTAAGGGACATGTGGCTGTGCAAGGGACAGGTATGGTGAGAGATGTTTTGTGAGGGACAGTCAGGGTTTGGTAGCCAAGAAAGGGACAGCTCGGGGTTAGCCAGCCATGCAGAGAGGAGAGAAAGAGTCAGAGCTGTGTGGAGCTGCTATAAAAGAAGGAATCAGTATGACTGTGTGAAACTGCCTATGAAAGAAGGGGTCAGAATTATGAGAGAGAGGTCTATGAAAGATGATGTGCAGAGTTTGCAAATAAAGGACTGGTGGGGATGCCAGTTAAAGGGCTGGAGGTGACACCAGCTGTGTCTGACTCAACATAACTGCAACACTTGAGGGTTCAAGTATTCAAAAGCCAAACTTAAACTGATCAGCCTTGGAGGATTTTACAGGGTAGAGATTGAATAGCATAAAAATCTAGCTCCAGGTTCACAGACTAAGTAACCATAGTCAAAGTTAACTAAAATTGACCTTTTAGATAGAATTTCTAATGTCTTATAGTACTTTGCAAAGACACACTTTAAAAAAATTTCCCTGAATATAGAAATACACATTTTTGCATTTTTTTCTCCAGAGTCAGACCAAGCAAACCTGCATGAAAGGATTGAATGTAGATGGACCATCTCCACAGCAACAGTAATGCCAAGGAAAGTGGAGGGCAGGCTTTTCCAGGGCAGCTCATCACCTGCAGGACTGGGATAAGTGGGGGTGGCTGGGAAAGCAGTGACTGTAAGGCACGGCTTGTATTGAAGGACTGCAGGACCATATGTGCTTCCAGCTCCAGGGAATGTGTGCTCCTCTCCAGCCAAACACTTTCCTGTCACCAGGAGGTGACAGCAGGGTTGTACTTTCAAACCTCAAAACTGATCCCAGTGCAACCTGGGCTGAGCCCTCCAGACACAAACATCTCACACCCTGTAAGGGCCCCCCTGCTGTGGCACAGGAAAGCCTTTGGACATAAATAACATCAGACTGGCACTGTCACTGGTGGGGTTCCACAGGGCCCTCTGCTTTTCAACATCATCATAAATTACTTGGATGCAGGACTGGAAGGGATAATAAGTGGGGAGCTGATACAAAATTGGGATGCCTCAATTGCCTTGAGGCCCTGCAAGAGAGACCTTGACAAATTAGAGATGGGCAATCACCAGCTGTATGAAGTTTAACAGGGGCAAGTGCTGGATTCTGCACCTGGGACAGGGCAACCCTGGAAGTACAGACAGACTGCTGGGGAATGAGAGGCTGGAGAGCAGTGCTGTGAAAAGGGACCTGGGAGGTCCTGGTTGATGGCAAGCTGAATGTGAGTCAGCAGTGCCCTGGCAGCCAGGAGGGCCAACCCTGTCCTGGGGGGGCATCAGGGACAGCATCACCAGCTGGGCAAGGGACAGGATTGTCCTGCTCTGCTCTGCACTGGGGCGGCCTCACCTCAAGTGCTGGGGGCAGTTTTGGGAGCCACAATGTAAAGAAGATACTTAACTATTAGAGAGTGTCCAGAGGAGGGCAACAAGGATGGGGAAGGGTCTGGAAGGGAAGCCTGGTGAGGAGTGGCTGTGGTCACTTGGTTTGTTCAGCCTGGAGATGGTGAGACTGAGTGGAGACCTCACTCCAGTCTGCAAATTCCCCATGAGGGTAAGAGAAGGGGCAGGCACTGATCTCTTCCTTCTGGTGACAGGACCCAAGGGAATGGCCTCAAGTTGTGTCTGGGGAGGTTCAGGTTAAGCATTAGAAAAAGGCTCCTCACCCAGAGGGTGGCTGGGCACTGGACAGGCTCCCCAGGGAAGTGGTCACAGCACCAGCCTGATGGAGTTCAAGAAGCTTTTGGACAATGCTCTTGGGCACACTGTGTGACTCTTGGGGAAGGTCCTGTGCACAGCCAGAAGACAGACTCAAGGGATCCTTGTGGGACCCTTCTAACTTATTCTGTGTTTCTGTAAAACAGCCAGATCTTAATGAGAAAAGAGAGAAAGTGAAGGAAGGAAAGTTAGTTTTGCTTATAATATATTACTAACAAAAACACAAGACCTCAGGTATGTACTTTTCATGGACAGATGCAATCCAGCTCTCCTCTGCGTGCTAAGGCAATGTAGTTTTCAAATGAATTGCAGTGGCACAGACTGCAAAGCAACAAAGCCAAGCCAGTCTTAAGGGACTTAAAATTATTATTCAGAAAGTTAGAGCAGGCTATTCTTTAGTGCCAAAAAAATTCAGGTCATCTAATTATGGGGTGTGCACCACCAGCAGAGACAGTAGAAAAACAAGTATTTGTTGGAAAATTTCCCTCACCTCTGCTTTAACCTTCAAGATGAGTTGTATCTTACCCAGTGCTTCAGCATGTGATGATTCAGGTGGGATGTGCAGGAGTTGGTATCAGCTCTGCCACCCCAGCAGTGAAGTTGCTGCCAGTTATTGACTTTATGGAGAGTGCTAACAGCTCTTTCCTGAGCTCAGAGATGTTTGCCATTCCTCACAGCCCACAAATGGCCCCCACTGCCCCGTGAGTTGTCTCCAGGTTTGCTGGCACCACCTTCTTCCCTGGCTCCATTAAACACACAGGTATGTGGTAACCAAACCATTTAAGCTGCTCTGAGGTGTTTCTGTGCTGCAGGTCCAGGCCAGACTGGGGGCTGGTGCTCCCTGTGAATGGAACAGCTCATCCTGCACTGCCTGTGTTTAGGAGGGCTTGTGCTGTCTGTATTCAAGCCCTGGACCCAATTCCTTCAGCAGAGCAGGGAGTGATGCAGTCTCTTGGTACAAGGAAAATCTAATAGAAATTTCATACCAGAACAGCCATAACAGAAGCACATCACTGGAGCTACAGTAGACTTAGATGAGGAGATATGCTTGAGTCTTTGAAAGAACCAGAAAGCAAAACTTTTTTTTTTTTTAAAAAAGCAAACTGTTGGCAGCTTCTCACCATCTTTCCCTTTAATTAATCTCATGTTTGCACTGTGAAATCCAAACAGCACATGAAGTATCTTTTTAAATGCAACTGGTATCCAATCCGAGTCCCATTAAGTGTCCCAGGCAAGAAAATAAAAGAGTGGGAGACAAGCTGTGGTTGCAAGCTTCATTACCACAACAAATCTAAATAATCGATACATTCCTTTTCATTACAGTTTGACCACACTTTTTTCCTTCTTATCTTTGTCTAATTGAGGTGCAACACAATGTGCAGAGGGCAGCCCTCAACTTAAAAGTATTCACTTTTCATACATCATCTAGGTTGAATGGGCTTCCCTTACCCAGGGATACCTCTGCCTTTCAAGCTTTTAAGCTCATTTGACCTATCTGCTCATTGTTTGTTGAGGGTCTTCTCTGGAAATCTTTATTCTGAGCCTAATATTACTATTTACTCTCATCAATAATTTCAGCTGCAGCATCAGTAATGAGTGCAAAGTGTTCCTTTCCTTCACTGTATTTCTGGGATGGTCTTTGCCTGGAATTTCTTTTACTTCTGGGATGATATTTGCCTGGAAATGCCACAGAAGCCTGCAAGAGAGGAGCCACAGGAGCTGTTCCTCTTTGCTGGTCAGTCCCTCTCTGTGGATTTAACTGAGCTGAACCACTGCTCAGTGAAGGAGGAGGATCCCAAAGGCTCCTATTGAAGAGTTGTGTTCTCCAGGTCCTGATGTGAAACCTGTGTGAATTTTGGGATCAACGAAGCAAACCAACAAAGTGGAACTGCTGAACAATGTGAAACAGATGAAAATTATGACTGTGCTTCATATTCTGATTTAAGTGAATTTGCAGAAATCACCTAAATTTAGTCTCCTATACCCAGTTGTGCTTATTTGCCAACTGTGGGCATTTCCCTAGGTGTTTAAATGATTTGACTTCTGACTTAGGTACCTAAAATTGAGATGTAAGAAATTTAAGGTGGTCTTGAAAAAAGCTTCTGATCTGCTGTGTTGGACTTTGCATTCTGCTCCTCAAACTCCTGTCTCAGCCAGGATAATGTCCACAAATTGTGGCATGAGAGGTTCAGATTAGACATTAGGAAGAAATTTCCCCACACTGGAAGAGGTTACTGAGAAGCTGTAGATTAAGTAGATTTAGACCAGTATCTGAGGGAGAGTCAAAGATGTGGAATTGCTGCACATTGGCACCAGTGGTGCTCAGGTAACATTTCTGGGACTCTGAAAACTACCCTAGACTGTCTATACTTCAAACATAGGCAGAAAGTTGATCTTCATGGCTATGAAATGGCCAGAAACAACACAAATACTACTTCTCCTATGTATTCAGAAAGGAATGGGATTTATTTTGGTTTTAATGAAATTTGCTAGCAAAAATCCTTGTTGTGCATTGTCTGTCCCCAACAAGACAATCTTGCTGCTCCTGATTATAGCTGCAGCTTAATCACTCTCTATGAGTTTTGTACTGGAGCAAGCCATGTGGTATAATCATGTTTTCAAACATAAACTGCAAGTTAGCTTTGTTTTTGCCAATAATCTTCAGCAACACTTGATGGATCATCTGCCTGTTCCACTGGGTTCTTTCTTCAGGTTTTCCCTGATCCTTCCCATCCAGGCTCTCACTGGATCTGTGAGTGAAGGGGAGCAGTGGTGCTGCTGTGAGTTCCTGCTCTGAGCAGGAGGGACATGTGTACAGGTTGGGGCAGTTCCTTAGGGGTTTGACACCTGTAGAATTCCCAACGTGTGTGATTCTTTGCTAGATGCCATGAGATATGTCCCTGGAAAAATTACTGATTACTTATTTCCTGATAAGTTGTCACCTCTAAGCTTCCAGGTCTTGAGTTCAGACTCCAAAACTTTTGTTCCAAGACACTGCACCAGTGTCTTCCCTCAGGGAGAGCAGCTGTTTTTTTCCCCATGTGAATAGGGCTTGACAGCCCTCAAGAACAGTCCTGCTGCACTGCACAGAGTGAGCTGGATGGCAAAGCCTGGGCCCCTGGGAATTGTTGGGATGCACCCTTAGCCCAGCAGCATTGTCCTAGCTCTGGTAACATCTCCCTGTGACAGGGATCCCATCCCCAGACATTCCCTCTGGCTCTTCAGTGTAGTGTCAGCACACTGGTCCATCTTCTCTACTTCTGCCCCTCACTCCAAATGTTTAATTCTTCCTCTCCTGGTGAACCACTTCAGCTGAACATACAGAGGCTGGAGATTCCTTCTCTCTGATTTTCACCTATAACTGGCTGTGCACTATTTATAGCATCAGCTGAAGTCCATTTTTTCTGTCCTTTTATACTCATGACTTAAGCAGAGTTTAAATGCATGTCTGCCTGAGAGGTGTGGGAGGCTTTAGAGAGATGAAAATAACAGGAAGGCAGCTGCTGCTTGTTGGCTCCCTTGGTGCAGCTCAGCACTCCCTTGTCTGTTGGAGGACAGATCGACTCGCATTAATCAAAATACAGTTAATATTAAAAAAGGCAGAGAAACTCTTGTGCTTGGGTGCTAAATTTCCATTCATTCTGCAGTTTGGCTTCCTCCACAGGCTCATCAGAAAACAAAAAGCCCCATTGTGCTGGTGATTGCTGGGATTCTTCTTAGAGGAGCAGAAGAGGGAGAATGCAATAAAATTTAGGCTCTATAATCTGGAGGTGCAGAGAGAGGAGTCTCAATTGTTGCAGTGCCTTTTATTGCCAAAGCCACTTTCAAAGTCTCTGTAAAAACCTGCCTTGCCAAGTGGAAGCTGGAGAGGTAGCACTGGGGGTGCTGAGACGTCCATCCCCACACCTTCTCTGCAGAGGCCAAAGAAACAGTTCAGGCGTGGGACTGGATTTTGGGCTTGTGGAGCAGACTTGGGCAGCCCTGGAGGCCCTGCAGGCTGAGTGCCACAGTGCACTCATTGCCCTGAAGCACAGTAAAATGTTATGCCCTGCTGAGAGGACACTGGTTGTCCCTTGGAAAACCTCAGCCAGTTTCATCAGACAGTTTGTGTACACCTACTAAATCCATAAACACTTTGGGTGGGTGTTTTCATCCTTGGTTATTTGTAAAAGCCCTCTGCAGTTTGGCTGTAAATAGCAATTACTTTTAGTTCCTGATGAGAAATGTACATGGTACAAAGTCCTATGGGAAATGCACTTCCTGCCAAGCCCAGATGGAGGCTTGGGAAGGGAGCTGCAGCCCCCTACATGTTACACAGGGTCTAAATGAAGCTCTGAGGGAACACAAAGGATTTGTGCCAGGTGGGATGGACCTCTCAGGTGAAGGTGTCAGGCAGGCATTTGGTGTGGTGCTGGGGAATGCAGCCTCTCCCTGGCTCTGCACTGCTGACCCCTCCATCCATCATCACTCCCCAGCAGTCTGATTGGAATGGGAGGTTGGCTTGGTCACTGGAGGCAGCCTTCCACCCTGGATCATCTTGATGGTTGTGTTTGCCCTGGGGAGGAGTGGCCAAAGCCTGGGGGATGCTCTGCTCTTGTAGGCTTGTCCCTGCACCTCAAGCATGGATGTGTTGGGTTGATGTGGCCAGAAATGTGTATTCTATCACCATCTGTTGAAGCTGGGTGGGGCAATGATTCCTTATCTCCATGGCACACATTATCTGCTAATGGGCCATCTTTAAAACCAGGTGGGGCAGTCATCTTTATCTTTTCCACAACCCATCCTCCCTCCAGGAAGATACCATCTGCTGCTGGGCCATTCAGTCTCATTGTATGACTGATAAAATTATATCATCCCATTGGGAAATGCTCCAGCCAGGGGGAGAAGCCAAGCCTTTCCTACCTAGATAAAAACTGAGATTTTGAAGAGCAAGTTGTCTGTCTTTCCACTGGATTCCAGAGGAAAACCGAACCTTTCCACATCATCCCTGGACCTTCAGAGGAAAACTGCACCCTTCTACAGGAGCACTGCTTCAGCTGAACCACATCTGCCACTGCAGGAGGATGTAGCCACCATTTAATGGGACTGCTACCAACACCCTGACTGACAGGGTGTCAGGTTGTATTCTGATTCTGTCAGGGTTGGGATTGTTCTTTGTAATACTGTATTTCTATTTTAATTTTCCTAGTACAAAACTGTTATTCCTAATTTCTCTATATTTGCCTGAGAGTCCCTTAATTTCAAAATTATAATAATAATTTGGAGAAGCGTGTTTACATTCTCCATTTCAAAGAGAAGCTTCTGCCTTTATTGGCAGATACCTGTGCTTCAAACTAGGACAGTGCAGTACAACCTCACGATGCTCAGCCATGCAGAATTATCAGCTGGGATCAAGGTAGAGTGGAGAGGTAAGCCAGGCTGTGCCTGAGGAGACATTCTGTGAGGCCACCCAGGGCTGGTGCTCTTGTGTCCCTGCATCAGGGCTGGGGTGTGCCCTGGGTGCCATTTTACTCCAGACACTCGTGGGTGAGATCACGGAGCTGATGGTCCCTGCTCCTCCTCCATCCCTACACACACTCTTGATTTGCTGTATCTATACTGCTGCCAGGCCTTTTATTAACACTAGGTAAGAGGGGGACATTTGACTAAATGGTCTTGTTTTGCATAGCACAGAAATATTGATGAGGAAGTGGCTTATCAACACATAATAAAAGCACTGATGATTTCTGCCTCCTCACTGACCTGGCGTGGTAAAACTGATTTCTCTATGTATCGTGCAACCTTAGATACAACAGCAGGTAATAAATTGGTAGAAAACTATGGCTGTATTCAGAGCTTGATCCTAAAAACATTTTTGCTGCATGGATTAGTTGGAAATTGCACTGCAAAGAACTTTCTGAAGACATGTCCTTAATTTTCTCTGTTGCTTTAGTCATTGCTGGTAAGTGCCCTGCTTAATGACGAGTGCTTCATATTCTCACAAGGATTTCATCCTTTCCTCTCCTTCCATGAGGAACTGCCACCTTCTGTGAATGTCTCAATATGCCTTAAAGGAAGATATGCTGTGTGGTATTTTTGCAAGGTTTTAGCCAGGTTCTCTTAGGCCAGAGTGGGATTTCATCCATCTATCCCAAAACAGGCAACTGCCACCCTTGTGCAGATGCCTAAAAACTATCCATTGTCAGTGGAGAGCTCCAGATGCAGATGTACCTGGGGAAGTCACCTGTGGGGTGTCTGCTGCAATGGATGATTTTCCCATATTTAACTGGGACCTGCTTGGTGTGGGGATTGATTTTACCACATCCTTTAATGGCAGTTCAGTCTAGCTTGTGATCAGAGCTGAAGCTGGGGCCATGTGGTGACATTTGAAAAGGCTACAGTGAAAACTCTTTAAATGGTACTGGGTCACTGAGAAAGGACAGAGTTGGTGTCAGTGCAGATGCAGCACTTTAAGGAGCTCAGGTGTTTCTATATGGGCTTCTGCCCTCTTTTTTTCCCCCTTTTACAAATGGCATTTGAGCCCACTTATGTGGAGACAGCTGGGAAAACACAATTGAAGGAGAGCTATAAAGATGTCTTTCCCAGAGCCCTGTTGTAGGAAGACACCTGTTCAGGACAGAAGTTCAGAGAAACTAATTTAGCTGAAGAGGCTCACCTAGGTGGGCGTGAAGGCAGGCAAATGCCCACTGGGCTGAAGACTTGTCTTTAAGGGAGTTCTGTTGCATAGGGCTGTGGTTCATGGACCATATTAATCTGCTCTGAAGATAATAGGGTGTTTCCATCTTGTTCTTATGCATTTCATAGATTTTTTTTTTTTTTTTTTTTTTTGGTGATGGTGTAGATTTGGAAGCTGTTGTGTGTCATGTCCCCCATATACCCCCTGCCCTCTGCAAAAAACAGAGATGATACTATTTTTCATTGAGTAACAACTTTTTTTTTCTTCCTACAGGATTTGAGATAGTTGTTTATTTCTGCTATTTCTGAACTCTCTCTGGCTAGTTTTTTTTAATGCATCATTTGTTATGGTTGTATACAAAAATCATTGAGAATTGACTGCCTCATGCTCCTGTTTTTTATTCATGTCACTAATAATGGCACGGGTTCTGATCACAGTGGCTCAGCATTTAGAGTCAGCCATGTCAGATAGTGTGCATGTTTTCTTCCTTTAAAAAATATACTTTTCTTTGTCTAAATTAATTGGATCAAATGAAAAAATTTTATCTTACAACCATTAGTGCCTCTGCCTTCCTCTCATTAGAGTCAGTAAACACTTCCCTCTGATTCCTGGAGCCTTTGCATTAGTCCACTGTAGAGAATAGGGCTTCTTGAAACAAAAGGTGTTTTTCCATTCTCATAACTTAGAGTCACAAACTTTTTGGATTTGATAATCTGTTGTTTTGAAGCCAGTTCCAAGAAGAGCAGTTCCCAGATTGACACGGTTGGGTTGGGTTTGGTTTTATTTCATGATGATGAATTTATTAAGGCAAGGTTTGTTTTCACTCTGGAGTATGGTCACACTCCCTGCTTGAAGCCTGCCAGGATCAGCACTGATCCTTGTGGAAGTGACCTAACTGCACAGACAGCCCATAGACCAGGTTAGAGGAAAAGAGGCTTCAGGAATAAAGATGAGTCAGAGAAGGATATATTCATCATCTGGCTGGGGTCACCAACTGCCTTGGCTCACAGTCTATGAAAGGGTGATTTGCACCAGCTGTTAACCATGGTGAAACAAAGCCCTTCTCTTTGCCTTGTTCCCCAGATCTTTGTGCCTTCATCTGACCTAGGTTATTCACAAAATGACATGAGTCTGAGATCCATTATGCTCAAGGATCTGTCATGTTCTGGCTTGATAAAGAGGCATGATTAATTCAGAAGGTGAAAGGATGTTCCCCAGCAGTGTGTGTCTCAAAGACCAGAAACGTGGGACAAATGATGGCAGAGTGGGGCAGAAATCTGCTGAGATGCTCTGCCAGGGCTGTAGGCCAGAGCAGCTCCTTTGGTAGCTCTAAGCCACAGCCAGGCTTGGCTCACACAGGACCAGAGGGACTGGTCCAGTTCCCTCTCCACTGCCCTTGGCCACCCCTTGGCTTGGCAGGCACACACAAACACCGAGCTGGCATGAAATGACAGAGGGTTGACACTGCTCACCAGCCTGGGACAGCGTGTTAACAAACCCAGGCACGTCAAAGGAAGGGCTCAACATATTCCTGGGGAGCACTGAAATTTAAGCAATTGCTTTTAGGTAGTTCTTTTCAGAGCTCCCAGATGGGAAGACCACCTGCCTTCCCTGGGCCATTGTGATAAGATGGCAAACTATCTTGGAGCGCCTCCCGCCGCGGGTGGCTGCTCAGCTGGGTCCTCCACAAGGCTTTTGATGTGTTGGGGAATCAAAGGGAGAGACACAAAGAATAGGCAGAAGTCATACATATGAATGTGCACATACATAGACAGTAACCTTTCCTCCTCTGATTACCCTGGCAATAAATGCTTGTGACATCAATACTTTATGATTACGAACCTGCGCTGTTACCAAGTGCTGCTTTGGAATTGCAGGTGGGGGGAGAGGAATTAATCACCTTAGTGTGAGATAGCTCAAGTGACAGCTCAACTTCTATAAAGTTACAGAAGTTGGAGTGAACAAACACCATACGGATAAGCCATTAGTTCTGCAGGAAGTTTTATGTAATACATGAATTTTTTTATGTGGCTGTTTTTGGCTGGATGTTTTGCTTCCTGAAAAATAGCACCACAAAGCACTTTTGTATGTGTAGGTGTTCGTGTGTATGCATACATGTGTGCACTCATTTGTATGCCATATACATGTTTCATGTGCGTATATAAATATATATAAAATATGCACCATTATATGCACATGTACAGAATGCAGAAGTGCTAGGTTGAAGTGCTAGGGTGGTTTAACACTCACAGTTATTTTTAGTTGAGTAAATAAGAACAGGAAACATTTCTAGCGTCTGAGTTCTTGCCAGCTGTTAAGATCTAGCCAAGAGCGAGAGGTGTGTGTAAATTTTGAAAATAGATTAATTAACGTCATATTTTTTACTCCAGAATTATGACTGATTTGGTTATTTTAGCCACTCTTCTACATTTTATGCCTTACAGTAAGATTTGTCTTCCAAAGCCTGGTGTGTTTTCTGCAGGTCTTTTGGTGGTGTTGAAGATGCAGTTCAGTGGACACAGGTGCAGATGGGGCCACAGGGACCCACAGAGGGATAGAGACATCACTGTCGAAAAGAAGGGCTCTTTTAGGATAGACATGCTTGCTCTCTAGCACTTAATGCCAGGAGGTGAGGAGATAATTACCAGGAAAGAAACATGGGTTTAAGGCCAGGAATAAATTTTACCCTGAAAAAAGGGGCAAAGGAGTAGACTAAAGTATTTGTCAGGTATAACACACAACTTTTTTAGGTTATGAAGCCCACTTGGCCATGTGCAACACCTACAAGGGCTTTGCAGTCACTTCCCAAACCACATTCACAGCTAACCAATGCCATATGAATGACAGAGATTTAGCATATCAAAAGGTTAAAAAGCTGAAAGGGAGATGGCTTCATATAGAGAACATGATGGAATCAAATCCCAGAGCCTGGGACTCTTGGGGCTCTCCTAGGAAGAGAAAATATCATCAGCTCCTGAGACCATTTTAGCTTTGACTGGCTGCCCAGATGTATAATCATACAATTATTTGGGTTTAAAAGGACCTTAAAGATCATCTAGTTCCAACCCCTCCATCATGGACAGGAACATCTTCCACTAGACCAGATTGCTCAGGGCCCCATCCAACCTAGCCTTGAACACTTTCAGGGATGGAGCATCCACAACTTCTCTGGGAAAAGTGTACTTTCTTTGCCAAAGAAGGTGTTGTCTTTTAAAACAGTGTGGTATATCATTTCTCTGAAGCTGGAGAATCTCTGCAAGGGAAGATCTTATGTTTTAAAATAGGGCATTTCATCAGTTTGAAAAGAATCAAAACTGAATATCAGATGGCCATTACAAAATCTCCTAAAAAGTCCACAGAAGGGCAGAGTGACTGAAGGCTCTCTCAAGCATGAGACATCCCTGGCCTTCGTTCCAGCAGATTCCAGGCCAATTATCCTCTGCTATTAGTTTGAACTAGAGGGGCTCTAAAAATCTTCCCCTGTATCAGCTGCTGGGAGAGCACAAGGTCCTTCCCTCACAGCCATGGCTCTGCTTGTACAGGCTCCTCAGTTTGGGCAGTGGTCTCTAACGCTGGTCCCAGTCCCACATGTGGTCAGCAGAGAAGTCCCTGAGCTGTGGCTCAGGCAGGCAGGACCTGCCAGTGGTGCCATCACAGGCAGCAGCCACAGAGCACTGAGGAGGGGTTCACTACAGAACCAGGATTACCCAAATTACCTTCCCACCGAGGGGAAAAGAGGCCCTCTGGCACTTGGGCTGTCTGCCAAACAGTGCAACACTCCATCTAGGGAAGCTGAGAGTCCAGCCAAAGGATTTGGAGGAGTGGGGAGCCTTGGGATCGTTGTTAGATATTGCACAACTACATTTCAATGAAACATCGTCATCATCTGCCCTAAGGAAGCAATTGGGAGGGTCACTGAGTTGCATTTACTAAAAAACCCTGACCTTAAGAAACACTCATTAATAACATGAATGTGATCTATTCCAATATTTAAATAAAGCAGTTAACAGAATAGTTATAATGTGCTGTAAAGAAGCAGATACAGAGAAAGATTTGGAGCAGCAAAGACACAAGACACATCGTATTGTGCAGTATTACATTTAAATTATCTCAACCCTGGGAGAGAAAAGAGAGTGAGAACTCAAAGCAATAGCAATAAAATATTAAAGCTTTGAGAGACAATGTTGTAGGCAGTAGTCATTGCTATCAAAAGATAGACAGTGAGCTCTGGGAAAAAAAAAAAATCCGTTTGGCTGTGGTGAAATGCCCGGTAATTGTCTGTCAGTTTTAGCTGAGGAAATTAGCAAATGACTCACGGGCTGCAAGCGGTGGGGAGCAGGGGGAGCCTCATCCATCATCTCCAGAGCAGCCTTCACTTTCATACACTCTCTGCTGCTTTTTAGCTGAAGGACCATGTGAAGTGAAATGCAAAAGGTCATAAATAAAATGTTCCAGGAAGGTAGATGTTTAACCCAAGCAGTTGCAGCCAAGTGTGATGCTGATGGTTTGAGGAATTTTTGTTATGGCTGATGTTCAGAAAGGATTTCCTGAAAGCCTGGTCCCTGCCACAGGGTAGAGAGGTTTGTCAGGGTGGGAGTTGCAGCCAGCCAAGCAGAAGGAGCCAGTGCAGACAAGCATCAAACAGGACTCAGTCCAGGGAGCTTGGGGGATTGTCTCTGCTTCCAGAGCAATGAGAATTAGGTACATAATTAATGGAGATGGCACTATAATCTCAGCTGGGGATTTTCTTGCATTTTAGGTGAAAAACTAAGCCCTCAGCAGCCAAATGCTTTTTCCTAAGAAATGTGTGGCAGGGTGGGGTGTGTCAGCTGGATTTTGGAAGAGAAGTGGCCCATTGCTTTTGTTAAGATGCAAACCTCCACTCTTACCCAGGCTAGGATGGGGAATATCCTGGACTGGAGGAGGGCAGGGAGGGATGAATAATACCCCAAATGAAAGAATTTTGTTAGCTAGAAGGAGTGGAAAAAATGTTAGTTAGTACTAGACTATATAAGACTATAAGCCTGATTCTCCCTTTATAAAACCAGTGCTGTTCTGTTGCAGCTCCATTGACAAAACAGAGTGTAGGTGGACTGGTGAATCAAACCTTGTGTTTATTTGTAAAAACAAACAAACAAACAAAAAGATAAAATATTTTCCCTGGCAAAGTAACTAAATACAGAGTCAATCTCTGAAAATGTGGCCATCTCTGTTTATAGGAAGCATAGCAGCTAGATGAAGCAAGGGCCCTTTTTAACCCTCACACCCTGCAAATGCAGAACAGAAACAGTAAAAATAACCCTTATTCACTTTCTCATAAAATAACAAATTGGTATGAATTTAATGGCATTATTTGCTCCCAAAGAGTTTTCCAAGTAGCAGGCAGTCAGGTAAACATAGTCTCAGACAACATGCCATCAACTCCTATATTGAATGGTATAGTAGTTTAGTAATGTTGAAAACTGCAGTTGAAAAGAACAGTTTTTAAACTGAATCTCCTCAAGAAAAACAGCCCAAAATATGCTTCAAATTATCACCTTTTCTTACAAACTAGCAGCAATTATTCTGTTTCACACCAAGGCTGGTACACCTGTAGAGGGGATAAAAAAGCCTCACCAAACCTCAGTCAAAAATGTGCCAGAGACAACTCCTTTGATAGCAGGCTGTTTTGCTTTTTTTTTTTTTTTTTTTTTTTTTTTTTTTTTTGCTACAGAGGATGTAAATGCTATGTTGTCTTCTGAAGTGACTGGTAAATTAAGAGGAAAATGTCTGGATGCCTGTGCATCAGCTTTCCAAATAACCTACACCCATCTTTTCTATATTTTGTCTTGTGTTTCTTATTTGTGCTCTTAAACTACAGTCAGACCTCTCAGTAAGAAGTCTTTTCACAGAAAACAGTTTTTTCAGTAGATCACACTAAAGTCCCTCAAATCAGAGGTAAAGATGAAAGCAAATTAGTATGAGAGCTAACAGTAGAAGCTCAAATGGTCCATGAATCCTATCGATCCAGAATATCTATACTGTGCTTCCTCTGCCCAGAGTACAATCCACAGTTATTTCACAAAACCTCATTGATTTTCCTCTGTTCTCAGCACTCTTCAAAGCCAGGGAAGAGAGCCAAGCACAGAGTGGATGGTAGGAGGCCAGGGTCAGCTTGCTGCAGAGGGAGTTGCTGAGAGGGCATTACATTCTGCCACCCTAAAGATTCCTCCCTTGCTGGAAGAAGGAGACTTTCAGACAGGCAGTGTTTAATCCCCAGGTGAGAAGCTTGGGATCCATTTGACATGGAGAACAGTAGGAGGTCAGTTCATGGTGCAAGGCTGGTTTAAATCAGACCTGGGAGGAGCAGGTGAGGCCAGCTCACCACCCTTGCTGGGCTGGGCTCCCCCGTCTTCTGGGGCAAGCACTGCTGGGCCAGCTGCTGTCTCCTCTCAGATACGGTTGTGGTGGCTGAATCAGGTAAAAAACAGGACAAACAGTAAGTGGCAGCAAGATATGGGAGCAGTCAGTCATGCCAGTGTGGACAGCACTCAGCAGCATTCAGAGATCTCTTGTGTCCTGTATCCAACCAGTGCCACATCACTGAATTGTAGAATCATTTAATTTGGAGAAGAACTCTAAGGTCATCAAGTCCAGCCACTAACCCAGCACTGCCAAGTCCGCCACTAAACTCTGTCCCTAAGCACCACATCCACAGGTTTGTTAAACAGTTTCAGAGTGGGTGGCTCAGCATGGGCATGACCTCCCTTCCCTGTACCCCAGGGTTGCATCATTCCCTTCCAGCCCACTGATTTGCCATAGCTCTCAGGGCTGTCCTTCCCTCTGGCCACCTGCCATAACCCCACATCATGCCCCTTGCAGTGGTTCCTCCAATGTTGCTCAGAGATGAACAACGGAGGGGCAAAGCCTACATGGAACAAGCGTAGGTCAGAAAGGTGAGGCATGGTAGAAGGTGGGAGTACAGCTCTCTTCAGGGAGTCTGGAAACACCTTTGGTGGACACAATGCAGCCAGCCTGATTTAAGCAGCACCTTTTCCAAGCTCAGGCTGGCTCTTAGATAGCTGCAAGCCTCAGACAACACTTCCTTGGAGCTACCAACACCTCACTGCACCAGGCCACAGCACATATGGATGTGTCCAGTGGGTTGTACTCTCTGGGGATGGACATTGGTCATTTCTTGCAATGGTCATTTCTTGCAAGGTGGTCACCTGGTGATTTTTCAGAGCCAGAACATTGATGTTATTTGGTTATAAATGTTATAAATGGAAGCAGAGCACTGCCAGCTAGAAGGAGGTACTTGGAAATTACTGTAAACACAAAGTGATGAACAAGTATGAGAAATGCTCAGAAGACTCTGGGAGGAGTAAGAAATTCACACCTGACCCCGTGGTGGGGGTGAATGAGTAATTCCAGAACAGTGGGGCATGAGTCAGATGGCAGGAGATATCCTGGGCTCTTTCTTTCCAGGCTCTTCTGACTCAGGATCAGCCTGCTGCTGCCTGGGACCATCCTCTAAAGGCATTGCCTTTGGGCATCACTCTTCTCTCAGTAAAACAAGTCACAGTATTTCTCTAACACTGCCAGAAATTCAAAGCAGGTACTGTAAGTCAACAAAATGCTAATTCCCCAAAGGTTAATTAAACTGAGCGGGACTTGTAGATGAAATGCAGCAGCTGACTGCTGCAATTAACTCTGGCATCATGGTTAGCATTAGGTGGCATTCCAGTGAAGGGGAGCTTCTCAGATGAGTTATTTTGGCACTTACTCCCTTGAGGCGGGGGGGCTCCTGTATATTTCAGTCATTTTGTTCTTGCCTGCCTTCAGGAGATGGAAATTAGTGGCACCCAATTCAGTCAACTGAGGAAAGTAAATGTGTTGCTTCTTTTTAACCTCTCAGAACAGGCACTCAGAAACACTGAGTTAGAAGTTATAAGAGAAGACTGTTTTGTGGGCTTGGGGGGGCTGAGGAAAAAAGAGGGCTTTGCACACAGCAACAGGGAACATAGAGGAGGCTGGGGGTTTTACCTTTGTGATACTGAGGTTTGGTTCCAACACTGGCATCCCATGTTGTCTTCCACAGCAGAGCTGGGGGATGTCACCCCCTGAGCTTTGAGCTGCTTTCTGTGGGTTGTTGAGACCAAATAAATAGCTATTGTCCCCAGGAGGTACCTGCCACATAATGACATAAAAAAAAAATCTTCCATTTACTGCTTTTGTAATCAAATTTGAAATATAGAAGTAAAATCTTTTATAGAAATACATGGAACAATTACATAACAGCTGGATGCAATTACTACATTGGATGATGATTACATTGGATGATGTGACATTTCAAAACAAAGATGTAATATAATTCTACAGGTGTAACAGGGGAAGGAAGGATTTTTTTTTTTTCTCTTAAAATACAAAATTTAAACTCATGACTTCAAAACACATTCCTCCTATTTTTTTCTTTTTCTTTTTTTTTTTTTTTTTTTTTTGTGAGTGTGTGTGTAGGATTTCCTTTTAAAATACAGGTTGGTCTTTCAATTCAGGTCGCACCAGTTTTTGGCTGGCCATCTGGAGATAAAGGGATTTTTAAAAACACCAACAAAATGAATAAGTAATTTCATAAGCAAAAGTATGCAGCCTATGAGCTGCATTGAGACCTTGTGCTTTGAGGTAAAGACCTCTTTTCTCCAGTATGAGCAGAGAGGCAGCAAGGAATATCCAGGGGCAAAAGTTTTCCCTTCCTATTTCATCACCAAACAAGCTCTTTTTATAGTCTGGATGTTTTCTTCTTCATCAGGGCTTGTCCCCTTGAAAAAGATTTCTCCATGATTCCAATGTATGTTTTTGTGCTCTCTTTCTGGCCTTCATTCCCTTCCTTCCCTGGTGTGTAGTCAGACTATCCTGAGGTGGTCTTACCATGAGGAAAAGGGATGATTAGCAGGGAGAAAGGGAGATGCCTGGCTGGAGGAATGAGAATGAAGTCTTCATAACCACAAAATACAATAACACTACTCTGATTCCTCTGACTTTTAACTGGACAAAGTTTCCCTGCCTTTCACAGCCCATGAAAAGCACCACAAGCTCTGAAGTTCTCAACTTTGATGCTTTTTATGTAACTTCTGTGCTATGGTAGCCACAGGCAGCTATCATTGAGGTGATTAAATGGTAACAGTGAGCAGTCTGCATCAATGTCTGATTCCCACAAATGTCATTACAATGTTCAAGACCTCACCCCTGCACCAGGCCTGCCATGTGGAGACAGGGCAGACTTCTCCAGGAACCTGTGCACCTCTTTCCTTGGATCTTAAAAAGACATCATGTCACAGACTCAAAAACCATCACTCCAGCCCCTCCTGCTAATCTTCCTCCTTCAGCACAGCTAGGCAAGGATATAAATAAAGATACAACCTTCATGAAAAGGTGGCCTGAGAAAGCTGGTCGAGGCTGTCCAGCTTGTAAATTAACTCTCTACTCTGGTGAATCCAGCAGCTTGTTTTGCTCAGCCAAAGGCCTGGAAGATCATGAGATCCCAATAAGCAGCCTTCAGTGATTTGTTTTGTGCATTTAATTTGTTCTCTGTATTGTTTGTCCCTTGAATCATATTTTCCTTTGGACAGAACTTGTTCTGAAAAAAATCTAGAGTTACTCATATTTACTGAGGGGAAGCAGGAAAAGGGCAGATCTAGAATGTCAAAGAGATGTCATCAAACTTATTCTATGTATTTTCCCTAGAAAAAGGTGTTCCTGAAAAGAGGCATTCCTGAATGACCTCCCAAAGACCCCTAGATTTCCATTTCAGCCAATTTACATCCACATGTTTTCCTATGGATGTGGTCGGGTGTCTTTATTAGCCAAATGTATTCAGCTCCTGATTGTGAAAGCTTAGTGAGTTAATAAATAATGTACTCTTTATTTTTAGATCTATCTATTAACACTCTACATAGCTCAAATGGCATATGGATGCCCAAGAGTACAAAACATTCATAAGCCTTATTCCTCTGCTTTTTGATAATCCCATTTCCTCCTGCTGAGAACATTTTCATCCTTGTGATTGCTTTTATGTGGCCCCATTCTGTTGCACAAAAGCAGATACCACAAACAATATTTGAGGAGGCTGAAGGACCAGTGATGTGAAAATTGCTTCAGTGTTAATTCTGTTTTCTAAATAAAGGCACATTTTTTTTTCCTGGACACAAGGACAAGACAGCAGAAGGTGATGATGCTTTTATTCTTCTGCAACAGCTTCCTCAGTACATACCTGGAACTGCTGTGAGGGGACAGATTTTTATATCATGAAGCTTCATGTATAGGCATTTTACCTATAGGCCATTTCACCTTTCTTGATGGTGAGGAAAGAAATGATGAGTGTTTACATATATAGGGATATGAAGAGAGAGAAAGAAAGAGAGCCATGCATATGTGCACTGCAAAATGAGGTCTTTTTAAAAAGCACATGGCTTTAGTGCACATGAATATATATCTCCTGTCTTTTCAGTAGAAAGGCTTGTTTTGAGCAGGAGGCATGATGTTTATTATCATCCTTCTGTCATGTGCTAATCCTAATCATATCCCCAGGTGATCTTTCTCAGGTTGTTCTTACAGTCAAGTGGCACTGGCTTGCTGCTGCTGTATTTCAGTGTATAGCTGTCATTCATTATAATATTTATTTATTTATTCATTTGATACGGGACCTGTTAACATGGAAACTCTCTGTTTGTGTCCACTTGCTAAATATCTCTACTGACACCAAGTTTCCCATGCCAGGATGCAAGATGCATTTTGATAATGCCTCCTTTGCGTGCCATGGTCCTGATGGATGGAACAGTCTCTGCATTTTGATGTGGGCATGAAATAAATCTGCCTGGGGGAAAAGGAAACACAAATGAGAGCTCATAATGTAACACCATGGCCAAAATTCTAACACTATTTCCCAGTATGTGTGGAGATAAATTACATCTCCACAGATAAATTACACGGTAATTACAGGTAAAATCAAAGGGTTGTGTAGTCACTTCCATAGACTTTTAGCAACAATTTTTGAAACTTGAACAACATTTTAAAGGAAACTGTAACAATGATTTACAAAACTCTAACAGTGTTTAGCCATGTTCCTTTAAGAGTCTCTGCAAGAACCTGTCTTGTCCATAACTCACCCACAGAAGTCTACAGCTTATCAAAATCTGGGAGGGAGGAGTGTGGTGGTCCTTTTAGGTGCCAGGTAAGCATTGCACATAACCCTTTCTTTTAGGTTGCTCTGCCTGCCCTTGCCTCCTAGTTTTCTCTCTTCTTTGCTCAAGTTGTGCCTTGGAGGTACCACAGTCCTTCAGGAGCAAGAGTGCCATGGATACAAGGTCCCACCACCCCCACGCAAGGTCATCATGGAGCTTGGAATTCAGACACACAGACTGAAACTCTTGAGTTGGGTAGTATAAAGTCCTGTTAGGACAGGGAAGAATTCTTGTGGGACTCAAAAATGGGGAAGTCTCCTGGCTCCATGAAGAAGTATTCACAGTATGGTGAATCCCATGGGATAAAATCTAGGCAAGTTAAATCTCAGAGGTTTCTCCTTTGAGTCATAATGTTCCGGAAAATGTTGGTTTAAGATGAAGATAGCACTTTGAGTTCATGAGATGAGAGAAAATAGTCCCTGGGTCTTGAGGAAGGGGGTGAGAGGAAAAGGGAATCATACTGAAAAAGTTGCTGCATGATATCTAAATGAATATGTCTTTGACCACTGCATCCTGATTTCCTGTGGCATATAACTGCTTTCCTATAACTTTCTTGTAACTTTCTTCTCTGGAGAGTCTCTAAGGTTTAAAATAGTGACAGTAGGCTTGGACCTGAAGGAAATTTTGTAGGCAAAGTGGTTGTGTGTTTTTTCCAACTATATTAACTGATTTACTGACAAACTTACTTTACCTATTTTCATTACTATTTTCTGTCTGTTTTCATGCAACTTGTAGAAAGTTAATAATAAACTTTCCAAACAGCTATCAAGTCTGTTGGACACACACACACACACACACACATACACACACACATCATCATCATCAAAAAGTTGTCAAAGGGGGCAGACTGAGCACAATTGTGCAAGACTTAATTTGAAAGCCAAATAAACATCATTTAAATCTAGGACAGAAGCTCTCAGACTTTTCTCACCCAACAGATTTAATATTACAGAAGAAGAGGTGAATCCAGCTGAAACACTCCAAAAATGCTTATATAATCTGCCAGTTCTTAGTGCATGTCATCTTGGCTCCCTCAAGTGGCTGGTCCCTGAGAGTGGACACTCCCCTCCTGTTCACAGCACTGCTGCCTTTGTCACAGCACAGGGGTCTGACGTCTCTGCTTCAGGGACCACGGCATCAGGCCCTGCTGAAGGGGAGCATGTGCTTGTGTGCAGCCATGGGGTGTCAGAAATTGGTACTCACCATGGTTTTCTGGTCTAATCATCCAAAAAAAGGCTGAAGGGAGCAGGACAGTTTATATGTCTTTTCTCATCCTTTTTCTTGACATCCTCTAGAGGACTGCCCTGGCATTAGTACTTTTCTCTAAATTCAAAGATGGGTCCTAATGGTTTTGCTGCTGATTGTGGTAAGCCTTCATTAGCTATCCTAGCTGAGGTCTGCTCTAAACAAGGCTGGCTGGGGATGCATGAGACCACATCCTGGCATTAACCTCCTGAAGTTCAGCACAAACAGATGCAAAATCCTCCCCTTGGGACAGTCCTGGGACTGGGGATGACTGTGAGGAGCAGCTCTGTGGTAGAGGGGCAGATGAATGTGAGGCATTGTCAAAAAAACAAACAAACAACAACAACAACAACAACAAAAAAAAAACCAAAAAAAAACCAAATCAACTCAAGGCGCAGGCTGCAGTGAGGCATACTTTGGACAGAGAAAAATTCACCATGAGGGAGGTCAAATGCATGGATTTTACAGTAAGTGTCTGGACAAGGCCCTGAGTGATCATCTCTTTGATTGACTTTGGTTATACCTGCTATGGATTGAAATGGGTCCATGCTTTGCATGATTCCATGCTTTCTGACCTTTGTTATTCTCTAATCCATGAAACATATGCAGGGTCTGAATTTTTCTGTTGTTCACTGCAAGATTGCTTCAAAAGTAACTACACACTTTGGTGCAGATCCTAACACCCAGCTAAGCCAACAGCCAGGCTCAACCCTGTTCTTGACCTCCCTCCCTTCTCTGTCATACTGTCAAGCTTTATCCTGAGCTCTTCAGCCAGGTTTTGACCAAAAGTACACCCAATCTCCAGTGGCTGAGGCCACAGAGCTTTACCTTATAATCTCACCCTAATATTCAACTGCTTTTAGTCCCATGCACTGACCCCTCAGCCCTGCCTCACTGCTCAGGCTGGCTGTGCTGTCCCCACTGCAGGAGAGGCTGCTGGAGCACTGGGCAGCACTGGGTTCCCAGGAGATGCTGCCACAGCATGAACCACTCTGGACAAACAGACAAGTCCTCCATGGGTGTTTGGTCACTTAAGGAGTGAGGACACAAGGTAAATTCACAAGGGCATGAGCCCAGGTTTTTTGCAGGAAATTCCAGTGGAAGAAGCTGAAGGTGAGTCACCTCTGCCTGCTAAGCAGGAAGGCTCTTTGTGTTCCCTGGTACACACACTTCTGGTGAGACAGACCTCTGAATTTATCTCCTTCTGAAAAGAAAACTTTCATATGTCACCTTTAATTTATTAGGTCTTTCCTCAAAGAGAGGCCTCATCCTACAGCCCCTTGTCAGCCACAATTTATCTTCTCTAAGTTTTCCGTGTCCTTACAGGCAGAGGTTTTCTGGATTTCTTCAAGGACATATAAAGATTTCCCATCAATGCAATATGTGTTTCTTAGTGTCATAAAATAGGAATGCAGCTTCATCTGTTCAGTTTGGAGATCAGATGGGTGGTAGCAGGAATGGGCACATAAAGCAAGGAAAAAACTGTAATACAAATGCTGAACCTGAACCTGAACTTAATTTTCCCATTTTATATCATACAATAAGACTTCCTGAGCATTTACTAGATAGCTTTTTAAGCTAAAAAGCCCCTAGCACAGCATATCCCTGCTCATGCAATGTCACAACAAGCTCCAGGATTTTAGCATGTGATTTTACATGTGCACAATTCCCCAAGACCTTTTTAAGAAGTGGCTTCCCACTTCATTTAGAAAACACAGGAGATGCTGCAACAGGTGCTGAACAGACTTGTGAGTTTTCTCTTTTATCCTTTTTGGTTTTGTTTGTTTTTGGTTTTTTTTTTGTTGGAAGAGAATTATGTATAGAGTGAAAATATGTTATGTGCTTCTTTATTCAGCGTGGGAGTTGTCCTGCTTTGGTTCAAATTCTAGTTCAAATCAGCAGTGAAATTTGAAAGCAAATCTTCCTGATCCTCTTCACTTCCTATGTGTTGATTTGCATCATAGCATGATTACAGGGTGCACAAACCAGAATTTTTTAGGTGAAAGTAAACTGGAAGATGTGGGGATGTCCCTAATGAGTTCCAACCTCTACTGATGTGAGCAGACTGGAACTCTTCCAAAGTACAGTAATCTGATGGATGGTGCCAGCTTTGGTCCTTGGTACCAGTTCTATCACTCTGCAGATCTACTCCTATTGCACTGCTTTATGTGTTAATGTAGAAGCTCTCTGCCCACTGAATTTCTCCTTTTGGCTCCTTGTGCACAGCAGAATAGCTGTGACAAGCTGGATAGCACCTTACTCAAATAATAAAGGTATGAAAGGTTTTATACCATCTTCTACTCTCTACTCTTAGGATACATGTGTGTCATGGGTGTGAGTGGGAGCTTCAGACAAAGTTTATTAGAGAAGCCCTGCCACTGAGTTACAAGGTGCAGAAAGGATCTCCCTTGCTTTCTAAACTTCTCATAGAGGAGTCTGGGTGCAGCTGGATCCCAGAAGAATTAAGCATGGCAAATCAGGATATATTAATATTAAGTGAGTTATTTATTGTGACTAATGATTAGACAAAAATATCTTAATCAGAATTATTTACAGCACAGCTAAAACTACTAGTAGTGTATAGCCTAGGATAGGATAGTGCACTATACCAAAGCCATTATATTAAAGCAGGCAAGAAACAATTTTTAAAATAGAGATCAATGTAATGCACCCATACCAATGACCATGGTCTTAATCTCTTTCACCCAGCCTTAAGAGTTACCCTTGGGGGGCATCCCCTACCCAAGGGAGGGAGGAATCTCCACACATTCCAAGGAGGAATATGTTGGAAGAATCATGCCATGTAAGAGTGGACTGGACTTTTATAGTGTAATGTGATTGACTGCTAGTCTCATATCTCTGGTCAGGATGTTGATTTGGGGTTGGTGAGTGAGACAGGTTTCAGCATAATTCAACACCAAAAGCAGCACATGATGCCTCCTTTCAGCCCACCACTGGTAGCTTCCAAAACAGGGCAGTTTTTAGTTGTTTGACCACAATGTAAGGGCAAAGAGTCCTGCTACAATGTGCTGATAGACCAGTAGGATTAGAAATGGAATGAAGTAACTCAGGTCCTGCACTTTTTCAGAAGTTAGGTGATGAGACCTGGATATTTTCAGACATAAATATAGGCTCTTGCACATTTTGAGACCTCTGACATGGTGTTATTTCAATCCATTCAATCCATTAACTGTGGGGAGTTGCAGCATATTTGCTGAGGATTTGCAGTACTGGTGACAAGTGCTGTACTTGTAATGCTCAGCCTTTTGGAATATATAAAGAAATAAAATAATTTCACCCCAAATACCTGGCTTTGGGTTTTGGTCTCTGGCTTTAGACTTCTAAGAGTAAAAACACTGGTCAGCATTCCCCAAGTCTTCCCTTGGTCTCTGCCTGCAATGCATCAAAACAGAATAATGCATATAAAGGCTGGGACTGGGCTCTGCCACTGTAGCAAAGGTGAGGGACATTTTGTTCCCAAGCCTTGGACAAGTCTGCTTGGGACAGTGTGGCCCCACAGTTCCATGCTGCAGCCTGGGCTCAGGTGTGCAGCAGATTTCTGTGTACCTGCAGTGGAGTGTGGTGTCCCCCATCAACCAGAGTGTCCCATGAGCCTGCGAGTCCTGCAGGGAATTTTCTCCAGGCTTTGCTGTTGCAGAGGCTAACCAGCCACCTGCCCAATCCACTCCACCATTGCTAATTAATCAGTTAAAAAACACTTCTCTGCTCTCTAAGGGGTGTTCAAATTTCTGTGGACACACCCTACTGACTCCATGGAAAGACCAAAGACAGAGTCTAGTGTTGATGTGCCTGGGAAGGGTTTAACATCTTTCTTGAGCAGTCAGGGGATCATCATGGATATCCTCTGACAACACTTGCCCAGCCAAAAGGCAGCCCATAAGAGCCTCAGCATGTAGTTCTGAGCACTGTCATGCAGGAAAACAGATAAAGTCAGATTACATGTAAAAAGCAGCTCAGTATTACTCTTGTGTTTGTCATGAGATTAAATTCCTGCCATTTCTCACCCCATTTGCATCTTTGTGGTAAGAACAAAGCAAAGATCAGCCCCCACTCTCCCCAGTAAGTCTTGCAGGGTTTTGTGTGGGAATAGGTGAGTGTGTATATCTTTGCTTTGTTTGAAATGCCATCTCAGTTATTTATTTCCAAATGTCTTCTTTTTTATTACATGCTCCCTATTCCAACATGAAAAGAACTAATTTACCTCTTCAGCTCATCCCCTATTCCTATCACTGTGGTGAAAGGACAACTGGTTGTTCAATCATTTTGCTAATGCCACCAGGCAGACCATGCTCTCCTCTCTTTTGGTGGGTCAAAAGGAATTTATTATTTTCAAAAGTGGTCAACACATGGGCTACCAGAAGGTCACTACAGACATTATTCCAATGCATAAAAACATGAATGCTAGAGATCCCATCAAGCCCACACACACCTACTGCAGCAGTAGTTTTTGACAGTGAACAGAACACAAACCAAGCAAGACCACAGGAGAGATAAATGCCTCCATTTTTGACCTCCTGAAAATGCAGTTGTGGCTAATTCCTGAAGCCATTTAACTGCCTTAGACCTGAGTGTGCTCCTCAACACACATCTGTGACATCTGGAACAGTTGCTGACATCAGGAAAAAGACAGAGAGCAACAAACATGCAAAGGTTCACCCAGGATCCCAGGGGAGAGAAAGGCTGGCAGCAGTGGAGCCAGTGATGAGGTGGGGGAGAGGCAAGATCTGTTTTGGGGGTAAGAGTACAAACCCTCCAGTGCACATCTTGGGTGGCAGCAAGGGGTGCATGGCTTTGCTGGGGGTGCCTGTGTTGTATAAAACACTGATGGTGGGATATTGGATATGAGAGGAGAGAACTGGTCACCATGATGAACTAAGAGGGAAAATCAAGGAGAAAAAAAAAAAAAAGAAAAAAAACCTACTAAAGCAGCCCAATTAAAGTGGAAAGCCACTGCCACTACAGTCACATGGTACAGTTGTGTGAAGTCCTGTGAGAATCAGAGTGCCCTGAGGGCTGGGGAATTATCCAGTATCCCCTGTGAGACAGACACAGGTGGAGTTCAGCTCCTCACTGGATGGCAGATAGTTTTGGGCTTTTTCCCCTCCATGCAGGTGGTTCCCCCTTGTCCCCATCCTCAAGACTGAAAGACAGGGACTGGGGAAAGAAGTTAAAATTGCAACCAGTGCTCCTGAGAGCAGGGCTGGAGAGAAGATGCCCCAGGGCCAGTCAATAACAAAAAATTACTGAGAAATATCCAGAGGCTCTATAAAAACCTCTTGGAAGCTGAGTCAGTCTGAATTACAAATCCTTGCTCCCCATTATAAACAAGAACATCAATATTTCTGCTGCAAATGCAAATTCATGAATCCAAAGCAGAAGGAAAACAGATCTTTGCAATGTGTCAAAGCACATTTTTCTTACATCATAAGTGCATTTCTTTCTTCACTGGAGTGTTAGATGGAAGCAGAGCCTGGCCTAGGCCTGGCACATGTAAGAGCCAAGTCTCATTAAAATACACACTGGGTACAATTAAACAATATTGATGTTAATGAATATGTATGTGGTACCTGGGATTTTAGACAGACTCTCTCCATCTGAGGAGCTTGTCCTAAATTCACTGTGCACATACCTGGAGTGGTTGTGGCAGCCTGGGAGAAAGGCACGTTGGCTTCCTGCAAAACAGCCATGGGACTCATGCCTTACATGCTTAAACATGAGGGCAGTGGGATCACAAATACCCTGCTACAACCATTACCAACCCTCACTAAAAGCTGAACTGCGAAAATGGAACAGGTTAGTGCAACAGCATGAGCACAGAGATGTTAGCATCGAGGAATGAAGAAGGAGGAGAAAATGCCCTTCATCAAAAGGCTGATAAGCATATTTTTAGGAAAAGCAGATCAAGGCTGAGATGCACATAAAAGTTACATAAATGCAGAACTAGACAAGCTTCCATGTGGATAAGAGGGGGTAAATGCACTTTATTAAGTTGTTTTTAAAATTGGGGTAGATGAGATAAGCCTTGAAGGAGGCACTCATTTAAGATTGATGTGGAGTAAGTGCAGAGAGATAGCTGTTGAAAGGACTGCCATAAACCAGTTCTCCAAGTTGTCACTCACTGACACTTCCCAGTGTTTTCTAATAAAAATAATCTGCTAAAATCAGACTCTGGAGACAGCTTGTCTTTGGCTGCCAGTGTAATTTCTCACAATTGATTCACATAGTAAATGCTTTTGGAATAAGTCATGGATTGTTTGAAGAAGAGACAACTTTGAGACAGATTTTTAAGTTCCTGTTATTTATACTGGCAAAGCACTTTATACTGCTTTAAAACAGAAAAAAATGGCTACAAGGAAAACAGCTAAACCAGCTGGTTAGCACCACTAAAGTCACTGATAGATAGTTCTTCCACAGAGATATTCGCAGTACCATACAGCTGTGGAGAGATGTGGCCTCGTGCTTGTATGGGATTACATCAGTCCTGCAGACAATCAAAGGGTTATAAACACACAGGATAAATCAAGAACCAGGAACTGCAAAGTCCTGTGCAGCCCTGATGGCAACAGGCTGCTGAAATCCTTGCTGACACAATTACTGTGAAGTTTACTACATAGGGCAACGAAGGCTACATGGAGCAGGAGAGGGCAGAGACCACGAGCAGCCTGGCAGATGTAGAAGTCATCTTTAACTCTTCCACAGTAGTCATGATTTTGACTTTTTCTAAGCCCTCTTCCTGCCTTTCTTAACCTTGAAATGATTGCCAGCAGGGTCCAACCGCAGGAATGCTTTCAGCTATAGAACTGTACAACAACCATCTTTCCTAAAAATAAAAAAGAAATACTAATATTTTGATAAGGTTAATATAAACCACATCTCAGATATCTGGAAACAATTCTGCTGTTTTTCACTAAAGAAAAACGCTCATCATCTGTGAAAATACTGTGGTCAATTCTAAATGATGCTTTTAGGTTCTTCCTGCAAGGTGTGAGGCTACTTCAGACCAGTGTACACCCTAAAAGCTAAAAGAAGGTAAAGGACAGCCTGGACACTCTTTGCCTGGGGATTCCCCTTGGAGAGAGGGAGGGGTTGTGTGAATAAGCCAGCAGGAATTCACTTCTATTAATTTCCCAGTGGTCTGCAGGCTCAGGTTCCAATTATTAAGTGGCTCTCTATGAACAGACTCTGGGTACCCAGGTGTGGATCATGCACCTCTGCCAGGACACATCCATGACTCCAACCCAGAGCCCCTCCACGACTTGCTTGCCCAATAATTTCTTTGTCCCACTTTGTCATGGATGTATCTTCTGTATGGCCCACGTGATGTTTGCAATGTGCTTCGTGTGGACGAAAAGGAGCTATATAAATGCAAATTTAATGTATTCATTTATTCCATACTGAAGGTTGTACTGAAGGCCAGATAAATTACACCCACGGCATCTGCCAGTCCGCTCTTAATGTCATCCACTTCAGGAACAATAACTTCCCATTGAATTTGTTAAACATTATTTTCTTTTGTTAGGCATTGCAGACTATTTTTAATCAAATAACACTTCTCCAGGTTTTTTCCACCTGGCTGGACCGACTAGCTGCTGAATTCAAGGACCCTGATTCATTCCTGCCTGCGTCATTTGCCTGACCTTGCCACGAGACCACAGTGGCAGCTTAACAAGGTCTGTCCACCTAGTGTTCCTCACAGCTCATTGCTGAGATCCCCAGGAGCTGAATCCTTGCCCTGAAACTTTGTCTGCAACAAGAGCAAGTCCTTCATCACTCACTCTGGTTTTACCCAGAGTCCCTTCATTATTTCTTTTATTCCCCTGGAAAGTGTAAGGCTGTCCCCAGCATTGCTCTCATTATCCCTCTGTGAACACTGGAAAGAGAATGTATTTACATTTCCTGACGTGCTTAGTATTCCTGTCATTGCTGCCTCCCCGAGCCTGCCCTGACCTTTGCAATGACATTTTCAACAACTCTATTCCCAACACTTTTTCTTTGCTGCTATTTCCTGTGCAATTTTCACTTCATTTTTCCAGCTCTATTTTTGTTATAGTTCTATTTTGTTCCTTTATGCTCTCCTGTATAGATCCCTGGCCATAGTGATGGCCTGGTGGCCCTTCCAGACACTGCTTGCTCTGTGCCATAAGCCTCATTGTGGTCTGTAATGCTGCTGGGTACTGAGAACAGGGAAATTAGGGTCTGCTAGGAGTGAGGCTCAGCACGTAGAAGGAAGTTTGACTTGTGTAGCTTGAGAGAGCTCATCTATTCCACTGCTGGGATGGATATATGTGCCACTGGCCTCATGCAGGGATGGGATGTCAAGAGAAAGACTAAGTTTTCAACCACTGGCATCACTAATGCTGTTGTTTTGGCCTCAGGCTAAACCCAGCTGTGAGATCTAAAGCTGTGTGCACCTGTGTCCCCTCAGCTTGTCACACCTCTGTGCTTCTGTGTCCCAGGGCCAGCAGTGCTGCACACTTCAGACCCCCAGGGAGCCTATGAGATGCAGGAATACAGTTTCCTTTAGGCTATTTGGGAAAAATCATTTGCAGAGTTTGTTAACCTCTGGTTTTGTTTTGAGGCTCAAACTCTCAAATCTTGTCAAGTCCTTTTATGGATTTGTCTCTTGAGGCAGTATGTGGTGGAGTCAGACCTTCAGTTGCCATAAAGAAGCAAAGTTTCAGTGAGGGCAGTGGACTTGCAGTGATAGACATTGGCATAGCTGACAGTGTGCAAGAAGAAAGTTTATTGTATTCCTGAGAATGAAAGATACATCTTCTGGAAAGCAGATAGAAAATCTATCAGTTACTTACTAGGACATCCCTCTCACCATAGCTTTTCAGTCATCCCTCCTCCTTTACCAGTGTAAGAGAACTGATGTAGTTCAGGATGGCACTTCTTCACTATTTTCATTATCTATTTTCCTCTTTCTTTCTTTTCCCCTAGTAGGCATTGTTTAATCGACAGTGCAGCTGGAGAAAAGTGGTAGTGTGGATTTGTAATCTCAGTGAGTGAGTTCCTCATGGCTCAGAAAGAACAAATGCTACTCTTGAAAAGTAGCAATAGATTGCAGTAGTAGTACTCCAGATCCCTGGAAGAGACACCCTTAATCTCTGTGAGTTCCTTGGGGAAGCAGCCCAAGATGCAGAACAATACAGTTAACAGCCTCACTACAGCAAGGGGAGACCCAGCTGAGTACCTTGGCTAAAGCAGCACAAGGGTTACAGTGAGGAAGAGTGAGGAAAGAAGGAACAATATAATTTCACCTAGGCAAGCTGAAGAGCAAAGGCTGTTCCACTGCTGAAAGCTGATACTATGGTGACACAGCTAAAGGGACAAGCCATTTTTTCCCTGAAACCAAACAAATTGCTTTTGGCCTCTGATGATTTTTGTAGCCTCACAACTTATTCTCTGTTTTCAGGAATAGATGGAATGCAACAATGCTAGCAGCAGTTCATACATCCAACTGCTGCTATGGAGGAAAAGGGATTGAAGGACACAGGGAATTTGATAAACACTTCTTTGGAAAAGAGATATGGTAAACAGAACAAATAAATCCAACAGAGATAATGCACCCACCTAAGAGCATGGTGCCATCCTGCCCAAGCACTTTGTCTTCAATTATGTGACTGCTTTTATATCCCTCTGGATTAGTGAGGGAGGTTTGTGCTGGCCACGTAGCAGTGTCCACACATGGCTGCCACACACTGATCAGACACTTCCTACCAGCATGGTTTGGTGAGATCCCTTCAACTTTCCACTCCAGCTCCAGTCTGGCATCACCATTTCTTCCAAAGCCTCCCTTCTCCAGAACTCCCTGGGGAGAAAACATTGAGAAAGCACCTGTTGACATCCGCTCAGGCAGAGAGGAATGCTTGAGAATGACCAGCAAACAGCCTTGGGACATACTTTGCCCAGGGTGGAGTGACCAAACAGAGGGGTGCTGGCAAAGCAAGGAGCAGCTGACAGAGTCAAGTTGCACAGGTCAGTACAGGTCTTGTAACTCAACAGAGTGAATCTTAATTTCTTCATCTAGATTGGTGCAAGGAAGCAGAGAGAAGCCAACCTCTGTCCTAGAAGCAGCCTCACCAAAAGAAAATATAGTACAAATTGTTTAAACTCTAGCTCTATCTTAGAAAATAGTTGCAATGGTTACTGCTTACCTATCTTGCTGGAGATTTGTTGTCCCCTTTAACAAAATATTAATTATCTGATTTTTTCTTTGCAAGTGGAGAATAAACTCACCAAGTAGTATATCTTTTCCTTGTTTCTGGCTCATTCTGTTGAGTGCAGCCCTTGTTGTTGCCAGTTGAATTCTGGCAGATGGGTCACACTTGGAAAATGAAGTTTCCAGGACTGAGCAGCAGCTGAAGTAGGAGTGTGAATACTGAGATCAGCAATCAGACAGTAAATCTTTTGTAAGCCATTGCCCTTAAAGATTGCTTATTTTTTTATGGAGCAGTGTCAGAAGCTGCAAATGTGCTGCTGTTTCCTGGCGACTGCACACACAGCAAGTCCTCTGCCCAACTGGCCAAATCCAAGCAGAAGGTGCTATAGGCTTGCTAAAGCTTGGTTAGATTAATCACCAGGATTTCTGGAGCTGTTTTTTCAGCTGCCTTTCCAGTTGCCTGTTCCTCAGCTGCAAGAGAGCCCAACAGCACAGCCATGGAAAGCAGACCTGCTTGCTGGGTGTGCTTAGCAATGCCTTGATCTACTGTGGTAAGAACATGAGAACCAGGGCATGCACTGCCATCCCAAAACTGCTGAGACAGCACTAAGCATCCTAAAATATACACAGTTTTGCTAATTCTGGGTAATGTAAACAATGTGTGAGTACCATACCTCTGTGGACAAGTGAAAGTATCAACAGTGAAGTGTAGCAATTTGCAGAGTTACTCCAATATACCTCAACAAAAAGCTGCTGTATCTACAGTGTATTGGTGTCAATACCTCAACAAATCCTTCCCAGGGTCTGCGACCAGTGTGGCAGTCGAGCAGTGCCAGTGCTGCAGTGGACTCAGATTTCCCACCCCATCCCATCCCATCCCATCCCATCCCATCCCATCCCATCCCATCCCATCCCATCCCATCCCATCCCATCCCATCCCATCCCATCCCATCCCATCCCATCCCATCCCATCCCATCCCATCCTGATGGAGCTGTAACTGTGTTTCTTTCTAACCCTGGCTTACACTTCTCATGAAAATGAAGCAAAACAACAAGCAGCAGGAATTAGCACTTCCCAATTTTGCAGTCTGAAACAAGAGGGGACAGTAGATAATTTGGTGGGCCAAGCACTCCTTTCTTGAGTCATTTTGCTTTTCTCAGAGAAGTTATAAACGTGCTGCCTCAAATCAGATATCAGTGTGGGAAGGGATGTTTGTGGTATTTACTCTACAAAGAGCCTCTTTGCTTGGGTTGCCAGGAAAGAATGCCTGTTACCTTTCCCTGAACAAGAAGCTGGAGCTGAGAAGGGGCTGGAATGCCCATGGTTTAAAGAAAAGGGCAGATTTTTAATTTGCAGGCACTGTTCACTTTGCACACATCCCTCTTTGACCTGGTAGTCTTTATCTCTGGCTTTAGGAGATGCTCAACCTGTACTGGAAGTTAGCAACAACTTCAGCTCCCAGAATCTGGTCAAGACCTTGCCTCAAGGAATAGCCATGAATTGTGGATGGACTTAGAGCTTTTCAGCTTGCCTGTGAGGTGTATTCTGGCAAGTTACTGTAAGTAACTACTCTGGCCTCCACAGTGGATGCTCCATTCATGGCTTCTGTAAGGAGCCAGGGACACTTGCAGACCATAGCCGGTCTGAATTACTGGAAATAAGACATCAGAAGAAACACTGTCTTAATCTGAATAGGCTCAATCTAATCAGTCAATATAAATTAATTCAAGCAGATAATTAAAAGAAGTAATAAGAAAGTAATAGGAACAGTAAATCTGAATCAGGTTTGTGGCTCTGAAATGCTTTTCAAAGTCTGAGTCGTGCCCACTGTAGAGATACTAGAGATATTGTAGTTAGCAAGGGAACTCTGTCTGACAGCTTGTCAGGGGGCAGGTACTGACGAGTCTTTCTGCATTCACCCAGCTGAGATCTGCCTGCCTTTCTCCTCAGTTCTGCTCAAGCTCACACATATCTTCCTGCCCCAGCTGGGAATCGCTCTTCTCCAGGGTCTCTGCATCCCTGTGGAATCATGATGTCGCGTGCTGTCACCTCTGCATGCTCTCCCTTCCTGACATGAGTTGAGGCTTGAATGCTCCTCAGCATGTGGGCCTCTCAAGGGATGCATGCAGGGATGCTGAAGTGAAGGAGAAGGAGGAAACACTTTCTTGCACTACTGTCATTTCAACTTCGAAAACTTCTTCTGAGTCTTGGTCTCTGGGGAATGGAGCCAATTAAATAGCAATCCAGAAAGCCTAGCAAGCATCTCCTTTCAATGGAAGTCTTTCTCTGAGTGACATGGGCTGAGTGGGGGAAGACTAAAACAGACAGGAGCAGCAGCAAGTTGTTTCTAAGTGAATAACTTCAGCGCTTCATATTTTGGTGCACTGTCATTGAAATGCAATCAATTTTCCAGAAGCAAATACACTGAAACTAGAGGAGACTTTGATTTCTACTTTTGCAATCAAATTTGGCAACACCTCTGAACATATTTTTTCCCTGATTACCTAAAGGACACTGTAGTAGAATTCGAAAATATAGTCAGTCTGTATCTTTTTGCTTGGAAAAGATGGGCAGTCACTTGGTTGACACTCTCAGTGGGATATTTCTTAGCAGTACACCTCTTCAATCAACTAACATTCATCCAAGCACTTTCAAACACAGAAAAGACCCTGCTGATGAAAATGACTGCTTCTTGCTTGTGTTGCTGCATAAAAAACAAACCTGCAGAGCTGCCTGGAAAGCCAGAAAGGATACCACAGACTGCTACTGTGATATACAGGTTACCCTGTATAGATCCTTGTATTTCACCTACCGAGCTCTGCACTGAGTCAGGTGACTGGAACTTGGTAGCTGCCACAATTTATACTCATACCAGTGGAGGGCTAGAGCCTGTTTGCCAAGTTTTGCTTTTCAGACCATCCTTAGATGGTCTTCCAGACTTAGAATCAATGTTCTCTCTGGTCCCTGTGGTTAAACACACCAACCTGAATATGTCTGAAGACCTTGCCAGCTGTAGGTTTTGTTATGTGCATTATCTCAAATTCCTTCATGGCCACATCATATTCTTGCCTTCTCCTACTGATGGGAGCAGGCACATTTGTTTGATTGTCCAGCCAGGACCTTTGACTTTCTCAATTGCCAGTGTCCCTTTCCTGATTCCCTCACCTCTTCAAACTTGTGCACTAATTGCTGTCATGAAACAGCAGTTCAGTGCTTCTCTGGGAGATGAGTGATGCATATGGGCTTACCTGTGCTGATGCATCCTGCTGGTTTGCCCTCTTGCCACATCACTTCTTGTTCTTTAGACATTGTACCACCTGTCAAAAACTGTTTTTTCAACTCTACACCCTTTGGAGATAGCTCTGCTGCCAACAGGTACACTGTTGGTGATACAGCCTCGGGGTAAAGCAAAGCTTATTTAATGAGAAGCAGAGCACACTGTTTATCCAGGGTGCCTTTTTCCTAATTTCCCTCAATGAAGGAACTGATATTTCATTGACAATCATTTGCTGAAGAACTCAAGCTTCAACTGACACCTGCAAAGCTAAAAACAAAAGTCATTCAAATAGCCTTCCAGTCAGACTGCTGCCAGATCAGGGACTTTATTCTGAATTCAGTTGAAATTCCTCATGGTGCCAATACAATGAAAGGCACTTGGCTTATTAACATGAAAAGAATTGTCCCTACTTCAGTGAATCTTAATACCCTGGAAAGAGAATTCAGACAGTCTGCTCCAATATGTTTGATGGCTGATATTAAACTCATCAGACCCAGTGTAAACTCAGATACATTTAGCAATACTCAGATATTAAAGAAGGGCTGGCACTGTGAAATCTCTTATTCATATTTGATTTGCTGAGTAGGATGAGGAAAATCACTTTCTCTCCAGTGTTTTCCTGTGCTCTGCTCTGGCTGGAATCAGATGACTTATGGCATGGCCCTAGTGCCAACAGCTATCAGAAACATGGGGTCAACCACATCAACCCTCTCTGAATTTAGAGAGGCTGGCAGGTTTATGGTATTATTGATACTCAAAAGACTTGATTGCTGTTTTATTTGAAAGAGAACTTAAAACATTGACAGACACACAGGAATAGTAGCACTCTCTTTTTTTTTTTTTCAGAAATGTGTCTCTTTTTCAGGGGTCCCTACCTGCTGAAGGGAAGTATCCTCATTTACCAGGCTGGGTTTGAGGTCTACAGTTCTCTTCAAGGCATTTTGTCTCTTCCCCTCTTTATCCTCTGCACATGTGGAGTTTCTGCCTCTCTCTTCATGCAATCCATTCCAAGAAACAGTTTCCTAACACATCTTTACCCACAACCTTCTTGGAAATACAACCATCTACTGAGCTCAGGGCAGGGGGAGCGTGTGGTCCAAGTGGAATGAAGCATTCCTCCCACCCAAGCCACCACAGACAGAGCTGTGGTGTGGCCAGCAGCAGTGACTGAGAAGTCACTGCTCTATCTGGACAACCAGTACAAAGTCACAAATCCAAGAGTGAGAGCTCTTTCTGAGAATAAAACCCACCTCACCACCAAATGAGTTTTTGTCTTGTTTTCACAATGAATATTGAGGACAGTGGGTTCAAATGAGTGTTTAAAGGCCACATTGGGTGGACAGTGGAACATGGTGTGCTGCTTTCAGGCCTCTGTACCTGCAGGCTGATCAGTGCAAGGCCAGTTCCCACTGGGAGCACACACATCTAGCCAGCAGGACTGCTGTTCTGGTTCCTGAACAATGAGCCAGGAGAGAAGCAAGTCTGCTGACATACAGAACATAATTGGAGACCCTCAGCCTAGCTGCTCACTCATTAATCAAGACAGATTCACAACCTACCTGGCTCCTTCTGCCTGCTCCTAGTCTATAATTAGCAACTCGTGTTTAGGTAGCAGCCTCAGCAAATTGCTTCCATTTTTGGTGACAGTAACTCGTATCTGAGAGCAGGATATGACAAAGGGAAAAGGAAAAGGGATAAATGGCTACAATAAGGCAGAAACCATTGTCACTAAGCAACAATTACATTTCACATCTTAGTACCAGCTCTGTCTTCATTTGTATGAGTCTCTGGTGCCTTGTTGGAATTATGGACAGATGCTACTAGTGGGAATGCAGGCTCCTTTTACACAATAGCACCAACTTTGAGGTTTTACCCTTTGGAAAAAGCCTGGAAACTGCTGGGATGGCCCTGGACCAGGGTGCTGGGCTGCACAGACCAGCTCAGGGCTGTCAGGCAGTGGTCCATCTCATCCTCACCATCTAAAACTATGTGCTTGACTGTCCTTGCTCTGTGATCCAACAAAATTACACTACTTGCACCCTTGGGGACATACTCCTCTTGATCATCTCCTCTCACTGACTCTGCAATGAGACATCCTGGCAGAAATAGGATCATGATCTGCCTTAGGGGCACTGCCAGTGTAGCATTGCCCATGTGAGGTCCAACCATAGCACCTGGAGTTCTTACAGGTGGAGATGGGACTGAGACTCTGCCTTTGGACTAAGAGCCTGTTGCTACTCATCCTGACCAGGTTCCATCATCTTGAACCTAAGCTTTGTGGCTCTTCTAGTTAGTGACTGCACAAGGAATAGTATCTTCCTGCTCTTGGGCAATTTTAAATGAGTTGGTGCCATACTGTGGGGAAATGTTCACAGGTGTGAGAATGCCACTCATTATAATTCATGGGAATTGTCATTAAATCAACACATCCTCAGGTTCTGCAAATCCCTGAATCTGTTGTTGCAAAAGAAAAAGTCAAATCTGCCTAGGCTTTTTGATTGCAAATGAGTATATTGAAAGTGTGCTTCCTTCTCTGAGAAATCAAAGCCTGTTTGATTGAAGCTCATTTTCACAGGATCAGCTGATGCAGCTCACACTTTACTTTTTCAAATTCTTTTACTTTCCTAGAAAAATACATAAATCTCGAAGAAAAGTGTTTTTCTTCAAAGTCATCTGTCCAGGCTTTTAGTCTCTTACATTTTTAGCTGCCAAACTTAGATTAGTAAAATGAAAAAATTGTATATTTCTCAGATGACAATAATGGGATTACTTTTCTTCTGAATATAAATGCAATAATAAAAAAGTGGTTTGATGTCAAAGAATTAGACATTCATGTCCTGATAATGCTAAAATACTGTAGCTTTTTTTTTATAATAATAATGCCTAAATGATGCTTCCCATTTTTCTTATTGCCTTCCAGACACTTCATTTCATAGCAAGAATTCTGAAAACCTGTCCTTTCTTTTGGCAGCTGAAAAAACTTGTTTTTTATGACTTGTCTCTCTGATGTTTTGCTTTGCAGAGTCTCTTTAGCCAGAATGACGGTTTTGTCTTGCCATGAAGCATCGCTTGATGCTCACCTTTCATTCCTAGGTAGAATCTTGTTTGTAATTATTTCAAAAGCTCAAAATTAATTTAAAATGTAGGGAACACTGGAAAACATAAGGGAGAACTTTAGCCCTTACAAAAGGGAAGGAAAGCAAAAAGAAGGGATGTAACAGAAATGCAGATATGGTGTCTTTGAAGAGAAGGCTGCTACTAAATACATAGAAAGTGTAACATTTTATCCAAAGTGTCAGAATAATTTTACCTGTAAGCTTTTTGTCTGTCAGGAATTTGAAGGGAGAATTTTCTAAGATGTTACAGGAATGTAGACACACAGTATGCACTTAGAAGAAAGCTTTTTAAAGTCAAATGCAGAGAGAAAAAAAGAGAAAGAAAGAGGGAAGAAAGAGAGAGAAAGTAAAAGAGAGGAAAGAGAGGGAGGGAGGAAGGAAGGAAGGAAGGAAGGAAGGAAGGAAGGAAGGAAGGAAGGAAGGAAGGAAGGAAGGAAGGAAGGAAGGAAGGAAGAAAAAGAAAGAAAGAAAGAAAGAAAGAAAGAAAGAAAGAAAGAAAGAAAGAAAGAAAGAAAGAAAGAAAGAAAGAGAAGAAAGAAAGAAAGAAAGAAAGAAAAGAAAGAAAGAAAGAAAGAAAGAAAGAAAGAAAGAAAGAAAGAAAGAAAGAAAGAAAGAAAGAAAGAAAGAAAGAAAGAAAGAAAGAAAGAAAGAAAGAAAGAAAGAAAGAAAGGTTTTCATTATGAAAACAGTGGAGTACAAAATGTTTCACTACGAGTTACTATAAACTCCAGCAGAGCAGAAGCCAAAGGAGAAGCTGCTCAAGAGAGAGACCTGTCAGATTAGTGCCTGGTGACAAAATGTGTGGCATGGAAAAAGAAAGAGAGGAACAAAAAGGTAGAATTAGAGACATTAACATCTGGCCAGAGTCTTCTCTTGGTTCAGGTTAAAATACCCCACAAATGCCCAGCCATCATAGCTGAAAAGTGAAATGATGCAAGCTTCTCCTCAAAACCACATTTTCTGCCATTTAGCTCTTTTTATAGGAACCTATTTAATCTTTGTAAATTTTAATTAAATTTATCTTTTGATTATATAAATCTATATTAATTTATTTCAGCTGATTGGACCACCAGGCTGAGGCACTGTCTCAGTGGTTGCAGGTCTTCTCAGACTTCTGAATGCACGTAGCTTCAAAGGTGGGCTTCCAGCTCTGAAGACCTACCTCTTTTATGAGCAGAGTCCCTGTGCTGTGTTTTGCTCTGTACAACAACCCAGTGCTCCCTGTTTCCCTGGCAATTGTGCAGCAGTGAGGCTGGCATTCACAGCTAAGCACATGTTTAAATGCTTGATGGTTTTAGGGCTCATTTGGTCTACTCTCAATTGGGCCTTTCTGCTGTCTACTGCTCAAAGTAATGCACATTCACTCAATGCAGTCAAAATAATCTGAGCAGACATCAGAAAGGGCACAGTGCTAAAGAGCAACCTCTAAAAAGCCCATCTGCACTGAGCTGGTGATGTGGACTGGATTTTCCATACAGTAGTAATTAATTAATATTTATTGATTTCTTAAAATCAGTAAGTTTAATTATATCGCTGATACCAAATAATCTATTTTTCTGCTAGATCATGCTGAAAACAACTTCAATTTTTAACAGCTGTAAAAATCCAAAGAGGTGGAGGCATACAGCAGTGCTGGTTTCTCTCATCACATTATTCTTGTGGTCTTTTCCACAAATGCCTGGGTGTCTCCTAGGTATTACTTTTTAATCATCTAGCCTCATTACATGTAGTGCTTGCTCCTTTTTCATTTTCTAGCACAAACCCAGAAAGAAAGCAATTAAAATTCAATAATGGTGCAGTGCTTAGACACTCATTAAGTAGCCATTAGGTAGTCTGGAGACTCATTGTCTTTACAAGGGTTTACTCTCCATGAATCTCCTCTCTGCAGTATTAGTTCAAAACAGCAAGCACGATGTCAAGTGAATCCAGAGGGTCCCTGAGTGTCCTGGCCCACCTGGGATGCAGCAAACCCCGGGGGCTCCTCCAGCAGCACAGGGAGATGCTCAGCCTCCACTCCCACTGTGCTACTTGGAAGTGATTCCCGTCATCCTCAAGCAATAGAAGGATCATTTCAACACCCCTGCTTATGCTTGTTGGAATACCACCTCTCCAAGAAACAGTCCCCAGTTGCCAAGGCAGTTTGTAGAAGGACATGCATGAACAACTGGCAAAACTAGGCCTCTAGGGAGTCAGGAGCATTCGCTCTCAGCCTCAGGAGCCAAGCTCCTGCCAAAAGAGCATTCAAAACAAGCAGGCTTTGTTTTGAGGTGAGGAAAAAAACACAACTCACTGGCAGAGGCAGGATGGCAAAAGTATGCCACTGATTGTCAGATGCCTAAAGGCATCACTAAAATAATGCTCACACTCAAAAACTGTTTTACAAAACAAGAGCAGGAACCTCTCTTGACTTAAAGGATTGCCTCTGGACATTAAATAACAGCATCTGTTCTACACACTCTTAGCACCTTGAGTTTGCTTTGCTTTCTGTCCTTGAGGATTTGGGGAGGAAAGAGGACAAGACAAGACAACCGAGAAAGTTCAAGCTGGGAAGATTCCATGGCAGTTCTATGGAGCATTTCCCCAGAACTCACTGAGAGCAGAGGGAGAAAACTGCAATGCATTATTTAGGACTACTCTCACACTGCTGACCCTTTATAGATGCAGATCAATAGAGCAGTCTCTGCCAGAAAGAGACTTCTATACGAAAAAACCTGAACTAGAACTCATATTAGAGATGCTGAGAGGAAATAGCACAGCCCAAGGGAATATCTGCATGCCATGTTACAATAAGGCAGCTCCTGAGGGATCAGCAGATGGCAGTGGACAGAGGAGAGCAATTCACAGATTCCCAGCTTCTTAATAGAACTCAGTCACCTCTAGGGCATAAAGCTCTGGCACAGAATCACCTCATCGACAGTCCATCACACACACACACTTCCATGCACAGTCACAGAGTTGTATTTCATTAAATACTGGTTTTCTGTATTAAAATCCATTTCACAATGCTGCATCCTCCTTTATGCCTTGCCTTATCCCCATACCCACAAGCCATGGCTGACTGCCTGGCACTGTGTCAGGTCAGGATCAGGAGTGCTCACCTTGGTTGGCTTCCTGTTGCACTAGCTTGCTACACAAGCTCAGGTTACTTCTCTGAACCATCTTCCACTCATATTCCTGCTGGACAATTCGGAGCTCTTTTGTACAGTGCCTGATGCAGTACCTGATCAAAACTTCCATGTTTTTTTTGTACTCAAGGTGCATTCACCTGTGTATTTACTGGCTCATAAGAATTTTTTTGAGCAGCTGGCAGATATTTCATTTATCAAGAGAGAAAACATATCCTTGAAGGTTTGGTGACATGCTTCGCATCAGGATATATACATGCCCATACGTATATAAATATGTTTGTGTGTGCGTGCATAGATGTAGAGGGAGATGACTGATGGATAGACAGCTCATGAGAGAGTCACAATTTATTTCTCTGTGTAGATACATGTACATAGATACAACATTCTCAGGCTCTCTAAGACAGACTGCAGCTTCTAAATGTTAAAATATATCAATACATAGGACAGTTAAATCGTACAAAGCAGTAATCTTCTCCTTCATTTGCCATTTTTCTTCAGAGGTATTTTTTCTTGTAGTTTGCACACCACTGCCTTTGTGCTTTGATTACAGCTACGCTGTAATAATAAAAATGACAACAAAGCTGTGCCCATTTCATCTACGGGATGATAATCACAGTGTGTATATTTCTGGCACACTGCAAAACATTGGAAATCCCTGGCCAGGTGTCATCAAGTGGAATGGAAAACATTTACCCAAGTGGTGTACTTTTAAACCAGCTGACTAAATGTCTGTTTTCCTCAACTGCTCTTTCTGCTGGAAGTTTTCCCAGGACCTGTTTTCTACTTTCTGACCTAATAGGGAAGTGACAAACTGCAGAGTGTGAGAATACTGAAAGTCAGGAGGCTGTAGTTAGCCATTCATGAACAACTGAGGACTGAAACCTGTCTGCAGAGCTAACAGAGAAAATTATCTGTAAATACTAACTAACTTCCCAGCCATGATGGCCATATTCCAATCCAGATAAAAGAAAACTGGATCAGAAGCATACGCATGGTCTTCTGCTGTGACCACTGACATCAAGGTTTCCTGTTAGGTTTTCATTCTTAGTCTCATTTTAGGTAATTCAGTGGCCTTAGAAAAGGCCATTCACTGTCCCTTTATTCCCCCAACCATAAAAAGATGGCAAAAATAAGTAGGACTGGGTGTGGTAACATGAGGAAAAGGTGTAAGAGGAAGGGACCTATAACACTCTTCATCCTATTGCATCCCTTCCTCACTCTCTGTGCCTGACCAGTCTGTACATAAATACATCTGCCCCTGCTGTTAACCAGTTCTTCTTAGGTGCATATATCCAGCACATCTGGATAGTTATTGCCAAGGCAGTCATATTCCTGAACAGAAATAATCATCATATTTTCATTAGACTTCTACTTACTACCAATAATCACATGCAGAAGCTTCTGCTGGACTTCTCCCTCCTGAAAAACAAGAGTATTCAGTGGAGACAGGCTAAGGAGTTTTCAGGTTAGGCTGTGTTGTGCACACATATCACAAACAAAATATGAAAAATAAATGTGCCTCCGTGCATATTGATCCTGTTTCCAAACAAATCTCCTGTTTGAGCCTTTCCTCTCTTGCCCACTAAATTCCCTCAGGTAACAGTGGTTGCACCTAGAGGTCAGACTGAGCTGACTTATACCAAAGATGAAAGGTCAGCCTTTGCATTATCCATGTGGCCACTTTGCTGCCTCCTACCCCTTTTTTTCACCTGTGTGCTTGATGCTCCATTGCTCCAGTTATGTGTGGAGCTGGAGATCCAGCAGCAGCCAGGGGAGAGCTCCTGCTGTGTCAGGTGCAGCTTTGTGGTTTGGCTGTGAGAGCACCTTGGAGCTGGTCATCACAGGGCAACAGTCACAAAGTCAGATCCACGAGGAAGGAAGGTCCTTTCCTTCAGGCAGGATTTTCAGGCACTGGAAACCTCTAGTTCATCTTGCTGAGAGGGGATTCTGAGGCTTTCTAGAAATTATCTTGCAGAACAATCACCTCTAATAAAGGATTTCCTTTTTGTTTGCTGTGAAAAATAGAATTGGTCTGCCTCCTAATCCAGCTGCTGACAAGAAACTGACAGTTATACTTCTTATCAGAAAACTCAGGTGTTGTTTTTCCCTTTATAGTTCAAGCACCTTTATACTAGGTTTAAAACCTCAAAGCATTAAAAAATACTCACCCCACTTCCTTTGTTTTCAGTATCTCTTCATCAAGCAATTCATCTTGTAGCATTTTTAAGTGAATCAATAAAAAAGGCAGCAAGGCTGCCTCATGCCTGCAAAGCTTTTGGTACAAATATGTAGGTTAAATGGGACTTTTTATGAAGATTTACACACAGCAACTTAATGCCTTTACATTTACTTCTTCACATTTACTTCCAGCAATTCTGTTGTGTTTCATTACTGAAGATCCATGATATCAATAATTCTCCTCTTTCCTTTTAGATTTCTACTAATGACCACCAGCAATGGGATTTTGCAAGTTAAACAGTAATGTAAAAATTTCTGTCAAATCCATGGGATGTACTTCTTTTACTATAGCTCAAAGGTAAAAATCTCCTCCTGTGTTTAATATGTGTACAACATTGGCTAATTGTGGTATGATTCATGTAAAAAAAACACAAAATGAAACAAAGTATGCTTTAAAGCATATAGGCAGTAAACCAGTAACCTCCAGATCCTCACATGCCTTGAAGGTCCTGCAGAGAGTAGAAAGCAACTAAGGAAGTGTAAAAGGTACTGTGAGTTCTTTTTCCTATGCAACAAATGAAAGAAAATACTGCTCATCAGAGAGCAACCATTTCCTTGAAGTGAATCTGAGTCACTGAACAATGTTTTTCAGGTTTTAAAGGTTTCCCTTTAATGATCTCCTGAGTCCTTGACTGCCTTAAAGGTGCTTGACCCATTCTTACCCAAATATTTTTTCTTGCAAGCTGAATGGATAAAAGCTTGAAGTCTTTGTCACTAATAAAAAAGGAACTGACTGCTTACAGAGGGTGTTTTTGAAGTTTTTGTGATAAAGCACCTTGAATTGCAGCAGAGATAAAAGAAGGAGTGAAGATTATCTTCTTCTGACATTATTCTCACCAAGTCAGTTACTCATTGTTTGCTTTTGGACTTTACAGCCCCTGCAACATCCAAGCACTCCTCCTGTATCTCAGACTTCAGCACTTCTGTTTTAAAATGGTCTTAAGTTATGTGCAGAAAATATGGAATCAAGCACACATACACAGCATTGAGAAGGATGGGGAGTGTAAATCAAAAAGAAATAATAGGAAAGAGACTGAAACTTGACAAACAAATATCTTTCCCTACCTCAGTGAACATCATAGTGGACTTTAGCCTTTGGCTTGTAACATGTGTATTCTAAATAAAAGCTGAAGCTAGAAAAAGCTGAAATGCTAAAATGATACTTTGTGTCTATTTACTAATAACTTAAGATCAGACAAAGTATTTTAGCATGGATGGAAAGAGATACAAAAGAGGCTCTTTCAGTTCTCAGGTTTACTCCAACGCGGTGACATGGCAGAAAGAGGGCAATCCCCTCTGGGAACTCCATATTCAGGAGAGGGGGAATGGGGAGTATCTTTGGCTGGCAGCCAATGGGATAAGGACACAGGGGGATGGGATCAAAATACAGGAACCCTAGTGTGCTCCAAGGCCACAAGGAAAGGTCAAAGGACAGGAAGAAGGACAGGAGGTCCGGGATGAGCCGGAAGAAGGTGGCAGGGTATGTGAATCCTTTCTTTTACCTCAGTTTATCAAATTACAACACTGAAACATACCAGAATCTCTTCTTACTTTGAGCTGGAAGTGCCACTTCATCTGTAGCTGGATGTGCCTTTTGCTTCCTCAGCTTATGCTGCTGCTAAAATAGATTTAGATGAGTGTACTTGCCTTTTGCTTTGTTCTTAACACATCAAAAGATGGATAAGTAGCACTGCTTAATTGACCATCAATACTGGTACACTTCACTGTAAAAACTCAGGTCAAATGGAGATTTTTTTTTATATTCTTAATATGAATTTCTTCTAATTTATTTAATGCAGTCCCAAAGTCCTTTAAGACTTGTGGTGAAAAAGCAGGAAGCATAAGGATTATGATAATGGCTCAACGCCTAAAATCCATTTGGTCTACAACTCATTTTAGATTCCTTTACCAACTGTATGACTTTGTTAACCTTTAGTCTTTTACAGATGGAGGACGGAGCTCAGAATGAAGAATAAGGAAGGAAGAGGTAGAAGGAGAGCATCAGATATATAATCAGAACCTGAAATACAGTTGAAATAAGCAGGAGGGGGATGCATATGGAGAAGGGAGCATAAACACTAAGAAAGAACATTAACAGTAACAATGTGCAAGGCAGAAAAAAATTCAGTTTATTGTTCCATTTTTGAAGAATTTATTTAATCCAAATATCTTTATACAAGTACAGTGTGTGATCAGACCTATCTCTGTGTATGTGAGCATGCATACATGCATATAAATATGCACATATGTATGTATTTCCACAGTTCCTTTGAAGCTCAGATTAAATGCAGCCCTTTTGACCAATCAATAATAACAAGACCATTAGGGGCTGAGTGGCCATACATATACATATATGTTTAAGAGTAAATCTGTCAAATTACAAAAACTATGGGCTTAAATATCACAAGGAGCAGTTAGCACAAAAATCAACAGCAGCTGGAGTCTAATCCTGCATCATTCCATCAGAGGCAGCTTTGCCAGCAATGTTCTGAGTGCAGGACTGGCATCCAGCCACAGCTCAGAACACCCTTCCTTATGCTTTAAGTGTCAGAAAAAGGGGACATGGTTAATTGTGAATCCTCCCCTCCACTCGTGCCTCGTGCCATGTTTACCCCCTTCTCACTGCAGTCTGGACTCTCAAATGGAGCTTACCCACATGCTTCTGTCTTACATTACCTTCAGCAGTGTCCTCCAAATACCTCCTGTACTTGCCTGCTGGCCTGAAGGAGGTCCCTTCCCCCTTGTGCCATTTCCAGCTGTTCCTGACATACTGTTACAGCTGAAGATGCTCTGAAGCCTGTAGCTGCTCCTCGAAGTACAGCAGTTGATCTACTTCGAAGCAATCACTTGCTCTAGAAACCAATTTCTCCAAACAGCTCCTGATCTCCTCCTCGCTGGCATTCTGCTGCCTGGCTTGCTTGAGGCAGCTGTACACTGCCTCAAATGCCTCCACTCCCAGCTTCCCAATGGCAGATCTGGGGATAAATATTACAGAAAAGGTCAAGTAAAAGTTCATTTATGATATACAGTAACATGAGCATTAACTAGTGCATATTTATTCTAAATGTTGTAGGTTTGAATAAAATGACATCATGATGCACCTTGTTCACCTGACAGTAAAAGGAACTAAAGTTTCCTGGTGAATTTCTCCATGGTTAGTTGCTATACAAAGAGCCCAAGAGTAAAAACCTGGCCATAGTAAAGTCTGGGAAGTATGGCCATCTTCATTGTTACAATCCAAGAATCCTCTTCATGCTGAGTCTGACAGACTCTTTTATCTACAACAAGTCTGGTAAACACATGTATTACTGCCTCTGGATTTCATGAAAAACAAAAGGAACAACCCCAGTTATCTGAACACCAATGGCGTTTTATGCAAGCACGCTTTGTTATTCATTGCTTCATTTTCACTTCTATCAAATACAAGAAAATAATTATACAAGCCCATCATGAGCTAACTTGACACTTTTTTCTTTTCTACAGTGATCTCCTTTTATCAGAACACAGATCTGTAACTCAGTGACAAAAGACACTCACAGCATCTTAATATTGATTTATAAAAAAGACCCATTTGAAAACTGCAAGACAATGAACAGCATTTCTTCCTCCTAAAGGAAATACATCTTTAAATTCATGTATCACAGTAACAATTTTTTTCACTCAGTGATGGCTTCATATTTTGATGAAAATACCAAAGTAATTTTCCTTCAGAGTAGCAGAGACTATCTGCCTGCTCTTCATGCTTCTGACACAGGATTTGTTTTTTTTTCACTAAACCTTTACATGTTAGAACAGTTGGTTGTCTTTTAGATGAAAAGGAGGTGCTTGGAAGGGGAACCATGTCATATGGTGCCTGCAGTAGGCTCCCCAGCCAGTGCCTGAGGCAGCAGGAGCTGGGACACCCTCAGCTTGTGGCTGTACCAAGGATGATCTATACAGGGGCAGAAAAGGGGATCAGAGATGTCTCCTGGTGCCAGTATTAAGACTTAGAACTTCAGTAAACGTGCACATAGGTTCAGAGGGAGCAGACACACTTCCCACAGCAGTTTGAATAGTTAAACCCACCTCCCAACAATAACTTCACAAACTGCAGTTGTAGTTTTTCTTGGCTTTGTACTGATTTTGTGGCATGTCTAACACCAGGGCAAGGCCAACTCTTCTCACCCAATAGCATAATCAATCTAACGGTGTAGTTGCTTTTTATCAGTGGTCATCCTGTTATTGCTGAGGAAAAATACCATCATAGTGAAATGTCAGCCAGTAAGAGCTCCATATTATGTAAATTCCTCAATTCTTAGGAAAACATTGCAAAGAATTCTCCTTTATTGCTTCTCAGACTTCTCCCATCCCACTTGCTCTTTGCTTTTCTAGCGCCTCAATCATGCCCAGGTGTGATTCCCCCTTTGGCTCCAGGTGACCCCTCTGCTGGCTTCTGACACAGAGGCAGATCACAAACCTGGGGCAGACAAAGCCAAGACCCAGGATCAGAAGTCACAGGGGCAAGCTGGAATCTCTACAGGTCTAGATCTGACTAAGCCCTTCTTCCTATAACTAGAAATTACCTTTTTATTTTCTACTAAAAGTGTTGTTTAGGAGAAAATACAAACTGTCGGAAATAATTAATTCTCGGGCACTGGAAGCCTAGGGATGCAATTACCACTGAAAGCTAAATGGAGATTTGTTTGACAAACAACATACATTTCTTCACAAAACATAACCAAAAATATCACTATTTCTGCCCAACAGTTAAAAATCAATACATGAAAAGCTATCCTGAAATCACAATCACTGCTGCTTCATAAGTGCCTTTAATGACTCCTCACTCCCTCTTAGACAAGTATGTTTAATTTTTTTGTCAGTTCTGTCTATTTAAAGATGAAAAATTAAGCAAACGTATACCTTGGGAGTAGTGCTTCTGCTAATAAATGTGACCTGCAGACTTGAATCTTCTCTGTTCAGCTTGGCAGAGCATGCAAATCAGTTAATCTATGTAACAGCTGATACAACAGAATTAAGGGGAAAATGTTCATAGGTTGAAAATTACAGGGTAGGTAACAAAAATTATAACCTGCTTTTACAAAAGAAGACATCAGGCTCTGTTTGGACATGAGAGCTGCATTAATTTGACTCTACTACCACATCATGTATCACACAGGCAGAAGTGTGGGATCTCAGAGGTAAATGTCAAAGAGGCATCACTGAGTCAATCTATCATCCTGATGGAGGGAGAGGGGAAGGTGTTTCCTCCCTGGAAAGGGAGGTTTGTCCATTATGGCCCTGATTCTATGCTAGGGGATATTTGTCCATCATGTAAAATCCTAGAGAGGCACAATTACAGATTGTTATTTCACATGAAATATGGGATACCTGCATTAATGTTTTGAAAATAATTAAAGCCTTAACATCAAGTATGCTGTGAGAACAAGCACAGAACTCCCATTTACAGTCACATTTGGCCATCCATGTTTTCTGATTTACTGGCATTTACTCTCTTCATGCTATCCTATGAGGAGAGCTCACTCACCTACAAACTCACTGTGAGTCATCATCTCTTTTTCAGCCAAGACTACATGAGTGAAGGGGATAACTGACATCTGGGATTTCATTATTGTGAAAAACTGTGGGCCAGACCTCCATCCCACACTGGCCTAAATTGTTTTTCAGCATTTTAAAATCCAAGGAATTACATTGGACTCTATCAATATAGGGCATGGTTTTGGGTAATACTCAGTAATGTGCTTAAGTGTCATATCTCAGGTTGTTCTTTACTTTCTTTATTACAGAGTCTTAGATGGAGGGATTCATTGAGCTCAACTTCCCTCACTCCTGGCTGCACAGAGCAGTCCCAACACTCCAGGCAGAGGAGGCACAGGGCTGGAAGCACACTGTGACCACCATCCCACTGGCTGCATAGCAGATATCGCCAGTCTGGGGACACTGTCACCCATGGAAGCTGTGGCCTGAAAAACAATTACTGTTGTTGCCAGCTCTTGTGCAGCACACAAAACACGCCTGAGAAAATGAACTGCAACAAAACCCAGAGGCCATATTGATACTTGATTAGTGGATAATGTCAGAACGTGGACATAAAACAGAGACTTGGTTCTATCAAGGATAAGGCACTTCTGTGTATGGGAGACACAGTAAAGAATATCAGCAAAATCAGAGGCACTGCTGGAGGGGAGCTAAATTGGAGCCTTGAGAACTGCAATTTTTAGACACAGGGTGTCTGAAACCATTCCAAGTCATTAAGTGGATTTGAATTTATCAGGCTATCTGGTGATTCACAGTTGGTTTTCTGCGCGTCAGTGCAAAATTACGAAGATTTGACAATATAATAATGTTGTATTTTCAACTGGCTGAGGAAGTTGTAAATCTTTCCCTAGATGAACAAAGAATTCTCTATTATCCCACAGGTTTTCATTTTGACTGTTCTGGTACTAGCTACATATTAACATCTCCTTTCTGGCTGGGAGATCAATTACAACACACCTACCTTTATGCCACACTGACAAAAGCCACAAAATAAGATTAATGCTGGAGTTTGTGCTCCTCCATGGGCATTAGCAGCCAGGTTAATATCTCTCAACAACTTGTCAAGACCTGCCTTGAAGGATAACTATGATACAAATCAGCACCTAAGGGTTTTTTCAGTTTCTCACTTTCCAGTGTCATTTAGCATGATGGCAACTATCATTTAAAGCCATCCTGGTCTCACTGGTGCCTGTGGGAGTGCATGTGGTCTGTGCAAGGTGCACATACCAAAGCAGTAACACCATGAAAGTACCTCTGGATCAGGCATCAGCAATAACATCTCACCTCTGCCACAACAGGCAACAAACACACTGCTCCTAAGACAAACAGGAAATTCAGTTATTTCAAAATACCAGTTACTTATGCCTGCATCAATGCAAACCTTAATAAAGAAACTTTCTGGACATGGAATACTCATTCAACTGGGCATTTATTTATCCTTTTGAATGCAGCCAGGCCACCTGCATTCACCACTAAAGAGCAGATTGTAAAGTAGAGAACAAATCTGCGTTGATTTTGGCTCATGGGGCATAAAAGCAAGTGCAGGGATCTTGAAAGATGACATAGATGCCTCTAAATTCTGTTCTTCCTAACTCAAGGAGCTAACCCCATGGAGTCCAGCAGTATTCCTTAGGATTTTCATCAACACATCCAACAATGATTTGTCCCCAAATTCATGCTATTTCCAAGCATCAATTTATTAACCCCATATTTCTCTTTAAAACAGCTAACCAGTAGTGATATGAATCTCAGAGAAAAAGATTGTTACATTTATCTCCCGAGATGACTTTGCAAAGAATCAGGAAATTACATATTCTTAGTCTCATACAAAATATTATTTTCTAACTGTACCAAAAAATCTTAAGATATCTGCTACAGCATCTCATGGTTCAGTAAACAAACAGGTTTATCTCAGGCAGAACACAAAAGATCTCTGTCCTCTCAAGTTATCTTTCTGTCATTCAGTTTGCTGGTATTACTGACTCTGAATGATTAAAACTTTGACACTTGAAAGAAATGACTCTGCATTCAAATCTTCATTTGCAGCATAACTTCTCTGTTGCTGTTTAAAGACCCCCTTGGGATCTGCTAGGAGAAGGGTATAATAACTTCCATGATTCAGGTTTTAGGAACTTATTTTGAAAGGTAGGGCGACACTTTTCTAGTTCTGACAGCTGTTCAATCTTGGGAATGTGAAAAAAATGGCTAAGTCTAAGAAAAGGGCTTATGAAAAATAAGGTAATGGAAAGTAATATTGTATAGAAGCTAGTAAGAAAGGAAATACAAATTACTAATATTAGCCCCCACCTTCACCTTTAAGCCTCAATAGACTTCGACTATCCTCATATTACTGCTGAATGAAAATTTCTTCACTTGAAAACACAATGATAATTTTCCTAATTCATCCTTAATTACTTCGTAATTCCTGAATTAAAGCGTCTTAATTTGATTGCAAACAAAACTCTCTGACGTCCTACTTCAAAGACCTGCAAAATCTAAAGCATATTTAGGACATGTTTTCCCATGAGTTAAGAAGGATCTTATTATTAAAATATGTAGACACACAGGTGAAGAAATATCAACAATAATATTCTCCATGCACCCTCATATTCAGAGATAAATGAATTTATAAAATAGGAATTGAAGCTGACATCTGCTCTTGGAAGAGCATTAATTAGAATTTAGAGCTGCTAGTTGAATTCTATGAATTTAGCTACTATGAATTTAGAAGACGCTTTATTATGAGAAAATGTGTCTCTTTTAGTTTTTCCCACAGAAGGAAACAAATTACAACAAAACACAGTCATTTAAATCAAAACTGAGTACTGCAATTTTAAAGTCTCCCTATATTAAGAAGCTTACTTCCAATACTAAAAATAAGAAAGGAAATATGTTTGCTTCTATAGAGCTATTCCTCATGAGGTAGGGTGGGTGAAAATTAGACTGTTTCACTATGGCCATGAAGAATTACCTGAAACACACTCTCCTGGGCTCCAGGAATTTTATACACAGTCTGAGATTTCCCAGTCTTTCTATAATTATTTTAAAAAACATTCTGATTTTTAACAGTGCCATGACATTCAAAGAAATATGTCTTTGAAAAGTCATCAGTTTAATTCCTTCAGCACCACTGATCAAGATCAAGCAGGAATTCATGGCACACTTAACACACACCTGATCCTATTTGCTCCATTTATCAATGCATTTGTTTTAAACAGATGTGTCTGAAGAGCAGCACAATATACAGCTACTTCTTGAATGTGGACATGTGAGGATAGAGCAGCTACCTCTGAAAAGTCAATAATTACATGCAGATCTTGTAAGAACTTAAGAATGTAACTGCGTTCTCCTTTGCTCAGCTGTGTGGTAATACAGAGTTAATGCTGATTTCCTTTTACATGGCTTAAAACTGGGAGGAGGTCTCTCCTAACTTAGGATTTCATACCAAAATGACAGTTTTAAAACCAACAATTTGCCCACAATCAGAGAAAGGAAAAGGTATTTATGCATTTCAATGAAACAATCAGAATACTAACTATTACTATTACTAGCATTGTCTTTAGCTATATTCTATTAAGTGTTACTACTGGATATAAAACTATGCATTTCTGAGTTAGCAATAAGTCAGTCTCATTAAAAGATTGTCAATGAGTCAGGTGCTTCAACAGAAAGATTAATGTAATCAGTTGGTATGGAGATGGACAATCCTTGACAGAAATAATAGAATTATCACAAACACCACAGTAATTTCCTCACAAAATTTCCAGCTGGGCTTGAGCACTGTACAGCCACAGAGGGAGGTAAAGCAGCATTCAAGCTCTGAGCTATGCTAAACACCCATGCAAGGTTACAGTAAAAGTAAAAATACTCTTAAACAATCCAATCAAAAAATTTTAAAAGCTAAAAAAAACCCCCAACTGCTGTGGAATATGAGGTGTCTGATTATGGCAAATATTAATACATATACATAAAATAGACACTAACATATACACAAAAAGACTCCCAAACTCATTTGCATACAGTTTTATGCAAACAGTTTTTTGAACATCAACGATTTAGGTTTAGTTCACATCTTTTTCTACCGGGGCCTGAAGCTAGGTGGACTTAAGTCCACAACTTCTTTCAGGTCTCTTTTCACATTTGTAGCCCTTTAAAAAGTTCCTAGCACAAAAAGGACTAAGGCAAATTCACATTTTGGCAGGGCCATACAATCCCATGATGACACCATTTTATAGAGAAAGAAAAGCAATTACCAACTATGGACAGTAGACCTATGATTTTCACAAAGGCCTAGAAAGATTTATGCATTCAGTTTCTTTTGGGTGTCCATCAAAATAAAACAAGTTTCACAGAGCTGTTTAGACATTTAAAGACATAGATAGAAGTCCAGTACCTTTTTTTTTTTTTTTTCTAAAAAGTAAACATTTAATATCTTTCAAAAGACAGCTCTGGTCATTCCTGTGTCAAACCTCTTGGAAAATTAACTACCTATATTCCTCTCAAGTAAACTTCCCAAGGTTGCAATGCTACTTCTAGTAAAGACTGTCAAAATTCTTCAAGTGGTTCCATATTGAAAACAGACTATATAATTAATTCTGCGTGAAAGCAATTTCGCATTTGCAAACTATTGACAAAATCAAGGTGCTGGAAATCTGAACAGCTCAATCTATGTATTATGTATGCACAGTATGAGAAACTAGGCAAGCTATGCTTTATGTGCAAAACAAAAAGAAGTCTAATTCTCTCTGAATGTTTTGAGTGTTTGGGGCCACTTGACATTTTAAAATGAATGAGTCTATGCTTAAAATTTTAGGTGTTTTGCTACTGAAATGCAATTTTCAACGTGAATAAAAACTCTCTCTAGTGCTAAAGCAATCATAATGTTACTATCCCCTTAAAAAAAAAGTCCTTAAAAATTCAGAATTACAGAATGACTCATGGATCTGTGACATAAAGCTCGGCAGAGAAGCTGAAAAAAAAAATCTGTGTTTTCTTTACATCTCTAAACAAATTCACAAAATAATACACATTGTTTTAAGGGTATGATCTGAGGTTCAAGTAATGTGCAAAAGGGGCAAAAGATGAGCATCTCAAGAAAAGGCATCAAACTTAAATTGTGCTCCAATACTCACTCACTCTAACTACCAAATCTGTACTCATTATTTATTTCAAAGTGCACCATAACAAATGTAAAGCTGCTAAGAACTGCTGAAATTATGGTGTTGTTAGCTGGGAGGAGTATGGACAGTGGGAAGAAGCCTGAACAAAGATCCATGGAAAATGCCTGAGGAATTAGACCATCAGCTCCAATTTTGGCCTTGAGCTGCTTCTGCTGCAGAGGACTCCTGCACTTCTAAGCAGTAGATACTGTCTCACTCGCCTTCTTAGGCAAGAAAAGCCCAGGATTTCTTCTTAGGCAGGAGAAGCCCAAGATTTACCCATTCCCACTTTCTCTTTCAGTCATTGCCTTGGAACTGCAATGACTCCTGAGCCAGGAGCAGTCACTCATTTCTCCCTGACAGAAGCCAAGGACCAATATCCCAGCTTGGTTACCTACAGGCAGGGTTCAATCTTTCAGTGTTCCTGCTGAGTTACTGTACTCTCATTTGCTTGTAAAGCAAACAGCAAACCCAAAATAATTTCTTCAAAGTTGGGTCTGGAAGGTTAACGGTGCAATTATCTTAAAATAGATTTTCTGTAAAAGAAAGAGAAACTCAAGGACTAAGATGTTTAATTTGTTTCCATAATGAACTCATTAGACTCATTTGAGACTGGCCTTTAAAAATGAGGTGTGAGAAACTGTGACAAGGAAGATGGATATGTAAATAAAATTTTGGTTTAGCCATAAGATGCAGAGAATTATAGTCATGCTGTAAGATGTCTTGGGATCACCAGACAGAAATTATTACTAAAAAATGGAGTGCTGGACAGAACACTATGGTGTGTGTAAGAAGAAACTCAATGCTCAAAAACATTTCAGAATCAATACCTTCAAGAGTATTCTCTTCACCTGCAAAAAATGTGGTAGCTCAGACAGTGTCAATAAACTTCCTTACAAAATATGTCTTTTGTCTGTGAGAAGACATCTTATTCCTCACGCACATTTACATCATGACACCTTCAACATGACAACCAAAGGCAATCAAAAGGTCAGTGATAAGTTTTTAAATCAAAATCTTAAAAAACAATTAACTTTTCTGTATTTGTTGCTTTTGTCTTCACTAAAGTTGTCCTCAATGACATCAATAACAAAACCAATTTCAGTTGGCTTAGAAAGGTCCACTCTGCATAAATTGAAATACTACATTAAGTAAATACTTTCTTTACTGTAATAATTTTTTTTTTAATTGCACAAATAAATGTACAAAAAGTCTTCTATACTTCTGGCATTTTAGGACTACTTATCTCAAAGAACATCCAGTGACTACTGAACAACCTCAAAATGACCTTTATTTCTGAATTTTTAAGATGAACGATGCATTTGATGGCAGCATCACAAGCACAAGAAGCATTTACACATACTGCTCATGAGTCTAAACCAGTAGGGTTACGAGCATTCACAGGAGCAGAATAAAAATATCACCCAGTGCCTTTTCTTCATGACTTCTGAAAGCCTGCTTTACTTACACTCAGCAGGGGATGAGGAAGTCTTTTGCCTGATCGTGGTATGCTGCTGTGCCTAAGACTTTGGGGACTGACTAAGAGGTGCTTACTGCTGGGCTAAAGGATTTTAATTTACTTAAAATTTGGGGCATAAAAGCCTTTTCCTTTCACTGCCATACATTTTATTGAATTCTAAAGTGCATATTAAAGTTCATGCCTATTAAAATGACTCATTGTAGGTATTCATGGATATCTCCAAAAAGGAGCACAAAACGATCTGTACTAAGTTTTTTGCATGGACCTCAGGGAAAAAAAAATTAATAGGTACTACTAAAATTAAATCTGACAGGGGAAAAGTGCTTTGGCTTGAGGAGTTGCTTCTGAAGAACAGCAAGGTTCACTTCTGAGACACATAGTTGGAAAATCTCTGCAGGGGAACATCAGTGGAACAATCATTTGTTTGTCTTCATAGATGTCTCCATGAAGATAACTTGGCTCTGGATAGCATGTGACAGTAATGCTTCTCAGACTCAGCATGCATCAAGTTACCTTGTACCATCAAGGATGGGAACCACCACGAGAATTAGACTGTGGCCAAGACAGAAAATACCAGGAAATGGCTCCTCCCATTTCCTGCATCTAACACGATTCCCCGCTTACAAAGCCCAATATGAGGAATAAGAATCTCATGGCTTCCATTTCTATATTTGGTTGACTTCTCACTGCTGGCATGCAGGGCTGGGAAGGAGCATAATGACAACCTTGGTGGGAGCTGCTTCAAAAAAATGGAGATTTCTTATCAACACTGCAGATCCCAATATCGAAATGCTTATCAGTAAAGCAGAAATTTTTGTGGACACAACAAACTCTGCTTGAAAGCTAAAGATAAATCTCTGCTCTTATAAACTTCATAATGAATTCTGACACCAAATATAACAAACTGGAAATTGTTGTCACTGGAGTCAGCAATTTTATCATGACTTTTACTGAGAGGACAACGATTCACATTGATGCTGGATGTGATCAACTGAAACAGAGAGTGCAACGATAATTGGTAAGAAAAAGCCAGGGAAAATATTTAGGGGTTGTAGTGAAAAAAAGCCATTTCTTTTCACTTAAAATAGGAAGATACCAAGCACTTCTACCTACTACACTCAAAAATACCAGTGCCTTCCTTCTATATTCTCATAAAGATTTTTAGTACAGCTTCTCTCTCACATGAGTATCCTTGTCAAGTCCTGCATAAAAATACAGTAGAAACTTCCTAAATTGACACAGCAAGTCAAAAAAGGCATTTAGTGAATTATGCTACAGTAAGTCAAGCAATGAGCACATAACATCTTGTCAAGTGACTGCCTTGCTATAGCTGTTTTGCAAGCCAACATCATTCACATGTCAATTGGAGATTGCTAAAAGGAGCTTTCTCTGTTGGACCCTGTGCTATTTTAGATGAATCTATGATTTTATCAGAGCTACTGACACTTTCTTCCAGTAACATCATCTGTAATGTGTGGGCACAAAGTTTCTTTCTGAGCAGTTCATGATGTAGGAGTCTCCCTCATCAGAATCTATTGCTCCTAACATCTGAAAATGGTGCAAATCCCAAACCTTCATAGTCCCCTTTCCAGAGTGACTTGACAACCAAACAGATTTCACTGCTCCTTTGTATTACATCGCCTGCTCTGCTCTTTCCTTTTGGGAACTCCAGTTACTCAGTTTCTGTAAGATAAACCGCCTACATTGTCTCTTTCATCAGAAACTGTCATCTGGAAGACCTCCCTCCTCTCCCCCCCACCAAAAAAAAAAAAAAAGTCTGCATCTACCCAAGTAAAACTGAATAGCACAAGTCTAAATTATATTAGCCTTGCTTATGTGGCACTGTTATGTGGATGACACTGAACAAACACATCATATGAAGTTTGCTGAGGGATGAGCAGAGAAGCTGTGTCTTTATGTATGGATCCATAGCTACACGTGCTTCCTTCTCACCACTGAAAATCCCACTGTGCCCTGGTGTGCAGATTGGTTATGGGTCAGAGTTTGCAGGGATCCCCTTGACTACACACATGCTGGGTACTCTTCTCATTGACCTGTTCCTTAACACTTTACTTTCCAAGTCCTTTCTCATCTTTATATATTCATAAAATGAAAAATTAATGCTATGTTTTGGAGAAAGGACAATAATGTGAGTCATAACAATCCATGAAACAACACTGGAAAAACAGAATTTTAAAGAAGTGATCTAATCATACTTCATTCCTAAAATCAATGACCATGAAATTCAAATATTTTAACTTTTATCCAGAAACCACGAGAACACCAGGTGAAATCTGTAAGTTTAGCGGGCATTTTGACTAAAAATCTCACCTTGTAAGCAGCTGGGACAACACAATGCATTAATTTATTTTTATAAGTAGTTTCCATGAAAAGAGAATGGAAAGCAGTACAAGTGGAAGGCTGTGAGACCTGGGACTGGTTGCACAATAAAGGCATGAAGTGAAACCCTGGGAGCTGCTGCATCTTGAAATACTGTAAAACCAAACAACTTCTATCAGGAGTAAATGTGATTGGTATTTTCCTGAAGTACATGAAGTGATTTGTTTTAAATAATGATTGTTATCAATACTATTGGAATTGTACTCATTTTCTTCAGAGAGCTCACTTAGCCATTAGCATCTACTGTTTGAACTTATTTGTATTCCAATAACATCCACCACATTATTGGCACTGTCCACCTACGCAAGAGAAAAAACTGCCCTTTTTTAAAGAGTTTACATTCTGAGAGCAGTTGAATCTTGCAGCATTGCAAAGAATATTTGAGTTCAGAAATAATACCCATTACTATGATTATCAGATCAGCACCTAAATTAGGATGCAATAAATCTTGGAAGGCCAGAAATTACTGAATCAAGATGAAGGCTTAATATGCATTTGCCAGTACATTCTAAAAAGGAAGTCCAAATCAATTTTTTTTTAAATTAAGAAACTGAAACCTTTATAAATAAAGCTGGGATTTCAGCAATGTAGACAATGAGTTTCAAAGGGAACTGCCCATGTACATTCCTCTGTCTCATTTGAAAACTCTAGCCAACAGCAGCAATTTTGTTTGGTTTAAAACATCATATCACCATGGGAAACAAACCCACTGACTTTTCATTCCAGGCAAGAATGAGGTGTGGGTGAGGGAGCAAATGTGATGGTAATGTGTAAATCTGCAGGTGATTTATGGGCATGGGCTGTGCTAATAAAGAAAGTGAAATTCAGAATGACACCAAAAAGCAGGGAAGGCAATCCTTCCAGGATTCAGTGATTGTGCAGCTTACAAGAAAACAATGAGAAGTGAGGGTCAACTTTCATCCTCTCTAGAGGCAACACCTTACCATCCATTTCTTTTTGTTCATGGGATTTTGGGGTTTTATTTGCTGTGCTTTACAGTTTTACAAATCCACATTCTTTGCCTGCACATTGGTAACACATACATATGCTACTTACTCCCTCATGCGTTTCAACTTGGTCTCAGCCATTGTACTGTTGAGAGCTCTGAATCCCTGGGGCACCCCCGGAGACGCTCTGGTGACAGTCCTTGAGCCTACAAATCAATGCACAGACACACAACCTTACTCACCTTCATCCCCCCAGCTCTATTGCAGAATCAAGGGCAGACAGAAAGAAGAAGACTATTCCTGTTTCTCACAAGGCAGTGCCACATTAATTAAAGACAAATTAGATTATTAAATGTACATTAAGGGCAACAAGCAATTTTATAGCTTAAAGGCACCAGAACTGTAATAATAAGGAATACACACAGAATTACAACAGAAAGGACAATCACTTGAGGAAGTGCTGGCACGGTTAAATATTCAACAAAATTAAATTTGCTTACACAATATGCATTTTCTTCCATTGTTTTTTTACTTATCTTTAGGAGCAAGAATATTCTTCCTAACAGGCAAATCTCTCCTTGAGCTTGATCATTACTGTAAAATGGAAGTATTTATCTTATGACATCAGTTTCTCCTTCAGATAAAGGTACTCTTTTAATGTATGAATATAGATATTTTATATATATATATATATATATATATATATATAAAAATATAAACATACCTGTATATGTAAATACATGTGTATGCGTAAAAAATATACATTTGCATAAACACACATGCTCACTCTTTCTGTTTGCAGGCCTTATGAGCTGTTGCAATATTTCAGGACCTAGGGCTCACATACCACTGAGGCACTCATCCACAGGAACACAGAAATGCTGAATCACAGAGGACTGTCAGGGTTATCAGCTCAAATATGCTGCAATTTTGTGTCATCATACCATAATACAAGTCTGTGGTTTTCCTAAGAAATTTGAGTACTTTTTGCCCTGACTGCTCCCACTGAAAGACAATTTCAAAGTCTCACTGGGAGCTAGTGGCTAAAATCTCCCCTCTTATTTCCTGATAAAATTTCTTTATGGAGCAGCTCATGCTGATTTTCCTCCTGTGCCAGTCCTTTCCCTTGGCTTGCGCAGTTCTTTCCTTCCCTTTTGAATACTTCTTTCATTTCTTTATAATTGGAAAAAGAGATCCTATTTCAGCTTTCAATTTGTTAAGCTGAACAAAACAACTATTTTAGCTTCTTGCAATTGGTTTGGCATTGGGATTTCACTTCCCAAAAGAGGAAATGTATCAGGGTGTAAATGTGTGGGCTGTGCCACACAGGACCCAAGTTCTGAACAGGCATAGGAGGGCTTTGCATAGGATAGGAACAAGCCAAAAAGTCAAACACATTAACACAATGTCCTGTCTAAATGAAACCACACTCCCCTCCGACCAGGGTTTTTAGCTTGGACTCAGCTGGGGTTTGGTTTAGTCTGGATTGCATTAACAGGGATCACATGCAGCCAGAGGCAGCTTGCAGCTCCCTCCCTCTATGAGCTGCTATAGACACCCTCAGAGAACACCAAATGCTTCCCTGGAATGAGTAATTATGGCTCTCCCAACAGTCAAGCTCCTTTGCCTTAGTGATTCTAGACCCTGATCACATCTACTTGAATACTGAGATTAAAACTTTCCATTGTGAGTGATCCTACTGAATCAGTCACAGTGACTGCTGGATTCAGAAGCTTGGGAGCACAGAAGAAATGGATTCCTGATTCTGTTAGCAGGATAGACAAACAATTGCACATTTTAAAACGTTTTCCTAGCTTATATTTACATCTAATGGCTAGGAGTTATCTGATGCCTAAGTACTACAACTCAGATATAGTTATATTACATAATTTAAAAGATTAAAAATTACAAGCCCAGTTCTTACTGGCAACCAATTATTTCATTCATTAATGCAAAAAACATTTCCTGAACGTTTCCTGTAACAGTGCACATGCATATCCATATTTTTTTTACATGGAGTCTGTAAGCATTCAACTCCTTTACCAGCACTGGAAAATTCAGCTAACCTTGGGATAGCTCTGAAGAAACCCCAGGTGCTGTGCAAAGCAGTGCTCATGACTTACTGGGCTACATGCTCCTCTCTCAGTTGGCACAGTATTAAGGTCCAGATGTAGGGCTTTGGTGCTTTGAAACCAATTAAAAATTGATGTCCTGAGCACCAGTGGCCTAAGGAAAATATAAACTTTGCAGTCTCTTAAGAAAGAGTACATTTAACCACAGGCACCAGATAAATTCTGGCATTACTATTACAGGATATATCACTGTAGTAAGAGCTCAGCATATTCCTTCTGTTTAGTGAATTCAGTACATTTATTACTACAATATTTCCTTCTCCTCTGACATTTCATTATTAAAGACATCCTTCTTTTTTGTTCTGGTTTGTTGTTTTCTTGTTTTTTTTTTTTTTTCCTGGGATTTCTGGCTAAATAATTCATATTTTGTCTACTTTACACATTGGCAGTTGGCCAAGAAAAACCTAGTCTCTATGTGTGAACTCTCTATCTTCCTCTCCATTTAATATGATTTTCTGGTTACTGTGAGGCAGCACACACTGAAGATTGTAGATGCTGAAAAGGTGTGGTTAGTCATTAAAAAAATGAGTTCTCAGTGAAGACTGCTAAAAACTTGATACATTGGTGCTACAGCACACCCCAACAAATTTTGCTGCCTGATTCATAACCATACTAACTTCTATATCAAAGGTATTTTCTTAGAAGCAGTTACTTGATTAAGAATATATTTTGCACCCAACTTAAGGAAGTCTGTATACCCACATATCAACACAGAACAAGGAACTGTGCTTCTTCAAAAAGTTACCTGATAATTATTTGCATTTTTTATCCAATATTTCATTCTTGATCCATTAAACAAAATCAAACTAAACAACAAGAGCAGTGACTTCAAAAACCAGGTATTGTGGTTTTCTAAATGTATTTCAATGTCTCCCAGTGTCTAACCCAGTATTTCAGAAACAACACAGGGCAAAGGGCAAAAGATCTTTGTCCTCTCAGGTGACAGAGCACCATTTTGAGGTTTTCACTGAGAGTCTGCAGAGAAAGGAATTTATTCACAGGTGCATTATCTGGTAAGAGTTTTCATAAATTATGGTCCAAAGGCATTTCTACAAACATTTCTGCTAATCACCAAAGAACTGATGATACACATCTACTGCATCTCTTCCAAAGCCATGATGTGTTGTGAAGCTGTTATCTCCACTGAATCACAAATTTCTGTTTGTATTTCAGATTTCTTTTCTTTAGTTTTCAGTGCTACATATGAGATCCTACAATGCCTTTTTGTACAAGATATAAAAGATTAGAATCAGATGTGTTTTCCAGATTCATAGACAATACAAAGTGATCCAACTGTCCCTAAGCTTCTCCTCCTTAATGCCAAGTAAATTCAGTAAATTTTAAAATGAGTTTTTCAAACTCCCTTATCTTTTGCAGTTCCTGGGATCTTCCCAATTTTCCAGTTTATCGGCATGGCCTATCTTATTTCAATTGCACTTCACATGTGTATAGCCAACACAAAAGCAACTGTGTAGCACAAAAGCCCTGGCACCTGGAGTGATTCTGCGACCTCTTGAGGAGAAAACTCAGTTACCTCCCAAGTCTTTTATAAACACTGAGGTTTATACTAAACAAATTCCACCTGTTGAAAAACAACGTGTATTTATTGGATCCTTTTTATCACAGCCTTTGCTGAAATTTAAAAAAAAAATAGAAAAAAGAGTTCTAGGTTTTTTCTTCTTGGTTGTTCTCTAATAACCACTTGAAATTACTCATAATTTTTTTTCAATACTTCAGCAATGAAAGATGCTTCAAGAAATTCTGTGCTGGCCAGATTCCTGCTTCTATTGCCCTATTATTGCCCTATTATTGCCGTGAAATCCATACTGTTTCAGGAGTAGCCATTATAATTCTGTTGTAGCTCTGTGGCCCAGTAATATGGTATTGCCACTGCTTGCATCAGGCACACACTTAGAACTGAGTCTGCAAGGCTTCAGGCTTTGTCTGATCTTGCCTTGTCCTGACTGAAATTTTGATTTAATTGCTTAAGCTATGGCATCAGTTCTTCTAATTACTATGTAGAGGGCTGTTCTATTTTACTTCCACTTACTCTTGTAATATATAACCTGCACTTTTAGATGTATACTAATATTCTGTGTAGAAAGACATATTTGCAACTAACTTAATTCAATTAATGTAGAGAAGTACAGGCCTGGTACAACATCAGATGCCTTGAAAAGTGGGAACAAAGGTCTACAGGCATGTGATGACAAGAAGAGAGGCTCTGGCTAGTACTGGAAATGCCATGGCTATAACCAATGGGCTAGTGGCCAGTTAAAGAAATGCAGACCTGGAACACAACTAGCTTTAGGGTGAAAAAGCAGCAAGTACCTAACCTATGTAAAATGCACATACACAGAAAATTTTGATGTAATGGGAATTTGGAGTTCAGTGAAGAATATGGAAGGTATTAATGAACATTAGCAAACACATAAAAATGACCCCAAGTGCAGGTTTATAGCTTGATTTTGGAAGAACTTAATGGAATTTCAAACTTTCTCAGTGACACTGGGCATACCAAAATAAAAGGGAACCTGGAGATTTGTCTCTTATCATCATCACATGTATTTCTTTGGAGAAAATCATACCTAATTACTACCTGATCTTGGAGAAAGGCTATAAGTTTCAGCTGAGACTGGCTGGAGATTTTTTTAAATAATAAAAGTACAATTTAATTATTTAATATTACAATTTTTAAAAATGCATCTTCTTGTCCCTAATACTGAATGAAAAAGATTAAGATAAGGGAGTTTCTAATACTAAGATTGTTTTAAAAACACCACTGATTGTCTTTGGCAATTACTCAAAGGCAATTCCTCTCATTTAATTAAATGACGGAATATTGAAGCACAGAGCAAAATTTTGTTCTTATTTCAACTTCTGCAAACCCATTGCAGAGAGTGATGCTGCAAATGCATAAATGAGTGCAGAATTTGGAGACAGGAGGTTCTCTGTAAGTGTGAAGACAAACTGGATGTAAATGTTCCTTCCTTCAGTCCTGAGGGTCTCCCTGACATGTGATGCAGAAGGTGGCCAGTGGCTACAAGAATATGATGGCAACAACTTTGATTACTCCCTGTCATCCTTCTTCTTTGGCTCTCTCTTTCCATCTCTTCCCAGGCTCACAAGCAGGGGTGAAAGAGAGCTCAGCACTGGATGAATCTCTGGAAGGAGGACTTCCTAGGAGTCTCCTGCGTTGTGCTTTTAGATAATACCAAGTCAGGTTTATCCCAACTGAACAAGTGCAAATGAAGCAGCTAAATGAGGCTGCAGATGCCATGGGAGCCTTTGGGAACTCAGCTGGCCTTTCATGCAGCTCACTCAGGCTGCTGCCCCCGGTGGCCTCTGAAGACAGTGACTATGGCAGCCACAGTAAATAGTCACCTTTCTTGTAAGTTTTTTTTTAGCTTTTAAGCAGACCACAAGAACCCAGGCTTTCAAACTCTAAATCTATAGACAATATTTTGCCAGATATTTTAGGATTAACATACAAACTTAATACAAAATTCTCACTGTTTTCTTTGTACCTGTAATGAGATACTGTTACCTAAATTAAATGTTATCCAAACCTTGATTATAATTTTTTCAAAATTAAATATTTAATTGATTTTCCCTTATTGTTACCAGGATTAAAAACAATAAAACAACTTACACATCCTCAAATAAGAAAAAATAACAGTAGTTTTTAAAGTTTTTAAAAGTTTTTTTATAACATTCTATACTTCTGACTGTCATGCTTTCTGGCTTTATTATTTTCAACAAAAGCACTTAACTACTCGTGCCTTTTCTTCTGGCATAATTATACTTCTCTGCAGTAGATTAAGGAAGTAATTTTCAAGGAGATCACATTTTTTTAGTTACTTTGTTGCAAAATGGAAACAGTTGGACAGTGATGCATACAGACTGCTAATAACTGCTCCTATCTAAAGAAATCTTACCCAATGAGCTGCTATTCAGGACACTCTCCAAATACTCAACCATTGCCTCCATATCACTGTCCTGTGAATAAATGAAATAATGGAATAGCATTAGTGTGAGCACAAACACATGTCCCAGAGGTACCATCCCACAAACATAGAGGATATCACATCAGTAAGTGTCAAGACTAGACCATAAAGAAGTTACACTGCTCAGGACATTTCCTATGTTTCCTTCTCTTAAAACATCAAGCTTTGGAATGATGCTATAACCAAACAACTATTTAAGTCAAATTCCTTGTAGAACAAAAGTGTTTAGAACAACTGTGCATGGAATTTATAGGAGATATATTTACTGTGGAGGATGGTGTGCAGTCTCTGAAAATATACCAGCATTTTATCATCACTTAGTCCTGGAACATCTAAAACAATATTACATTGAACAAGGCAAGTATATATTTTTTAACTATGCCAATTTTTTATGCTTATGATAGCTGCCCACAGCATATTAATACTTATCTTTCATGTAATTCCATCCAATTTCATGTCTAGTAACAACAACTAATTGAAAAATTTTTAATTAAGAAAAGATTTTAACATTTTTGCATTTCAAGTGTTCTGCCACCAAACAGATGGCTAACAGTTTTGCCATGATAGCTTTCATATGAAATGCTGTTTGTGTACACAGATGAAATTTAAAGTTCTGGCCATTGAGCAATGATTGTTGTCCAGGAAGTATATCACAATTTTATGAAAGTCCAAGAAAAACCTGGACTCTGAGTTTGTAGAAGCTGCTGCCATATCACATTTAACAACACAGCATTTCTTGACTATTTAAAACTGACAGTCAAAATTCTGACATTGCTAAAAAATAAGTAAAAATATGTTTTATAAAAAAATAGTTAGCATTCTATGCCTTTAAGACTTAAAACAATGTAATAAAAAAAAAAAAATATTGACCTCCACTTCTACAATGGGCAATCTGCTTTATACTCTTCTGTGATCTTACTCAAAATGCTCTTTCTGAATTTTTCAAACTTAGGAACTGCCAGTACACCTAAACAGGCCAGCAATACCTGCTGGCAATGACTTGCAACTGGTTAGGGACCTTCTGATGCAGGTGGGAGCTGTTATGGATATAAACTATCTATTTTTTAATCTATGGTTATCTAAACATAACTAGATGTTATGGGGCATAAACTAACTATTCTTCACCCCAAGTTGTTTCATGGGCTTCTATTTGAAACAGGCTCTGCTACTTTAGCTGAGGTTTGCAACGCAGGAATCAGCTTCCTGGTTGGCCATTACAACAGGTAACCCACATGCTCTTAGGTTTGAAGGATCCTCTTTGCTCTTTTGGAGCAGCCTGTGGGGTCCTGACTGGAACAAGTCAGCACAAGGGTTTCCAGTTCTGCAGCCAGGGAATGCATTCATTATGTTAATATACACAGTACATCTTGAATATTGAATTAAGACAGTATTACAGATATAATTTCTCTGTACTTCTAAAAAAAGAATCATTAGGACTTCATTAAAAAGTTCTATCTTTTTAATTCAAAACTAAAAAGTTATATTGATTTTCTGCTAATATTACCTCACAATTATTTTTATTTTCATTATCACTAACAGTTAATCACAAATCTACAGACAGACAAAATATAGTAAATAACCATATACAACACTATTGCTTTAATAAAACCTTTAAAAAAATGGGATAAAGCCTGTAATTCCCAAACCTTTGACTTCTCACAACAGAACATCATATTTACTCCAATTATAACAACAAAGCTGTTTTCTTCTCATTATGCTGTAAGGCAAAAGATATCTTTTCACCTCTTTGATCACTCCTTTCTTTTCCCCACTTGGGTTTAGCACTGGAAAAGGATTTAGCTGTTTCATTCAATATATTTCTTTAATCTTTTTTTTTTTTTTTTTTTTTTTTTTTTCAGAGAAAGCAAAGCCCTACAAAAATGACAAGAGGCACTCCCATGCATAAGGCCAGTGTGGGTGAATGCTTGCACATTCCAGATTCAGACCAAAAAATCCCATTTCTAACAGCCATAAGCTATTTCAAAACATGTGTTAGGAATCCAGTGGAGCATCTTTGGGGTGACAGCACACAGATCACTCATAGCTGCTGGAGCTATGATAATTTATGTCAGCTTATTTTCTGGCTTGACCATCTCAGAAGCAATTTGGAATTTGAAAATAGGAAGCTACTGCACCACTGTAGCAGATGTTTTCATAAGGAAGAGGGTAAATTTGTTATTATGGTCACTGAGAAAAACCACTAAGAGCATGGTGATGAACTGCAGTAAAGAGCATCCACCTCATCCATCTCAGCTAAATCAAAGCAAATGGAAGCTTCATTATACACTAACTTTTCAAGATGAAACCTCTGTTAAGCTTCACGCATTAAAATGTTTTTTAAAACAGTTTGTCATTCTCTTTTATGATTTCCCCCTAATTAGAAACTGGTTTTCCTAGGAAAAAAAACACGTGGAAAAGAGCCAGTGACTTGAAGAGGTGGAGGTCTGGAAAAGTAATTGGCAAATTGCTGCTTGAAATCTGTCATTGTGCATTTCTGCTCTGAAAGAAAGGAACAAAGGACACTAAACTCCACTAAACTGGAAAATGTATCTGAAATCAAATAGGCTGTACTGAAAGGTATCAACTCGAGAAAAAAGCTGTCTCAGCTCCTACCCTAAACCTCTAAAATTAAAGTGTTTTAGTGCCTAACTTTAGCTTCCTCAATGGTCTTACATCCCATGTGAGGCTATTTCTCAGTGTGTCTTGACATCTGTGGGAGCCTAATACAGCTTGAATAAACAGCTTATATCCCTCTCTACATCTTTCACCTTAATATGTTGTTCATAAAGACGACTTTTCTGACCCCATGCTACTGCACGAACATTGGAAATTCTTTTAATTCTTGTTTGAAATAATGGGGTCACCCATAAGAGAGCACCCCCAGATGTAGCATTTCTGCACTCTGCACAGAAGTAACTAGTAAAGCAACCTTGGGATTGGAAATTAAAGAAATTTGCAGAAATTACAAGCTCTTACTGTGTTGCAGTAGAAAGATTTCTTTTTTAGCACACACCTCCAGAAGCTTGGTTTAAGGTATTTTTGAAGAAAGGGTTTAAGAGTATGAATCCCATCATAGAAGTAGGAGTTTTGGTATTAAGTAAATGACTGCAGAAGCAAACCTTTGCTATTCTGGTAGGATTTGAAGCTTATTATTAATACTGAGCATGATCCCACCTACCTTTGAGTGGGATTCATCTCACATAACTTGATATCCAAAGGAAGATGTTGTGTGCATGTTAATAACTGCAAATCCCTTTATAATCACCAAAGGGGGACCTCTCTGCATATTCCATCCAACCTGCATTAGATGTTTACTCTCTAACAATGCCTGCTTCCTTCCCCTCAGAGTACTGCCTTTCTGTTTGTTGAGTTCAGACACAGATGTTCAGATTTACACAGCTATGTTCAGTCTGCTTTCACCTCGGACTTACTGCAGAATTTTTATCTCGAGAAAGCAAAAATTGCCTATTTTCACTTCTCATTAAATAGAAAAGGTAATTGTGTCAATACCCAGAAACACACTTATTGAATATCTGGTGCTGGGGTCGACATGAGAAAAGCACAGATAATTATCTTCTTTTACAGAGGAACTCCCAAAAGGCAAATGGTCACAGGGGTGCATTCCAGTCAGTCTGTGCAGACTGTCACAGAGGGCCAACGCTCTTTGTGCTGGTAAAGCAAAGCCTCAGGGCCACAGGGACTGGACAGAGACAAAGGGCTGGCAGTGGGATGGCTCTTCCAGCCCACCATGCTGGTTCTTATCATGGAATTTTTAGTCAGTCCAACATGAGGGACTGTTGCAGCTCACATCTGAATGCCAACACCTAATTTATTCTGCTTTACTGAGAAATCTATTTTTGTCTTCTGCCCTTCATTAATTCTAAGCAGCAGTCTGCCTGCTCAAAAACACTACTGATTGACACTTAATGATACCATCAATGAAAGTTGAATGAAAATTTCAAAAGGCATTCTAAAAAAAAGGAAAATTGTCTCAGAGTCTGATGAAGATGAGCAGTAATTTCATTTTCAAGAGTATCTTGTGGTAGACTTTCTGGCAATGGTTCTTTGCATGTCTCTGTGTTGTGGGTGAGTATAAACCCAGAAAACTGAAAAAAAGGTATTGTCTAAGATAAGCCACTGCTTTAACAATTGAATAACTATTTCTTCAGACCAACTACTGCACAAACTGCTCCTGAATTTTAAGGCATCCAGTGGGTTTAATTTGAAAGTTAAGAGGCAATGTCTAGATTGAATGAAGCTGTTTCTGAGTAAACTTCAAGTTTTACTTGTGGGAAAATTTCAGGATACCCTGCTACTGTGGTAGAAGTAGAGCTCTGATTTCTCACATTTTATTTTTGCCTTAAAAACCACATCTCAAAGAAGCTATTAGTTCAAATTTTTCAAAAAACACAATTTATTTATAATTTAATAAAGAGTATTAGTCTACTTGGCTGGTTCCCTGAAATGCAGAAGACATCACACCCTGTTCTGCAAACTCTGCTCATGATCACAGAATAAAGTAACTGTTACTAGGCAGAACCAGATAGTACCTTTCAGAGGCACAGTGTGTAGGCCATGCCTGAAACTGGTGGTCCACGGGAGAAATTAATAGCTCCTGAATGCCTTAGGAAGATCCATTTTCAGAACTGCCTCAGGCACTTGAGTTTATTGATTTCACTGAGACTTGACCACTGGAGACAAGACTCATCTCAGCTCATTCTGATCAGATCTAAATTAGGTGCCTTATCTAATAATCTTCAACCTTCACACTGCAATCCCTGACTTTCTTGTGACTGCCTTAACTGATAAAGCTACTTTAAGCCTTTCAACAATAAGTTTTCTCTTCATGAACACTTTCTGTGAAGTAGGAAAGTCTACCGATCTGGTGATCAAGTCTTGCAGCTGTCTAGGGTCATCATTCATCACATTGTCCTAGAAAATACATCCAATATAGGCAGGAACTAGAGGTGACTATCTTTGCCTAGGACTTAGAGCTGGAACTTAGATCCTATGCTTGAACTATACCTTCAGCTTTAATTTAATTTAAATCACAGCTAGCATTTGAGAGGATTCAACTCTGAGTGTTTTAGAGTCACAAGGATGTTTTCTGATGGTGATCTACCTTAAGGCATTCATGAGAATGTTATCTTTAATCTTGAAGGAATGCAAAAACCTTTCTCATCAATATCTTATAATACACATATAATTAATTCATGCTATTGATATGTACACACACTCCTAACCAAAAAAAAAAAGAGAAAAAAAAAATCAGCAATGTCAGTAGGACAAATTCTGGGAAGGAACTCAGTTTTCTCATGGAAAATGAACATCAAGTGTATATGGTGTTCTCAAAGGTCACATATACCTGGTGATTTGTCTTAGAGACTGTCCATGACAATTCTGCATCTTCCTCCTCTTCACTGTCTTCTGAACAGGATTCAAACTCATCTTTATAATATTCTTCTGCAATTTCTGGGTCTTCAGGGATCTCTAAAGGCAATTATAAGTTTATAGCACATATAGAGAAAAAAAGTATGATCTGAAAAAGATATAAATGAACTTTATAGCACCAATGTTATGTCAACAGCAATGCATTCTGTAATTGAAGGCAAATGATAGGTTCTCAGATTAAAATATTTGTCTTTAATGATATGATAAGCAGTGTTAAAGCTGTCTCCAGCAAAGGGCAAAAGCTCATGTGTGAATTAATGAACTTAAAGGATCTATATTGATATTGCACTGAAATCTCTAAACTATACAATAAATCAGGCTGGAAGTGACCCTACAGGATCACTTCAATTCAATACTGAATTGAATCCAGCTTTTGCAAGCTGAAATTATAACTCAGTTTTGTTTTCTCTAAAACATATATCTTGTGGTGAATACAACTGCTAAGCTAAAATGGAAAATAATATATATCAGGTACATGTTTAAAAGATATGAGAAATTAAATCTATATATTTTTCTGAACTTTTTTGAAGCAAAACTATAATAAAATAAAAGAAACTAGTATAAAGTCAAGCTATGCATACTTTGGTGTCATGCTCTCTCTCAATTTATTACTATCACAACTTTTAGTAATAGCAGTGAGTGCAATATTAATATAGCCAATGAGCCCATGAAGTACAGTAATTGGTATTAAAACTCAACACATTCATCACAGCTTGAAAGCCACTTCAGCCCCTCTGCACTGGGTGAAATCCTTTAGCATACCAGACTCTGTACAAAAGAATTAGTCAAACAGTTTGAAGTCTGGTTGCATCTCCTTCAGGGAGATATTACTACAAGAAATGTTAGTTGAAGACAAAAAATATTTAATGTTCAGCTGTCATAAATCATCACTGTCATTGTCATAATTTTAGCGAATGCAAATTTCAACCACTCTCCTCAATTAAGTCTGTCCCTTTAGAGAAACAAGAACTATCTTAAATTTTACTGCCTTGAAATAAATTAAATTCAAACAATATGACATAAAAACTATTAATCTATTTTTAATTGTTTCACATGGATAAAAATCCGAAAGTATTCAAAGAGGGGAATGCAATTAAAATCCATTAACAGACATTTGAGTTTAGGCAGGAGAAATAATTCTAATCTTTAAGGTGAAAGAATGAAACTCAGGAAAAATAGTGTAGCTATCTTCAGCATTAGATGGTTAAGCTCTCCTCTTGAGATATAAGGTCTACTATCTATTTTCTCTAAAGTAATTTCAAAACTACTTTTTTTCTTTATAGACCTGATTTAGCTCCAAAATGCTGACACATTTTCACTCAGGTTTCTGTTTTAAGATATTAATGGAAGTTGCATAAAAACCCCATGCTCCACTGCCACAATTTCTAATCCTAATCCTTCCTGTTTTTATTTTTCACCTTTCTTCTTTGACAAAACAAACAAACCAGCAAACAAACAACTAATCAATACCTGAGTTTCCAGAAAAAGAACATCCCAAATGCAAAAACTTTTTCTCACAAAGAAAGAATTTATTTAACTGTTTGAGTTCTACAAAGTGCAATTTGACAGAAAAGTCCAGCACTTCATTAAAAAGGGAATCTTAAATATCATCCTTTCTACGTGGAAAGAACACTACAAAATTAAGATGTATCTTCTTGTCCATGTGAGGTGATCAATTTTTCTTGCAGAGAGGCTGTCATCCCAGTGATTAGGATAATTTTATTAAGTTCATCTGCATTCTGTCTATGCACATTCAAATACATACAAAACAGCCCATTTATTATGTTGTAATACAGAATCAGACTATGCTGGTGTTTTCTGAGTCATCTCCTCCCATATTCTGCATTTGTTTATTGCTGTTCTAAAAAATGCAAGACTCCCCTTTCCAACCAAACAAGGTATCAAAATCAGTCTTTTCACTCATAATTGTAACTTTAAAATGTCTGACCTGGCTACTGTAAGCTGTATATTGTGAGCAGCCCATGACCATACAAAAGTAGTGATGTCCCTGAACTATGCAGAGAGGCTGGCAGTGGCTGAATTCTACTTTCATGCCAGCTTTTGCATCCTTGTTGGAATTATTCACCTCACCATTTGTGAAAATGGTTTGACAGCTGTTCATAGACAGCCAGTTAATCCGAGCTTAGTAATGAAATGCTAGTTCAGATACTAGAGATGTTCTAGGGTATACAAGTTTACTGGCCCCCAATTCAGAAACCATTTCCAAGTGGCATTTCTGAAAGAAGACAGCATGTCCAGTGCAGGGGAATTTGGCATTTACCTAAAAAAAGTTCTTCAAACTTTTTAGTTTTATAACTAGCATCTTTAAAGAAGGACCCTTCAAAGCAGTTATACATTTATTTAAACTGTTTCCATATAACAATTATTTGAGTCTTACCAAGGTAAAGCCAGCTCTCAGTCTCCATGTATTACAAATGCACAAGACATCTCCAGTTCTCTGCAGAATTATCTGAGTACAGAACAGCTTACTGAGCTGAGACCCAGGATCAGATGAATTTCAAGAACAGATAAGGTAGATTTGGCACAGCAGATACCATAAATCTACATGGCAAGCTGGACTTGTGCTGGCCTAATGAAGTCTAAGTGCAGATAACTTGAGCAAGTTAGTATTTTCAGCTCAGGGGGAGTTCAGGCCCCATAAGCTTCTATTTCCAAGTCTGCAGTCCTTCCTCTAGAATATTCGCTACCTGAGTTTTCCCATAATTCCATGTGATTTCATATACACCTCAGTTTCCACAAACCAGGTGACAGAAGGCTGGTTACTGCTCCCATTCCTGAACATTACTAGTGAAGGTGCACACTTATTAATGTAGCACAGAAGAAAATTTGTTGATTTGTGCTTTCAGAGAAGTTTTTAATAAAAATATTGGGTCTTTGGGCTAGGCTGTTTGACCTCTCTTTGACCACTGCAAAGTCCAGCATGGACTCCAGTGACAGGACCTTGACCCTGTCCTTTGTTCTGATAAATAAAATAGATATTAAGCCTATTTGTGCCTAGGAGGTATTCTGGCAAAGAAGTGGTGCTAGTGAGGGCAATGCAAAGTCTGTTGTGTTGAAACACAACACGAAATAAAACTGCTGCTGAAGAACCCAGGGGAGCCTGCCTCTGTTTTGACAGCTGGACTGGCATCCAGCTGAACATCTCTGATACAGCATACTTATATTCTCCATAGGAAGCACAAGGAAGGGTCTGTACAGCTGCTTCTGCCCCCTCACACCCCCACATCTCTCAGCTGCTCTCTGAAAGCAACTTGTGTTTTATCCAGCTGTATGTATTGCACCAAGGCCAGTCACAACAGCTTTTATTTGCTTACAAAGCACTGAATTCAGAACAAACTCAGCTTTCATATTGCTAGATGGTTTAGGCACAGCATTGAGAGGCCTGATACTTGCTATTAGACATTCAAAAGAAAACAAGCTTTGAATAAAACATTCTCCTTTAGATCTCTTTCTATACAGTAACATGATGCTAATAGTGGAATGAAGGGTAAAAACCCATTATCTAAAAAAAAAATAATAAAAGCATGGTTATTTCCTGAGAAGACAAGCTAAACAGAAAACAGAGGAATGTGATACTCGTAATATTTTGCTTAAATCCACCAAGAGCTTGCTTCAGGTAACATGGTAACTCAGCAACAATTTTCTCCAAAGAGATGAAAATACTTTGATAAATATCTTTAATTTTCTTGTGCCTCAAACTCATACTTGCCATTGTCGCAATGATGTAGTATTCCCACATTCCAGAACATGCAGAAGACAATAAGTAAGGCCACTTTTATTAAAAGAAAAAAAAGGAAAAAAAAAAAAAAGAGGAAAAGAAAAAAAAGAAAACAGAATGGTGTAACATGAGTAAATTTCCACCATTTGTATTCACAGTAACAAAGTCACACTTGACTTTTAAGGACTATTGTACTTTTTTGATCCAAAGGCTTCATTGCATCTCTGGAAAAAAACAGATTTTTTTCAGCAGCCACATTCCTACCTTAAGGAAAAAAATTGCTACAGTTTCATGTTGTTACACTCCTAGGTTTGCACAGTACCACACAGAGAAAAATGAGGAGCAAATCACTCAACTGCTCTGACACATATTCTCATAAGACATAATAGGCTCCTAAGATGGTGACATGAGCCAGGAGACCAGAAAGTGGTGTTACCACATCTCTGCTACCACAGACTGACACAGAGAACTCAGCAAATTGAGAGTGGGCCAGGACAAAGCCCCATGCACTGGCCCCTTGCAAGGCATTGTACATGAGCCATGCTGGGCACTGAGGCAAGAGCAGGGAAAATCATTCCTCTGCCTTCTGCTTCTGTGCTGCACTGGCAGGACCCTGTCAGTAACACAAAGGTGCCCCTGATCCTTTCCTTTCTGTGGAAATGCATCAGCAAATGCCAGTTTGATCCCATATGAGCAGGTGTTACTTACTGGAGCAGGTGCCACAGTGGCACCCAGGCTGGGCACAGCACTGGGTGCAGGAACGGACTGTGACAGCAGGTCCCTTCAGCCCTCAGGAGGGAAGGCAAAGGGAAAACCTTACTGCTCTCTACCTGATCAGAGGATTAAAGAAGATGGAGACAGTCTCTTTGCAGAGGGGCATGGTGACAGGACAAGAGACAGCAAACATCTGGAACATCCTACATTCCAATTTGACATTATGAAAAAAAAAGTAAAAGAGTGTGATCAAATACTGGAACAGGGCTTAAAGAAGCTGCAAGAGCTCAATCAATCCTTGAAGGTACACTCCTGAATAACCTGATCTGAAAAGAACAGCTTTGAGCAGGGAATAGGACTAAGCTGCCAGAGGTTCCTTCCAGTCTAAATTATTTTATAATGCTGTGGCTATTTGATTCCTCAAAACCAGCTCAGAATCACCCCAGATCTATTTGTGTGCACATATTTAACATACACACTAAACAAGCTAAGCAGAAACTGGCAAGAGGAGCTGGTGCACAGGGCTGGGCAGCTGTCCTCAGAACTGCCCATCAGTTATCACAGAGGGAGAAAACAGAAAGGGATTTCTGCCTTCAAGGAAGAAAGCATAAAGAGCTGAAGCACTGTCAGTAGGAGGGAAGTTTGAAACACAGAGATATGTTTCCCTGAGCTACATCATCCTTAATGAGAAATTCTGCCACAGAGATCAAGGGCTCTGTGACCCTCTGCAGCTCAGGACAATACTCATATGATCAGAAAAAATAAAATAACTCCTATATTATTATCGCAGATCACTCAGATTGGTTTGGGTCTGGTTTTTTTTCCTGTGCAAGACAAAACCCTTCAACTTCAAAAGTTTCAGTCAAAGAGAATCACCATCCTTTGGTCAGGTATAGATAGATATATAGATATATAGATATACAGATATATAGATATATGCATTTTCAAGCTCTGAAGCTTCATTGCTCAGAAAGACAGTGGAAACTTTTGTACATCTCTTCTAGACTAGGCTTGAACAGACTCTCAGAACATACATTTAAAAAATGAACTAGGGGATATGCAGGAGTTCTGTGCCCATGAAAGTTCTGTACAATCCTTCTGGATAAGCACAAAAGGAGTATGAAGTTGTTAAATGAATCATCTTCTGACATGGCCTTGTGCAGCTTAGACACAAAGTAAAATTAGTTCTTCTAAATGAGAACTAGTAATATAACCAAATTTAAACATTAATAGTTTATAATTCTCCTCTTCGCACTTCAAAAATGTAAAAGGCTTCCATTATTTTATGGGTGTCACTAAGTGAAGAACTATCTATTGTGAAATGGCTAGAAAAAGAGATACAGAGGGTATAAATCAGAGTGCTCTTATGGGAATAATCTACTAATTGATGTTAGAAAGAAAGTAGCAAGTTTCAAAGTGTTTATCCAAGGAAAAATTACCCTTTTTAAACCAAAATTAAATTTCCAAGAGAAATATTTTATTTCAAGGACACAGTTTTTCCCCTAAACATTCCACCACCTTGTATTTTATCAGCAAGTACAGAGACAAAGCATGAGAAGAAAGAGGTTCTTTAAAGGAGTGGTTAACAAAAATGAACATCAAGAAGGAAGACTTTAATCACATTTTTCCCTAGTTTTCTGAATAACTTATTGTTTTTTATTCTGATTTCCTAGCTGGCATGTGTACAGAAATGGGAGCTCTGGTAGGCAGTGAGATGAAGACAAAGCCATGCTGCCTTTCAAACATGGTTTAAAGTTCAGAAAATCTAAAAATCTTCCAAATATTCAGAAATCTTTTTAGTAATGATGGGTGAATAAAGAGAAAGAACAACATAATGATTTAGTCAATAGCAGGGAGCATTTAGTCAGATTTGGAAGCCATTTCATTTACGCTTAAGAATCCTTATTATTGTAAAAGTTGCCCTGCTATTTGCACTGCTTCCAGCAGAAACAGACTGAGAGATGTAAATTAAAGGAAAAGTGACCTAATGACATCAACCTAAAACTATCTTACTCCCTAAGTTATTTTAAACATTTTTTTTATTAGTCAAAGTATACTTTCCAATAAAAACTCAGATTTCCTCCTGAACCTGGCAGATACTGACCTCCTGACACTTTCCCTTTCAGTCTGACAACAGTGTTGGGAAGGAAAAAGTCCAAGTTAGCACAAAATCGGCCCCTTAAGAGATTTACTTTCTTCTCCCTGAGATTTGGTTCAAGAATACCATTTTTAAGATTTGAACTGGGGGCATTTTCACAACAAGAAGTTACAGAAAGAGAAGAAAATAAATGGGAATGACTTATATCCAAACTCGGTGCAAGCAGTTGTGCACACAAGAGTCTAGGTGTAGTAAAGATGCAAAATGCATTTAATTTGGATATAAGCAATAATATAAGTTATATGATGAACAAGTAAGAAAAACAAGCACATGATTGCAACCAAACAAAAAGGTGTTGAGCCCTTAAACACCTAGAAGAAATTAACTTGAGAAAGTACATATTTACAAGATCACAGGGGCACACTTTGCTCTGTGAAGCAGAAAATATAGCAGGAGAATTCAGCTCAGCTCTTCACTGCTGTCACCTTCTCATTCCCTCCACCTAGCTGTCTGACAGTCACACACACTGAAAGCTAAACTGGTAGAATCTACAAACTAATTCAGCATTTACAGCTTCTTTCAGAGCAAATTCTCCCTCACTTGGAATTGGCTCCAGCTTTTTGCATCACCATATAACTTGTCTCAGCTCCTCAAAAATGCTCTCTAGTTTGATAAGTAAGCCATAAAACTTCAACTGGGGCTGGACTGTGAGTCCTTATAAAATGTTTTTCAACACCACCCCCATCCTGTTCATCCTGATGCTTTGTCTGCCAGCAAAAGCCTGGTGCATCTTTATTTACATCAGTTTGACCTCGTGTCTAATGTGCAGTGTAAAAGCTACATTGCTCTGCATGTAGGACAACTTGGAATAGAAACTAGCATCTTTCTAAAGAAAATTTAAAACACTGATATTATCTGAAAGTACCTGTTATAGAATCCAGTCTACAGTATTTTTTTTTACTTACACAGTCTCAGTGCATTTGCTTCTAATTACTTCCTAAATTCACAGAGTGTTTCATAAATGTTCTTTAACATAATGCTTTGGAAGGAGTGAAGAGAATCCCTGTGCTGTTTTTAAAGAGCCTTGGCCAGAATCATTTTAACTGTAGTCATTGACCAAGGTGAATTTTGAAGTAGACTCTCTTTATCAATGCCAAATTAAACCAGTATTAAAAAATAGATTAGGAAAAAAGTAGAAGCTATAGAGTAACACAATTTGCTCTCCCCACACTTTGAAAGTGTTCAGGGTTTTTATATAACTGCTGTGTAAAGACTTCATTCTGCAAGCTTTCCTCTATGAATCTGCAAGAGCAAGACTTCTTGTAAGAAGTAACTTATGAATTTTTGTGAAGCTATGAAAATATTTTAGTAGCTAGGCATGTTGAAGAGTAGATAGATTTGGAAAAGATTTCCTGAGGAGCTTATGAGAGTTCAACTCCTGCTCTCCAAAGACAATACTCCAAGGGAAGAGCCCCTTAAACAAGAACAATAATGCTTTAGTCAATGATTAAATAAATAAATAAATAAATGTTTAAAAGCACTGATTAATTTTCCAATCTCTGAGTAAAACTTGAGAACTTCATTAAATCTTTATTTTGCTAGAATAAATTAGATTTAGTATTCCTTTAATTGAATCTGGGACAAGTTGGGCTCAGTGTGAAACCAGGCAATGAAAACAAGAGACAGATGAGGAGGTCAGAGGAGCATGCTACACCCTCAGATCTTGTGAGAGTCTCAGGAGTTTGTCACCCCATGTTCCAAGGACAAGTGTGGGACTGGTAACTGCAAATGACAGAACTAAACCAGCGAGTTTCTCTCCACAAGCATCCCACACTATCATTGCAGCAAGTCAGGGAATATGCCTTATGATCCTGGAAGTAGGGTAACCATGAGAAACAGGAGACCAATGGTTAATCACAGCAGTGCTCACAGCAATGCTGTCCTCTTAACTGAGACAAGATTTCCTGGTTACAAAGGATAATGTAACAAGAATAATGCAGAAAGGTGCTTAATACCACTTATTGTAAGTACTATTCTGCTTTATTTTGACTTGCCAGACTGAAAAACAAGACAAGACTTGATTTTCCTTAAAGCCTTTGAGCAGCCTGACCACTTGTATGGTCATCTTTGAGAGTGTTACTCAGTTACCCATGAATATGAATAAATACCATTTTGCAGGCACCAAAACAAATGGGTGTGTGCATATATGCTGGAAGATCTGCTCAGAAATACTACAGGTTTTTAACCTCACAAGATTTACAAAACTACCTTGAAAATCCTTCAGCACAGGTCATAAAAATAACAGGCTAGAAAAAAAGCACATTTCCTATTTGAGGGCCAACTGAACTTTACTCATTTGAAAGTCAAAGCAACATATCCATAACTTAAAATTAGCCATGGAGACATAGTAATAATGTACACAATTACTGTAACATACTTAGCTATTTTGAAACTGTAATGAAATCAGGGGTTTGCCAGGTGTAATGTATTGCAAGATATTAAGCTAAGGAATTTAGCAAATTATTATCTTTGCAGTATACAGAAATAAAAAGCAATATAATACAGATCAGAGAGATTATATAATACATCCTTTTATTCATATGGCTTTAATTTGTTACATTATTTTTCTGTACAAAGATTTTAAATACCACAATTATTTAACTGAAGCTCTTCTCCTCTTTTAACGTGACCCCTTCCCACACAAAAATGTCTATTAACTGCAGTAGCAGTTTATGCAGAGCTGGGAGTCTTGCAAAAATGGATATGAATACAACAGAAGCCCCAGATGGCAATCCAAAAATGCAGGATATAAGATTTTGATAGTGCCTCTTATGTCCAGTGTTATTTTGTTTTGGCTTTCTTTCATTCCAGGCAATGAAGTGGTACAATAAGGACAAGCCCTTAAAAAGACAGATACCTTTGAACACCTTTTTAAAAAAATAAATCTTCTCCACCCTTGTTTACCATGTCTCATCAGCTGTGAAATTGATATGAATATAAAGTGGTAATTTTAGCCACAAATGCCAGTGTATGGCTTTAAGTTTTCATGCCTCTTAGAGTGTGGCTTGTTGAATTTAACACTCCTTATGGTTCCTGTAAAAGATCTGGGCCTTTGGTAGTGAAGATAGCTTTGTATCAAGTTTATCTTTCAACTGTAAACACTGATCCAAACCAGAAGGATCAACAATGATGGTAAGGAAATGGTAGATTTGAAATTGCACAGAACTATCTAGAAGCACTTTTAGACACAGCTCATGATTTTGTAGCCAATTTCAAGGCAAGCTCTACAGAAATTGGATCAGAAACCCTGAACCTTTAGCTATTACTGCTGTATAACAGGATTATGCCTTGCTCTTCATGCTATTTTCAGCTGCAAAGATTGAGCTCCTCTACCTGGAGGATTTTCTAAGAAAATTCCCCACTACTTTGCCACAGAGGTGGATACAGTGCATGGTCTGATACAGATTTCTCTGGATTCTTTACAATAAGTCCCCGTAAGTAGTGTTTCCTAATTTATTCAATATCTCTGCAAACTTAGGCAAGTCAAAAGGAATCAAGTTGTACAAAGAATTGAGAGGAACTATGCTGTAAATTCTGGCTTCATTAGAAGACATTGCAACCAAGGTGAAACTACCTGTACTCAAATAATTATTGTGATCTGCCATTACACAGCCCAGTGTATAGTAGCACACACAAAAAAGCTGAGGTGGTCTATCTGTGGAAAATCTAGGGCAAAGATGACTTTCTTCCTAAAGTCAGATCCTAAAATTTCAAAATCCAGTTCTCTGGAAAAGGAGGTATCTGCTTCTCTGGTTATTCTTTCTGAATAAGAAAAGTGGATGACAAACTCAATCAGGTAAATTAGAAGAAGAAGATGAATTATAACTCTATATTAGGAATTAATATATTAGGAATTTTGTGATGGTTCCAGTAGCTTTTTAGCAGGAGGCCACACCATTAAACATTAAACATGTTATGAACCTCCCCAGCTGGAACTGCCTTGCTCTAACTGGCAGAGGAAGACACTGACCATATTCATCCATAACAAGGCTGGGTTGTAGGTCATGGATAGTCCTCTTATCTTGCTGACAATTTTTTGCTTATGTTTTATAAAAGGAATGATTTTGTTCCAGCTGCAGTCATTATCATTAATGGAAATGAGCATTTTAATATGCAGAGCTCTTTTTCACAGCTTTGTTTTTTTTTTTTTCTATTAGATGAACTGACCTCTGGTTGCCAGCACTACAATACAATTTGCCTCACCAATATTTTCACAAACCCACTACTGAAAGATAAGTACATGCACTGAAAATGCAGTAATCTCCAGAAAAATGTACATTGGCCTATCTGTCCTAATCCAAATGGAGATAACTTGTATGAAAAAATGGTCAAGAGACAGGAGGGGTGTGTGGGGTAGGTATGTGATGTTAAGCAATTTATTGCTAGGTGGTTTTTCTTTTTGATGATAACAAGAGAAGATGAACAATTTATTTTGTAGGTGACCCTCAGCAAGAACAGGAAATATAGGAAGTTTATCCTGACACATTTTGCATTGCTCACTCCTGTGTCATTGCCATGACTCACAAAATATGCTTTTTAACATTCAGAAATAATTAATCAATAAATGAACTGGAGAAATGAAGCAGAAAACAAAACATCCAAATCAAAATATAAAGGGAATTCAGTTATTAGTAATTAGCTATTCCTAATACTATTTCATTTTACACTGCTTGTTGAAAACAAATGAAGTGTACAGATATATATATATATATATATACACACATATATATATGTTCAACACAAATATTTGAATTTAACAGTGACAGTGGCTCAGTGTTTCTGTGTACCATCATTATACAAATCTTATTTCAGCTCTTTTGTCTCTTGTTTGCACTTGGAGAAAGTGAAGATGGATGAGACACAAAGATATCTACAGTAATCCAAAATATATATTATATTATATTATATTATATTATATTATATTATATTATATTATATTATATTATATTATATTATATTATATTATATTATATTATATTATATTATGTTATGTTATGTTATGTTATGTTATGTTATGTTTATCATATTATATATATTACATATATTATATTATATATATTATATATATTATATTATATATATATTCCATATATTCTTAACTGCTCCATCCGCCATAGAGTTAAATTATTTGTATTATGACAATTCCATAAATTCCTGAACACATAAGACAGAGATATCTGTCATTACTATTATTATTATTATTATTAATTTATTATTATTTGATATTAGTATGCATGCCAGCTGGAGAGACCAAGTCCCAGAACCAGGATAATATAAGAACAAACACTAGATGACCTTGAGAAATGGAATAATGGAAAATGAGGAAACTCAAAGAACAGAGTTGCGAGTTCAAAATTTAGGGCATTAAAGTCAAAATAATCTTATAAATTCTGAGGTAAGAGCGAGGAAGCATCTTAAGGAAAGAATAAGGTCCAGGTATACTAAAAACGACTGGTGTTAAAACATATGAACAATATAGAAGTTTATAGAGGTTTATACGCAGGAGGAGAGAAGTATTTAGCTGCTAGGCAATAAAGCAATGCATCTCAAAAATGCCAAAGTACTAGTATTTATGTTGCCTGAAGCATTTCTCTTTAGGAATAAGAATCAGATAATTTCTCTAAGTTCTCAAGAACTTGTACCAGCTGTAAACAGTCTTGAGGAAGCTGTTCTCTAATTCAATGAGTTCATCTCCACAACAAAACCACAGGGTCCACTCACATCTTTCATATTGAAGAAAATAAATGTGCTCAAAGACTAACAAATTGGTCAACTATAGGTGATTTCAAAGAACTCTTTCAAATGTCTCTCCAGTGCACAAGGCTACTAGAATAAAATATGTTCAGAATGTCATTGCTGATTACATAAAATAAACACTTAGAGAAGCTTAAACTTCCCAGGGAAGTCTATAGCAGTTGAATGCTTTTGTCATTGCTAAAACTTGTCCACTGTGAAGTCCAAAACCCCAAACTGCCATAGTGGGTTTTGTTTATCTAGCTACACTGCCTTGTTTTTCCCCACTTTCAGTTAAGTGCAACGATCACTACCAAATCTGACTCAAGATGCCACAGTATTCAAAACTACTTACTAAAGCTAAACTTTAAGCTTTGTATTTGACACCTTCCAAAATGACATACAACTGTGATTCATAATAGTTTAGACTATTTTCACTGAAAGAGGAGTGTAAAGTGTTTCATTCTCTATTCCCTTCCTTAATCCATTAATAGCTTGGTCTTTCAATACTTTCAAACCCTGCTCTTCTCTTCAGCTCATGCTGCAAGTTTTAGAAGAACTGAAGGCTGCAAGCCACCAATACTCTGACCTTTCCTCCTTAACTTCTGGGTCTGGGGTATTCTCCCTAGCTGTTCCTCACCAGCTTTTCTTGAGAGGGGTTTTTTAGGTCTGCCCTGATAATTTAAAACTTGCTCCCATCTTTTCTCTCCTTCCTAAAAAGATTTTAGTTATTAGTTGTAACTAAAGAGCTTGTTGGTCTGGTTTTCACTAACTTCTTCTGTTAACACAGTAAGGGTCAGCAAGATTAATTAACATGAAAGACAACTTGCTATAACCATTTTATAGACTTTCTTCTAGTTTTTTTCTTTTATTACTGTATAGCCATTGATCAAGAACAAAATTCTGTAGGAAAATCAGTAGCTGAAACGGTTTCTACATTTTCAAATATAAAGGTGCAATTAATAACTTAATAATGAGACATGTAGGATATGCATGGTTGCACTGAAATGCTTAAAGAAAAGAAGAGCATGAATACTTGAATAGAGTAGGAACAAGCTGTGACATCAGCTTCAGGAATAACAAGGAATTCACAAAGCAAAGAAGAGAAACCATGTAATTTCTCTTGCCTATCCATAACTCCTTTTTGTCATGAACCTACCACTCCTCCATCAGAGATGCTGGCACAAGCAATTAAACATGCATTCAGTTTTGTACAATGGACTGACCCAGCTTTTGCATCACAGATATAAATGCATCTCGTTCCTGTCATTACAGTTTAACAGCTTAATGACCTCTAAAGGCAGAAAAATCCATTTCTTTCTTTCCAAGCACGTTGTTCTGTTTCTATTTAGGAATCTTTGTATGCTTCTCCCCGTCCATCTCTCACCCACGTTTACTGCTTTCTCTCAGTCCTCCCTTTGCATGTTTCCCCACCCTCCCCCCAGGATGTATTTCTAGCAGCTGGGCTCTCTCCTACACAGGTCATCTCTCCTCACACTGTGAAACAGCAAGCAAACCACAAACACAAATGAGGGTACATTGAAAGAAAAAAGCACCATTTCCTATTAAAAAAACCCCAAACACCTCCACCACAAGCAAACTGATTCTGATGCCTTTAATTTAATGACCTATACTTTCACAGATGTACATAAACCAAGACTAAAAGGCAGTGCTATTATAGAAAAGCAGTCTTCCAACTTTAAAGAATATGGATGCATATTTGCAAGATTCTAATCTGATTAAAATTCTTTCACCATAATAGTGCTCACACAATGATTTCTAAATGTTTAATAGTAAGACACAACTCCAGAACATTGTAGACAGAAATGTATGTGATCTTAAAATCATTCTCCTCATTAAACACAAGATGTCCACAGCCTGATCCTTTTCAAAAAGCTTGACTATTTTTTTGCCTATAACAGAAAAATACATGTTATATAGTACTTCATATTCTTTAGATAATAGCTAAGTATTTATGGGCAATATAGATAAGCAAAGTTTAAAGAGTTTCCATCTGCTTCTCTCATTGTTAAAGATAAAGCAAATGGCATCAAAGTGTACCAAGTATGCAAACACTTTGAATTCTTGTACTCCCTTTTTCCCTGGAGAGGAAAGTTAGGTAATGCGTTTCTAATGCCAGTCATTTCATATGTGGAAAGTTTAAGCTATTTCCTTCTAATTCAGCAACTCCTTTGGAGTACATTCACCTCTATCTCTGCTCTTAAGTCACTCAAACTTTGGGAACACAGACCTCCTGCAATGTAACCTTGCTATACATCTTCTGTACTTACATTCACCCAGATTACTCTCCTTCTCTCTTCGCCATTTTGACAACTTTGAAAACATCTGACCACTTTTTAAACCACAGTTTCCCCACTGCATATGAACTACAAGGGGCAAATCTTTCCTTCTTGATACAAATTGTCACTTTAACATCAGACTTTGAATTCTTACCGTGGTCTGTAAGTTCAGACATGCTGAGTTCACTTGTCCCTCTCCCTCGTGGTTCATCATGTCCTGTGGACACACAGTTGCCCGTAGTGGTTGGCTGAGAATGAATGAGGTGATTTGGAATGAGGTGTTTTGAAATCTGCTCATCAGATTCCTTAATCAAGAGATGAAGCAGCATGGGGAAACAGGAAGAGAGTTTTCAGCAGGATCACAACACAATGGTTACCCTGATCTACACAACTCTTGGGACTGGTATTAGGCAAATACTAAAATAAAATCCTAACATTTTTGTAAATGATCAGTAGTGATTCAGCCAGAAGAAGCAGGTTTAACATATTTTTTCTCTAGACACAATGGAAAATGGAAACCAGAGGACACGCAAAAGAAAAGATAGAATACAAAGCACACAAAAAAATTATTTCTGTGATGCGTTCACCAACTATTTCCAAATTGACCTTTTTCTTTCTAAATAGGATGTGGCGCTAGCATTGAACTGGCTCATCTTCTGTTGCAGATAGCTTAAAAGTAAAGGGCAGCTTATTCTGGGAGCCATTCCAAGGCTTCATTCTTACTAGGAAGCCAGTTGAAGTGTTACTACTCTTAACCAAATGAAAAGAACCCCAGGTCATGCCAAATTAAAATGTTTAAAGGATTACAATTCTAAACATCTTGAAAAGACATGTATTTTGAACTCCAATGTCATACAGTCAGTAAAAACATTTCAGAGAGCAAATTTAGATTTAAGGGTAAATTAAGAAAGGGTAACTTAAAGAAATAATACTATGCAATGAATAGAGAGCTTATTGAACCATATCTGAATAACTGAATGTACTTTGCCTCATCACAGATCAACAGGTTCAACTAAGCAGTCCAGATTTTGATGCACTTCCCACTTATGAGTCTCAGAACAGGCCTGGGCCTCTAGTGCTAAAGAAACCATGTGGGAAACAGAAAAGTGATATACACTGGGTGCACATAAACGAGACCTCCAAAACAACAGCCTATACTTACACGTAGGATGCTGACATTCAGCTGCTGAAAATTACGGGACCGGAATTCTTGCATTCTTTTGATATTTTCTTGATATTTTTCTTCTGCCAGCTGCCTGTAAATACAGAACACTTGTATTTAGAATGTGATATTAGGGCATGCACAAAGGGATCTTTTAAAAGCAGATGCAGAAAAACAAATTCTGTACGAGATTTTCATGTTGTCAAATATTTATGGAATCTAGTCAAGTTTTAATGAACGCAAAAAGAGATTTCAGACCTTATTTCCAAACCCTATTATATTTTACTTTCACAACTTGCATAACATAATAAGAAACAGTAAATTACTAGTCCCAGTCTTTTCTAGCTCATCCAAAGGAATTAAATACTTAGGGCTTTATTCCACCATGCAGTGCAGGGACCTTTCAGCTGTACACAGGCACACAGCATTTGTGTTACGAACTCTTTCTCTGGGGGACAGCTGGTAACCATGGTTTTTAAGTGGTATGGAACCACTTAAAACAGGTGATACATTAAGCAGTTTTTTCAGCTTCCCTTCCCATCCATCTCTAGATTTGCACTGCAGGAAATAGATCTCCAGTCTGAGAAGGTATCATTTTTGCATTGTTTCCAACATTTTCAGCCAGAGTCAGCTGACAATGATCTAGAGCTCAACGTTGACCCATTTTAAAGATTCATGACTGAGAACAAGGTCTGAATATTAACGTTGCCTTCATATCACAAAACAAATATATTTCATTTTGGTTTTCGGGGAAAGAAAAGACACAAAAATCTCATCAGGAAACATCAAAATGTGAGAAAGCAATGAAAGTGAAAACCAAACTAGAACAATTCTACAATTAGTATTATTTCCTAATCTCCATTCATTTTTAAAAAGTGAAAGAGACAGACTTCCTATTTACAAATTTCATACTAGTACAAGAATTGGCTTACTATATTACTGAAAGCACCATGTAGAAGAGGTGTTAAATTTAATACTTTTTATGCAGTGGTTTCAGTTCAAGGAGAAGGTTTTTTTGAATAAGAATCAATTTATGTAGCAAATGCCAGTCAGACACAACTGCTTTTCAGCACTTCTCATATTTTTCATATTTTCCATATTTTCCAAAAGGACATGAAGGTCTTAGTTCTTTGCTTCAAATGTGTCATCAAAACAGTATATTCTGGTTTTTTATTAAATAAACCCAAACAAAGCCTTCCAGTTATTTCTCATATTCCATCAGAAACTGTACCTAATCTCTTCCAAAACATTTTGTTATGTCTCACTTAATAAAAAACTCCATCAATCATAAAGACTTTACAACACTTCAGTTATCCCTGTTTGATCCTTTGACAAGACTACCTATCCTCTTAGCTATTAACTTCTATTGGAAAACCTCTGAGGCCAAAATCATTGGCAAAAGTTGGATTACAACTAGATGTTCGACTCCTCAGACTGCAATTCTCAACATCAACAGTCATTTTAAAAAAGTCTCCTACTGTAACACATTTGAAAATCTCTCATATACTCATTTAACCAGAACCATGGTACTAGAAGTACCTGTATTAGGCTAACATTCTAATTTTTTTCCTACATAAATAATTAGTGTGATTTATATATTGTACTCCAAAATCCTCATTGACTTTGAGTAGCTGAAGACTATTTTTAGTTATACTATTTGTATTTCTACCTTGACAATTCTAACTCTCCCATTAGATTGTTGAGTGGGGAAAATTGCCTGGTTAGGGCACAACTTACTTCAACTTTTTTGCTTTCTCATCTGCAGCATTTAACTTCCTCAGCCGCATTCGTTCCCGTGGTGTCATTTTCTGAATTTCAGAAAGTTCCTGCAGAGTTTGCAAATGAACTTTCTTCTGCCTGAAATTGAATGCAAGCAAACCTATCTCCATACAAAAATGTAAATATTCAGTATTTCGACTGGATATTGAAACAGTGACATTTTAAATGGAATAATTAGAAAGTCTCTGGAACTATAGCAGACTAAATAGACTTTCGTTTGGAAAGCAAATTCCTCTTTAAATTGAAATATTTAAACTTGGATTTGTGAAGAAGGTGAGTCATTTCAGGTGATGATGGAAAAAGGTAGATTCATCTCCTCAAAAGAATAAATATTGAAGCACAGTGAAATAATTACCCTGCCAGGCATCATTATTGGGTATATTCCAAGCACAAAGACAGTCTTTAAATGAGAGCCATAATACCACTTGTACATTTTACATTGATTGTTATAAGCTGTCAAGAATAAAAGAGAATATTTATGTGTCCTTAATGACAGATATAATTATAATGTTGTCTTCTTGAATTTCTGGTCCTAATCAATAATAAGAGTTCACAGGCAAAATGGTCTCCATAGACCATCTCTGAAAGCTGAGCGTTAATTATTGACTTTTGTATTTCAGCTGTATTTATCAACTGAGGAGAGCAATACTAGTCCTTTATCAGAAAAAGGATCCTAATCTCAGATTTTTATCTCACATCCTACAGTAATTAAAACAAAAATTAAACCCTAGTTTAAAATGCCTTGGCAGTCTCCTTTCATTTACACAATATATACCATGTATTTATAATACAAACTATTCATTTCAAATTACTGTTTTTGCTCTTATGAGATAAATTCACTTCTAATAATCTAAGAGGCCTGATTTGTAGCCATACAAATTGTAACACTCCTTCTGGACTATCATTTTGAAATCAGGATATTAATAAATGAGCAGAGAAGATTCATTATGTTTTTCAAATAATGAATATTAGTGTGAAATATGAAAGATGAAGGACAAAGACAAGAAGACTTCAATTATTCATAAGAATGGAACTAACTCTTCAAGTATGAATAATGTAGACATATTTCTTGTCTCCTGTAAAAAACTCTAATTTAAATTAAAAGAATCTCATGGGGAAAAAAGCAATTTTTCATTCAAGTTGAAACTGAACTTGTGCAGCCTTATACTTACTTAAATATTTAAAATTTATGACTTGAATGGGAATAGATTAAAATAAGGCATCAGAGGCCATTACTGGAAGAAACTAGACTCAATCTTTTTGCTTTGCATGGCAAAAAGAATTCCTGCTGAGAAAAAAGTAAATATTAAATATAAAGTAGCAATGGTTGAGGAGAACACCATAGCGAGTAACTGTTTGTACCCTCACTGGGACTAGAGTATTGCTGCAAGACAGCAGCTGTGGGGAATTCACTAAGTTTAATTTTTTTCTCTTCCCCTTCTCTGTAATTTTTCAGGCATTTTTCATTCATCTTGCCTACCTCTTTAGATCTGGGACTGCAGGAACTATTTGGTATTTTGTTTACCAGGGACAATACAGGCAGCTAATGTTCCCATAAGTACAATGAGAGTCATTATAAGATTACGACTTCTTGCATATTCAAAACACTTGGCCAAAAATAATCATACTATAGCACAAGTGAGGAAAACTTGCAGTAAAGCTTCTCCCAGGATTTTTTTCTCTAATTGATACCCTGAATTTTAAAACTTCCAGATAAATTGCCATTCATTGTTTAAAGATTCTTAGGAACTCCAGACCTCTGCACAGAAGCAGACTGTCTATTTCCTTCTAACAATAGTTAGTAAGAGCATGGTGTTTGTGGTTAGAACTACTTGCTCTTCCTCTTAGAGACTACAAACTTGATTTTGAAAAAGTATACTCAGAGATTCTGGGATATACATAAATGTCCTTCCCATATGCTAGCTCTGTCAGAAATGATGTCTATTTGGAAGGTGATGAGACTCAATACATTCTAGCTGATGACAGTGGATCAGGTACAGAATACAAAGTGGTTTTATCACTCTCCTCTAGAAGCATGAGGATATTTGAAGTCTGGATATATATTCTGAAAGTAACAATACTGCTTCCCCAAAGCAGATACAATGGTTTTGGTGCACATAGATAATCTGAAATCTTGTTCCCACAAGATAAAGGCAAGAATTAAAAGTTTCTTGAAGATTTTCATCATCTGTGTTTCAACAAGCATTAAATACTGAATGCAATTCAGACAGAATTGGCATAATATCTGGGTGCCCCAAAACTATTTACAGTATATCTCTAAGGAATATCTCTGTAGTTAACTATATTTAATTTGAAAAGGAAGGAATCCTCTCAAAGAAATTGAATTAACTTGAATATCTAATTATTGTTACATTTTACATCAAGGCTTGCAAAGTTCAATGAACTATTTATACTAAAGGTACTTAGTAAACTGGGTAAAATGATGTATAAAAGGTTTTGCTATGCTGAATTCAACTGTCTGCACTCTGCTTTCTTCCTACCACTGACAGCAAACCACACTTTGTTTGGAAAAGCTGAAGGTGGTCCCCCCTCCTGAAGGGGGGCTTGCAAGCCCCAGAATTGGCAGCATCTGCAAAGTGATCACAGCCGCAAAACTGTGGGTCCTGTACAGAGCAGAGGTCACAAAAAACAAAGGTGAAAATCTAATAGCCTCAAAGGCACTGCCAGTTCTGGATTGTTTTAATCTTTATTGCTGTTACCTAATAATTCAAAACAAATATCAGAGAGCTGTTAAAATCTTGACAGTTATTTAGAGGAAACAAGAAACAGGGATGTTCATCACTTCCTCACAGGACCACAAACTTTGGTTTTGCTCTTGCTAGCTCCCAACAGAACAAAACCTTTACAGAAAATTCTGGGATGGGGAGCAAAGGGGAGGGCAAGTTGCCCATGAAACTGCAGAGCTAATTTACAGAGGCAAAATGAAAATGTCCATGCTGGAATTTGCTTTAAACATTGCAGCATTGTAATTTAATGCAATTAATTAATCCAATATATATTCAGTGGCTAAGAGAGAGATCATGTGTGAAGACACTGCTGATGTAAGAGCCAAGAAACATTACTCTTGATTTCTCACTGAAGTTACAAGATAAAAATAACAGTATCCTACAGAGGCCTTAGCTTAATATTAGTTTAAGTGTATATGCTTTTAGTTTTGTGTCATTTGGGAAACATAGTTTTCACATTCCACTTTTAGTAGGTACAGAAACAGCAGTGCTATAAATGATGATGACCTAATTAAAATGACAGCTTAAACCTCCAAAATTTCAAGACAAACGTCATTATTTACATACCAATTGGTACTAAATTAACATAAACATATACTGCACATGCATGTACAATTTACAGTCACATAATAAAAACATTTCATCTGCAAATATTTTTTTAACTCTCTAAATCTTAATTATGCATCTCCCTAATGGGAGTGGTTGCTCTCCTGTATTTTTGGGGAGTAAGTTTGTCTAGACATAAAACACTGTGAGATTGACACAGGTTTTAATGGCATTATTTGGCAACATTGTAATTTCATATACTACTGCCCATAAAACTGTCAAAAGTACTTACACAGTACCAAAAATGGGAGAAGGTTCTTTCTGCTGCCAGTTAAGTGCCTTATCCTTCACAGTTGTGTTTGTGAACTTGTACTGTATTTTCTGCAAGGAAATAAAACAGAAGGGGTATCAAGACTTGATGCTAAAGTTATCCAGAATCTTTCAGGTATTACCCAATACCATCCTGATATAAAAAGTGACTGAGCAGTTTCCTTCCCCACCTTCTCAGAAAGCCAAATAACACAGGCACTGAAGCCTCGGAAAAAAGAACAAAAGGCATTGGTTTTCATTAAATTATGACTAACCAGAACAGTTATATATGTACCCAGGCCCAAGTGATCTACATTTTTTATGCATAAATGCCTGTTTTTCTTATTGCTCATAACATTTAAGAGGGGATACATTCAGCATGTCAAGTGATGAGGGCTTCATTCCCCAGTCATATTTGTACTATAGCTCTGAAAGTCCCTTAGATTAATGCTCCCATTAACAGCTATCAAATTATTTTTTCCTAACATGTTTTCCCTGCCTTCATTTTGGTTTTGCAAAATATGTACTCAAATGGCAAGTGTATAGCTGCTGCTTTTTCTTACATACCCTCAGTTGTTCATCAATGTAAGATTATTTTAGGATCTCTGCTGCTGCTGGTCTCAATGAAGGATTCTTATTTAACATGCTGAAACATTAAAAACCAAAAGTAGTAATTAAGCAATTGTCCAAACTTACTGAAAAACCTGCGAAACAAGAAAATAACATACCTGCATAGCACAGCATTCAGTTTGCTTGGATATCTCTCAGGAAGAGAAGGTGTTTCACCTTCCACAATTTTTAACACGACAGACAAAAAATTCTGTCCAGTAAATGCATGGTTCATACAGCACATCTCGTACAAAATGCATCCCAGAGACCTTAAAGAATAAGCAAGTAGAAATAGTATATATTATTCACCACTCCTAATGACCATCAAAAAAAGTCACCAAGTTGAACATTTTAAAATAAATACACTCATAATAATTTTATATAGTGACTATTCATAACAGTTTGCACTTCAGCTGAGTTCTGTCTGACAAACATTTTTTTAAAAATAGGGGAGTTTTTGCAGGCCTTGGAGGATGCTCAGCTCTTTCTCCAGTCAGGGGTGCTGACTTGATCAATGATTGACGCGATCAAGGTCATAGAAAATGCTGGTGAGAGCCAGATACAGGCTGAGGCTCATCTAAGCAACCATCTTAAATACCTTTATGTTTGACTGTGGTATTTATAATTTAATCTGATTCCAGAAGAAGTGAGAAAATAAAGCACAATTATAAGAAATATGCATAGGTGAATGGCTTTCAGGAAAGGGGTATAAAAATCTTTGAAAGCAAATAATGAATAAAGTTTCAATTATTCATTTTGGATAAAGGAGTTGTTTTGGTCCATCTGGCAATAAAAGAACAAGAGTAAATAATTTTAAAGCTGAAATTCAGGCTCTACATTCAGTGCGAATAAGGAAGAAGAGAGAGAGAATGGGGGCACTCCACTCACTGGCATTTTCCAAGCAAGTATGTGAGAACCATTAGCAGAGCATTTTTTGCTAAGAACCAACTGAAGAAGAACTACTGAGATAAATAAATAGTTGCCTGGGTTTTTTAAAGATTTAACAGCATTCAAACTTTCAAAACTTTTCAAAATCAGTAAACAGTAAGACACGATAATTTGTATTTATGATGTATGTTCAGACTTTGAAACGAAATGATTACTACACGAGAAAATACTTAAACCAAAAAGAACAACAAAAAAAACCCCTATGCACACAGCATTTGAAAGCGTCAAATAAAAATGGAAATCAGCCAGAGAGAAGAAAAAAAAGCAGGAAAATCCCAACCTGACAGACTGTACTAAAACTTCGTTTTGCAGAATCAATCTGTTTTGGAAGCTGCTTGATTCTGGCAGCTAGAAATTGTTTAATGAGCCATTAGGAACACAGGATTTGACACATCAGGGAAGCTCATTTATTCATCTAGTACTCTGACTACACCTGAAGTGGAGAAAGATGAAAACAATGCCCAGGGCATTCTGCTGCAGCCAGGGCTGTGAACAGGCTACCCAGGGAAAATCCCATCTGTTCCATTAAAGAAAAAAAACAGGGGAAAAAGTAAAGAAAAATGAAGGAAAAAGAATAATGCTTTTTTCTGCAGGATTGAAATCTTTGTAATTAAATAAATAACTCCTAAGCTGAGAAATGCTGTCCTGGGTTCCTGAACAAGGCTATTTCTTCCCAAGAAAGCTGCTGAGCTGCAAACACCCAAAGAAGTAACAGACAAGCTTTTGGCTCAAAACTGCATTTCTCAGTTGTGTTTTGACATTTCTGGTCTAAGCACCTTGTGAGAAGCAGGAGGAAATTGCTTCCCAATTCCCGCAAGCAATCTGCACACGATCCAAACATATAATTTAATTACCTTTAAAATCTTAGCCTGCATAAGTGCCATGTTATAAAATTCTAAAATGGTCATTAAACCAGCCAGCCAGCACATTTGGTTTGTCAACTCCCTATATTCACGAATAGGTTTGACGAAGTTCCCAAACAGCACATAATTTCAGCAAAATTGTGGCATGACCAATTCATGTTGAAGCTACTTATGCTCAATTACATCAAAAATTGAGCATCTGGACAGGCTTCAGCGTGTCCTCCCTAGTCTCAACTGACAGACCTCTAACTTCACTGTCTTAGGAGAAACCACCCTGAGGTTTTTGGTGTTGCTTACATAAACATTGTCATCCTTTTAACATCTGAGCTTTTGTAAAAAACATTACAGTTCTTCAAAGGTTATAAGATCCAAGTTAGCTTTAAATTCAACTTCAAAAGTCAGATAATGTAAATGCATATACCTTTATGGCTTATATCTCTTAGCCTGATCATATCAGAAGGTATTAAGAGAGTCTGTGAGGAATATGTCTCTGAATTTAATTTCCTCAATAGTCACTCATCAGCCCTTAAATGAGAATTCCCTTGGTGCTGTCTTCCTCAGCCCCATCCCCTCAGCCTTCATATTGCTTCATTTTTGATTGTTAATATTAAAGAAAAAGACAAAGTGGGGGAAAAGCAAAAACAAGCAAGCACAATAAAATGAAAGCCTAAAGATTTGTGGTGTGGGTAGCCCAATTTACCCAAACACAACAGACAAACCATCTGTCAAAATCTGACCATACTTGATGGAAGACAGAGTACTATGTATTTACATGGGACTGTGAAATTGCTTTGTCTCTGCCATAGCACTGGAGGCATGGGAATGTCAGACAAGCCCCAACAACATCAGTGTCACCACAGGGCATGTGAGGGCAGGAAGAGACATCAGGACAGCGCCACAGCAGCACCTTGGGGTCACGCTGTGCTGGGCTACCAGTGAGCCCCCCTGCACACACACACACACACACACATCACTGACAGCCCTGATCCAGCCTGGCCTCTTGGGCTCTCTCTGTCTCGGCTCAGCTGCCAGCACTGCCCTGACTCCTCTACGGCTGCTGGCTCTCCAGGGGGAAGCACCGATGGGAAGAAGGGGTGAACTGCCAAACTGAGATCAGCTCCCTGAAGAAGTTTCTTGTCCAGAAAGGAGGAAAACCCAGACTGTGTCATCTGCAAAGGTTTTCTCTCATGGCCCCGTCCAGGCTCAGGGATGCTGGGGAAAACACGTGAGCCTTTAATTTACCTCCTGTGAATTTAGATTTGACATAAAGTGTGGAATAACAAAGAACTCCAGCCCTGACATTTCAATGGAAGAAAAACATAAATGCTGCCACTTCTCTGAGCCCAACTGCAGAACTTCCATAGCAAAAAAATGTAAAACATGAAGATTTTTCCCCATCTATCGACCTTGGGGTATAAAGGACAACACTTCTTGCACCAGCTGCTGCACTGTGAATATTCCAGTCAATTTTGAAAAGCCAGTTGCAGAATGTTTCTGTGAACCTGAAAAGCACAGTGTCTCTTTAGAGCAGATCAGTAATGCAGCATAAAATAAGGTCTTTTCAATGAACTGAACTGAACAGTGAGAGGACCACGATAAGGTGAGATAGCACTAATTGTCATTTCCAGAAGATATTTTATATTATCTTACATTTAACATGGGAACACTTGTAAGTCTTTATTTTTGTGTGTGAATTTTTGAGTCCTGCTAGAGATCAGAACGACAAGTCTGAAGAGAGAATGTCACTTCAACTACATATAAAAGCCTTGGGCAACTCCTTGAAATTCCTCAGGGATCAACAAACAGTGCTATTTAACATCTCTGTCAGCAACATGGACAGAGGGACTGAGCATAACCTCAGCAAGTTTGCTGACAAGTTGTGTGGTACGGTCGACATGCTGGAACGAAGAGCTGTCATCCAGAGGGACCCTGGCAGACTTGAGAGATGGGCTTGTGCCAACATTATGGAGTACAAGGCAAATTGCAAGGTCCTGCACTTAGGTCACAAATACAGAATGGGCAGAGAATGGATTGAAAGCAGGGTTGAAGGACTGGGAGATGGACTTGGGGGATGATGCTTGATGAAAAGCTCAACATGACTTGGCAATGTGTGCTGACAGCCAAGAAAGCCAACCACATCCTGGGCTGCATCAGAAGCAGTGTGACCAGCAGACTCAGGAAGGAGGTTCTTCCTTCTACTCCACTATTCTGAGACTTCACATGGAGTGCTGCATCCAGCTCTGGGCCCTCAAGATGAGAAGGACATGTTGAGGCAAGTCCAGAGGAGGTACACAAAGATGATCTGAGAGCTGGAATACCCCTTCCATGGGGACAGGAGTTGTTCAGCCTGGGGAAGAGAAGGCTTCAGGGAGACCTTTGAGCACCTTCCAGCACATAAAGTGAGAGAGAGCCAGAGAGAAACTTTTTACAAAGGTGTATAATGACAGGACAAGGAGTAACAACTTCAAACTGAGAGAGGGTTCAAGGCCAGGCTGGATGGAGCTTTGAACAACCCCATCTAGTGGAAGGTGTCCCTGCCCACAGCAGGGGAGTTGGAAGGATATGATCTTTAAGGGCTCTTCCAACCCAAAACATTCTATGATTCTTCATGATCAACCGAAATTCCTGCACAGGGGCCCAAGGACTTAATCTCACCTGGAGCCTCCAGGGCTCCCCTGTGTGCTCAGTGTCCTCTTGTCTTTTTTTGGCCCCTGTTAAATGGGAACAGTGGAAAAAAAATCAAATAGAATCAGTATTAAAAGATTAAAAGACGAAAGTATCAATCAAACAAGAGTCCTGATCAGAAGAGTTTCCTGGCTCAAGAAAAGAGCCAGGGCTGGGGAAGTACTGAGTCAGGGCACACCTCCTCCTTAGTGCCACTACAGTGAGGGCCAAGAAGCTCCTGCTGAAGGCAGATTCACCCTCAGGTGAGTGCTCTTGGTAATGCTTTGGAAAGATCACAAAAGGCAGAAAGTACAGCAGAAAGCTCGTAGCTACTGAGTTTGGGATAGGGGGTATTTTTTCTGTGTTTTTGTAAATTTTGAGAGGGTGATCAACACATGATTTATAGAAGTATTGGACCAAACTCTGATTATGCTTTCTCTATACAACTTCAATAACCTATATGGATTGACACTAGTAACCACAAATAGAACTTAAACATGTATTTTACTTTTTATTTGCACTGCACTAAAAGAAATTATTCCTTATAGTAGAAGAGTACAAAAGGCAGGCATCCCTGTCTATTAATTTGTTTTGACATATTTTGAAATCTTCTCCCAATATATTTTTATTGACTGATTTTTGCTACAGAAGAACAAGAGAGAATCTGACATCAAACCCATAGCAGCCAGCTACACAGGCCATGAGACGAGATTCCTGACATATCCATTGACTGGACTAAATATGTCAACTGTGAAAAATGGTCGCTACCATTTGAAAATACAGATGGCTGTCCTCCCCTTTTATATCCTGTAGCCACAAATATATTTTGAAAAGGCAGAACTGAGACAAAGCTAGAGCAAATTATCAAGCAATCAAACTATATTCCAAGGGCCAAATGTTTTACAAAGGAACTTTCCTGGTTTGAAATATTTATAAAAAAATTAATCTTCTGATATAGATAGAAGATAGATAAATGTATGTATAGGAAAAGACCAAAACACCTCATACAAGAAACAAAGCCCCTTAAATAAAATACTATGATAAAATTTAAAACCTCAACACTTTTAACTACAATCTTAAAACATGAGATGCTTTAGGACACATATATAAACAAGCCAGATATTTTTGCCATTTCAAAAAAATCATTCTTCATCTTAGCTTGGAAGAGTACCTGCACACCTAAAAGTTTCCTAAAGTCTTTCAACATGCCTCAGCTCCAAAACTTTATCCTTTAATCATCACCTCAGAAGTCCTGATCTCAAGAATTTGTGCCATCTAAATGCAGAACTGAAACTTCTCTTTCTACCTTTGAGCCTCTTCTAAAACAGAGTGCCTTTTTTTTTCTGTTCTAACATCACAGTTATTCTCATTTTCAGTTCCACTTCCAAATATGTTCTTGCTTTTAACATTTGCCAATGTTTTTAAATTTAGTTCCTAAGAAGGTCCTTCTTCTATCCTCCCAGCCAGAATCACTCAGCTCATCCACCTAAAGTTTCACAGAAAGCTGCTTCTTTCAATTCATCTATCTCAATATGAGTAAAAAAGAGATTTCCCCCTTCCTAGAAAAACCTGAACTTTGTCTACAATCATCCTGTATCACATCAGAGACTGGACCTGAATCTTATTCTCTTTTAAAGTCTGATAACCCAGAACAAAAGCCTACACATGCTTTTTAACACAAAAGGAAAGGCTTCAAATTGCAACATTTGATTCTAATGTCCTGAAATAGTTTTAGTGGAGATAAATGCCTAATCCAACCAAAATAGCATTATGACTACTCACCAAATGTCAGATTTTGTATTATATCCCTGGTGTTTCAGTACTTCTGGACTCATGTAGTATGGTGTCCCAGTAAAAGTAGTTGCAAGATCACATGAACCCATCAAAAGACAAGAAACTCCAAAGTCTCCTAAAAATATCAATAGAAATAATAATATATGAATATAAACATGTATCTATTAATATAAACTTTCTTTTGTTTATTGTCAGACATTATAAAGTGACTGTACATCCAGAAAATTCTGTTCGTATCTATAAAAATGGCAAAAACTATTTTCTGTAATTCTTCAAAATAAAAACACCACAAAAGCATAATATAACAGAACAACGTGGGTTTGAAGAGGCTTCTCAAGGTCATCTAATTCAAACCCCTGGCTCGAAGTTACATGGGGCTGCTAAGGGCCAAGTCCAGCCATGCTTGAAGCATCCTCAAGGCTGGATATTTCACTGCCTCTCCTGTGTCTGACTGTTGAATAAATGTTTGACTACAAATCAAAATGCTATTTCAGATATGATTTTCTTTAAATCTCCTTATTGACAAAATGTCTGCTGGACTGTTCTATCACAGGAAAATATTCCTTTAAAAAGTATGGAAATCTCACCAATTTTAAGAAGATTATCTTTCAAAAATATATTCTTGGCTTTCAAATCCCTGTGAAGTATCCGTCTGGAATAGAAAAGCAAATTCAACCTCATCCAACTGGAAGCATTCAGAGACATGTATTAAGTTTTTTCAGGTATTTAACTTCTGCCCTTTTCAGAAAGGCCAGCTCACCACTGCTACAGTCTAACTCTGCCAGTTACAATCCGTGGACAACTGCATTAAGGAGCTTCAAAGAGGTGCATTCACAGGCACCCACATGCAGGGTGAGAGCCTAAGCAGGATGATAAAAATATACCTGGGGATCCCAGCTTAAGAATACAGATACAGACATAGCATGAGCTGCAGAGGAAGGGAGAAAGGCAAGTCTTCCCATCTGACTCATCTTAAAAGCATTACATCTTATTTTCTGCCAGGAGAATGAGATGCCTCACAAGAGAATAAATGCCTCACAAGAGAATAATGGATGAGAGAAACAGCAATAAGAGCTTCTCAAAGCTAAGGGAAAACTTCTACAGAGTAAAAGTAATACTTCAAAGACAAATATGTATATAGCCTAAGCATTAGTTCAATTTTTTACAGTAGCAGTGTGGAAGATGAAAGACCTTTACGAAAACAAAGATGAAAAAGAAAAGGAATAGAGCAATTAGCTTTTACAGATTTATTTTTCCAGCAGAGTTTGAAAAAAAAACATTATAAGCTGCACACTACGTAAGGATATACAGAATCTTCCTGATTTCTCTAAGTCTTATATGCGTGACAGTAATTCTGCAGCCCCTTAGGAAAACAAAGTATCTCTGTGGTATACAAAACATATTCTAAATCAATTGCTAAGATCGCTTCCAAAAGCATTGTTGCCTATAACCTCACCTAAAGTAGAATTTGTCCACTTTTGAAATAATTGCTAACACACAGGATTAGTCAGTACACAGCTCTGTCCAGGAGGGGGTTAGAATAGCATTTGGTACATACTGGCTTCAGAAACTGCATTTGCTAATGCAAATACAGTAATCATTCATTCATTTAGATCATGTAAAGAAAGATACTGATGCTCTAAAATTTTTGAGGGCATAAAAAACCAAATATAATGCTCAATTTCAAATTTTTTTAAACAATCCTCAAGAATTATCTCAGATTTGAATTATTAAAGTCTTAGGCATTGACATAATGAAATTATTTCCAAAATAGTTTATATATTAACATTAGAAAATATGCATTCTACAGCACAATTTAAATATCCAATTTTGTCCACAACTAATTTGATTTTTTTTTAGCAAGAAAATAAAAAAAATATGCAATTCAATATACTCAGTTCACAAATGGAAAAAAACCATGAAAAATAATACTAGAATTCATTGCAGTATGTACATAGACTGGGCATGAAAAGCAAACATTCATATTTTTATGGCTCAAGAAAAGAGCTCTTCATGTTTTTGGTTTTTTTTGTCCTGAAAGTGATGCCTTTACTTTCATTAGAAAAAGGTTTGCACATTAAGAAAAATAAAGGTTTTATTCAGTATGTCTCCACTTATGTTTATAAAATATTGTTTATAAATAATTTGTTCTCTATTTGACAGCTTCTGTAAGCAATACACGCATACTCATACAATACATTAGTAAAGAAATTAAACTAAGGTGGTATTTGTTATTCTTTCAAAAGTATATATATGTTGGTATACACAGACACACAGACTTTTTACAGAAGTCTTACTGTGTTAATTGAGATTCATAAGGACTTTCTTACCATTCATCACACAGATCCTTTGAAAGAACTTGCTTTCACTGAGTTAAATTATTCTTGCAAATTGTTGCTGAGAATTGGTGATTTCAATCTTCTTTTAATAGTACTCCTTTGTAGAAATATAACCACAGAATTTTTGAACCTGAAACTTTCCTGAATATCTATTATTTTAATAACAGGTATGTTGAAGTAAAAGAATGATCCAGAAAGGTTTCAGTAGCATATTATTTGAAAAGGAGGTGAAAAAAAAATGTTTGGGTCACATTAGTTTGAATTACAATGTAATCCTACTGTAATCTTGCAACATATTGTTGAAAATGTTATGTATTTTATTTGATTTACCAATAATTATAAGATGCTTTCATATAGTAATATGACAAAGAAATATTTGGGGTGATTTTTTTCAGCTTTCCATGATGATATCTCTCACTGCATGCAACTTATTCTGCTATCATATATCTGAAGATAAACAAGGTGCCAGCTGAAATCTTACCTGAAAAATAATCTTTAATACTAGTAAGAAATTAAAAACCTGCACTGCACAGTTTAGAAAGAGTGCAACTTTTTTATTTGTAGGAAAAGACAGACCTATAAAGGCAACATGAATTAACTGGGCTCCAGCAAAACTCTACTTGATGGACAGTGAAGTGGCTAATGAGTGGTTATTTGAGGTAGAAATTAACACTTGAGGACAGTTTCAAATCTGGGCTGTAAATATACCCATATCTACGTTCTGTAGAGTACCTGCTTGCTGGCTGATAGTCACAAAAGAACAGGACAAGACCTGAGCAGTGTACAGCCTCCTTGAATGAAGTTTTGCCTGCAACAGAATGAGCTGCAAGTGAAGCTGAGGGAAGCTGAGATATATTACTGCTGTGAAATCATGAGCAATTAATCTCTCTTTCCTCTATCTAAAGAACTCTGCAGAAGAGTAAGAGGTTCTGTGTAAGTCTGAACCCTGTATTATCTGCTGTTTGCATAAAGAGTAACCTAATAAAATTCTGTGTTCATAAATTCTTCATAACGATTAGCAAAATTATAGGTAACATAATGGTCAGCCTTATTCAAATTGAGGTTAAATTAATCAATGGCCTGATTGTCTGATTACTGTGAGATTATTTTGCGCACTGATATGCAATGGGCTATGTGTACTACAAGAGACTGCAGGATGGTTTCATGCTAAAGGTCTCCATTGAGATAAGACCACTGAACTGTGTTGTCTCTTTTACTTCTCCCTTTCCTTTTATCAAAGATAGACGAGGACTGAATTGGTTTATTTCTAGATAACTTTGTTTTCAAGTTTCAAATTTAAAAAAAAATTAAATTTCCAGCATAAGAGTTTTCACAAAGTATGGAAGCTCAACTAATGTTGTGCAGGGAGGACAAGTGAATAGTCTATGCTTAAAACCATAAACAATAATTTTTGCTGCTCTGGAAAAAGAAAACTCACATCCACAGAAGCTGAATTTTCTTAGGAATGGCATGGCGAAGGACCAACCCACAGGCTGTAAACACTTCAAGCTTCTAATTCTAGGGAAAAACTTTCCTTGCATTAGAACAAAATTCAAACATATATCAAGCTTTTTTCCATGCCAGTAGAGAAGAAATCATGCATGACTTCTCTATACAGAAACAGAGGGCTGTTATTATGTTTTAGTATTTCAAATTTCTGTAGGTAGCTTTAAATTCTTCTAAGCCTAGCCTTTTCCATTTAAGCTACCTTTTGACTCTAAACTAATATGAAAAAATATATATTTCATAATATCCATAGAGCCAAATAACACAAAATACAAATAAATATATATAACTTAATATTGTCAAGTTATTTGTAAGTACCTGGAGAGGTGCTATTAGCTGAGATTGAAAAGGAGAAAAAAATCCTGTTTGGAAAATCAAATTGCTTTAATTGGAGAACTAACTGACTTCTCAGGAAATCAAATTTTATATACATATATACCAAATAAAGTTTATTTTTAGGATCTTAAATTTGATTTCAAAGATTTGAGAACAAGTAGAAGATAAGTAAAACAGAGTGAAGAGATAAAAGAGGCATAAGAAAAAACAGAAAATTAAAGACAAAAGGAGTAACTCTCAGAATAAAATTAGTAGTTCAGTTGGAAGGGGCATACAATGACCATCAGTCCAAATGCAATCTTTACATTATTATGCTGCATTATTCTGTACAATACATCTTCTAAACACATATGTTAAAGGATTTCACCAAAAGTGGACTTTCAGGGCACCAAAACTTTTAATGGTAAGTTGATAAATTGAAGTTCAAGAGAGGAAAAAACCCAAATCACACTGATAGTTTAGTTAAACTGTCAGGATTTTTATTTCCATTTCCCTCTGTCCTTTTGGCCTGAGGTGAATGCTGAAGAGCACAGCACCCCAAGAGAGTTCTCTTTGTGTCCTCCCATCACTGGCACAGCAGCACTTCATGTACAAGCCCTAGATAAACTGGCATTTAGGAACAAAAATGCTCTTGCATCTTGGGCAGCAATTCACTCTGCCCTTTTCCCTCTACAGTCTGACACTGGCAAAAACTCATTAGGCATCCATTATTTTAGGTCAAACACACACTTAACTTCAGTTCAACTCAGGAACAGTTGATCCTGACAACAGGTGACCTCTCTACCTACTGCTCGGTTGCACCTAAAATTCAGGTAAGCAAATTTTGCCCAAGCCCTGCAAAAGATGATGCAGAAAGGGACCAGACAGGCATTGTACATGTCCAGCACACTGGCAATATGGGAAATCTTTCCATTGCTGCAGGCAGCCTACTTAAATCACACTGCAGGCAAGAGCTACACTCATGGAGATGACCAGGTAGGTATTCATCTATACACACCACCCCCGCTCCAACCATGTGTGATCTCCTCATATCTGGATGACCTGCAGTAATTGTTTAAGTTAATCTTTGATGTGCTGTTAAAAGTGACATCTCTTTTCAAAGAATACATGCATGTAACTCCACTGATTTTACTGGGAGTCCATTAAGGATATTGATTGGATGTTTCACATTAAATACATGCAGGACATGCTTCTTGATTCCCCTTTAAAAAGATGACTTTTAAAAACCTTTTAATCCATTTTCTTTTAACAATATTGAACTATTTCAAATAGTGCTCCATTTTCCATTTGGCTCTGAAAAAAAGTCTGTCTAATGCTGGAAGACATTTACCATTTTCCTGCTAAAAGATGTAATGCACAATGTTCCTGCAGGGTAGATAATTAATTACACTTGAGGTATCTGACATAAACTAACTACAATAGTTTGGTGAACAGAACTTTCATTTCTGTTTGAATGCCTCCAATTAGTCAGTAAGTCCATTAACTCCCCTCCCAAGCTCAATGCCCTCATATCAAATGACTGTACCTGTCATGCATATAGTTGACTCCGAGTAATAACTGTATAAACCAGTCTATTACTTGACTCTGAGTGAACATCTTCCCAGAATCTTTGTACTCTTGAATTTTAAAGTCTAGATCTCCACCCTGAAAAATATCACAACACATTTGTACATTTAAAGTAAGTTTTCAAAACCTATCTCCATCATGGTACAGGACCCCACTTTCTTAGGCCTTCAGACATCCTATCATGTAGGTCTGTAAAATCAAAATCTGCACATGAATTCTGAACTCTCCCAGCACTAAAAGCATACACAAGTGAGGATCAAAATGGTATCAACCAGTCTGGCTTTGTACTTTTCTCTTAGTGCTACACAAGATCATCAAAGTTTCCAACAGTTTTTCCTTTGTGTCACCCAACCTCAGCATCTGAGCTGGTCACCCCAAACCTTTATAGTCAACACAAAGAAACAAACACCTGTTTAGTGCAATTATCTCTGTCATCTAGTTGTCTACCTTCAGAATGGATGGACCACGTTGTAGAAAGACTGTTTCTCTGCAAAGATACATGATGAGGGCCTACATTGACTGGCTATGATATAGACACTTAGGTAAGTAAAATTATTCTGCCCTGATTGGTGTGAATGAGTTAATAAATTTGAAAAAAGCATTTCCACTCCAGCCAAACACTGCACACTCAAGTAACACTCATTTATTATGTTATAATAACCATGTCAGCATCAAAGAAACCATGTTCTTCTCTTAAGAATTAAAATACAGTCTCTTTAGTTTTGATACTTTGCTCTCTTTCAAACTTTTGCCAGAAACAAAGCAGATTTAAAGCCTCAAGAAGCATGTGTTATTGTGATACTTCATTAAAACACCAACTGATCTTGAAGTAGCACTAGGAATGGAACAATAGAACACACAGCAGGGAGTGCCAATAAACCAGAAAATATATCCAGAAAAAGACTGCTTGAAAACTGCAATCCAGATATTTGGAAACACTGGTTGTACAGCAACCCAATGAAAGAGGATTTTAAGACTTCCAGGAAACCAACTATTTTTACTCAAAAATATACAGATGGCTGTCAGCTGATTGTTTATCCAGTTTATAAAATAAATTAGTTCTGTCTACAAGAGTGCACACATTAATGGCAAGCAATGTGTTGAAGTAGCTAACCCCAGAGCAAAGGGACTGTGAGACTGATTACATTCTAGTGACTAATTACCTTACATCAGGACAGCTTATTAGCCATAAATCATTAGTTTTACATTATACATTCTACATAAAACCAGAATTTTTATGTGCCATATACAAGAAACTACTTTGCCTGTACAATTGTACCAGTACCACCATTTCCCATCACCACCCCTTTATTCCTCTTTACTGTTGACTCTCACCATTTTATCATGTCCAGCATTTCTTTTCTGTTCCCAACACCACAGTGCTTCATAGTGCTGCTACTACATAAGCAGATTCTGTCCTTGCATATCTATATATTCATGTGCTTCTGACATAACTTTACACTAATTTCTCTAGCCTTTCTGGTTCTAAGCTACAACATTCAAAAGTGAGTGTGTTAAAACAAAGCAAATCTGTTTTGTCATCTATAAAAAATGTGTTCCCTGACAACAAAAATGTCCTGCAATTTTTTAACTGAAATGTCTGAATCATCTCATACACTAGGGAAGGGAATATGGGTTCAGCTCTCCATCTGCCACCCTACTGCAGCCCAGAGAGAAGCTCTTCTGGGAACTTGGAACTCTCAGCAGCTGCTTCCCCTTTGCAACTCCAAATGTTCAGCAGCTTCCCCCTGGCTGCTTGCAGCAGAGAAGAGGAAGGAAAGAAAAATTGTTTCTGGGTACTCCATTGCATGGCAGCCAGATGGGCTGTGACTGAGTCTACTCACATACCTCGAAAACAATGAGTCATTATTATAAAATAAACTGTTCCAGACAGATGCCCCAGACCATCCAGAGCCCAGGATTGAGGGAGTGTTCAAACATGTGTCAGCTGGCTGCTGGCCTCAGGGGACTGTGTACTGCCCAGGTGAGGACAGATGAAGTGCAGCAGGCTCCACTCACCATTTCTCCTTGTCCCAGGGTGTCCCCTCTCACAATAACACATTGCCATGAAAAACGCAAAGAAAAATAAGGGCAGCACCTACAGAGTTATGGCAGTGAATACTCTGAAGCTGAGGGACAATTCCTGCAAAAGGTCTAAGGAGAACAAAAGCAGTTGAATAATGCACTACATGTGCCCTCACATAACTGCATAGCTTTTTACCTTCAATCAGGGAAGAGTGGTCTCAATGTCCTACAATTAATTTACCCTTGATTTTGTGTCTAAAAAAATGAAAACAAAAACACATCATAAACAATTTGCTAAAATACTGCTGCTGTGAAACTCTGAAAAAAATTTTTAACCTAATTTCACTTTTTGGAAGGTCACTCTAATGAAGTTCATAAGGAATTCAACAATTTAACAAATTAGGTACATATGGAGTTTCCAAGCTGCAGTTTCTATTTAAATATCAGAGCATCAAATACACCAGTACATTATTTAAAACAGCTTAGCATCTAGAGCTGATAACGTGAACAGGCATTGACTGCTTTAGTTATTCCTCTTGCTCAGATTTCCTTAGCATATGTGTATGCACATCACAGCTGAGACCACAGTCAAGAGACATAAATAATTGTCTGGGGGAAAAGTACAAGGAGTTCTGCCTTATAATACATTAAAATGATGCAATTTTTAAGGTAACTGCTTTGTAAAAACTGTGTATTATTGAAATCAAATTTGTACTACAAAATGAAATCCAAGGTTCATTAAAGCATTTTTGTTTGAAATCAGTCTTAGCTGATAATGTTTATACTACACATAAGATTTTGATTTGGGAAAAGTGTCTAAAAAGCTCAACAAGTAAGATCAAAACAGAACAAATATACTTTTCTATAATTTTGATTGAATTCAGTTGTAATAAAAGATGTCAAGCCGAGCCATGGAGACCAATGTTCTCTGTTTTTCTTTCACAGGACAAGGTACAGCACTGGGCAGCTGCACTGGAGGCTCTCTCTATGCTACTCAGCCAGAATGAACAAAGCACCGTGGCTAATGAATAAGTCACAGCACTTTGGAGAAAACAGAATAGTGCTCAGGGGGGTAGTTCTGTTTCCATGCCAACTTAATGTGTGCTCTTTGTTTTGAGTCTGCCCAAGAGTAGCAATTACTGCCAATCTGGTAATTATTCTATGCATGAGAAACTGAACATACTAGACTTCCAAGCAAGGATCAGGTCGCACTACATTTTTCTCATTCTCAATTTATGCATGGTCTAAACAGGCATCTTTTAGGTCAAAACACCCAAATCCTACCACATACAAAGGCAGGTTATATATAAGTAAATCCAAAAGTACACTTTCGCAAATAGTCCCACTAAAACAGAAAATAAACTTTATAGCACTGTGTGCAAATTTGCTTTATACTTTTCCTTGTCTGAACATTTGATGAAATACATTGTAATAGCATAAATGCAACGATACCACAGAACGTGTCCTTTGGGGAAAAGCCAGAAGCACATCCTACTGGGCCAGGTATCATCCTGACCTCACCTAGCAGACTCAAAACTGAAAAGATCCAGTGCATAGCCAGTGATTCCATCTCCTCTTCCCTCACCTGCCTTGCTGTAACACATTCTCACCTGTTTGATGATGTGACTCCCAGATTGTAAGGTAACTCTGTACCAAAACATTTTCATGCAGAGTAGCTTATATTGCCTGCATTAAAATAACCCCAAAGCTCCATGGAGTGATGCTTGTGATTACTCTGCTATTATGCTCTGTCTTATTCACCTATAACTTTATGCCAAATGAACAAAACAAAACAAAAACAAACAAACAAGAAAAAAAGAGTAAAAAGCAGTGGATAGATAACAGACACTGGAGTGCTGCTGAAATAGGTTCCCTTATGTTTACATACATGTTTAACTAATGTGGTATTGGGTATTGGGCCACTTTGTACTGCTAGCAGAGAGAAAATTATGAGTGCATGGGAATAGCTGGACGTTTACAATAATCCTTCAGTCCTGAGCTCTGGATTTCCTCAAAGAGTTGACAATATTCTCAAACCCCAGGCAATGTCAGGCATTTAAGCAATGGCACAAAAAGCTTCTGCATGGGTGTTAAAATAGTATATGAACAAATATTCAAATTGTATCACAGAACTGAACATTTCAGATTTAATTTTTAAATATCCCAGCAATAAATATGCATTTAACTGTCATCAAAGAAATCTTCCAAGGAAGAAATAAACAACAGGAATGGTACTTATTTAATTATTCCCATGAAAGCTAAATTCTTGAAGAAGTGTGATTAGTTAAGTCATTTGTTAAGTGATTTGTGTACAGGTAACCCAGTAATCTAAGTTTATAGTCTTCCAAAGCATTTCAGCATGTCTAGCAGAGCACAACTGAAGAGATTGCTTCACAGTTTCATAAAAAAAATCACTTTATGTGTGACAGATTTTTTCTGAAAGAGTACATCTATATTTAATACAAAGTAGGCATTTGTTTTGTACAAACTACTAAAAAACTGGCTTAAATATGCTTAAATTCTTACTTGAAATCTTTAAGACAGATTCCAGAAATATGTTCTTAAACCAAGTGCTGAAGTAAAAAAATTAAAGGCAAGTATACTGTAGACCATCCTGCTTTAATATTTGTTGTATCCACTACACTCTGGTCTTTGATTCACAGATTTCATTTTATAAAGCCAATGCTGCTGCCAAACCCATCATCCATGAGATCAGGTGTAAGCTTCTTCTAATCACCTCTGAATTCACAAGTGAGTTTCCCCTTCCTCATTTATATCAGATTTTTTATTGTGCCCCATGCCCACAGTCTCATCCTCTCTCACCTATCATTAGCACATCACACAAAAGTGGTACAACCTTCTTGAGTTCTCCCACAGACCTGGCAGTGTGTCTGCATTTAAGCCTTTCTTGTAGCACTTGTAACACCAAATGAACTTGCACTTAAAATTACCTATTTCTTCTTCTTTGGTTTATTTGTCTATGAGTCTCACATGAGCAGATAACATTCCTTATCTGAAAGGAACACACCTAACAAGTAGCAGGTGATGCCACAAGCAACAAATAAAAACTAAAATTCAAAATAAAACATTTTCTAAAATGTCTTCTTAGAAAATCCTACTTTAATACACACATTTTTTCAAATTTCTTCAGTCTCACCTCACAATACTCAGTGATAATGCAGAAACTATCTCGCTCCACAAAGCTTGCATAAAATTTGACAATGGCTGGATGGTCTAATTTGGAGAGTAGCTGTGCTTCCAGATTTGCTTCAACTGTTTCATTAGGCTTTAGGTTTCCAACAGAGATTTCCTTTAGGACCTTTCTAGAGGAGAAAAAAAAAGAAATCTTTATAATAATAAACAGAAAAATATAAAAGTATGTAACATTCAAAATCCCATCAAAATTTCCTTAAATGCAAAATAGTAACATTGACAACTATTAGCAACATGAAATTGATAAGGCAGATATGGGTAAACAATGAGAATGCATTGAAAGCCGAACAAATATGCTAATCACCATATAGATTAAGCAACATTATATTAAAAATACTGTTTTGAAATATTTCTCCCACTAATTACCTACTGCACTGTTTTATTTAGAACATGTTTCCAATGCTATGGATTACTGCGTAATAACAAACATAAACAAAAAATTAAATCTAAGTGATTTCAAACCCACCCAGAGCATATGGTCAAGGAATAGCAAGAAACTGCATTTGCAGCTTCTGCCCAAGTCTCTCCGTGGAGGCATGAGAAAAATCACAGAGAGTAATATTTCTGTGGCTGTTTTTCTGGTGATAAACTATCAATTTTTTTTTCTAAAGATCCGCCTGTCCTTCACCTGAGCACATAAGTGAAAAGTACAAATCCAGATTTGGAGCTGGAATCTAATTATACTGTTTCAATGGATTCTAACACTTTAGTATTTAACATTTGTCTAGGAAGACCCTAAATCTCTTGGAAAATGCTGGGAAAATGTAGGGATTTTTAATATTCTCCAACCTTAACACATGAATGTGCACAAGAGAATTTGTAGTTCAGAATTAGCTCTATACAGAAGCTGGAATAGGGCAGTTTACTGTTAACTCGACCTGGAAAAATATAGTGCAGGGCAGTATAAGAAAGCACATTTTGCCAAGATTTTCCTTATGAAATGTTTAAAAAAAGACAATAGAACACATTCCATTTCCATTTACTTTATCACTTAATGAAGAACAGATCATAGGTCATTTCTGAAGGAGATATTGAAGACTATTAGAGAATATAATGTTTATTTACTGAAACAAAGTGGTAAATTTCCCCAAACTTTTGAGTAGGCATTGTGAATGAAAGGCAAGTTCCAGACTGAAGGGAAGCTCCCACAGTGCTTTTAGTAATTTTCCCACTCAATAGAGCATGGTTGCAAATTTACAGTTGTTAAACATGACAGTGATAAAACTACAATAATAATTCACATTATCTAAGGGGGGCGGGGAAAGCTGTGTTTCTTCATGAGAAAATTTCTTCTGAAGTCTGAACAATCAGTTTCTGACTAGCAATGTTTGAATTTTCATATAAACTTGCCTAATCCCCATCAGGAATTGTGATGAAAAAAACATGCCCTTTGATCTGTTTCCATCCCTGCAGACAAACTTCATGGAACACAAACAGGCAATACCTACTGCAATCTCCTCATCTTCAGCTGACGTGGGTCATTACCCCTTCCTTCATAAAAATCATGTCACAGAACTGACAAACAGGATGAGTCCTTGTTAAAGACCACTTAATACAAGTTTCTTGCATACCCAAGACAGCAATAAAAGCCTGATGTGTTGATGTGCACGGATAGCTTGTCATCTTAGTCACTCAGTGATCTTAATGCTGTCATCAGCTGTCAGACAAGATGACAGGTGTTTTTCTCATTTAAATTAATTCCCAGAAGAAGAAATCAAGAAAATACACTTCTTGTAAATAAGGTATTGGTTTTCTGCAACACAATTCTAATTCATACCCACAGCTGGAAGGCATTTGTTTCTAGAAAGAAAACTTTTGGATGCAATCAAGATTAAATATACCTGCATGCCCCTAGTATATGTGTGTACCGTGTCTATATGTATATAAGGTTTTATTTTACTGCATTAAATATGAAGAATCTAATTAGACTTTTTTCTGCAAAACTTTTGATAGTATTTCAGTAAATATACTTAAAAATTTAACATAAGTACTAAAAAACCCTGTGTTAATTAAGTATTGACAAAGAAGTTATGTCAGACTCTCAGAAGCCTCACAGAGGCAACAGGAAAGTCTCCAGATCTGAAGTGGTTCTTTTCTGCTAACTTTAGAAGAAAAACAAGGATAATAAAAGTCTGCAGCCAGAAATTTATATATATATATAAATTAACTCTACTTTTTAATACATAAAACACCTAAAGAGTGCTTAAATTCACCTTACCCCATTTCAGTATTTACACAAGAAAATTCTACCCGAACAGGGCAGCTAAAACGGGCACATTCTGTGCTTTATACAGATAACTCAAATTTGGCACCCCCAGTGATGTCAAATAGGCTGATAAATCAATCCACAAATAAAAATTTAGTAATCATAAGAAAAAAACAAATCTTTCTTAGCTAAACTATCCTGACTGCATCTCCTCTCTACCAATAAAATCCAGGTCTACATTTTGAAGGAGACAAAGCATTTCTGTTTCTATGATCCAACCTGTATTTTATGGTTGGCTAATAACAAAGAGTGAGCCATCATTGCTCAAAATTCAGACATGGCACTTGTAGATCATCTGCTGAAAATCTGACTGCATTGTGTTACTTCACTATTTTTTGTAAACTGTTTGAAGTATTTTGGACAAATGTTTTGAAGAACATTTATCCTGGATTTTGGGAATAATACACTTACTTGTTCAGATTTTACCAAGACTCCATCTGGAATATACAGAGCCACCTGAAAATCAAGTTTTTTCAAAAAATCTGCCCCTATATTTTCTGCCACTTAGGTTCAAGTATTAAACAGGATTTAAAAGGTCTAAAGCTGTTTGCATCAACTAAGAAATCTCAGATTTATCACACGAACAAAGAAAATAGAGATCTAGGTGGCATCTACAGAAAACCAAGTAAAGCCACAAAAATGTGGCTATCCTCCAAATACAATACTTAACTACCCCTTCTGATGGAATGAGATATGCTAATTTAAATTTCAATAATGTTATAAATTTGACTTAATGTAGAATACAACATATAAGCAGATCATAGAATTGTTTAGGTTGGAAATGACCTCTAAGATCATCGAGTCCAACCACAAATGTCACATTGCCAAGTCCACCACTAGACCATGTATCTAAAGATAAGATAAAATGTCAATCAACACACAATTAGAAAACTTTATTCCAAAGCGCTAGCAGATACCTTAAATACAGAACAACAGCCTCTGGATTTTAACTGTGTGGAAAAAGCCTTTTAATTCAATCAATAATGGAAACGCACTTTAAACTTTATCTTGAACTGACCACAACTGAAAGAGTCTTGTAGTGAAAGTACTCATATCTGAAGAGTAAAAAAGTCCAACTGCCACCATGTACATCCATCCTGGAAGAAGCTGGTCTGGTACAGGTAGCTACATCCATCCTTTCAGGGTGGGAAAATAACATGAGAGATGAGCCCACACCTACTTCCTAAAATACAGAAAGCAACATCCCAGCCTCCGCAGTGCCCAACAGGCCCACACCCCTTCCCTGGAACACTTTCTCTGGGGACACCTTCTGATTCTCATTGGCAAAACCTTGCTGGCTTGTGCTGCCACACTTTGAAAAGCAGCCATGCACTGGGTCTGAAAGCGCAATAATGGGGAGCAAGTGGGGCTAAAGAGAGCAAGACTTAAGGCAAGACAGAAATAAACATGAAGGTGGGACCCTCCAGTATTCAGGCACGCAGTGGGAATCCCTTTATGAGCTTTACTAGTGACTGACAATACACCACAGCAGTATTTATCTCAGTCTATTTGCACTGATCTAAAATTGAATGTTTTACAACCCATCTGGTATTTGTTTACATCGGTGACTTTATTATTATATAATTTGGTTTACTGGATCAGACGCAATACTTAAAAGGCAGTGTTTCTCAAAATGCACTCTGTTTATTGAATAACCTGCAATATGAATTATTGCCTAGGTAAATTTGCTTGCTGAGAAGGAAGTAAAAGAAATATAGCTCTTTCAACATCAAGAATAAATAGGTCTGAGAAAATAACAGAAAAATTGCAATCAAGGAATATATGATCAAAAGTTGAAGCTTTTAATTAAACAGAAACTTCATTTTACACAGGCAGTTCTTCAGTTAACTGCAGTTAATTATAATTTCATTTAGGTTTTGAGTTGTCACTCAATTGTAGCATAACCCATAACTGTGAGCTGTATTTCTATCCATGCTGACCCTTGCAGGACTACCACTACACCCTGGTAACTCTTCAGTACAAGGAATAGGTTCAATTCTGTAAAAATGCATCACCTCTTACTGGGTTTGTAACTGGATCTGAAATTGGTCACAAACAATAAAATTAACAGAGTGCCTGTCTAATTGATGATGCCTTTTGTTCTACTTATCAAATGGCAAACTGAGAAGGTACAGATCTGCAAATGGGGACCAAAAGAAGAGGTGACAACCTTCATGAAGAAAGTTTGCATAAAGCTTCCACACTATTAAAACTCTTAGGGAAATTTGGTAACAAAGGCACCATGTGCCTCCAGACAGGATGAAGTCACCCACCATTACTACTTCTTCTTTTCTGCAGTTGACAGCTTAGCAACAAAAATTCAAACAGTCATTCTTTACATTTTATCCATCACATTTGGAACACCAACATCTGCATGGTCAGATAATTTAAAGATATGCATCTATCTGTTAGAGAAGGAGGAAGATGATGGAATCATGAAAGACAGTAAGTCAGCATACACAAATCGGTCCTACCTAGAATTCTTGAGTTTAGCTAAGGAAAGAAACACAGTCAATTAAGAGCACTTGTTTTCTATGGGAAAATCAAGAGGATTACCACACTTCCAGTGAAAAGCAAACCAGTGCTGTTTGGAATTCCTCCTTGCATATACATACTTACTCATTATCCAAAGCATTTCAGACCCAAGTATTACTACGGAACTTCTAAACTGAATTTTGGCTTCCCACACCCAATGTGGACTTATTAGTCAAGCCATAACCCCTTTTCAATAGCAAGTATCACTGCATAGCTTCTTAAATAAAATGCTGCACTTCTTTTGTCGTCCTCCTGTACATTACTGACTTCCTGGTAATGCCAGAACAGTCATCAGCAACTCGTTTTTTCTGTCCTCCAAAACATCCTATTCATACTGTTCATGAACATTCACAGACACTGAAAACTAATCCCTGAGTTAAACACTATGAATTCAATCACTATATGAGCATTGTAATATCTGCAGATGGATTAAATATAATTTCATTTTCTGAATAAGCACTTTAACTAATTTACACTCACTTTAATATCTTTGAATGGCAATGAGATTTCTTAAATTTGCAAATGAAATGGATTATTCACTTTACATTTCCAACAGCAAGTCACATTTATATCACCTACAAATATTTTTCAAGATGCCAAATTTTCAAATAGCATAATATCTGCACTAACACTGAACAGGGCAACTCATGATGAAAACAGTTTATGCTTATTTGAAAATTAACAGTTCCTAATTAGCATCCCAAAAAATGTAGAATCTATTTTCTGGAAAAAATTTATTTCTGTTGAAATAAGTCAGCCTCAAAGAATACAGCTTACATAATTTCTTCTGCACTTAGCAAACTCTCATTTATACAAAGGGGCATAACTTAAATTATTTTTGGTCAACCATATGTGCCAATTTTGGAAAAAAGTCAGTAATTACAAAGCAAAGCAGAGCAATTGTGTTATCTTTCACAGAACTGAACAAGTGATTAAATGAAATTATTTATTTAGATAGAAAAATGCATTTGCTGTGATTAATTCTTTCAGTAGCCATCTACATCGATTAAAAATGACAAAATAAAAGTAGGCATTGATTAATAAAGGATGATTTTTTCTCTAAAGCTGTATTTTTGAAATTAAAACTTTTTTCCTAGAGAGAACTAGAAAAATAAAATGTAAATACAGTTATAGTCCATTCATATGTTTCAGCTCTAAATCAAATACTAATAGACTGTGATTGAACAGAAGAAATTTGTGTCTTAAGAGAAAAATTATTAAAAATGATGATGAGATACTAATACCTGTGAATACTTATATTTAGCAATACTTTCTGGTTACATGTTGCATTATCTCCCTCTACTGTTCATTCAACCTTTTTCCTACAGCCCAGTCTAGCTTAAGAATGCAATTAAGCTCCATGCTGTCCCTAACCTAAACAGGATTTTTGAGAAATACAAGAAGGAACTAAATAACTGGTTTATTCTCTGTATCTTTGAAGACAAATCTTCTAAACCAGCATTGTAATTTCATTACACAGACAATATACTTTACAATTAACTGCTCTCTGCTAATTAACATTCGCTTTCAAACAAGAGGAGACACCATTACAGAACTCAAGACTGACTGCAGCATTTTGTCTTCAAGCTTTTCAATATGATTAAACATCTCATCATTGCCATGTTATAACTTTTCAACTAGCAGCCTTGGGCCAGAGCATCTGCCAAAAATGAACTTCCCTTCTGCAGGAATTAGTTAGAATTTTTTAATTAGTTAGAAATTAGAAATTTAGAATTCAATTAGAAATTTTGAAGAAAGCCCTTCATATCATGATCTATATTCATCAGTTCACAGAAAACAGACTATTTTGAACAACAGTAGTTGTGAAGGGAAACCAGACATACTAAAAATTGCTATAAGAACACATTACATAAAAATTCAACTAAAACACTTATTATTGCAGAACTTAATTGGTTCTCTTCTGAATTTAAATATATTTGTAAGAAGATTTATGTTCTTTCACTGTTGCAAGGATATTTATGTCAACAATATTGTCTCTCCAGTGTAACTAATTCCCAAAAGTAATTTAAACAGTAATTGCTGCAATCTTAATGAGAAAATTCACTCTCCCAACATGTCTCTTTCCATCAGGCATCTCCTTCAATGTTTATTTCTGATATGCATTCAAGTATCTGTACTACCAAAAAAAAAAAGAAAAAAAAGGAAAAAAAAAGGGGGAGGAGTGTAGGAAAAGATAAAAACATTGTTTATAGCTTTACAAAAGCACATTACTAAATAGTCTGCAACCAAAGGCAAAGGGAATCAAGCAATTCTGAAGAAATTAATTGCATGTAACATCCATTGTTACATAAAAATCTTTTAATACTTTTAAGCCCTCCTGAGTATGATACTCTGCTCTTAACAATCTGAAAGACATGCAATTCAAAACTTAAAGCAACTACCCAACAACATTAAAAAGTTTTAGAACACTTGAAGGGCACACCGTGGATGTAAGGGAAACAACAAACTAGGAATTACAGTCACTAAGTCACATAAGCACAACAACAAAACAAAACAGAAAAAAAAATAGGGCAAGTACACTGACTGCCCAGCAAATCCCGAATTTATTCTACTCACTGCAGCAGTTTTATTGTTACCATGTACTGGATGCAACAAAAATCTGGAGGCTCATTCTGCATGGAAGATGTTCAAATTACTCTGATGCAGACTTAAGAGGAAACACCTTGTCAATGAGGGTAGCCCATAAGAAGATACAGCAGACAGGCATACTCAAATATTTTGAACATCTTTGAGGCAGGTGGCCACAGATCAACCTAAATAATAATACTGTACCTCTCCCCATTTTCTTACTAAAACTAGCTTACAAATTCAGGAAAAGTGGTTTCAGAAAAATGAATGAGACAGAAGTGATCTCAAGGCATTTGCTTAATTACAAAATCATTAAATTCTGTCTCTACTGTGCACCTCAAAGAGAGGTAATTCACCAGTAATGCCTTAAGCACAGTTCTCCACCCAATGTTGAAAGTGTGCTTGTAAACAATTCTCAAAACAATGAATTCAGCACTGATCACTGTCTGCAGAATGCAGACCAGAATGTGGTGAATGGTGCAGCACTGAGCTCCTGGGAGCTCAGCTCTGTGCAGGACAAGATTTATTGTAAACCCAAGCAGTATTTATTTTAAGGCATGCTGCCTCCCACTTACATATGTAAAAGACCTAGTTAGAATCCTCCCCAGTCAAATGGAAAAGTCCCACCAAAAATGAAAAAGTTGGCAACTTAGTTTAAGCAAGGTGTATTAAAGGAGAGCAGTAAAAAAAAAAAAAAAAAAAAAAAGAAGAAACCAATAACGATACCACCAAAGCTCATAAAGGTGACTGAGCAGATGTAAAAGTTGTATCAGACAGCACTGAGGAGAATTTCACAGACACCTGTGTTACACAAGCCAAACAAAGGGTCCTTACATGTTCCAGTATGGATCTTTTGCTTCCAAAGAAGCCACAGAATGCTGGGGTTTATGCTTTTGATAATGAGGGAACTAAGAAATTTAACACAGTAATTGCATGTGCAAAGGACTGCAGCGTGGCTGTGACTTTAAATCGCCAAATCCATCACCAGCATGGGCAGGGTGAAATCTCACATCTTGTGCTTCAATGCCAAGCTACCCTGCGGCACCCACAGAGCCTTATCCAGCACAGGAGCTTCCTAAACTTTCTTACATTGAGCTGGAGGAGCCTTACTGCTGCAGGAAAAGCTGGGCACTGACAGGGATGCAGCAGGTAGGGACTAAAGCACCCTCCCACACGGTTTCCAGAGAGATCTGCTTTGGGTGAGTCCAAGATCAAACTTGTCTTTGAATCAGGATTGTATTGGCCTACACTAGAAATTATCTGAAACCATTATGGCCATAGCTGGGATGCCTGCTAAACTCGAAGCAAAACATTTGCAGTTTCACTCCCTGGAGACTTCCATTGAAGGTGTACTCTGATCTAAAGCATGAGAGCATCAGCCACCCTTACAGAGGTTCAGCAAGGAAATTGCTTGGACACTTAGCTCTAGGCCTTGACTCCTGTAATATTGCTCACAGAATATGAAAGTCATACTTGGTCACTCAAGTGGAAAGCTTATGAAGGCTCACTTCTCAAACTGCTCTAGCTAAATCCACAAGGTAAATGCCTTTATGGTCTCTTATTTGGACCAAGCATGACCGTACCCAGTCAGCAGGCATGGCATGGTAGTTGCGCCTTACATGGAAAAGCACAGGTACAGGTGACTGAACCAAGCAAAAGATGGTTCACTAAGAAAAGCTTATTTTAAAATAAACCACAATCAGGAAGGTCCTGCAGCAAATGCACCTTTGATCAGTTTTCAAGGAGATTGTGAATATTCCTTCACAAATCTAAAATGCCCTAATAAATTCTGGTCCTAGTTTCTAGTTTTTATTATTAAATGAAGAAAAAGAATAAAAGAAAGCAGTGTAATAAGATGAATATGCACACAATAACTGGCAGGGAGTAATTTGTTTCTGTTTTAATCAATTCAACATCAAATGACCATTCCCTTGGAATACCTTCAGAGAAGCAAATAGGCAGCAAACACAGGGACTTGACAACACAGCAATCTGCTGATTGTTCACTCGGATATTCATAAGGAACAAATCTCTCCCACCTTCAGATTTTATATCATTTGTTATAAGAAGTCATAAATAATTGAAAGTCACATGATAAATTATTCAGCTAAGCGCACAGTTTCCAAGGAATCCTAGCATGAGTCTGCATTAAAGCTATAATGCAAGTCAGATGCAGAAGTAGAGCTGACACCCCACAGTGGAGCAGTCCAGGGAGTTTGGCTCTTGTCAGCGTGTCCTTTCCACCACAGGGACACATAAATACCTTGTGAATATTTATGAACTAGAAGTCCCTATTGCCTACTGTGTACTTCAGCTGCTTGCCCATACATGGTTATGAATCAGTGGCACTTAACCCAGAGCTTCCCTTGGCACAATTGATTAGGACATTCATTTTCTTTAAATGATGGCACTGTCCTTCAAGACTACTGCTGAACTTTGCTATAAAAGACTTTGTCTTTAACTGTAATTACCTGTTATCATTAACTGAGAAGATATTCAAGGGGACTAGCATAGAAGTGACTGCAGGAATATTACTTAGTTGCAAAAATGCTGGTACAACCCTGCTACTTTCTTTACACCAACCGAGTTATGTGCTTTGGGTAGGTCTAGGTCCATAATGTACAGGAACAAATAAATACCAAATAATCCACAAACTAAGACATCCTGTGTAAATTGGAAAGAAGTTTGCTTTTGTACAGGTGTGTCTCTTGTGCTTAACTGACTTTAGGGTCTAAGATATGAATTCTGATTCTAGTCTCTTCCAAAAGAAGAGGGGAAATTGATAATCTCTCTCCTGTATAGATTGTTTAGTACATGAGAAACTTCGTTCATAGGGAAGAACCTCCCAGGTTCTGACCTTTCTCTCTATACGGGCATTTTTTTTGTTCTCTACTCTGCTGCTTTCACATAAATTGCAGGGACTTCTATCTGAGAGATGTAACCCTCTGACAATCATACAACAGGATCTAAAATTCTTACACCAGAAAATAAAATTTAAAAAAAATAGGAAGACAACAGGCAAAGAATGTGTCCTACAATGCAACACTTAAGAAGGACTTAGAGTAAGGGACCTACATATGCTACTATACTTGTGGTACTTCATAACCTAATTGTTTATAGAGTGAGCAAGTCAACCATATCATACTGATCTAGTAGGTTCTGATCCCATCCATACTGGAGAGAAGCATGAAGCTGGCATGTACTTCTTAGAAAGGCAGGCACTGCTGGCCTTAAAGTTTTATGCAAAATAAATCTGTTAGTTTGAGGTATGTCCCAATTAATCAACTCTCCCTCCTTCCCAGCTGAAGTAAGTCTGTGCATAATGATCCTTGAGAGGTAACAAAATACAAGGCACAATCTAAAACTGTTTCTAGATTCATGCAGAAGTTTTGCTGAGCATACTTGAAATTACGCGATAACCACTGTTAGTCTCTGCACTAATTCATTTTGTAGATATTGCACTAATGGAAAATCAAGAAGGAGATCCCTGAATAGTTCCTGTATGAATATGTCATTTTTCTTGGGAATTTGTACTCCTATAACTTATTCCCATGTTTTTTCATAGTCCTTTAGACGACAGCAGTTTTCAAGAAATTATCTGTGGCTGAGTTTACACTCTACATAATATTTGTCTCAGCATGCTCCAGACCATCTCTGAAACAATAACAATAGAATTCTAATTCTGCTGAGGTCACAGTTGTGCTGTTTGTGGGTTTTTTCCAAAGTGCCTTCAGAGCTGTATTAAGATCCTTCTTTTGAACCACGTAAATTTTCATTCAAAAATACATATATAAGCAGCAACCAGTACAGTTCCATATGAGATTAGTTGAAAGCAGTATTGATAATATGACTTCTAGCATATTTTACCACCTTAAGAAACCAGTATTTCTAAATCCTACACTCTATATCATTATGCTACCTGTGTTTTCGTGCTCAACTGGGATAGTATTTTTGTCACCCATTAGCATCATTAGCATATAAGTGGTAGAAATTTGGGGGCATCCCCTCGTCGATTCACGCTTGAGAGGTGGAAGGAATGAACTGTGATAGGCGAGCACCCCCTCGTGATGGAAGGCTTAAACACAGCACTGCACATCTTACAGCACTTGGGCTGGTTAAATACTGGTGTATTTCTATTGTACTGTGGTCACAAAAAGAGACTGATAAAAAATTAAAAATAAAAATAAAAACAAAAATATGTAATTTGATATCCAGTCTCTGTCCTGAGGACACACTCGGGCTCATCCCTAAAAAAACACAGGCATGAAATGCTGCAGGCAGTAAATGTTTGTTCAAGGCAGTCACTCAAAATTCTTAAGAAAAAAAAATAAAAATAACCACTTAAAAGCTTAAGACATGCTCCTTGTTTTTGAGGTTTGGCAGGTTGTGCTATAGCAGCAAATGTGTGAGACCCACATTTCACTATACTGTTAATATTCTAAGAATGAATTTAGTAACAACTGAGTTCTGAAGCTTTTTAAAAGCTCAGATAGTCACTGTCACCTCATGTGCATGACAGACTATCTTAACATAAAAAATAAAATGAAAAATAATTGGTTTATTGGTTTTAATGAAATATTTCATTACAGAACTTTTTCTGAGAAAAGTGTAGCTAAGGCTATGAGGTAGTCAAAACCTTATAAGACATATGAAAAAAACTAAGAGCTTAGTGGACGCTAACCCTAATCCAAGGACCTGAGAAGCTGTAAATTAATGTAGAAGGAAAACAATTGACAGAATTACTGACAGAAATTGACAATTGACAGAAATGTCTTGGTTGCACACTTATTAAAGCAATATTGCCAATAATGTGTGGCCATAAGTAGCAAAAGTGAGACACAAATGAATCATAAAGAGCTTTTTAATCGTGTAAGTGCTCATTATTATCATTATTGGCCCATCAATAGGGACCAAGAGACCCCTCTATTTAAAGGAATTATGTATTTCTGGCTGAGGAACAACTTAATGTTTCTGACTTTGTAAACAAAGAGCCTTACAAATATTTTTGGATAAAACAATATTTATAGTTAAATTTCACTTGGTGTAAGTATCAGGGTACTACACATGGTACCACACACTACTACTACGACTCTACATAACAGAAAGCACAGCCACAAACCCAGCATCAAACCCACATACAGGAATGTCAACGCTCTGAAAATGTTATTTTGTCATTGTGGCTTCAGGATCCCAAAGAGTTTATCAATAAAACTGATGAGACTTGTCCAAATTCAGACAAGCTAAAAAAAAAAATCAAGATTTGCTGGCAATTAAAAAAAAAAATCAAACCTTCTACCAGTTAGGTATAGAGCAAATAGAAAGGTATTTACTGGAATTTCAGTAACTCTTCCTTCTCAGGTTTCATTTTGACAACTCAGTTATAAAAATTAGGTCATCAATACTCCACAGTTTTTTTCTGAGACCACTCCAACAATCTGAGTCTTTACAGTAACACAGAATCAATTCCTGAAGGCATCCAATTAAGTGTTATCAAAACAAATCTGCTTCTACCTTACATCCTCACTAAAGTTAGACAGTTAAGGTTGCAACATAACACCAAACTGAGAGATGAGACATAAATACAAAGAAAATATCTACAATGCAAGAAATATGTTCCCAACATTTTTATTTAAAGCATGTGAAGGGTTTACTTACAATTTTTCTCCTCGTTTGGCTTTTCTGTCATTAACCAAATAGACACTTCCAAAGCTCCCATTGCCAAGTTTCCTCTCAATAGTGTATCTTCTTGCAATCATAGCCTCTGAGCAAGCAGAATTAAATCTAGCAACAGTGACATGCTTAGCAGTTTCTTGAAATTTCAGCATTTCTCTGTGCAACAAAAACTACACAAATTTCTCAAGGATGTTGCTTTCAAATCCTTTTAGTCTTCAATGGACGTTCACAGAAATCACTTGAAACAGAAAAAATATTGATTTGTCAATGTACTATTCTTATTAAACTTCTCATTGTACCAGTATTTACAGTGCCCAGCTTGCAGCAAACACAAATTAAGTGGAATCATTAGCTGCTAAACTGCAGGCAGCAGACTTGATAAACAAATTCCAGATAATGTAGATGTGACATAGTCAGTCTTCCTCTAAATCAACTTTAAATTTAATTCACTGAACTGATAGCACAGTTCCCCTAGATATGGCACTCTTCCTCACCACCTGTCTTTACACCACCAAAAATATCTGCATTTCAGGACACTAATTTCAAGATTTTTGTACATATTGAAGCATAACCTCTACCCGTAATTTGAGTTCTCTGCCATCTCTGTTTTCTCTGCTCTTTCATTTACCCCTCAGATTTCACCATCTGTTCCAGTGCTGACCTCACAGCTTCACTGTGACTCACTACTAGAATCTTCTGCAAATTAGTTTCATAGAAAATCTGCAAGACTTTCAATAAAACCAACTCTCCCTAAAGCTCATTTCTCCTTCACTGTGTTCTTTCATGACTCACTTTTCCAACCTTTCCAACAAGTTAGCTTTGCTTGGGAACTCTTGTCTAACTGAGGTCCTAGTTCTGCAAACATAAAGACTGCAAAGGCCAAGCTCTAGCATTTTTGTGGTTTTCAATAGCTCAACATGAGTTTAGAGTAACTTTTTTTTACTCAACCTTCCTCATTCCAAATGAAAAAGGGGATGTGTTTCACTGCACATAATAAAACAATATTGCTTTCACTACTTTGTCTGTATATAACGCTATGTGCATAATTTTGCTCAAAGATCCATTGGAGCAAGTAAAGGTCTTGCAAGATCAGTGCTCCTATTGTTACCATCCATCAGCACTGCAGAGCAGCAGGCCCACACTGGCCTTGTTCACCACATCATTCCAAGGCCAAGGAAAGCACATAAACAGGATTTTCATTTGGGTGGTGGTGGTTTTGGAAGAGCAAAGACAAAGTGCCTAGTTTTAAAAGCTGTACAACTTTAGGTTCCAAGTCACTGGCTTCTCTTCCAAATGAATGCAGAGCCTAAATTAAGATTACAGATTTGTGTCTTGCAACAACAAACTGTGTGTATGTGTGTGTTTATAGACAAGAACCTGTTTTCATACCCATCTGCTGAGTTGCTGTCACAAAATACCAAACAGCCTGACACTGCACTGTCACCATGTTATGAAACACAGATAAACTTTAATTACTACAAGACTTCTTAATACAAATCCTGCATGTTTTTTAAACTACAGCATTCCTAATACTGTTTCTTTATTCTCTTTCAGTAACACTGACAAAAATTTTGAAATGTCAATGCTAAGGAGAGAATGTCAGCTAGAAAATTACTTCTCTGAAACTCCAAATCTGTCTGAAAGAGCCCAAATGGATCATGCTGAAGTGTAGAGGACGGGAGGGCAGAAAGATGAACTCCATAAAATATTATACTGCCAATTCTAGAAAGTTTATGCAATTTTCACTTACTGTTCTATTCTCTTAATTGTTGTTTTAATTAATTGTTGCATTCATAAATTCCTTTAGAAATAGCTGCACTTAGAAAAACTGCTGAGCTATATGTATCTATTTTTTTCTTTCTGAAGTCACTTAACACAGCTCACCTTCAAATTTTCATACTTACTTGGGCCTAGGAATATATGACAATCCTTTACACCACAAAACCATGCTTAAGATCAAGTAGCTCACTGAGTTTAACTTCTGTGCTTTATATCTAATAATGCCTCCCACCTTTTATTCTCTATGCTTCAAGTTCCCTCCCTATATAACAATAGTAACAATCATCATGTAACTTTGTGAAATGCTGTAGTGTCTACTGCTGAAGAGTTTAATAAGGCAGGGACCAGTGATTGCCACTGTGTTATCACAGGTGCATTTTAATGGCACAGAAGAGGTGGATTGCTGAGCACTGCATCTGAAAGAAATGCCCTTTAAGAGCCAAGAGACCTTAAAGATTGACTCAACTGTAAGACTGATGGATTCTTCAAGAAGCATATAAACCTCTCCTACTTCACTCAAACCTTTAGTCCAACCTTCCTTGTGCTCCTTTCCTGCCAGTCTCCATCTCCCACTGAGCAGGTGCCTCCCAAGCAGCAACATCAATTGCTTCACTAAAGTTCAGAACAACTAGAGATAACACAAAGCAATCAAGTCTCCAGTCTCTTTTCCTTAAAAAAACCAAAACAAAAAAACACCTCAGTATACCCTACCCAGTATCTTTGGTAAGGAGTTTCCTTTGTCCTGTCCACCATTCCCAAGTCTCCCAAGTCCCATCCCAGAGTCAGGCAGCCTGCTGATGCCAACCAAACTAATGCAATTATATTGTCTGGATCTCTATTTTTTAATATTTTCCTCCTTGGCTAGAGTTAAATCTTCCTTTCTGTGCTGCAAACTTAAGGAAAGTTGCTGGTTAGGGTTTCACAGTTCCGCCTACACACGCTAAGCGCAAACAATCTCAACTTCTCCTCTGACCTTTTTTAGTTTCTGTAAGATTAACCTTCAGGTCTCTTTAGCAACAGCTGAAATACTCTGACATTTTGTGCTTCCAAGATAATTCCTTCTTTGCCAATCGAGGCCATTTTCCAATTTTATCAGGTTTTCTTTTTATTCCCTAAGAACCACTGTGTTATATTAACATTTGCCACCTTCCACCCCCTGCAGCACAAATTCTACTCTTCATATTTAGCTGTAAACATCTTCATCAGTATTTACTACCTTGATTTTTTTTTCCTGCCGATGATCTCACTGGCTCACTCCTTTAAATGTTTTGAAAATTCAAAAAATGAGATTTTTTTTTCCTTCATGGGGAAAAAAAATTATAATGAACTTTTTAACACTGATTCCATTATTATTTTCTGCAACATCTTTATAAACTTACCCAAGGCTAAAGTGACATCATCTCACTTAACTCGGTTTTTTACTGTTCCTGGAGAAATGATAACTACGTTTTATTAGTAGTGCTGGTAGCAAAGGAGCTTCAGGGTGATGGTAAAACGGGGTCAAATGTACTCGACTATCAACTTTAGCATCTCCCTGACGTACATGCGGGAAACCGAGATCCCCTAGTTATTACCTTGTTACAAGACTGTGTAAGACTCAGAACACAAACTGGCACCCACACTTCACCAGAGCAAGGGGCGAGGGCGGCGTCTCCGTTCCTCACCCCTCCGGGACGGGCGGGACTAGGTGCCCCACGTCCCCGCCGCTCCAGCGCCCGGCCCGACGGCGGGGCTGCGGCGCCTGGGTGTGTCCCGTGTCCCCGGGCTGGCCCGGGGCAGGCAGGGCGCTGGCGGAGCGGGAGCGCCCGGGGCACGCAGCGCTCCCGGCCCGGCCCGGCCCGGCGCGGCGCCGTCGCCAGGAGACGGCGGGCGGGAGGAGCCCGAGGAAGCGGATCCGGGATCGGAGGGCGCCGCGTGTCACTGCCGGCACCGCTTCCGGCGCCATGGGCGTGCAGGGGCTCACGGGCTTCGTGGAGGAGCGCGGGGTGTTCTTCACCGAGCTGCGGGTGCGGGACACCAAGCTGGTCATCGACGGCAGCAGCCTCTACCACCACCTCTGCTTCGCGCCCGACGCCGACTTCCGACGCGGCGGCGACTACGGCGCCTTCGCCGCGGCCGTGCGCGACTTCTTCGGCGCGCTGCGGGCCTGCGACGTGGCGCCCTTCGTGGTGCTGGACGGCGGGCGCGGCGCCGAGGACAGGAAGCTGCCCACGCTGCGGGCCCGCGCCGCCGAGCAGCTGCGGGCGGCCCACGGGCTGTCCCGGGGTGCCGGCGGCTGCCTGGCGCCGCTGCTGACCCGCGAGGCCTTCGTGCAGGCGCTGGGTCGGCTGGGCGTGCCCTTCGTGCAGTGCTTCGCCGAGGCCGACCGCGAGATCGCCGGGCTGGCCGGCCGCTGGGGCTGCCCCGTCCTCTCCCTCGACAGCGACTTCTTCGTGTTCGACCTGGCGGGCGGGTACTGCCCGCTGTCGCACTTCCAGTGGCGGAGCGTGCGCGCCGCCGGGCCGCAGGGCTGCTACGTGCCCGCGCGCTGCTTCTCCGCCGACAGGTTCTGCCGGCACTTCGGGCCCCTGAGCAAGGCGCTGCTCCCGCTCTTCGCCGTCATGAGCGGGAACGACTTCATCGGCCTGGAAGCGCTGGAAGCATTCTTCAGCAAGGTGCGCCTGCCTCGGGGTTGCGCGGCGGGGAGGGGCGGGAAGCACCTCCGCCTCCAGGGACTGCTGCACTGGCTGGCGCAGTTTGCCGAGCCCGCCGAGGCCGTCGACAACGTGCTGAAATACATTAAGAAACACCGGAGGGAAGAAATACGGGAGCTTCTTTGCACCTCGATGGAGGATTATGCTCCGTCTGACGTGAATCTCGAGGACTTCTTTCAGAATGGGTGGTATGAGTGCGAGGCTGCCAGGAAAGCAGACGTACCACAGTGGGTAATGGATGCTTTCGCACAAGGTAAGCTGGCCCCATTCGTCATCAATGCCCTGATACTTAGAAGTACCTTCCTCCGCGTTCAGGTGGAGAACATGCAGAGACCCAGTGCTCATAGCACAGCTGTGCCCATCCGACAAGTTATCTATGGACTGCTTCTGACAGTATCTCACGGTACTGAAGATGCTTCTCCAAGTAAGCAGACCAACGAGCTGCCTGTTGTATGTGAATTTGATAGATGCCAAAAGACACTTAAAAAAACATTTGTTCAAGCAGCAAGCCTACCCTCAGATTTTTGTGATGATCGTTTTCCTTTGGACAAGTTAATGGAGGTAAATGGTTGTCACAATAGATCACAGTTAAGTGTTTCACGAGTGACACAAAAGTAGTTGGGACTCACCTTTGCCATCTGGCCACTAAATGTGATGTCTGAACTAAGCCACCTCAGTCAGTAACTACTTAACACGAAGTGTCTGTGATATTTAAGAACCTACATCAGGTTGTCTTCATCTTCTTTCCTTCCTGCCCCCCTCCATGTGTACCAAGACAAATTGTATGAGAAGCTGTAGTGTGTGCGTATATGCAACAATCCCTGCATTTTCCATTGGAAGCCCTTATTTGATCTTACGGATTTTGTTACACTAATACTTGTTTTTTATGGAAAGGAATTCAGTTTCGTGTAGTTTAGGAAAGTCCGATTTTAACACAACAAAACCTAATTTGTATTTGATCAGGCTGTAGAATGTTTCAGAGCACTCTTCTGAAACAAAATCTGCCCCATGCCTTTTTACTAGAAGTCGTTATTTCACAAGTGAATGTTGCAGCTGCCCAGCAGTTTTACCTGCGCCAAGTATGCTCCTGCTAACATGAACCTCTGATACTTGCCAGACAGAGCAGAACGGCACCTGAAAAACACCCGAAAATCACAGGAAAGTTGTAGTAGGTTAGTTCCAGTCACCATTGTAGCACTTCTGTGTTAATTCTCATGATCAGGACTGTAACTGTTGCCATAATGGGAAGTAATCTCCCATTCTCGAAGTTGCATTACTGAGGTTTTGTATGCAGAAATTTCTGCAATGTCTAGAAATTTGTTTTAATTCTGCACTTTTAAGGCACAGGCACATGCTCTATCCATTCTGGCGTTCAGAGTGACTGTTACACATCTCTATGCGTGGGCAGTGCTGAATGTTTTTATCACTTGCTGGTGGCTCCTTTGTAAAGGAACCATTAAATGCTACACCCATTAAATGCTACAGATAGCTACAGGTCCAAAGTACAGCTTACTTTACATAGGTTATTGGCACAATATGCAATACTTAAGAGTTTGAAAAATCAAGTTTCATGTTAAGAGACATTAATGACACCTTACTTCAGCCTTGGTGTGTGTGCTGTTTGTTTAATGAATTTGAGCTTTGCTACTACAACAGTTTTCTTTAGTGAATATATGGGAACTATCAATTGAACAAAAGGTTAGAAGAAGAAATGTTGTTCATCATTTAAAGTCCTCCAGGCAAAATGACTTCAGTTCCTCTTCTGCTGTGGGAATGTCTACCTAAAAGTAGGCAAAACAATCCTGATCAAGGTTTACAAAGCTCTCAGATTGCAGCTGAACAGCCTGTTGCAATTCTGCATGCATGAAGTTAGGACAAAGCTTGTAACACTACTTTCTGGAAATTAAATGGTTCAGCAAAAAGGGAACATGCTAGGAATTAATTAATTATTAGTTATTTTTATCTTCTACCTGATGTTTAACTATGTCGTTTTTAAAGTTTTAGGTAGTATGTAAAAAAATATTTCCTGTTCAGAATATCTATGAAACTTAAATATTTTTTTATCAAAAGTCCGAAGTGGTAGCTAATTTAACCAGGAATTTACTGACCTTTTAGAAATAGCTCACGACAGATCAAGTCTCTTACCTTCAATTTTTAAAATTTATTTTCAGGTGCCTGTGTCATGCCGTCAGATGCTTTTGCTGGAGACTCTGGGAGTGAAAATGAGCTTCCTAGAGCCTGTCCCGAGTCATTTACAGCTGGTTGTTGCTGTAACGTGTTACTGGATACGTTGTTCAGAACCAAAAGTTACGCTGAACCAATTAAAGGCTTTGCTTCTAGTGATAGTTTCTGGAGAACTGCAGAGGATAACCGATGACCCAGGTATGTCTCCAAAGAATACAATTTAAGGTGTTCAGCTGCTACAAAAATCCAGGCTGTAATTCATTTTTCCACACTTTTAAGGAGTTGTCCAAATTTAGAGGAATTAGCCTTGATTTACACTGTATCCTGAGGTGCCACATTCTTTGCATTGATATGCACCAAAAAAAAGTGCTAACCATAAATTTAACATTTACAGTACTTTACCACACTGTAAAATATTAATTTGCATTTATAAGTACTTTCTTTAGGAGCAAAACATTAATTCAGATATAAAAGTTACAAAAAATAAGCTTAAGGTACTCAGGCATCAAAAAACTACTGTTGAAGGATTCCAGTATTTTTTTTTGCTTTTGAGTTTTTCTAAAATCATTTGTACTTAAAAATGCTGAGTTGCCCAGGCAGACTTTTTCTGCCTATGCATTGCAAATTTGAAAGTATTAAATAATAACAGAAATTGCTTCACTAATATTTATACCTGTTAGGGTTATGGACATTTCCTTCAGGAGTCCGTCATTTGATGACAAAGACGATGCATGCCAGGGTTATACAGTTTCTTTAGGTCCTGGTTTATAGGAACCAGACTGTCAAGGTTTCCAAGTGAGTTGTAGCAAGATGGAAGGCTCCTTTGGATTTGATCACACAGCATCAATTAGGTTGGAAAAGACCTCTGAGATTTCCAAGTGCAACCCATGGCTGAATAAAAACCACACTGTCAACCAGACCCTGGCACTGAGAGCCACATCCAGTCTTTCCTTAAACACCTCCAGGGATGGTGACTCCACCACCTCCTTGGCAGCCCATTCCAGTATCTAATCACCCCTTCTGTGAGGAAATTTCTCCTAATACCCAACCTAAACTTCCCCTGATGCAACTTAAGGCCATTTCTCTTTGCCCTATTGATTGCTACCTGGGAGAAGAGACCACCCGACCTGGCTACACGCTCATTTCACCCTCCTTTTGTACTGTTCACAGCAGAACATTTATTTCCAATTTATTTTTTTATTTATAACCTAGATCCCACAGTTCTTCCTGCTGAAGATGACAGCTTTGCATATAACGAATTTCTAAAATGGAAGGAAAAGAAATTGCAAAATAACGACTTTGATTTGGATGCTGCACACAGTTTTTGCCAGTGGCAGTGCTGTCTTCAGATGGGATTGTATCTCAACCAGCTACTTGGTACTCCTCTCTCTGAGCCAGACATAAGTAGGTAAGGTTGTTCAAGAGATCTGCTTTCCATACAAGCCCCTGGTGGAGTGTGTTAACGTGTTTCATTTCCTCTGTCAAACTCCTTTGGCCAGTACTTAGAGTAGAACTCCCTTCTTTAAAGGAATTTTTAAAAAATACATACTCTTAGCATAGGAGTTGACTGTTGGGTACTGTATGTTTTTGTCATCAAGCAACATGTTTCTGTACCTGTCCTGTTGAGGTGCAATTCTAAATACAGATTCTCTCCTTCTTTTGAGCAGGCTTTACACTGGGACCCTTGTGCACACACTGTATCAAGAGCTTAAATCAGCACCTTCTGTGGAAAACCTGTTTATCTTATCTCCAAAAATGGCTCAGCTTTATCTGGTTTTGTTAAATACAGTGGAATCAATGGTATCTCCAGACTTCTTTCAGAAGATGACCAAGACCAGATCAGAGTCCTGCAAAAAGAGGAAAGCATCTAATAAGAAAAAAACAGCCATCCGATGTCCTGTGCCAGAAACTCAGCATTTATGCAATGTTAATAGGTTTGCATCACTGAAAGTGGATGATTGAAAGCATTATTCTTTGAATAACTTCTAATGCCATGATACTGAATCAGGTAACATTGAAATACATGACTATTGGAATTTGCTCAACTGTTTTCACACCAGTTCTTGATTCAATCTTTACCAAAAACTTTGCTTCAGGGGATTTTTTTATTTACCTTTTTGTAACTAACATTTATATAAAATAAATGCTGTCTAAAAGTTGTGGTGCTTTGTTTTTTTTTTTTTTTTTTTTTTTTAAAGGGTATCAGTCTCATTGAAAATGAGAACAAAGTTGTTTAGCATTTCAAAGCAGGACTATTTTAGAGGAATTATTTTCTTGAACATTTATAGTTGGCTCTGCCTCATCGCCCTGAACACTTCATTTACAAAAAAATCCAACTTTCAAGTTTGTGCTTGAGAAATAGACAGTGGCCACAGTCTAACAGTGGAGATTAAAATAGGAATTGACAGGTGTAAAAATATTGTAAAATCGGTCATTACTGGTGGAGTACTTTGACTTGCAGGGAGAGGCAGCTTCGCTCACAGCTTTGCCGAGTACACTGTGCTTGCAGGTTCTGTCAATACTCAGGGAGAAACTTCAGATTTTATTTCTCCCCCTTCCCCCTGTGATCTGTTTAAAGAAAGCGTTACATGCACACACAAAGCTGTCACATGGGAGCCAGTTTCTACAGGTTTGCTAATTCAGTAGTTGTCACAGTAATTGCGTACATCCTCTGCTATTCAGCTGTTGTCACTCTTTCTACAATGGCTATATTCAAAACTAGACCTGTTTTCACTTCCCCTATGTACACTGATTACTGAACGCTTGCTATCACCACAGTAATACTGAAAACAATTTTAGAACTTTTTTTAAATCCTACATCATCGATTTCTCAGTGCTTTGTATCAGCAAACCTTCCAGCATAGTCATTTCACATAAATGCTTTTCTTATGAAACTGTTGGTTTTCCCTATGTGAAATATAGTTACATTTGGGTTTTCTCTTCTCAAGAATCCACATACCTTTCCTTGCATTTAGGAAAATCATGATTTCCACCTCTAAGCACCAAAGTTTTGCCCATAACTTACCAGAATTCAAGCTTGATTCCTGCATTGTGTGCTCAAGTTTTCAGTCCGGCTTATGCTCCCTCTTACTTCTGTTCCCATGGAAGTAACTCACTGTATCTTAGGATTTAGAGGAAAGATCTCCTATACCATACAGGCGAGTGTTGATACTGCACAAATATAGTAAATGAGAAAAGAACCGATCTGTAAGATGTTACATTAAAAACTAGTTTTGCAATACAGCCTGTCACAGCAAGATATAACTTTTTTTTCCAGTATAAAAGCTGCTACTTACTGAACTACCAGCAGCTGGCACCAAACTACACCACAAGCCAGAATGTCACAACCCATTTCTCTATAGGTTTTTGGTACAGCAGCCTACAGCATCATTTCCATCAGATGACTTTTTAATAAAAGTTGAAAGGGGTTAAAGTTACTGATTTTACTAACTTTTTACTTTCAGTTTTACTAAAACTGAAATTTTTAATTGTCCAAATCATCCTCTTCTCCATTATGATCCCATATGTTTTATTTTACCAAGCTTGTAATTCCTTAGATTTTTTAATTATCAGAAAAGTCACATGCAAAATAAGTCTTAAATACAGGTGTGTTTGATTCCACTTTGTTAGTGCTGGGGAGAACAGAGATCTTCATTTACTCTGAATCCCACATCAGAAAACTGCTGGAGATTGTAAAAATTCTTGAGACTTGATGAGAAGTTGTATTTTCAATTAGGTAATTCAGAAGACTGGAATAAGGTCAAATACTCCAGGGTAAAAACAGTGCTATGACCACATGGCATTTTGAGAATACCTTTGGGAAAGCTGACTCAATTATTAAGAAATACTCTAGTGGAAATACGTTCTAAACGCAGAATTCAGCCCGTCTTTAATTGCTGATGAAATGATACACACGCACTGCAAAACCCAGACCTGGAGGCTAGGCTGAAGAAAATAATTACCGATTCTAGAGTTACGCAGAATTTAAAGTGTTACAGTTTCCCTTTCTGACTCATTATAGGTCTTCCATCTTCTTTTTTAGGAAAATTAAAGGGCCTTTACTTATTAAATCCAAAATTCTTTATTCAATGTTTTAGTAGAAGAAAGAAAATTTCTTGGTTGTTTCATATTTCCACTCCACAAGAAATGCCTCTTAATTTTTATGGAAAGTACCCACTATTGATTCAACTGCTCTGGAAAAGAATCTCTCAAACCTGTTGTAAAGGGATCATGAATCACAAGAGCAGCCAAAATAATAGCAATGGAATTCAGTCCAGGCATAGTTCAATGACTAGATTTATTACTTGTTAATATTTTGCCATCCATTGGAAAACACAGCACCAAAACTTCTGGCAAATTTAAACAAACTACTTTCAAGTAAGTCCACCCTGCAATAAGGTAAAATTGTCCTTAAGAGACTGAAATTTTGTTTGTCTAGGACGACATACTTCATTCAGAAAGTAGGACTTGTGCTGGGGAAGGGGCACTGACTTGGCAATGGCACTTCCATGCTAAGACAACAATCTAGCATTTATCTGTACTTATCTGTACCTACCTGGATTTCTGTGACTCCAAGACCAAGAGCAGAGCACAAAGCAGACAAATCCCATGGAAGAATATCAATCTCAAGTTAAGAGGTGTAGTCTTTTCCCAAAATCAAAGTTTGTTCGAGATTCTTCATCAGCATGCACTGTCAGCTTTTACTATCTTTATTAATGAATACTAAGGATTTTAATAATGAAGTGTTCTGAAATTGTAATGAAATACTGCAATATTGAACACACTACAATATTGAACAGGTACAGCCCCACTTGCCAAAGACAGGAATTGTTCAACAACTGTCAAATTTGTCCAACTTCTGAAAGGCAGAACTGCTGTAAGTAAGAAACTTTTTGCTTGAAGACACGAGAGCATTTCTGTAAGAAGTCATTTTTCAGGCCCTCCCAGCTCAAGTGGTAATAACCCCAGAAAAGATGAGGGCCAAGTGCTGCAGGATCTTTGCCTTTACACAGTCACATCTCCAGCACATTGGTAGTCCAGGTATTATGGGCATATTGAGGGTCACAAAGAGCCATGGATGAACTGCATGTATAAAGCAGACTGAACATGCACTCATGCCCTGTCTGCAGCCCCATTTCCTGGCAAAATCTAGGAATCCCACAGGCAAAAAGAAGAAAACAATTCCAATAACATTAGCAGAGAAATTCATACTACGCTTTCGAGCATGGCATTTGGGGCAAGTGCAGAAATATCCCAGTGTCTATTCATGACAATTCTTCTTCAAATGACAGGATGACCACTGTGACAGCATGGGCCAGATTCAATGCTACTGCCACATTTTCAGGCTACAGTGAGGAGAGATGCATATGCACTAGTTTACAAGGGAAAGAGATACCACCATGTCTTTGACTCCCCCTAGCAATCTTCAGACATCCTCTTTTCAAGATTCTTTAGGTTATAGTTCCTTGCATTTCATGAAAGGATGATGAGATGACACTGATGACACTCTCTTCTCTGATGAGATGACACTGATGACAACAGGGCAAGACTATTTTGAGGAAAAGCACTATTTCCAATTAGTGAATATTAGAGTATTCAGACATTGCAATATTAAAAATCTTTTTACAGTGTCAAAACAATTCTATTATAATGCTTTTCTAGCTCCAAAAGGAATTCTGTGGGTTAAAATTCAAAGTTTCCCTACCAGGAAAAAGGGATTTTTTTTTTTTTATGAACAGGAAGAAAGGAAGAAGGAAGGAAAATGAATCTTCTTTGAGAGACAGATGGGTTTGTTTTTTTTCTCAGTGAGGATTATTGCATTAATTTTCTAATTCAGTACACTACAAATAATTTTCATAACTACTGTCTTTTAATCACTCAAGTGATCTAACAGTCATAAGCTAAAGTAAATGTGGAACAGGACATGAAACAAAGCCTGTGTCTGCAATCATATCAAAACAAGCTCGTCCATTTGATGTTTCTTTTAAAACAAAGAGACAACACACTTGTAAGAAAAGCAAACATTTACTTCAAATTGCAGTATAGGCTTTTCAATCACAGAAAAAGAAAAGAAAAACAGTGATCCGACAGCGGTCACATCCTGTGCAAAAAGAAACAAACTCGGGATACAAAACTGTAGCACAAGGTACTTGAGCCGCTTACACATTGCAGGATAAAGTAAATAAATACAGTAGCTATAATATGGCACTCTTGTGATAGACTCTAAACCCAGTGGAATGCCTCTGAAATATTTTTATCCTTGTATTAGTAGCAAAGTCCCACCACCATAAAAGTAGAATAGTACAATGCTTTAAATAAAAACAAACTAAAATATTTATATCTAAGAGAAGGATTTTACACAGTTATATCTTTTAAGTGCAGAAAATGGGACTTGGGCTTAGATCTTTCTTTAAATTAACCCCTGCTCCCTCCCCCCCATAATAGCATTCAATCTTAAAAGTAAATTTATGTTTGAGGAAAAATGTTACCAAAGTTGCATAATTTGATTTGTTACTTCCACAGCTGGAAGTTAAATTCTAAACAGTCTTGAAACATGAAGTTCGTCACTAGCCAGTGGAAAAAAAGGACTTGTCAAAAGCCCTCAGGACTTCTTTATCCTCCAGATATTGTTTTACTTTCTCCAACATCTTTAGACAGCAATCGCTAAGTTTGCAAACACAAGAATGCAATATGCATCATACATCAAGAAAAGACGAAGTTGATGAAGAAGAACTTCCACGTTTCTGGATCTTTTCCTTGCTTCTTTCAAACTTCTTTATTAGCTCAGTCACTATGCACACAGAGGAAGTGAGTCCCAGAAGAAACAGTAAATCTGGAAGAGATAATCAGCCTTCTTTAAAATTGCTATTTAAGGCTGAGGGGAGACTTAAAAAAGAACAAGACTTACAAGACTTTCAAATTTTCTCCCAATCATTGGGAAAGATCAGGAGAAATGAAGCAAGATTCAGTTTTTTGCAGGCCCAGAATATTAACATGTATAGTTTATGCACAAATCATAACTACACACAAGATATTAAAAAGCTTTTAAAGTATTTAATAAACTTATTTTCAGCAACATCATTAACTTAATTCTGAAAAAAGAATATAAATATAATCAGAAATTATGCTACAATAAATACATATATTTCATTACAATCACTTAACTCCAGAAAACCACAAAAGTAATAAATCTAAGTCTTAATGAGGCCAACAGCATTATGTATCTATAGCTTTTTAAAATTCTCCTGTTTATTTACCCTATGATAATGCAATCAATATTAAAGGATCAGGATTTCTACATAAGGTATTTATGTATAGACAAAAACTTGTGAAACAGTTAATAGTGCTCAGAAACCTACAAAGTCAATTTTGCCTGCAACAAAATTTATATTAAAAACTCCCAAATAAATAAGCACCTTTATAAAAATTTAAAAACACACTGATCAGTTATGTGCCATATGCATTTAAATAATGGTTCCCAAAGTAAACATCTAGAACAATTCAAAAAACTAAAAAACAAATCAATGAAACAAATAAAACTCCCAAAAAACCCTATCCACAAAACAAAAAGTATGAACAGGTTTTGTATTCTTGTTCTATGCAAACAGCCAGAAAGTGGTCTTACAGAACCACCTCCCACCAAGTTTATAAATTAATCCTTAATGCAGTTTTGAAAAGGGAACTTTTCTTACCCAATACACTCAGGCTCTCTGTTTGGAAAACCTTCTGAAGTGGAGGAAAATAAATGACCAATAACTGCCCCATTATAGATCCAAGGACAGCATAGCAGAACATTTTGTTACTGCAAAGTCCAATCTCAAACACAGATTTTGTCTGAAAAAAAAATAAAAATGTTACAATGTACACGTAATCTTAATTATCTAGACAAGAAACAACAATTTCTTTTCATCCAGACTTTCAGAAAAATGTAAAATATTACTGTTGACCTCTTAGATATTCTTGAACAGGCTAATTGCATTTTCTCCCTGGTAAAAAGAGTACAAATTTTGTCTTCATAGTCAACAACTTGCATATTGAGCTCACTGTTCCACAAGTAGAGTTCATCAGAAAAAGGTTACCCCTACACTATTCCATAACAGATAAGACTGCAAATTACAGTAAATGTAGTAATGTATACTATCACAAAATTTCAGACTTGTTTCCGTAAAATAAAAAAAATATACACTGATAAAAAAATACAGAACAGTTTTAGAAATTTTCCTTGGACTATGGGCTTATGATTATAAAATATAAAAGCTAAGGCCTTTGAGAAATTTCACATTCTGGTAAGGCTGCAGAGCTGACAGAATTTCCAGGAAGACCAAAAAACCAACCAAATACATACGGCAGTATAAAGGACCATCACACTTTAGCTCTTAGTAACAACTTTCTTGTTTTGTCAGGACACCACCACATAAGCAAATGAAGTAATTAACTTATCTGTAATTTAAGAAATCCTAGTAAATACATGGAACTCTGAGCTTAACAGCAGATGTGGAGTAAATCCACAGGAAAACACTTGAAACAAACACAGCAAGATCTTCCCTCAAAGAAAACTCTGATTATTGTGTTAATACTGTGTATGTAAATGGACAATATGAATCACTTACCTGAGATCTAGAACTCAAAGCATTGAACATATCAAAAAATACAAAACAGGTGAAAGTCATGGTTGTATCTCGTGGTGTTATTACGTTGTCTCTTAACTGCCAACAAAAGAAAATGGAATGGCTTTAGCGTGCTTTAAATCTTCCTCAATTAAACAAAAAGTCAATTAAAATTATTACAATAATTCTACAGTAAGTTTTACTAGTTAAGAAATTAAAGAAAAAGTTGCCCCAATCAACTTGTTTGCCCCAGGCTGATTTATTAAATCATACAGCAAATATTACACACCTGTAACTTATAAAAATTTGTAATTCCAAGCTATGATTAAATGAAGCCTCCTGACCAACATTTATTCAAGCATGTGGAATAGCAGGAATTCTATGATGCACTACCAAATGTTCACACAACATTTTTCTCTACTGGGAAAACAAAGTTGAATGGCTGTTTCATAATAAACTGGTTAGAAGATTTACACGATTACTTTCTATGGGCTAAGCTTCCAAAGTAGATTTGTAACGTGAAAATGTCTATGTTGAATTACAGATAGGGGAATAAAACTGTATTTTGCTTTTCAACAACTGTTTTGAAAATCTTCCTCTCTACTCTGCTAGCCTAAAATAAGCATGGCCAAAACTCACTACTAAGTTCATATTAACTCTGAATTTCAACTCCTGGTATAAAAAGGATTCATTTTAAATTAGGTTGTTACTGCTCCAAGTTTTGCACTTTTGTCATACCTCTCTCCAGAAGACGAACAGTGTTCCACAGACGATAATTATTGATGAAACCAGTATTTTAACAATCAGGTTTTTGGTCAGAATGCTGTCCTTCAGATTTCTTGGAGGTTTTCGAATAATATCTTTATCCACAGGCTCCACCCCAAGGCTTACAATTAAAAGAACATCTTACATTTTTATCATCATAAAATTAATTCACTGCTTCTAACTTAAGGATTAGATTTTCTAAGTTGAAAAACAGAGGATTTAATGTTAGTTCCTCACCATCTGTCCCTCCACCATCTTCTTGCAGTGAAGAGGGTCAGAGGAAGAACCCAGAGGGAAGTCAGAACCCTGCATGCAAGTTTCATGGGCATATCCATGGATCTTTAGGTATCCTTGCTGACCCCATATAATTAGATACCAAAGCAAACTAAATAAATTAACACAGAAACATATTGCAAACATTGAAGTCACAGAGAAAGTTCACACAGAATCACTAGATTGGAAGAGACCTTCAAGATCAACCCTTCGAGTCCAACCCATATTCTAACACCTCAACTAAACCATGGCACCGAGTGCCACATCCACTCTTTTCTCAAACACATCCAGGGATGGTGACTCCACCACCTTCCTAGGCAGACCACTCCAGTACTTTATCACTCTTTCTATAAAAAACGTTTTCCTAACATCCACCTTAAATTTCTCTTGGTGCAGTTTAAGACTATGTCCTCTTGTTCTGCCAGTTGCTACCTGGAGAAAGAAACCAACCTCCACCTGATTACAACAGCCTTTCAAGAAGCTGTAGAGAGTGGTTGGCTATTTCTGAAACATCTCACTGAAGTTTAATACATCGCAGTTTCCTTTATGAGCATCCATTTCCCTTGTTGAAATAAAAGTGCTACAGAACCTAACAGAGTTAAGAGTAATTACTTACCTTTGAGCTGGAGGTCCATCCATAATAATATTGATCCATAAGATCTGCATGGCATTGAGAGGATTAGGAAAGTTCATTAATGTAGCCAGTGAGATTAAAGTCAGTGCTGCTATACTCCTGTTGAAAGAATACATTTTTACAACTGTCAGCATGGAACATTTCTGAAGATACACTGATAACTGCTTTGTAATCAACACTTCAACTGTTTAAGAGTAGATACAATTTTGACAGTGTGAATCATGACTAACATTAAGTCAAACTTTTAAGGTAGAGCATGAAATCCTTTAGAAAACTCATTCTGATACAGTCCATATTTAAAACAGTATTTTTCTGGCAATAAAAAGGCAGCAAATTTGTATTTTAAAACCTCCCCAACTTTTAGGTAACACCTCAGAGTTATCACTCACCATCCCCTAATTTTTTAATGAGGAACTGGGTCCTTGACTTTTCTTGTGCCAAAAGGGGAAGTTTCTAAATATGGTTTTGAAAAACAAACTGCTTTTCCACTCCTGATGTAAACAAACTCACTGGTGTGCCTGGTCAGTCAAGGCAAGGTACTACTCAAGCTCCCTAAAAATACCTACAACCACTCCTCATTACTAGCAAGATGAAAAAGCCAGGCCAAAGACTGAAAAACAGATTAGCTGGCTGCAAGCTCAGCATTAGAAACCTCTGTAAACAAGCATGTACTAATTGCTCTCAGTCCAAGATTAAGAGGTTTCATAACCAAGAAGAAGAGAGCAAGGCTTATAATAATTCCAAATTTAGCACTGTACTGAACCCTATAATACTCCCACTGCAAAGAGGGACAGAAAAAAACAAAGGGCAACTGATTGACCAAAAACAGGTAAGCACACTCTCCTAGAACATCTACACTTAGTTGTTTTTCAGCAGCAGATTCCTAGTGTAGTCTTGGTAAGACTAGACAGGACATCTGGTAAGACTGAAAGTTTATGCCACTTCTTACAGTGTTTTTGCAGGTAAACAAATTTGTCTTTTCTAGGTTGTTTTTGTTTGGTTGGGAGTTTTTGTTGAATTCTTTTATTGTTGTTCTGGGGTTTTTTTGGGTGCTATTTGTTGTTTGTGGGTTTGGATTTTTGTGAGGCATTTTTTGAATTTATTTGAGGCTTTAGGTTTGGTTGTTTTTGGTTTAACTTCTACAAATTTCAGACCACTCTGAAATGTCATGAAGGCTTCAAAAAAGTACATGAATGACATGGTGAAGAGAAAAACCATGTCCTCGAATTCAGATCCAATAAACTCACAAAAAATTTGAAACTAAGGCTTAATAAACTCTCATCCTCTTGTCTTACATACTCATTACATAGCTAGAACATGAATCCTTATGGGCAAGGAAAGGAAATCAGCTTCATACAGTTAGCTCATTCCACAAACCAATAAATTCATTTCAGAAAAACTAACCTACTGATTCCCTGGTTTCCTCCATTTGAATACATGTTCTGGTTAAGCAGGGACTGACTACAAGCTTCTCATTTAAACAGGGACCCAAAAACAGCTATGCTGTTTCTCATTATCCCTTCAGTAACTGATTTTACACATCGCAACAGGAAGAACCACAACAAAATTACATGTCTGCTCATTGCACTATCTTCTGGGTCCTTAAAAATAAAACAAGCCACCAAATACAAAAAAGTGGAAACTCAAAAGCACAGTATATCAGTATCCTACTTGAAATTTACAGTATTAACATGAACTTATGCATCTGCTTCATGCTTTGATTCATTCACAAGAAACTTCTGATACTGACAGTTTCTCAAACTTACGTGCTCAGTTGAAATCTAACAAAATTTTTTATATTATTATAAATTCCTTTACCCTCTTCAATTGCAGACCTGCAATTAAAAACAAAGATTACATTACTAGACAAATGCTTAAAACAAACAAAAAATGTGATTAATTTAAGCAGCAAGAAAACCAGCAAGAAACAAATTGAGTTGAGGTTATTTTATCTTTGTCATTGTTTTTGAACTTGACTATTAGAACCCAAACTCTTCTGTGATTGTGAATAATCACAAGTTATTTTTCCAGATACTTAACTTTCAAAATGTAATTATTACAATAAGATCTCCTCGATGTACAAAATCCACCACCATCCTTGATAAGAGCTTCTAAATCAAGTCAGGTAATTAAAAAAAAACCAAAACCACAAAACCCAAAAAGCCAACAAACCCGCCTGCACACTTAAAAAAACAGAGAAATACAGCATGGCTTTAGAGGACCATGTATTCTTCCTCTGAAATAAATTAAATATGTGCAAACCATTTTCACAACCCCTAGCATGTGTCAGAACCTGCCTATCACATTATCACCATTACTGCAGTGAGAAAGAGCTTTCTGGTACCCAAATCAAGCCTACTTTGCTGCAAATAAAACTGACTTTTTTTATTCCATTCTCCCAATAATCAAACAGCATTCCTTCAGTAACTTAAAACAGAAAAATTAAAAGATGTAAACCTGGAAATTCATACTTCTTTCTTTGCTTAGTATTCACCCTCTCCTATTGAGAACTCTCCTGATAAAGTGAGCAAAACTGGATAACACATTCCAGCAAAAACCTCACCAAGCCTATGTAAAGTAACTACTGCAGATGTCCCTCCTATGTACTCTTCTATGTTAAAATTATTCCTTTCTCTGTTATGTTTTTGCATAACAGCACATTTCTTTTGGCTGAATTAGTGTGACCACCTCAAATCATCCTCTGACATACTGCTACATAGGTAGATTTTCTTATACTGTATTTCTCCATTTCATTTCTTCCCAAGGGCTAAGTGTCATATTTTGGATCTGAAGTGTTCTGAGACTGATGCATAATTTCAAAATGAAGGCTATTTTGCCGGACAGCGTTCAGCTCTGTCAACAACCATTGCCTTCAAAAGTCAGATGATTTAAAGTCAAAATAGCGTAAGTTTAGCTAAGCTCTTTTTGAAATACACCAACCAAAAAAAATTAACAAGTACAAACAGCTGGTTACCAGATGCTAATATGCTAATAACCTATTTTCACCTTTGATATCTAAATAGTTTTTTTTTTCCTTTTCTGAAATCACCACATTTAAGAGTTGAAAACAAACCGAGATCTTTGTAAATTTTAAAAATCTTGAGTGCCATGCTTTGTCATTTTTTAATTAGTTTTATACTTCTGAAGTATGAAATTGAATGAAATCTACTAACCACTAATAGACTCACAATTTCACCTCAGGTATGTTTCCAACCATGCTAATACTCCTGGCTGAGCAGAAAGCTCATTTACACCAGCTTAACTTACAAGTTAAGTTCAGGGAAATTTTGACTGGTTTAATCAAGCCAACACCTCATTAAAGTTATATAGTACAAGATATGTACATAAAGGCCACCTACATTATTGTCTGAAAATCATCATCCACGAGGATCATATCTGCTGCCTCTTTACAAACATCTGTTCCAGTTTGTCCCATTGCTACACCAATATCTGCAGCCTTCAGAGCAACAGCATCATTCACTCCATCTCCTGTCATAGCTACTACGGCACCATTATTTTGCAGGGACTAAAGAGAAGAAAAAGAACTTGAAACAGGGATTGAAATAACCCATCCTATAAAAATTATTCTACATATAAGGTTTGTATCACTGCTCCCCCTCCCCCATTTCTTATAATTTCACTGTAATGTCCTAAAGAAAAAAGCAGCTGCTTCTGTTCTAAATAATTTATACAAGATTTTGGGTTAAACTTCAGTTCATACATTCAGACAGCCTAAATTTTAAACCTAGGGTATATAAAATTTGCCATTAGGGGAAAGAAAAAACTCTAGATAAAGATAGAAGATACTGTATTTCCATATTACCATTATCAACTTTTCATAAGTCTTACATGCATCCCTATGGTCTCAGTGTTTTGACTTCTCCTTATTGTCACTTTTCTGATTGCTCCAATTGTTACACTGAGTCTGTCCTTCTTTGCTACCTTCTTTTGTTAACTTCTGAATAGAGGCATTGCCACAGACATGGTTTGAAATTCATTCCCTTTTATCTCATCTGACAAGTATCAGAAATATGGTTTTCAAGTTCCTAGACAATTCAACTGCAACATGACACAAAATCTCAATAAATCCCCAGCTCCCTACATAGAAGAAAGCGCAATGTTACCTACCTATTCCTTGTGGGCACTATGCATTTTTCTAGGTAATATTTTCAAGTACACTTCACTGACAAATCAGATGCATATCTGATTTCATCGTGACACACTGTAGCACATTATAGTTTAAGTAAAGCAGCACAGGCAATACCCATGGCAACAGTCCAGCATTTGAGCTTCTATAAGACCTACCTTTATAATTTTCAATTTATGTCGGGGACTGGCTCTGTAGAATACCGCAACCTATTAAAAGAGTAATGAAGTAGTGGTGAAAATTTCAGATATGTAAAGAATTGCATTGAATTCTATTAAGGTAGAGGGTAAAAAAAAATAAAATCAAAGGCCAACTGTATTCTTGTTAGCCCGTAAGCTGAAGCACCAGTGAGCTGTGTTTTTAATTGAGTGAAATCATTAATTTTAGAGAAGATTCAAAGTGTGTTCTGGTAAACAAAGTTAGTGCTACTTATTTCAAGATGTAATTTAAAATTTTAAAAGCCTTCTAAAATAATGAAGCAATGGAGGTATAATGGCTTGCTGCTGGCCTTCCTGAGTAAATTCATGCAGGCAATTGTAATGCTGACTCTACAATCAACATCCTTTTTCCTTGTCAGCACAAGTGACAAGGTATTCAGGATATTTCAATTTTACTACTTTATAGCATATTATTAAAAATTGAAGTTTTAAAGCAAATCAAAAATTATGACTAGGACAGACCAATTTTCAGATTTTTCTTGGTTTCTGGACTTCTCTGTAAATTGAAATTTGAGCATGTGGAATTTAGTTTTCTTTAATCTCCATGCAGTTAGCATTTTTCCTTTTCAAGAAGCCTGACAAAAAGCTAGCTTTCTCACCAATCACTTTAGACTGTATACAGCTATCCATCTTATTGGTTGATTTTAATTAATTCCTAATAAGATTTTAAGCACACACCTAAAAAAGCAATTGGGTCAAAGGTCAAACACGTGTAAGTAAATTTGTATTTACTTCAGTTATTTAATGCAGCTATTTACAGTGCTTAAGAACACATATTACCAAATAAACCAAAAATTACTACACAATTCTTTTTCTCAGTTTTTGTGAGTCACTAAGCTGACATGCACATCTCTTGATTGCAAATACTGGCTTTTGGCTTGCTTACACCAGGCTCAAGCATGCTGCAGTGCAATTTTTAGTCCTTTGCAAACAGAGCAGCATTTTGATGCATAAATTTTGCAACATAGCTAAACCAGAACCTCTATTGCATTTGATTGTCTTCACATTCATAACTTGGACATTGGTTAATCCATTTAGTTATTTAATAACTAAAAAAGTATTAAGCAGTAACTTAATAAATAGACCCTTTCAAAATTCCCAACTAGTGACCTCAGACGGATCAAAATCATTAAAAACACAGACAAGTCCTCTTATGAATTACAGAAGAATGGACTGTCTGAACATGCAGACTTTAAGATTATATAAATGAACCGAGTTGCACAGAAATAAAATGACCTAATAATACAAAAACGTGATGTTCACTAAGAGGTGGCAAAATGAAAGTAAAAGATAAAAAAACCCCTGAGTCATTAAAAGAGACAGAAGTAATAAACTCTCTAAAAAGATAACTGTGTAAGTTCAAAGAAACAGATTTTCATACTGGTCATATGTCAGACCAAAAGATAGCTATTAGAACAATATTATTTGTAACTCTGAAATTACATTTCAGCTTGCCACAGAAAAAAAAGCATTTCTCAATATGTAAATGCATCCTTTGCCACATTTCAGTAAGTAGTATATCAAAACAAACCTTTGGTGTTATTTGAGAAAGCTGCTGAATATCCAAATCATCTATCTCTTCTCCAGAGATTGCCTGTGAATTTTTGGAATACAATCCTAGTCGACTAGCTGTAAAAAAAGTCATTAAAAAACCTTACTATAATAATTTACCCTTTTAAGACATTAAATACCCTTTTTTTTTTTTATACTAATATTTTCTGCAGCATTTCAGATTTTAAATATCCAGAGCAGAACATCTTACTACATTATTGATTCAGTACGTTGGATTAAATTAGATAAACTCTTGAGTAATAACAACATGCTACAAAGTCTATCCTAAATCAGGTATTTATTTGCTTAGTCTTTTTAGGTCTAAAGGTCTGCAGTTGATTCTGTCAGGTGTCATATGAACAAATAGAGCAGTTCAGTCCTCTCAAAGAAATTACAGTTCAAAAATAATGTAACAGAAAATCTAAAATAACATGAGAAAGACAAGGGAAAGAAAAAAAACCTCTGATAAAATACTCTGAGTTTGGGGATATACTCTTCATGTGCACATTCAACTGTTCATCATCCTGTTTGTAAAGAATTCTTATTCTGGCTAAAGTGCTTGTTATTTATTGCACTGTATTGTAAAAAGAAATTAAGTAGCTTGTTTAAATATTTATTAATAATACTTAAGGTTCAAACTTAGTTGTATGGACAAAACTGTACTAGGCAGCACTGAAGGGCCACACATCACTACTCCTTGTCACTGGCTCTTTTAGTTTATCCCTGTGTCAGAGACAAGCATCCAAAGCTGAGGCTTGGGAGGATGGTGGAGGTGATGTAACAGTAAGAATCAGAAATCAAGTATATGTAATAAGTAAATAACACAAAAAAATACAGTTTCAAACAGCCAAAGCCATATAGCAACCAAACTGGAAAAACTGCTATTCAAGCTGAAACCAAAATATCACTTCAGGCTAGGGTCCTGGGTTTTTTGAGTTTTTTCCCCCCACTAATTCCACTGTGCCATACATTAATCCAAAATACAGAACTCACAAATGTTAAAGACTTAATATGCACACTTCCTAACAATTAGCTAAGCAGAAAACAAAAGATGAAAGGAAATTAACTATTCATACCAATGGCAACTGCAGTTTCCTGTGAATCTCCAGTAACCATTTTTATTGCAACTCCTGAGGTGATGAGTGTAGTAACAGCTTCTTTTACACCAGTCCGTGGGGGATCAATTATTCCCACAAGCCCCAAAAATGTCAGCTGTCCTAACTCAGGGCCAGAAGCCAAGGCCAGAACTTTAAAGAAGAAACAAAAATGTTAAGATTTGAAATTAATGTTTATAACAGCATTTAAAACAACTGTTTCAAACTAACAGACCAGCATAAAACAAAGGGCTGGATATCTTCCTTTTATTAAACCTTGCTAATAGCAGTGCTGAGCATTCACTCATTATGCTGAGCATTATGTACACTCTTGTCTTCTAAAGAATTCCTTACCAAACAGCCAGGTTTTAAAGATAACTTTCCTATTTATTCTCATCTCAAAGTGTTTCAATTTTGACTGTATAGAAGGAGAACCACATTTAGATTTGTGATTTCTCTGTGCATTTCTTTTATGCATTAGGATGAAAGGGAGGATCAGTTAGCGTATTTATTTTCTGCTTTTTTTAAATTTTTTATCTTTTGAGATTTCATTGAGTACATGCTGAATATTTTCTGGAATGTCTTTTAAAGTAGGATTCTTAATTCAAATATATTTAAATGCCATCAGAGTTGTAAGGAAAAAGCAAGTTTCTTTTTTCAAAACATTACCCTTGATTTTTCTGACAGAACAAATGACTGTTAAAATAAAATAGAAAAAAAAAATACCACTCCTAGCATATCCTCTCAGCTTCTAATAATTTGTGTCTTAGGAAATTCCTGAACCACAGAGTACCCTTCCCTTTAAAAAAAATATATATATTAAAAAGCTGTGCATGGACATAACAGCCTAGAGATCTCTTTACAGATGCCAAAGAAAGCCAGTCACATAACGAACTCCTGTCAATCATCTTGTAAAAAATACTTTGTTTTATCTAAAATTCTACAGCTTGTTAACACAGAAGATTATTCTAATGGCATCTCCTGACCTGCAATCAGTTTTGCTAGCCTAATTCATGAAGGACACAGGACCCAAAGTAATGGACAAATAAACACATTCACATTAAAAGAAAAAAACCCCACAGGAATCTATAATAAGGTATGGAAGCCATTAAGTAGAAATGTACTGTTCAGTTATGGTCATTTGCAAGAGATGGCAGGAGGCAACAGTACCCTTTCTCACCCTCTGCAGTTTAATCATGTTATTATACAGGCCTAAAAACTAAGCAATACAGTGGCACTTACTGAACAAAAAAACCCAACCAACCAAACGAAAAAAGAAGATCCCAGTATTTTGGGTTGCTATTGTTTGTTGTTATTGGTTTAGGGCTGGGTTTTTTTAACAAGCAGTGGCCATTTAAATGAAATTGTTATTTTGAGAGACTGAAACAGTCTTACCTCTAAGCCCTGCAGAACCCATAGACATCTTCTCTTGCTGGTATTGCTCTCTCTGTTGCTGCACCAGGGGTAGGCTCTGTCCCTTACAGTTATACGATGTACAGTATCTAATGACTTGTTCATAAGCACCTTTCATAAAGCAAACCTCAGGTTTGTCCTAAAAGAAAAAAGAGCTGTTGTGTGCACGTATGTATGCATAACTACACATACACAAGTACATACACACATAGATACATAAGAATGACAGATGTGTACTCTTCTTAACAATCTTAAGAACATAATGCAAATCAAACCTACACTTCTAAACATAAAAATCTGTTCTTTTTGAGTGTCTCTAGACAGTGTACATTCAAGAGTTGTAAAGTCAAAAGAGCCAAGCTAATAATCAATATCTCATTTCAGTAGACATCAAACACAGGCACTGCAAGTCACAGTTTACAGACTAAGAGGCCGTGCAAAGGACATGCAAAGTTCAACCTACACAGGACATTAGACCTGCAAGACTTTAAGCTCATCAGACCAGCTGCACAGGCCATTAAACATCCCCTCCATTGTTGTACAAGGCCTAATAACTAATATTTTCCAGATAGCCATCTAGCCTTGAGAGGATGATATGGGACTGAGTCCCTCACCTACCTCAAACATTTAAGTCCAACCATAAATCAACTCATTCCTTCTCTTCCGCCCCTTTCCATTAAGAACTGCTGCCTCAGCTAAATTTCCAATCACTGGTCACTCATCTTCTCTCCAGTTGAACTAAAAAGCTCTTTTTTAATATACCTATTTTCTTACTGTGAAGTTATTTATATGCACAGCAGTCAAGTTACCTCAATCTTTCATGATAGGCTTAACTGATGAGACTTTCAAGTTTCTAAATCCACTGTATTTTCTTAGTCTTCAAATAATTTATGTTCCCTTTAAATCTGTTATCAATTTTCCAACATTCTTTTAAAATTGCTGATTGTAAAACACAGACACATGGATTAAAATCTTATACCAATTTCTGCTCACCATTCTTTACACAGACATGGATAATCAACAATATAACCCATATAGCTAAAGAGAGTCAAATGCTTTCTTTCCAAAGCAAAGATTTTTCAGTAACACTGGAACACTGTCAGCAAGCCTGGTTTTGGTCTGAAGTAATGGAGGATTTTTCTTAAATCCAATATAAGATCTGTTGTTGTACATATTGTCTAGAAGGCTCCAGTTATCAGACTGGCAGTGATTATGTCAATACTTGTAACAAAAACATTCATATGATTCTAAATGAAACATGAACTCACGTATGTATGTTAAAGTACCAGAAGAGAGAAAAAGATGTTAAAGAGCGAATTTTATTGATAATCCATGCCAGAGTCGACATCAATAAAATCTGTCAACACTGGGGACGTGATGTCTGCATCAAAACCAGAAACCCTGTGTTTTCAAGCACATGAAATTTTACTATTGAACATCAATGCATATTCTTGTTCTTAATTCATTACATAACTATGCAGCACTGGAACAGCAGAAGATGGGCAGAATTGCTTTAGGTGTTTGAGAAGGAAGAAGGAGGAAGGAAAAATAGCTAAGTATACATTCAAAATCTCCATTTTCAAAATACTTAGAACACTTTCCCAGGATGCCTTTTATGGAAATTATTTCTTGTGATTCCTTTTCTCTACTTCAGAGCTTGAAACTAAAGCTGTGTCTATTATCAAACTGTATTTCCAGGACTGTGCACTACTGCCAGCCCTTCAAAACTTCTGAAGCGAAAAATGAAGATATTAAATAAGGTAGATAACCATTCTACAAAGCCAATGCTCGTGGAAACAGTGACTGAAGTTTACCTGCTGGGTTCTGTGAATGCATTTAACAGCCATCCATTTTTGTTCTGAGCTGAAGGGATATTCAGCCTTCCTTATGTAGTCTTCCTGGACTCCATCTAAACCCATCTGTATAAAACAGATGCAGAGTATCACCACAATGTCAGGACCTTTTATTTTCAAATAGGTATGAAATTTGAAGACTTGTTGAAACACCTTAGTGAGCAAACATCACTTAATTGAAGAACAATTTTATCTCCAAAATTGCCTTCTGAGCACACTGCTCCAATTTAGATAGACTTCTTGACAAACTAGCACTGGAAACACCTAGAAACTTCTTTCAGGCTTCAGCATGAGCCTTGCTACATTTCTCAGTAGCTGTAATGAGTGTGTCACAGCATTACACAAAATAGCAGTAACAACCCACCCCCCCACCTCAAAAGAAGAAAACCCGAACACTTCAGCACAGTGTCCACAATTCAAAAGCCCTGCACTTAAGAGGCACTATAAATCCTGTAGTCACCAATACATCAGTTATCAACTTCCCTCTGTTACTGATGTGAAACTGGGAAAGAGACAGTACAGTCAATATTTAACAGGTAAATCAGTTTGTGGCAGGTAAAAAGACAGTACTAAGTGCAAAAAGATGAAAATAGAGATTTTACTTCACTCGTAAATATTTTTTTTCTGATCCTTCAGAACGCCCAAGATTTACAAGAAAAACATAGGAGATGAGCAGTTGCAATACAAATCTAGGAGATCCAAAAGAGAAGAAAATGAGAAAAACAAAGCCACAACTTATTTCTACATATTTCCCACCTGTCATGAATCCAAAAAGAACTATCAAGTACACACCTTCATAGCAAGTGCAATTAAAGCCCCTTCTGTTGGCTTCCCCATCAATGTGTTGTTTCTAATCAAGGCATCATTGCACACACAACCAGCCTAAAAGATGAGGAAAGAAAGGGAAGAAAACAGAACACAACATAAATGCCATACAAAGCTCTCGTGTTACATGATCAGTTAAAACTCACCTTTCTTTACCAAGATCTTACCTCCACAATTTTGCTAATGGATGGGTTGTTATAACCATGAATAACTTCACCATCGAGCATCACTTCTCCAAACCTGTTATAACCTACTCCAGTAACCTGCAAGACAAGCAGCCAGAGGCAGCATGCAACTTAGTGTGCACCAGGTTAACTGCTCTCAGCTTTTTATTATAAACTACAGAAGAATTTCAAAAGGTCATTCATAATGGCTGCTTTTACTCAGTGTGCATAAATTCTTCTTACTCAGCTTCTAGCAACACTCTGAGTTCAATAAAATATATTAGAGACTAATTTCTTTAACCAGTATCAATCTATCCTTAGCATGAAAAAATGTAGTGTATGGTGTTTCCATACAGTATTAGGCATGCTTTCTTTTTTCTTCTTTCTTTTGCTGTCTAGCTTTTTCCTCCTATTTGTCTTTACCCTGATTAATAATGCATATCCCCTGCAGGGGAATGTTATTACAGAGCAGAGTCCTACTTCCACCGAGTTATTGAAAAAAAAACAAAACAGTTGAACAGCCTCTCAGTTTAGACATCAGAAAGGTGTTAAAACCAGTAAAATTGTATTTCCAGGGCGTAAAACCAGGCATCCTACTAGGATCCCAATAAAGTCTTTATATCTACAGCATTACCAGCTCATGTATTTCACAGACATGTTAAGTTCTCTTTGCATTAGGAAAAATGAGCTGATTTGACCCAGATGCAACTGTGCTATCAGCAGTATTCACATAAACTTTTATCAATAAAAAAACAAGTATCAGGATATGTAACAAAATATAGGCAATTAATAGGAAAGAATGCGAAAAAATGTCTTACAGAATAAAATTACAAGACCATCTACCTACTCTATTGTGGAAATAAAGCCCTGATCAAGGAGAATTTAAGAACTTGATTAAAACATTCCTATGAACCAACATCCAGTTCCACACCTCACTGCTTTTCCATTCCTGCTGCTTTTGCTTCTCTTCTGTGGATTTGTATCATCAGTCTTTCCAGCAACTCCCTAATCTCAACAATCAATGTTTCATGTCCTGCTCCTACTTGCAAGCCCATCCATTATAAAAAACCAAGAATGACAGTGCATATTCAGTATGAACAGTTCACACAATGAATCTTTTGTCTTTTGACACTTTCTGTCTTTTAGGCAAAAAGTTGGTTATCTCCACTTTAAATGTTTGGAACATGTAAATTTTATGGGGTTTTCTTTGTACCTGAACAGCAAAATAGCCTCTATTTTCTGTACTGAAGAAAAACACAATCTTTCAACTTGTCTGTCTTCACATCTGTCTCTTACTATGCGTGACCTACAGTCACCCAAAGTTTCAAGAACTTAACATATATTTATATATATATATAAATATATATAAATGTGTATATGTATATTTGTAAATATATATAAAAACATGCTTCTGTAACCAGAGAAGGCTTGGATAGCACTGCATACTAAAACACTTGCATACTAAAGTCTGCATACTAAATGAACCGAGGGACAGGAGATTAGTACAACAAATTTATGCTTTCTTAACTGATGCTTTACCTGCAGTATAGTCCAGCATGTAACAGCTGATACACACAACAAAATAAAAAGGCAAACTCAGGTCTAAGTGTCACACTACATACCTCAGCATGCTGTCCATCAGAAGTAAAAATATGGGTAACAGTCATCTCATTCTTTGTCAGAGTTCCAGTTTTGTCAGAACAAATGACATTGCAACAACCTGAAATAATAAATTAACATTTATAAGACAATTCTTGTTTAGAACAATCTGAATAATTAACAAAGACAAAAGTATGCAAGCTGAGCAAATTTCTAGAAATATTGCAGCTGTCTGTGAATAAGAACAAGTGAGAGACAGCAAATTTTCAATGACTAATGAATAATTGTACAAGGTTCTTTAAGAGTTTGTCCAATAAATAAAAAACGCCTCCAAACCTAATTTAAATCCCAAATTCAAAATTTATACAAAATGTGTCCACTCACTACCTCTCATTTATTTTATTCTGCTTTATCACAGGCTATGTTACTGAAATCTCAGTTGTGATTCCTGGTGAGGAGAAAAACTAAGAGCCTGCTTTACAGAAGTCATTCTTCTTTATTAAAAAATATAACATGTATTTAACACTAGCTATGCAAGTGAGACTTACTAATAAGCCTGCAAATTTTAATAAGCTTGAAAAGATTACAAAAATATGAGATTTGTATATGCCTTTTTAACTTTGGAATGGAGATTCTGAGAGTGTTGCAGCATCTTGACATTTCTGGACATGACAGCAGGAACTGTACAAGCAACAAAAAACCTTGCAACACTAATGAAACTCTGCTAGAGGCATTGGAAAAAAAAATTTCCCAATCTTTAAATTGCAAAAAGGAATTCAGATGTGGCAGAATTATTTATCTTAGTGTTTCTATTTCTTTTCCATGTTCTGTGCTTTACATGTTTTATAACTCAACCTGCATACAGAACTTCTTTGAGCTTTAAAGTTTTGAAATTATTTTAGGTTCTACTATGAGCAGCATAACATCCTGAAGGTGCATTATGATTATAAAGCTTTTTCTAATATTCAAATATGGATTTGTTCTCAACTGTCAATCACTCCTAAATTTACATCAAAAAGTTAAAACTTCAAAAATATTTTACAAGTCTTACTTAAGAACATTGTACAGCAAACAGTTTAGTGTATTGCTAGCATGGCATGCTTTTAACTGGCAGATTCTTTATTTCAGTTCAAAAAAAGTAGTTAGAAGGCGCACAGAAACATTTCCCTGAATTGCTCCAGTGTAACACACATTAAATTCAGGAGGGTTTGAAAGATGCCAACACACTGCTAGAAAAATAAGAATACCTGCTTTGTTTTCCTCATAAGTCATTAGTATTTCCCAATGTTTACATCAAAAACACCACCTCTGAAGTTAGTCTAGTCATACCTAAAGTTTCAACAATAGGCAGCTTTTTTACAATAGCCCGTTTTTTCACCATTCTCATCACACCAAGGGCCAGTGTCACCGTTACCACAATTGGGAGTCCTTCAGGGATTGCAGCTACAGCCAAACTGCAATGAAAATAAATATACAGATCTGTTTTCAAATGTCATACAAGAATACACAGTAGTGATGAATTTACAGTTCAGAACATTGTCTCTGTAGATGACTGGTCATTGAGGTTAAAACAAAAAGGAAGGAGCTGACATGTGATTCTACTTACATAGCATTCATTATAAGAAACCTGCTGAAGACAGCAACAAATGAAATAAATTAGCTCATTTCTACTCATTATTTATGCAAAAGTATGAAGAAACGTAGGGGAGAGGGAGAAATCAATTGTACATCTGTTTTGCCTACACAAAACACTAATTAGGCTGTGCAAAGCTGCCCAGATTGTGAAGAATAAGTGTAGTCAGCACTAAACAGAACTGGGAAATGCCACCACTGATCCACAATTGCTACTGCCAGATCATGATGTGGCAGCAAATTAAGTGAGGGAATGGTCTTGAAGGTCATTTTAAAAACAAACAAATAAAAAACTTGATGACAATATAAACAAGATCACAACTCATTAGGCAATGCTCAAAGATGCAGCTCCTGGGTTTCTTTTCTCCCCTCCACAAATGTGTAATTCTTCAGAGTCTGATCCTGTCCCTTAAAGAAACCTTTCTGCCTTATGCACTGCCCATGTAATCAGCAACCCCACAACTTTTCTAGGAGTATGGAGTGAGACCATCTAAATTTAGTGCTGTTCTCAGCAAACACACTGGGATTAAGTTTGCATAATATAGTAGAAGATGAATTATTGAACTACATGACACAAAGCTTGCAAATAACTTGCAATAACTAGTTTTGTCATATGACTTGCAAAATTTCAGCTAGTTTATTTACTCAGCAACAAAAATTCAAACTGTACAACTCTATTGCCTGTTTGCAGATGTTCCACAAGACACTCAGAAATCACAAAATGAGTGTAAAGTTTAACTGACAGAAATACACTGCACCATTAAAAATATGCATGAATTTCCTTTCTGTTTTCATTTTGAATTACTTACATGAAGTTAAGAGCAGTGTATGCAAGCATACTGTAAAATAGATCACTAGTTTCAAACAGTTGCTGTAATGCACGATCTACATAATTTCAAAACATAAATCTTACCTCACACCAATTGTGAACATATCAAGGATATGCTTTCCTTGCAACCAGCCAACTAGCATAATGACTCCTACAAAGAAAACAGTCAAGGGGATAAATGTAAAACAAGCATATACTGTAGCCTCATGGGGACAAGAAAAAATTCAAATAACCAGAACAAAGCTTACCATTGTACTACCTATAAAAATGTATTATTTATTTCACTGTCATGATTCCATTAGTACAGCAAAGATAAAGAAAGTATCAGCCAGTGAAGTTGCACAATCGTATTTCTAAGTGAGGTACTCATTATGCACACTTTGAATCAGAATCCAAGACACATTGCAATTTAAAAGGAAGTATTTGGAGGACAAAAAGTCAGTAAAACATATTTGCAGGAAGAAGCAAGTAAACACCCTTTGGATTAGAGTTATGTCACATTATGCAATTTTCAGATGACTAGTGGCATGAACTCAAAGTGACCAATGAAATCAGGAGCCAAAAGATTTTTAGAGATTTAGTCTTCCATTTCCCAGGCCACTAGAAATTATTTTGCAATTATTATCTTACCTATTATACCAAAGGAATACAAGGAAAGCTGTTTTCCCAAGAGATCCATGCTCTTCTGCAGAGGTGTCTTTGGGGCCTTGATGAACAGCAAACATGCAGCAGTTAACAAATGGACTGCATCACATTTTACTTCACAGGTGCAAAATTCAAGGCAGTCAGTGAATAAGATGCAGTTATACCCTATATTTCCATATATTTACTTTAGGAAAACAGACTGTTCTTTCACAGAATTCAACGAGATTCAAAAATATTTAAATTAAATTCAATATTTGTTAGGAATATTCTTCTAAGGCTTTGTGATATCTGCAACAAATCTAATATATCAAAAATTTCCTTAAAAAACCAGAACCTCATGCCAACTACAAGCCACAATGCTTCTCCCAAGACCAAAAAACTCTTGGTAGCAAGAATAAAACTCATTTTCAAAACAGGGGCAGTAGAGCCCTGGAAGGCCAGTTATATCTCAGAAGTAATGTTTTTAATCATCTACAGAAAATTCAATTTAGCAAAACAGAAAGCTATGTAAATATTTAGACAGGTTCAGAGTATTATTTTCACAGTTACTATCTTTAGGTCAGCTACGGATATTTTATTGCACCGCATTCAATTTCTACTTTCATGTCCAAGAGCCAAGATTTGCTTCACTAGAGAAAAAGAAAATACTGAAAGCAATGTATGTTTAACTAAGTTCCTATGGAAAAAATTCAAAGTTTTAATGAATGAAATACACACATTCAAACTATGTCTTTGCTTCTAAATATCTTCTCTTACCTCTTCTGCTTGCATCATTTTGAAAACCTCCCCAAATTCAGAGTTTTCTCCTGTTCCAATAACTATCCCCTAAAAAAAAACAAAAAACAACAAAGCCAAATCAAATCTGAAGTTTTAGTGTCAATGGTTGTTATTGACAGATTTGACTCCAATCATGGGCAAATGCCATTTAGCCCAATACAAATTTTAACACTGTTTACAGGATTAGTTCTTGTCACAAGTAGGGAACTTTTCCTAAAAAACCTTTTGCCTCAGTGAAACAAATTGGTTTTCTGTGCTCTGCTGAAGTACTTTATTAACTACCAGTAGCAAAACTCAAACTGGTAACACCTAAAAGTAGCCAGAACCATATTTTTTGTTACACATTTTCAAACACACGAGTGTACCTCTAGAAGCAAAACACCTAGACAGAGGCGTTTTACATCATCTGCTCCCTATGAATTTGAGCTCTCATGGCCATAGTTTTCTTATCAAACTAGTGTATGAAAAAGCACCAGTGAGAAAAGCTCTGCAAAGTACCACACTAATCACTGGGAGATAAACTCAAAAAGGAAGAACTGTCTTCAAATAGTTGAAACATGGAACATGTTCTCACTCAATAATGATTTTACCTTTGCTTTTCCACATCTGACCAATGTCCCCATGAAAGCAATATTGCTCCTAGAAGTAAGGTCTCCATTGGTTGCTGCTGGCTGAGGAGCTGTAGATTTAGAGCAAGGAGCTGTCTCACCTGTGAGACTGGATTCATCAATAGAAAGGTCCACAGCCTTTGAAAACAAAATACACAAAAAGAATGACAATATTGTGTAAGTATTTGGAAGTGTAAAGGTAAGTTTCACCATTTTGACCATTAAAATACAACCAATTTATTAATAGGATACGTAGACACATCAATATTTCAAGGACCATCAAAGCAACAATCACTCCTACAAAACTCTCACCAGAGTCAAAGATGTAAGATGAAGATGCCACTTTGCTACTGTTCAAATTTAGCCATGAGCTCTGAAATATTTATCACCACTACCAAAAGGAATTGTTTCAAGTCTACACTGTTATGGGTATGTTAGTTTTTGATTCAATACGCTGGCTTTAGAGAAGATGATCAGAAAACTTGATGGACCATTCCTTAACACACAGAAAACCTAGGTCAGAAAAGATCTGCAAATTCATTTTGAAAATCAAGATTGTCCCCAAAAAATCAGACCAGTGAAGAAAAGTTTTCACTTATACAAATGCCTTTGCAAAGCAAATAGTGCCTAGTTACCACTTCTACCGTTTTCTAGGACAGCATCAATAAGAATATGCAGAACAAATCTAGTTCTTTTTCTGAAAAGATGATCTCCATATAATTTCTTTTTAAAACCCACCACCCTGTAGCAATGCCCAGTAGACACAAGAGGAAAATAACATCGCTTGCTCTTATTTTCAAATGATGTGCAAGAGTAGTTTAGGATGGAAAAAAATCTCACCTAGTGAAGGGATGCAGACAGCTGAGAAACCTCTAATTCCATTTCTGCTTTCCTTTGCAAGAGGCCTGAGCATGCTGCTATCATAGCATGGTATCAGATATAAGCAAGAAAGTAGGTGCTGCTGCAACAGCAGTTTCATAACAATGCAGGGACTACACAAATGCCAAGGGAAGCAGTGTTTGCAGTCATAAAAAATAAACCCACTCAAGTATGAACTACACCACAGGGGCTAACAACACAATCCTAAAAAATCTGTCAAGAAACTAGTAAATTTAGAATTTGTCTATGAAATGAAGACTGATTAATTAACTATCAACTGCGGATAACCCAGACATACAGATTTTTGTATTTAGACACTACTTTAACAGGATAGATAGCCCAGATACTGAGCAAACTGAGGATGCCCAATCTGATAGAAAAATGACATCAGTCACGTAAAACTACCAAAATATGACAGATGAATATATATACACACATTCCACTTAATTTTTAGAGAATTTTCAAGTACTGCTATAGTGAAATTGCTTCAACTCAAGCACTTCCAGCAGTGCTAATACCACAAATTAAGTATTTAGCAAACTAGAAGATATAACAACACACATGGATGAAAAAGCATCAGAGAGAAAAGATTACACCAGCACAATTTCACAAGTTTTTCGGACATTTCACTATTGGAGAACAGTGGAACTACATCTTAAAATTTAATGCAAATAAGGAGTGAAAACCACCTTCAACCAGATGCCAAAATATCTTAGCATTCAGACTGAAAACAATGTTTTTATAGCATATTTAACATTGAGGGGAAAACATAATATTTTCAATAATTTTATGTACATTATACATAAAATTGAAAAATTCTTTCTTCTCCTGTCCTACACTAAGAAACTACATACATTGGTTAAAAATACATGTGACATTTGGAAAGTAATTACTTCAAATTTTTTATCAAGACAGTCGTGAACTCCAAACAAGAACACTGCACTTCAGTACTCTGGCTATCTTCCCTTCCCCTCTGTCCCACAAAAAACAGAGTTATCAAATATTAAATCTAAGTTAGGCATATACCTCGAATAATCGTAGATCAGCTGGGACTCTGTCTCCCACTGACAGGCAGACTGTATCACCTGGCACTAAATCTCTTGCAAGTGTGTGTTCCACCCGACCTTCTCGCACACTGTAGGCACAAAGAGCAGTAAGAATGACTTCACTGGCATTTTGGCTGAGAAAAGCATTCACACCATTGATTGAACATTGCAAGGCTACACTTTTCAGCAAAATATTTCTAATTTGCTGCTTTTTTCTCAGAGCTTACACATCAGTAACATCATTCGAAGAGTTTAGATAGGCAACCACACAGCATCATTTTTTAGGCTCATAAAACAATCTTTAAAATGAGCAAAAGCAAAGTATGTTCTATGTCAGCATAAGAACTTGATACACAGGAACTAAGATCAGTAAAATCTTTCCCATTTGCTCAATTCAGATTAAATTTCTTATGATTTACTTTAGGACACAAAGGACAAAATTACATACCAATGGCATTCTGGAGGCACTAGTTTACTAAGCTCTTCAAGAGATTTTTCTGATCTGTACTCCTGCAGAGACATTTTTTTCAAAAATAAAGCAGATTGTGGTTTTAAACAGGGAAAACTTACACAACATAAAATTCAGCTACTGAAATTTATTTCATTAAGAAAGTTGCATTAAGTAATATGCGAAAGAGATAAGAGATGACTTTCAACAATTTTGTTAGATAGGTTAAAATGCAAATATGATCCAAACACTGAAAAATTTACAGATTTGCCTACATGCATTTCTTCTGAAAAAACAGCAGAGGTCCTTGGCATTTTCCTTCAATATCTTCAGGTTCTTGTAATACTTGCTAAAATGCTTCTAAACTCAGGCATCAGACAGATAATTGAATGCTACAGTTTAACAAATTATACCAAAAATACAGGAGAACCAAGGTAACACAGCTCATCTTTAACTTGATAAACAGGTTACAAAATTAAGGTAATTAAAGATATAAAGCAAAAACACACAAAGCAATTCTGGTTTAGGCACACACTGACTAAAGCTGTGCATTTACAGAATGAAAATAACTTTTTTATGACTTGGGAAACAAAGACAATCTTTTTTTCCATTTTTGTACAAAATTAAAGCAAGAGTTACATTTTCAAAATATTTTCTATGAAGTTAGATGTTTAAGTATTCTACACTGTTTATTACAAGGGCTTCCTTACCAAGTCCTCCCATTGCTGACTATAATACTGATATAATATTATATGATATATAATATGTATACACTGATATAATATATAATACTGAGTATAATACTGACACAGGTGCATGAATGTCAACATGGTTAAAGCAGGACCAATCGAGCACTTTAGAAAAGGCAAAGACTTGGATGAAAGCGGATGTCTCAACCATTCACAGTGCAATGCACCAAGACAACTACTTCAGTCTTTTTAATAAAAGTTTACATAAAAGCAATGATCTTATTTGGACAACAGCTGTCTTACCTGAACGAAGGCAACTGTAACAACAATGACTATTGCCTGCAAGAAAACAGAAGTGGGTGAGATAAAAGCATTCCAAATGACCATGAAAGTAAGCAATCATATTTGGTTTTGCTGAGTCACAGTTGTTACTACACATTAACAAGATGATTCAGGAAACAAACTAATTTTCTCATGCTCAAAATCACTCGGTATCTCGGGCTTGTCATAAAGCAATGCCATTATCTATTTGCACCTGCTTCAGTGATGTCCAAGAATGCAATAAGCTGATTTTACTAAAAATAAGATTAATAACTAGATACCAAACTTGAAAAACTGCCTCTGCTTCCTTTTTCTAAACAGTGAGTAAGAGACAGCAGTGGAAAGAGACCCATGACACAAACAGAAAAACTGACTGGTGTTTTCCTGTGACCAGAACAAAGGTGTGTTAACTGCTACAGGGCATCACAAAAGTGGTTTCATTCAAATACACAGATAACAGAAAGACTAGGTAAGAGGCAGCAAACTGAAGAACCAGTCTGGAGCCATCAAACAGTCTAGCAAGAACAAGAGGAAGATGAGCCTCAGAAACTCTGCCCAAGGCACCCACAGAGTGAAACAGGACACTGGGCAAAATCCAAACAGGCAAGATGTCAGAGATCCCAAACAAAAATGCTAAAAAATGCTGCTCATTAGGAAGAATCCAAGATAAGTACTAAGGCCTCAACAGCTGCCTTCATAGTCCCCGCTGTCATATACAATTCTAGTTGCAACACTTCAACATAAACATTATAGGGCTTCTAAGCACGTGATGTGAAAGTGAGCAAATAAAATTAATCTATTCCAGGAAACAACAGACCAGTTTGTTGTAAAGCAAGTCTCACCTTCTCCTTCAATACACTTTCAAATTGGGTTTTGCTACATTAACTGAATCTGTTACCCAAGCTGAGTTGTTACACTGATTTCTTCCAGAACCCTAACACAACAACCATTAATTAAGTCTTTCAAGTACACACAGCAACTACTAAAAATAACCAAGATATTACCATTTTGTAAGTGAAAAATTCTCTTGAACTCCTAAATAAATCCACCTTATTTGTGACAGAAATATTAGCCTCACCAATTGAATATGAGGAAATAACTATATACATATTTCATCTTTCCATGGAATATTTCCACCACAGCTGCATGGTATTTTGGAGGTTATATTATATTCCACAGACCATGCCACCTGAAAAAGCTTTGCATTCCTGGCCTCACATCAGTCTCTCAGCTTGTGTCTGTGTGTAATGGTTTGAATTAAGAAGCCAAATGGAAAGTATTTAATGATTTTATTTTTCAGTTACCAGTCCAGATCAAGAAGTTTTAGATTTGTACCAACAGAGCTAAAAGGATGGCAGAAGCAGATCAAGACAGCAGTGCCACCAAAAGTAATATATATCACTGATCTTTCGTAGCAAATAAGTTTTGTTGCCAAGGCTCTGAGCACAAATGTATAGTCACAGAAAAATTGCACTATCATCTGAAAATGAAGCAAATACTCACTTGGTGGTAAAGAAGGCATAACATAATAACAAGACTAAATGGCACAAGAAGTTAGAGAAAACCCACAACTGATAACTTTAACGCAATCACACTTTTTCTCCATATTTTAAGCTACTTCTACCAATGTTCACAAGGCTCTTAAAAGATTTCTTCCCAGGCTGTAACAAAGAATTCAGGAATTACTGCTCTCTTATCCTAATTACCTTGGTTTCTTCCTCATTGCCTTGCTCAAGAGGGTTAAGAAATAGAATTAAGGGCACTAACCAAGGGGAAAAAACATTAAATTATTCAACTTTCAGCCACAATAATTAAATATATTTCATAATGCAACAATTCACCTATATCCAACTTAGGAACACAACAAACTATTCCAAACTAACACTACACTCAAATTCAAAATAGCAAGTTTTATCTTTAAGAGGCCACATAGTTTATCTTTCAAAGGCAACTATTATTTATAAAAAATTAGAAGGGTTTGGAGCAAACCTCCAGTTACCCTGAGTTAAATACAAAAGTAAAGTCAACAAAGAAAGTGCACAGGTAAGATAAAACAGGAAAAAAAAAACCAGCTGGAATGTGCCTCTAGTCATACAGAAATCTTGATTTTCAGTCACCACCTATCACCCCTGAAAGGTTAAAGGGATTGCAGTTTTCTTCTCTGTGCCAATTGCAGTGACAAACAGTTATGAATACTATATTTGGCCCACTAGGTTAGCACCCTATTTAGCAACCTAGCAACCTTCGACAAAAATTTATTACTTCAACTTCTATCTTTCTTCTGCAATTTCTAGACAGTCCAGGTTTTACTTCTTCATGTTTGAAAGATTACATCTTTCAAGTAAATTCACAGAAGGTTTATATTGGCTTCAATTTGAAATTAAAACATAATTTAAGACTAAAATTACACAGAATACATCAAAAATTGCTTCTCTGAACAAATGTCTAAAGACAGGCATTTTAACCAATAGAAACAATGCAAGGAGCAGCCACAAAATTATTCATGGATGTATTTTGATATGTATTGCTGCTATCCATCAAGGAAAAGAAAAAAAAAAAAAAACAAAACCCAGTCACAAACTAAACTGATTTAATGATAACACACAAATCAAACTCAGTAACTGTAATCAAGTGATCCCACCCCACACTGGCATTCCCACAATGCTGAACACACATGTGGCCACACACTGCCAAGTATTCCCAACCAAGACAGAATTTTAGCTGCTTACCACAGTAATACTGACAGCATCATCAAACTGATGCATTACAACACTGATGACTGCAGATGCCAGGAGAAGCATAATAAGGGGGTTTTTAAACTGAAATGAAACAGAAGAATAATTCAGCCACACTCTTGACAGAAAGGCCATTTCATCTATCCCTCAAAGCACACCAGATCTATTTTTGAAACATATTCTTCTATTACTAAAGTATTTATAATCAACCAGTGCAAAGAAAAGCTAACTCTACAGTTCAGATGCTGACTTGAGGCTATTTCTTTTAAATATCAAAGACCTTGAAAAGACTGTATTCAATATGTAACAGGAAGAAAATGTTTCTTACATTTCTTGATTCACATTATAAATGCAAAAAGAATAATCTTCTATAACTGTTTATACTGTATTGAAATACACAAAATGAAACCTGAAATACATTCAAAACGTCTTTGACTGATCCTGTTCCAGCAAGCGATCACTATTAAGGTAGCAATATATTTTTTAACTTTCAATTAATGATTTCTTGTTTTACAAGATAAAAGTTTTCCTTATATCTTTTTTCCACAGATTTTTTTAAGGCTAAAATATAAAGGATCTTGCTTCTCTGACAGCTAGTTGCTAACGTGGTGATTTTTTTGAGAAACACTACAAAAAAAGTACATTGCAAAAGCAGATCTGATAAGCACTCTCAAAGCAAGGATGAATCTCAATAAATTCCATCTAAAATAGGCCTGGGCAATATGCCTTAGAAGTGTTCTGATGTATCTGAGTAATTGACCCTAAACACTTGAAAATAAGGCATTAATGCCAGAGTACAGCCAGGATGGGATGTGATCCCATCACTACCATCATCAGAGCACTGAATGACTTTTTAATCTCTCCCGAGGAACATAGAGTCAACCACAGAGTGCAACTTCAGGCTTGCACTGCTGCACAGCCAAGGTCCAGCAAACACTGACCAAAATGCTTAACATTACAAATTCTTTAGAAGAATCATCTGTGTAAATATCTTGTATAGCTGGGGGGTGGGATGGGTAGGCAGGAGAAAGTAGTGACACTTTCACACCAGATATGTTTATATGTGTTTGAGATATATCACACTGGTAAGAAAAATTCACACTTGACTCTTGCCAGTTCTGCTCAACACCAGAATCAAGGCTGGTCCCACCTCCACCCTCACATCAAAGGCAGCATTTTTGCTTTTTGAAATTTCCTATCAAATTGTTAATATTTCACTTTCCATTTAAATATTTACCAATGGTCATATGCATTGTTCTCTGATCTTAGTACAATTCAGGACCAAGTTTGGCTGCAGGGAAGTTTATTCTGCTTTTCTAGCCCTCAAGCAAGTTATGAATGGCACCCTTTGGATAGCTATGAACATACATTTAAGAACAAATCACAATCAAAACACTATGATATTTATAGGTATATGCCTAAATAAAAGATTTTTCAATAGGCAAATTAGATATAAATTATACAAGCTGTAGTTTCCACTCTACTAGATTTTTCCCACATTTATCAAAATATGTTCATGTACACAAAAGCTAAGCAAAACAAAATAAAGAGCAAAACCACTGAAAAGTATTAAAACCAAAAAGCAGAAAGGACAAAAATCTTTACCTGGGATATATATTTTTTCCACAGTGGTTCATCTTCACTAATATCAAATTCATTCCATCCATGAAATGCCCGTCTATGACAAACTTCACAGTTTTTTAAGCCATTCTGAAGATTAGCCTTTTAAAATACACAAAGAATAAAGTAGCAATTATACTGAGAAGCTAGTGTATATTCTCACAACCAAATACACAGCCCTAGATTATACAAATTTGGGCAACATCAGAAAGACAAGCTTGGTACTAATGTTTGTATGACAATAAAAGCTAACTACTATTTTAAAACTCTCTTTGGCAGTATTCAGGGGATTCAACCAAAAATTCACAGAAGAACTACAGAAGTAGATGTTGCTTCACATCTGTAAATGACTGCTGATCTTCCCTGCAAAAAACTCTACAACAAACCAAACTGTGGGCATCCTTCAGACTCTTGAGTGTTATGTCATGAGTTCAGTGACTCAGCCAAATGACAGCAATAGCTTCAAAATCTTGAGCTGTCAGTGGCCAACATTTATCATGGTGTACTCCTAAAGCAGTCGAGCATACAGAAAATGAAAAAAGATCATCTATCATGAAACTTAACCCAGATTGAATGGTTCATAAATCTGGCAATCGGTAGTAGCTTTCTCAGTCCTGTTTCTCCACTTAAGACAGAGGCTACCAAAATAAATTAAGAACATTAAAGATTCCTTAAATAAAAGGAAGCAATAAAAAAGACAGAATTTTTAAACAAGATTAACTCTAGGATTTTTATTAACAAATTGCAATTTTCAAAGCAGACAAATCCAAACATTTTCAAGTTGAATCTCACTCGCCCTGCAAATGCCCAATTTTTTTTAATATCAAGAGATTAGAGCATTTCTAGTAACAATTTAAAAATCAACTTGATTTTAGAAGCAGGTAATAGCTAACATTAAACTACATGATAATGCATCAACTTTAAATTACAAGATCTGTTATCAAGAAATACCAAACTTATTGTTTGCTAACATTCTTTAGATATGAAAAAATTACTTACTTGCAGAATACTTGCTACTTCATCAACTGGCAATTCACTTGCTTTTTTTGAAGACAGTACAGGAATCATTGTCTCATTGTCACCATCAGGGATTTCTTGAAGACGTGCAACCTAGAAACAAAACCAAAGTCTGAAGGGAAGTGCTAATATTTTATTTTAAACAACATATGCCAGAGCAATTAAGTATTAATAACATTCAAAGGCAGTTTTTTATAAACATTGCAGTTAAATAATCTACAATTCAGGTTATTTTCATGCAGTTACCACCTGCAATAATAAAACACTGGACATGCAAGTGAGAGCACTAATTTCTGTAACAATGTGTTCAGTGAAGGCAAAGATCCTAACAGCAAAATAACTTAATAATCCTTCAGCTCATTAGGATCAATATCTAGTCAGAAAGTCACTCCAAATACATTTCACTCCCTGCTCCTACTTTCTAGCCATTAATGAAGGTACTCTAAGCAGGCCTAATTACATTTTCTTGTACATAAAGACAGGAGAAAGACCAGTAAGAAAACCTCAAACAAGAGTACAGATGCAAGTGAAGCCATAAAATTTGACTACACTATAAAAGCTTCAAATCAATGAATAAAAAGTAATGTTTTCTGTAATTTTAGGAGGCTAGAATTTTGTGAACTGCAGAAGAGCAATAGCAATATTGATTGCATAGGTCAGCACTGCTTTGATATTTAATGAAACTTCAGAGTTTCTGATTTTTGTTTACATGAGAAGTTGGAGGGATACTCTTTTATCCTGCTGTCTCACTGTACCCACAATTAATACTTCATGCTGCCCACACAACCCCCCAGCATTAACTGGAAGAGACCTAACATACAAACATGCAGACCACAGAAACTATACTTGCACAGAATTTCAACTGGCGGGTTTATGCTTCAGGAAATAATTACCGTACTGTATATATCTCCTCTATGGGTGCTGAGACTTAAAATACAAGTACCTAAAGATGACAACACATTAAAAGACTCTAGCATTTTATGCCCCAAAAAAGGCATAGCAATCTTCATTTTCTATATAGCATGCTGTTTTGCCCATGTACTCCACTCTTGTAGCTCATTTTCTTTGTAGCTACCAAACACCAGTTTAGAGCAGAAAACCATTAAGCCTAAGTGCTGTTCCAAAACAAGCCCACAAGCATACAACTTCAACCAAGATGACTCCACATTCTCAACAAAACTGCTGAGCAACTATGCTTTCCCAGTAAGGTAGGCAGAAAATAACTGACAAACATTACAAATTTTAGTGCTGAGAAAGCTATTTTTTTCCTGTAGCAACTGACATCACTGCTAAACACAAACAACAACTCCAAAAAAAGGATACATAACTGGTCATTTCCCTAATATTATCAATTAGGACTTCAGGAAGTCTAATAACTTCTTTTTTTAAGACTATTTTAAGAATTTAAATATCCTTAAACAGAAATATTAAGGTTCTGTCAGAGACCAGGTTTGTTTTCCAAATCAATCCTCGTTAGCACAGAACTACAACGCAACAACAAAGCTTATTTTGACAACCTTTTTGTGACACTCAAAAAAACAGTCATTTTGAATGCATTTCATTCATATTATCTCCCACTTTTATGAAGAACACTGTACTGTATGTGGTGAAAAAAATCTACAGAGAAAATCTGATATAGAATCAGAACAATAAAGGCTCAGAAAGTCTTTTTATAACCAGCTCCTTTCACCAGAGCAGAATTACACACTGTACAATAATTCTGGATGGATCCTCATCTAATTTCTAAAAACTCTCTACAATCTTTGTAGATTAAACTACACTTGTAGTTCAGAAAAGAACAGCTTCAAATATCTAACACTGCCACAAATTAAATTTCAATTGCCTAGCCAATGAGAAATCAATCATTGTTTCCCTCACAAAATATAAAGTGGGTTACACAACAGATTTAGGTCCGAAAACCAGCTCTACTTGCTATCTGCTAGACCACAATAATTGTATTCAAGCAAATGATTTTGCTTTCACTATGCATATTTTACTTTTACTTCCACAAAAGTAGAAAAATTACTTATTCAATACTGTTGGAAAGTGCTCTCTACAGTCCCTTGCACTGCTGCCCACCAGGGATCTGGGCCTCTGCAATACCTTTTAGGGGATCCAACAGAAGCTATTCCCAGAACCACAGTGCTCTGTATTAAAAGGAGACAACATGCATATAAACAAAATTTCTTTCCATCCTATGCTGCAATTAATTTTCCGTCATTCATCTGCTGACACCTTAAAATAGCTCAGTATTTCATTGCAGGCCAAGCTTTTTTATGGATAAAGAAAATGTGGGCTAAGAAATGATGCTGGCCAATGTCAGATACTGGACAGGCAGCAAACACATCACCACTGAAGCTTCTATGTCTACAGTTTTCCATGCCCCACTTGCCGCTAATTCCACCAAGGAATGCTAACTAACTATTCCACCAGCATGCTAACAAAAATAAATCACTGCCCCAGGAAGGGCTTTTCCTGGACCACTTCCAAGGTACACACCATCATTTCTAAGCCAAGAAATATGCATCAATCATATGACCATGGAACTGTGACCAAAGGATGTTTATCAAAATTAATACAAATTTGTCTGGAAGGCTTTAACTACCAGAAACTCAGAGTTCTCTTCTGTTTTCTCTGAAGAAAAATTTAGTTAACTAGTTAACACTGATGTGTTCCTGTTTCTTCTTCCTCACAGGCTACAAGAGCTCACCTAACTTCCTTCTACCTTGACCAATATGAAGTATCAACTGCTTACCTCTACCATTGCTTTTCTCAGCTTAGCAGGATAAGTCCATTACCCATCAGTAGGGCTCACTGACATCAATATACTGTTACAATTATTTTTAAGCGGAATTTTAGCTCTTCTTGCTCAGAGAATGCAAATGGAAGGACCTATATTCACTGAGAGCAGTCTAAAAATTTAGAACACTCTCATAGCAAAATTTATTTTTAGACAAACTGGTGACCAAAACACTTTGGCTAATTGGCTAATATAAAGCCCTGCAAATGTTACATAAAGCTACTCAACTGCCCTACAAGTATGAAATACAAATGTAGTAGAGAAATAAATCTATAGAGAACAGCAGAAGTGAAAAAACCCCAGATGTTCACAAAACAATGAAATTCAAGTTGAGGTTCTGAAAGAAATTCTGATTCTTTGCGATTCCTTCTGAATTTTCAGGTCCATCAGAACAGCTCACATAATCTGTCTGAATCTGTCACACCAATCCCTTCAAATCTGAACCCCTTTCAAGCCAATTCAAGTACTATAAAGATCTTCCAACTTGTTTGTAATGATCCGCCTGCAGATTATTGTGTGAGCAGTCAGTGATCCACATTCAGGTATGTGATTATCATGTGATCATTACTGAGTCATGCTGTGTCTAATCAATAGCACAATTAATGAATGCCCATGTAATCAATGTGTAACTAATCAATGTGTATTTAATTTTAAGTATTTGTACAGCATGCTGTCTTTTCCACTTGAAATATTATATGCACCTTGCCCAGGAGCTGCAGTTTTATTAATGAGGCAAGGATGTTAGAGTACACTGGGACACTTCTAAGTTCTCATTCCAGACCTGACAACTATCAGTGATGGATTACTCTGTACTGTAAAACCCCATACCAGCACTAATGAACAATGAGCAAACAAGATCTACCATGTGCCATGCCCTGACCAGAGATCCATCCAAAGCTGTATCATCTCAAGATTCTCAGCATCAGAAAGAACATATGGTTTTCTACCTCGCTATTGCCTTTTCTCAATTATTAGTAGTGATCTTTCTCTCAAGTGCTCTTTCTTTACTGGGATCCCAAAAGAATAAGGACTTCCTCATCCACTGTAGGAATTCAGTTTCATTTTTTATCTACCTTCCCCACACTGAAAAAAAACAGTAGCATTCAATGTAATGAAAGGTATTTCACTGAACACCAGACTGAAACATACAAGCTTCCCATTTCCTGAATTTTCTGTATGATCGAACTATGTGTGATATACACTGAAAGGTTTAAAAAGCTCAGATCCTAAAACCATGTTTTTCTCCAAGTCTGTACAATTCAGAGCCAGGATAACATGTGTACAGGGGCAACACAGACACCCATGCATACAGTAAGACACTTAAATACCAAGTGCTTACCTCTTCTGCACTGTCTGGAACCCTGAAAGCATACAGAACTAGTGATGAACTAGATATCAATGGGCACACAGGTCTGACTCACTGTGGATGCACACAGACTTGGAACACAGTTCCCACTAGACAAAGACTCTTGGCTGCAAAACGCATCTTTAAGAAGACTACCCAGAATGGAAGTAATCCTTTTTTTCTGTCAATTCCATCAGATATGAAGAATCACTGCAAAATTCCCTCCTGCTGATTAGGACATTGTGACTAGGAGGTTTTGGAGATGCACATTTTTAACTCTGTTCTTTAAACCATAGCTATCTTATCTTAAGCATTACCAAGCTCTCCATTTCAATAGATCATTGCTCAGCATCACAACTGTGATTCCAGAGTCACTAGCTAACAATGACCTTAAAAATAGCTATCTCTCTAGATGTTTATGCCATCTTTCCCTCCCCCTTTTGTCTAGAAGGCAAAGTGCTTCTGGAACCTCAATATAAGTCCCAGCCACAGAGCCTCGGCCAAGTGATGACAAGACACAAAAAGCCAAGCACACAAACACAAAAAAAGGCATTAGGCATGCTTAATAGTTACAGTAAATCCTAAACTGTATTGTCAGAAGCAAACCCCTGAAGCAACAGCAGGATTCCAGAAGTGGAGGTAAGGCAGACAGGAACAAGCAAAGAGCCCTCAGACCATTGTGAAACCAGCAATACCCAACATGGTTGTGACTATGACTCGATTTTGTCTATAAAGATTTCACCAGATTTTCACAGGAATTAAATCTCCAGAGAAATTAACCAGTTATGCTAACAGAAGAAGCAGGCAGAAGCAACTGAGTGTGGTAAATAGAGACTTAATAAAATATATAAAACCCACTGCAATTAGATTCACAGAGTACAAATGCAGTCAAGTTAAATTTTCCTTATGTAAACTCTGATTTTTACTTCTTACTCTTGGCTTTTGAACTAATTTATCTATATTTTAATTATGTGCACAAAATTGGAAGTTACATTGAGAAAGCCTTTATCTTTTTAAAGACTGCACTGATACAGTTGTTTGTAGCTTACATGTGATTAAATCAGGAAAAGCAACTGTGGTTGACCAGCAACTTCTCAAATGAGCCTCAAACTCTTGTAAATTTAGATATGGCAAATACTCAAGTACAGTGACTGATCACGAAGTCCTGTAACTGAAGGCATGGAGTAGATGAGCAAGGGTGAAGCTCAGGAAGTAATGCAAGGTGTGACAAACCACAGCTGCTGCAAAGAGGCTGACTTGACCTCTACACAGGGGGACTGAAGGGTGGCCTTTGCTTTGGATAAACACCTCAGTGAGCTGAGTGGATCAACTGGTGCTGTGAACGTTTCTCCCCGATTTCATTAAAAGGATGCTGATGAGTTTGCATCCCCCCCATTCTGGTCATGCTCGTGTGCTCAGTGACCACATGCACTGAACCACTGACAAAATTCCAGGAGCACCATATGGAGTTTCAGCCCACATAATCTTTTCTGGCAATGAGGGATGCCCAGCATGACAATGGTGCAGATATTATAGACACAGGAAATGGGAATCACATTGGTATTGTGATTGAACTACGTATTGAAATGTCTACATTTTACTAATTACAAACTAAACTTATAAAATACTTATAAACTTATAAAAATGAAAATGTAATATGAATGTGGTCTTCTGCTAAATCAAAAAACCACATAACATCAGGTATCTTCAAACACACACATTTGATATCACAGAACCAATTAGGCTGGAAAAGACCTCTCAGATCCGGGCCAAACCTATGACCAAATACCACCATGGTGACTAGACACTGAGTGCCACATCTAGTCTTTCCTTAAATACCTCCAGGGACAGCGACTCCACCATCTCCTTGGGCAGCCTATTCCAATGCATAATCACCCTTTCTGTGAAGAAATTTCTCCCAATGTCCAATATAAAACCACCCCTGGGCACTACTTGAGGCTATGTCCTCTTGTCCTGTCCTGAGTTGCCTGGGAGAAGAGACCAACCCGCATCTGGCTACAACCTCCCTTCAGGTAGCTCTAGAGGGCAATAAGGTCTCCCCTAAGCCTCCTTTTCTTCAGGCTAAACCCCAGCTGCTCCTTCAGCTGCTCCTCACAGGACTTGTGCTTCAAACCTTCACCAGTTTCGTTGCCCTGCTATTCAATGTAGCACCCTCCTTATGTGGGTTATCTAAAAGAACCTGGTCAGAGAGCATTAAACTCTGACACATACCTCTGTGGGAAATAAAGCTTTTAGAACAAGAAGGGCCAACACTTATTTAACACAAACACCCATGACCAATTTGCAGAAAGAGTATTTTACTTGTTACTGCAAAGAGCTATCCCTTCCCACCCCACGAAAGACTGAAGTCTACAAACTAATGAGTCTCTTGCTTTCTACCAGGCACTGCTTGCTCAGAAAAAGAAATACTTTTTGAAGGCTTTGAAGTTACTATCTACTGTCTTTTTTTGTATGTACTCCTATGGAAAAGTGTGATGATTTTTCACTTCTGGGGAAACAGCTGCAGCAACCCTGTATTCTAACAGTCAAAAAAAAAAATTGCTCCTATTCAACAGTATTTTAGTTAAAACATTTATCAGGAGCCCCCACATCAAAGGAAGTTCACACAGAAAAGTTCTGACTCTAAAAAAGCCAGAAGGAAAGAAAAACACTAATTTGCATTAATGAGTTCTCCTTGCAGCCTGGGAGGTCACAGTTTCAGCCCCTTGCTATTGTGTGTCATTTCAGAATACTTTATAGAAAAAGTGCAAGACACCACCCATTAACCAAAGAAATATAAACACCCAAATTATGAGAACAACCTACTAAGCTGTTCTGTAAGCCTGAAAAAAACCCTACCTCATATACCATTACTATTTCAGCAGTCCTTAGGACTTCCACTATGGCCACAAAACAATCATAATGCAGAACCGTACTCTTTGATGCACAACACTTTGGCATTTCCTGACCAAATAAGAAACAGAAATTGAATACTGGCACTGATCACTTCAAATCTCAAGGTTTGTCCTACCTTAAAAGTCGTAAAATATTTAAGCAACCTATCCCCAACCCCATCTACTTCAGGCAGCGTAATAAAGACTAAGATGCTCCATTTAACATGCAATTTATTAACTCTACAATAGTCTATAAAGCTCAAGAACTATTTTCAAGGCCTAAAAATACTTTCCAGGAACACTCTCTGAGAAACACGTCTCCACAACTGAAATACATTTTACTCTTTCAGGATGTTTCCCCATGTCTTCTTTAATTTACAAAAGAGAAAGTAGGACATGTCGTTCAACTGAGGCTACCAGCAAAGAGTAAAGATGGGCAGTTTGCTGTAATCACAGTATACACCATGTGGTTATCTTGCAAACCTTGTGAGTGACAACTGCCTGCTCTTTAGCTAGAGAAAACATTTCACAAAAATAATCATAACTTAACCTGATGCAGTGCTGTGGACTGCCAGAGTAATGGCAAAAAAAAAAATCCAACCAAACCTCCAACAGCACTTTATCTTCCTTTAGCTTATTTAATGTAGAATACAGGGGAAACTTAAGAATGCCAAACACATTTCTACAAAATATTTACCATTTAGAGCATTTATGCACACTCTGGAGGATATACTATGTCAAGTTTAAAGCTTCATTGCTGAAAGCCTGGAGACAGCATCAGCTTTACCAAGAAGGTATTGACAAACACATCAGATCTATCTTTAGTTGCCTGGCCAAAATATTCAGTTTTCAATCTTCCTGTTCAAAAAAACTTGAACACTGGAAAAGTCTGCTTGGACATTTCTTACATTTGTCATTACTAATGATCGGAAGAACAAAAAGATAAACAATCCTAATCACACACTAAAATGATCAAATCAATGCTAGTGCCTCTATGAAAGCAAAGCTTATCAGTTCAGAAACTCCTTGATCTGCTACCATACCTCATTTGGCTCTAAACAGCTTCTGCTTCAGCTTAAATTCTGATTCATAGGAAGCCCTTTAGAAGTTAAAGGCCAAAAAACTTTGGGTCTAAGTATCAGTCATTTATCTTGCCAGAGAGTCACTAACTTTCTAGAAGAGAACATTTAAGCTTAGAAATAAGATCATATGGCTGCTCTCCAACAGCCTGCTTGTATCTCATAACACTCTGAAGTGCTGAACTTCTCTGAATCAAGGATGGCACTTGAATGGCAAACATTAAAATGAAGAACTTTATCACCCTGTGATATCCTGCTAATGTATCCATGACATGCAGAACTTAGTTGCCATGTAATGGTATTGAGCAAAAACACCAGTAAAAATATTCCCTCAGTATTTGTTTAAAATAATAAAGCTTCAAGACCCCATAGTTGATTACATCTTTGACAGCTATGCAGTGCCTTAATAATGTAACAAAATTAATTTTTATGTAAAAAAATGCTGAACTTACTGTTTACAACAGTTCTCAGGACCAAGCTAGTGCCAGTGTCAATTTAAATGCAAACATAACTCACTGCATAATTGCTCTACTTGTGGTAATAAATTTTCTTATGATTAGTATCAAGAAGGCAGCAACACTGTATTTGCAATGCTTCTTTATTTTGGTGAATTATGTACGGATAAAAAAGCGCTGCAGAAAATTTATGATTTACAAATATTTTAAAAGCCTTTATAAAAAGATTCTGTAGATGACATCTGTTAACCCATTATCCATTTTATCCTTTCTAATTGTTTGGAGCAGAATGTTTACAAAACAAATAACCAGAAACAGACGCTTGTCCCAAATTGATACCTTGATTACTGCATTTTATTTTCCCTCTTTTCTCTGCATTGTAACTTTATTATTCCTTCCAGCTACTACAAGCCACACTGCAAATATCAATTTTATCACCCAAAGTCAATTAGGTATCAACTGAACTCTTTCACCAGATCAAAAGCAGATCTCACAACTAAAAATCTATTTATTAACTTATGCCACTCCTGCAAAATTCCACCATGGCCTGTGGGTGAAGTGATACGGAACAGAAGCCATGATTACAGAAGAAACTGAGTCAAGGTAACAGGTCTCATTCCTCTGCCCCTCACCTTTTTCAACATTAGCTGAACATTTCATGAACCCATTCAATTTTGCAACTCAATAGAAAGCTGCCCAACAAGGACAAGGGGAAGAAAGGGCTGGGCTAAGCTTCTGCCAAGCCTGCAAGCCAGACAAACTCAACAACCACTAGAGTCAACACAACACTAGCACAGGAACACAGCTCAGAAGCAGGAATTTTTTTTCAACAATAAGTAGACCCTTGCACTCAGTTCTACAGAAAAACACCCCAATATGCTCAAAATCACTTCACATTTGTCACTCTTCACCAAAAAAATACAACAAAAAATGTTTGTTTCTCTTTTAATTTTGTCTACATTTTCCTTACAGCAATACTTCTCTTACCTCACCACGAGATTATACCACAGACTCTCCAAGTAGAGGAGCTACAAAGGGAGCAAAGTAACTAAACATATATTCTGCAACATCTGAACTCAAACTGACACTGTGTTAAATCACTTCTAGGTTATTATACATTAACATTTCCAAGTTACCTGCATGGGAAAAAAAGGGGAAGGAAAAGGCTAAAACCATCTAATGCTCCATCAACAGATTAAAAGATTACTCTGACTGTTCATTTAAAAAGGAAATACATGTTTCTAATGCATATTAATTCTACACTATATTAACTTAGCAGTTATTTAAGTTATCAAAGTCTGTTTAAAAAAATATAGGAACAGAACTGGTCTTGAGTGAAGACTCCAACTTTAAAAAAAAAAAAAGAAAAATTCTCTCACCTTAATCTCTAAGTTAAAAATATGCGACTTCTGCCAACATAAGTGCAAAGTATTGGTATCCAGCTTTCTACAAGTAGTAGATAGTAAAAGCTGTAATCAATGGAAATCAAATTTCTTGTTTCACCTACTAATTTGTTAAGAAATCATCTACATTCCAAAAGAAACTTGAACTGCTGTCATAACACCAAGTCCATTTGAGAATCCCAAAATTTTTCCATCACAAATTTCAATCTGATTATTCTGGATATTACTTAATGAACAACTGATGATGCTACTCTGGAACCATTTAATTTGTTTTCAAGCCACTGCTGCCGCAGGCATCCCTCCCCCTCTGTTGTCTGTTGCATGTACACATGCTCCACCCCTTTGTTAGTACTTAGAGCTGCCTAATCCATGATGAGCCAGTCCAGGGTTCTAAAACTCACTGCCCCCAAAACCCAAAATCTATTCACTGATCTTCAATCTGATAGTTTAGCAACTAAGCCCATTTTCATCATTTAAAAAAAAACACCAAAACCAGAAACCACCACCCAGGAAACTCACTATGAAATTCAACTGCACTTCAAGCACAAGACAAACAAAAATTATTAATCTGTCAGGATTTTATGAAGAACTAAAGTACCTTTTTCAAAGAAATAAAACAGCCATCACTTACATCTCCCTATTCATCCAATCATCAAAATTATCCTGAAATTGCTATGGACCGCAGGCTGAAGTTAACCATCATCTTTGAAGATTAGCTAAAATTAACTAGGACTCAAAACAATGAGGATTAAGGAGGGTTTCTGAATCACCACACAACGTTTTATTACATGCAGCAAGCCTGGTCTGAATTTTTGTACCAACCTTCCCTATGATTTTGGGAAAACCTTTTTTTCAGGAAAATGTTACTTTGACCTCTTTCATTCAGGTCTTAATGATATGAAAACAAATCCTACCTAAGGCCTTGAAAACAAAACAGTACTCCTATTTAACAATTTATATTTGGGTCATAGCCTGACCTCAAAGAGGCTCAAAGTCTAAGAAACCTGTTCTTTATTTTTCTACTAAAATGCAGACTTCTACAATGCAATCTTCATTCAAACTAACAGCCTAAATCACAAGCTAAAAGATGTTGATAAGAGGAAGAAAAAAAATGTAAGACTACACTACAGAAAATTACGTCAAATGGCCCAGAGGTACCAACAGAGAGATCCAAAAATTACAAAATTATGTTTTGTCTATGCAAGATTTCCTTAATTGCCTACCGTTTAAGAAAAAGCTCCTCTTACGGAAAGAAGTCAAAAAAGTCATTCTTTCCAAATGGAAATACAAATATCATTCCTCTAAATCATAGGTTTATGATCAAGCAGAAGTCTTCCTATGATGGGAAATTCTCTCTTCCCCATTACCATGAGAAACAAACTTTTGTGGAAGTTCAATCAACCTCAAACAAGAAACAGGAACCACAAAGTCTCAGGACAAAACATTAGCTAGCCTGGACATAAACACATAATACTGCTTATGAGTACTGAATTAACACAGAAAAACATCAATTTTCCTAACCATCTCATCACTTCCCCATCTTGAATATTCATTCAAATACAGGAGGGGAAAAAAAGACCCACAGTCTGCTATCCCTTGCTCAATTTTCAAACCTAAGACACTTTCCAAACATATACTTCAGGGAAAAAAAATATTCTAAATGCAATATTTGATTCTACAAGATAACAAAGATTATTCAGCTGTCACCAGGAAAAAATACATTAAGGAACATCAAGAGTGCTGAAAAGTTCCAATACGAAAGCTGTTGGTGTCTAGCTGCCTCAAAATGTCACACCGATAGAAAAAGAAGGGCTCAGAAATACCAAGAACACCAAAACAGACAGTACACAGTTGTAAATATCCCTGCCCATCTGGAGACTCAATTAATTATGAGATGGAGGGATATGGGAGAAGAAATAGTGGAGAAGTAATTCACATGTTCAGAGAAACACTTCAGTCTTTTTATGATACATCATTTCCTCCAGCCCCCATAGCTTACACCATTTTGAAAACCCTCAATAAACCACTGCTTTCATTTCTGCCTTTGAAATATGCATCTGATCATATTTTAAAGTATTTTCTCATAGCTAAAGCTTTTTAAATATTATTTCTATCATACAAATATTACTAATTTTAATGCATAGATCTACCCCCCAAGAAATGCCATCTTTGTGCATTTGGAAGAATACAACAGAGCCACACTATCACACTCAACTCCACTGTACACCACATCAGTGATATATTATTTATTTGGTAACAGAACTGTAAGATATTAAAAGTCCTTCTGCCATTTGGGTTTTGGCACACAGATACTTTTTTTCCCTTAAGTGTAATTCTATTCAATGGTATCATCTCTGCTTGCCTTCCCCCACTCCTGGGCGTTGCCCATTCAAAACCCTTTTACTTGCAACAGTGACTGCAATGCAAAGGCACTGACCCTGCTTCTGCCAGCTATCTAGCCTCTAAAAAGAAAGACCAATCATCTAGAGGTGTTCTGTGCACTTCAAAATTCCTGCTACCTAACTAGGTCCATGCTCTTCTTTACAAAGATCCAGCCGGAGGCCATGATCAGTAGAATTTAAAATATTCTAACATGATTTTAAAGTTAGAAGAAAGTTCTGAAATGCCAGATGATAGCAACCCTACATAGTTTTCAACATGGGTTGGACTTCACAACTACCACAACTTTCCAGTCATCCATGACAACAATATTTCAAAATAGAAAAATATACAAACATAAAAAATAATTTAGGTTTACCCCTCAATCTCAATTCAGTTCTCCATTCAAGTCAAACAACTGAAAAAAAACCAAAAAACTCCTCTTTTCAGACAAGGGTGGGAGGAAAAGAAGCACCTAACATGTCATGTAATAGCCTACAGCAAAGGAAATCCAGTAGCCACCTAAACCCCCACCCAATTTCAAAGAATACTGATGATATAAGGACAGCAGGGTATCAGTGGTTCTTTTCTTATATATATAGTAATAAAATAATAAATTTCAGATATTTTCAACATACAGAGTCAAACAGAAAGAGAAACAAACAAACAAAATCAATGAAGTTCATGGTCACTAACATAATGCAAAGGGGCTTTCAAGGTTTCCAGAGCATAAGCTGAAGGCCAACAGGAAAAAACTGAAATAATTCCCCAGATTAAGTAATTTCCAAACTAGACAAGAAGGTGAAAGCATAATAGAGCAACTTCTTTGAGTACTCAAAATTTCAGTGTCACTTTTTACTTAAATACTGTCCAAGAGAGCAAATTTGAGTCATTTTCAAGAACATATCAATACATAAAATATTTCAAAGTAAAATGCAACTAATGCTTCTCAATTTCACCCTGAAATATAAATTTAAGGGAATCATATCATCTAAGCAAATACCAAGCAACTAATGCTAAGAAGCTTCTGTCTAAATAAAATATTTCTATTCCAAACACATGGAGCACTGAAATGCACAAGAGATGAATAAAATCTGTCTAACAATTAGTTCAACAAGCAGCAGCAATAAATAAAACGAAATAAACGAAAAGGATGATGCTACAAATCTTAAACCTCGAAATGCAGATCAAAATCCCTACCACAAGATTAACACACGCGAGCAACCCTGCGAACCCCTGGAACGGTAAAACATACACACGCACCAGTAGGAGTTGTCACCAAATTGCATGCAAAAATCCTCTTAGCTCCAATGAAGTCAGTGACTCTGATGAGACCTTTACCTTCATTTTCCATCGAAATTGTACTTGAGTCGATAGTTACAAAAGTCTTTAGCAACAGCAGCGCTGGAGCGGGAGCGGAAAGGTGAAGAGAGAAATGCCCCAAGATCCCAGGCAATCACAGTGCTCCCTTTGCCCCCACCTGCAGCAACATCTGCAAGAGAAACCAACGCTAAAAGAGGAAAGAATTATTAAAAAAAATAAAATAAAAAATAAAAAACCCCATATAGCGCAGAGCACACACAGGGATCCCGCAGAGCTGTCAGCGACCACCGAGGATGAGGATTAGGATTAGCCGCCCAGCAGCTCCAGCAGCACGGAGGAGCAGCGCCGCTTCCCCTCGCCACCAGCGCCTCCAACAGCCTCATCCCGCCCGGGGAGGGGCGTTCGCTCCTAAAATAAACCCTCACCCCAAGTAACCCCCTTCCCCGCTCTGCCCGCACCCCGCATCCTCGGCGCCAGGCGGGAGGCAGGGCAGCAGCGAAGGGAAGCGCTGCCTGCCCGAAGCGACCCCCGCCCGCAGCCCCTCGGCCGCCCCGGCCCCGCCCGCACCGTAGCGCAGGCCGCGGGGAGCGCGGGGGAGGCGGCTGGGGCAGCGCACGGAGGCGCAAGCGGCAGCTCCGGCACGGCCGCCGCCCCGGCCCCGCCGCCCGGCCGCGCCTCTCACCTCGGAGTGCCGAGGCGGCGCGGCCGCATCCCCGCTCCGCTCACTTCCGCGGGCAGAGGCGGCGGACGGGGCGGGGCGCCGCGGCGGAAGGGCGGGCGGAGCCCACACACGCCCGCCGGCAGCGGCCGCTCCCGGCCCCGGTACCCGCGCGGCGGAGCGGCTTCACCCGCAGCGCCGGGCAGCTCCGCAGGCTGCGGGAGCCGAGCTGCGCCGCGGTTGGAAATAAACGCGTGTGCACGCCCAGCCCCGCAGGGAGCCGTGGAGGCGCCCGCCCGGTGCCCGCCTCGCCCCTGCCCGGGCAGCGGCCGTGCCGCGAGGGGGCGGGTCCGGGAGCGGCGTTGAGCGGCCGGTGCGGGGAGCGAGGAGCGCCGGGCTGTGTGAGGGGCGCGGCCCGTGCCCTCGGCCCCGCCGGGCCCGGCGCCAGCGCCGGGAGCCAAGCCCGGCCCTCCTGGCGTGGGAAAACAGCCCCGTCATTCCCGCTCGCCTCAGGGCGCTGCTCTGCTGCCCTCCGTGAAAACGGGGTCACGCACATGGAGCAGAATCAGAATCATCGAGGCTGGGAAAGACCTTTGAGATGATCCAGTCCAACTGTGCACCAAGCACTGAGACCCCTAAACCATAACACTCAGTACCAAATCCAGTCCCACATTCAGAGATTGTGACTCTACCACCTTCCTTGGCCGCCTATTGGAATGCCTGATCACCCTGAAAGTGATTTTTTTCCCCCTAATAATGAGACTCTCCCCAGTGTCATTTTAAGGCTTTGGGTAGCTCCTACGGCCAGGCTAAACTGGCAGCCATGGTTTTGCGCCACTACATTATCATATTATTGTAAATGTTAGCAGAGAAAAAGATCGACTCGATACAAAACTTTAAAACACATCAGATAACTGCTTTTAAAGGTGGGTTTTAGTTAACAATTATGAAACCACCAACCCTAATAACTTGTTGAATTCTGGGGAAAAAATTGCTTTATTGACTCAATTGTGTTTATCTTTACTATCTAACTGTAGTTGCAATGCTGAGCTCTTCGGCTGGGGAAGTTTTTTAAGTAAAAGTGACTTCCACTGAGATGATTAATTTTAACTTAAGGTATGATGTACACTACTAGTAAGAACAAAATACCTTTCAACTTTCAAGGTCAAAATCTAATGAAGACATGCTAATTGTAGGCTTTGCATTCCATTTCTAAAGGAGCAGTGACAACATGGTCTGAAAAAAGCACTTGCATTGACATCTCATGATTAACGACCTGTCACCTTGGCTTCGTTTTTCTTAAGCAGCAGCAGAAACCAAACTCAGTCTTTGTCAGTTCATAAGCAGCATTTAACAGAACTGAAATTTAACATTTCAGATGAATCTCACAACCCATAATAGCATGCATCTTGAAGCTAAAGAGCATCTTTGCTTCTTTTGAAGCTTTTGAAGTTAACTTTGAGTGCTAATGTAATATAGATTTGTCAATATATTTTGAGAAGTAAAGAAGAGTTAGAAGTGTGGCTCTGAAGTAAAGGCTCCCAGTATTTGCATTCAGGAAATTAAGATGACAACAGGCAGGTTAATAGTTTGAGATTACCTAGTACATAATTTCTGACCTGCCTCATATAGTTGCAGTCGCCATGTTACATGAGTATCTACATGGTTACTGCATGGAGTATCCCACTACAAGTAGCAGTGACTGTCCTCCAAGACAGCACTCCTGTTAACTTATATGTAAGCAAACTAAGAACCCTCCCAAGACACTCATGACATACATGCTCATAGTTATAATGCCACAATTTCAACACAAAACTGATTCACCCAACAAGAAAAGCATTTCGTTACTTTGTTAAAACAGGTAGGTCTTGCATTCAGTATCATATGCTATCATTAAATATTAAAAACTTAGGTAAATATTTAATGGAGAAAAAAAACATAGCCTGTAGGTCCTAATACTATTTACATTCACAGCATATTTGGACTTCTCTACATTGTGAAAATTTTGGGGAGAAGAGTGGGAGTTCTTGAACATTACTGAGCTTGTTCACAATTGAGACCTAAATATCTGTGACAAAGCCTGCATACTAAGAAACATTCTGTGTTCACAGATCTCACAATAAGAGAAGTCAAAAGCAAGTCCTACTCTATAGCAACAACTAAAAAAGCTCTGTCTTTGAGGCTTAATCTCTTTCACATTATGTACATCTGCCAATACATCTGTGATGCTGCCAGGCAGCTGGGATGTGCCACTTCAGCATTATACAAGGACTGTATCCATCTTGCAAATTATAATACAGTTTCTGCTATATTCCACGCCTGCAAATAGTGGCTGTTTAATAAACAATGCTCAAAGTATTTTATTTACAACTGCTGGTAAATGTTGTTTCTTTAAAAATCCCATCCTTAATGTGAGCTTGATTCACAAGAGTATTAGGACAGCCTTAATATATTCAGGAAGCCTCATTAAAGTGTGTGGCAAAGGCATTATTTGGCAAACCAAAACACATTATTAAAATATGATTGCAGAGATAAGTCTGAAATTTTTTTAAAAAGGCTTTACTTACAGTAACCTGTTGTAGCCAGTTGCACTCGCAAATTACAATAATATTTGTTTTACTTATTTTAATCTTGAAAAAAATCTTGCAATTAAATGCTCCTCTGAATTTCCAGTGAGCAAACACGTCTAGCCCGAACAGAATAATGCCAGTGAAAATATGTACACAAATGGTCCTTAAATGTCAGAGTTAGAAACTCTTTTTTAAAAAAAAGAGTACTTGAAAGGATGTGCAATACTGATAGGTTTTGGGGGGTAAAAAGACTGAACACTGGTGGTTGTTAGTATTTTTTCTTTCTAGTTGACAGTCCTGAAAATACTTAATAAAAGAAAGCAAACCTTCTGGAAATAGGTTTACGTTCTGGAGAGCAGGTTCAGAGAACTGATTCATGTCTGGAATAAGCCAGCACATCAGTGAATACAGACTTCCCTAATTAAATCAGAAGTGATTGTTCTGGCACAGCCAAGGGGGTGGAACAGGTATGGGGTGCAGGAATAGGTACTGCTGCTTTCAGTACTTTCTCTGCTCCCTTAAGCTTTCAAGTCTAAAAACTAACAATTTGATAAAATGAATTGGTTGTGTAGATTTCGTTTACTTCTTGGGTTTTACGAGAGGCAGCTGTAAAAAAGCTTCTGTATGAATCTATAAGCAACCCAAATGGCTATATATCTTCAGAAGAATTTAAGGTCTCTGGAAAGCTTGGAAAAATTAAAAAGTAATTTCTGTGTAGTAAATTCTGTGAAGGACTGTCAATCAGTTGAACACAAAAAGGGACAATTCACTCTAATGGCATTAAACAGATAGCCTTCAACTGCAGCTTTTCTATATGCAAGCTGAACTTCAGGTTTGGTTTAGTCTTTGGGATCTTGAACAATTCAGCTTCATCTCAATAGCTCCCATGTGCTACTGCACTACCAAAAGCAGTAAAATGTATTTTAAAGATAATAAGGATACCTATAACTACATGGTTCACAGATTAGAGATTTATTACATAGAATTCTGTTGAAGTCACTTTTCAGACCATAACAGAACTTGAAATACTTGTTGCTCTGAAGTCAGCTTTCAGACCCTTTTAAAATATTGTTTTTATAGTATCTTTCTCAAGATGCATTTGTTTAAAGTCTGTCAGCATTGAGTAATGCTACTGAAATCTATTATGAATTTTATTAATCTCATAAGAATTTATTTATACATTATAACAAAAGATGTTTTCTGAGCCATATCATTGATAATATTCTAATATGGACAAAGTTTTCTATAGCACAAAAGTTTTGTACACAAAGGGTTAATATATGATGCTTCTGTCAAAACAGGTTTCTCCACTGCTTGCTTGCTTTGCTTTAGGTATAACTTAGGCAGCCCTCAAAAACTGAGCATAAATTAGCTTTCATAGAAGAAAAAAATTGTTTCTGGTGAGATGGATTTTCATTTAATTTCATTTTTTGTTGTCTTTCATCTGGATGTCAAAAACCCACCAGTGCTTTTACAGTCCTCTACTGAGTACTTATATGACTAGAGTCAGGGCAGGGGAGGGATGATACTGGAGCTTCTCATTTATATGCTTTAAATGGCATGTCATTGGTAAAGACTGTGCTGCAAATTTCATCTCCACATCCTTTCCATCCATGCTGGTCAAATGATAGCAGATAGAAGCAATCACCTCATCTCCAAATCGGATTCTCCAGGGGAAAACCCAAGGCAAGTCCATCTAAAGTTCAAATGTTTGCGCGTGTGTGTGTGTGTGTGTGTGTGTGTGTGTGTGTAAAATCAGTTTAAATTTCAAAGAAGGAAAGTGATATAGTTTTCCCAGAGGAAATAAGTGCTCATTTAATTTTATAATTCTGAGCATGTTAAGATGTAGGAAACATAACTACATTTTCAAATTACCTCAGCTCAGCCCTGTCTTGACACTGTGCAATTATGCTAATTAAGGAACTTTGGTTTATGGGAGCCTTAAATTATATTTCACTGATTTTTAAAACACTTGAATTTAACCCTGTCATCCCATCCCTAAGAAGCATCCCTACCAATATTCTACATTCAGAGAAGGGGTGCAGCACTGCAGCTGCAGTTTAAGTTGACATAAAACCAGGCTTCAGCCTTCTGCTGGTGCCAAGTCCTGCATTGGCCCTGCCATTCTCCTCTCTTGATGACCAAGCTCAGGAGGACTGATCTAGCCAAGAAGAAAGCCTGCCTCAAAAAAGGCTCTACTGCTGAACTACCAGAACTACACTGTGCAGGAAGGCAGTGTAGAGCAGTGACAGGACAGTGACCTTTAATCAGTTTGTACTGTTGTGAACGTATACTCAGAGCATTCAAGAAAGACAGGTTTAATCTATCCTTCAGGAAAAGACAAAGTTAATTCATTTTCTGACCATAGCAGTCAGCTTATCTCAAACCTTTATTTCATCTTCCGTACTTTCCTTCTTTAATACTTTCCATCTCATGAACATATTCAATACTTGCTATTTTCTTCCTTTGCCTGCACTATTTTGAAACAGTTAAAAATATTAATTGCACATTTTCCAGAGTGGTTTTCCTTTCCTTTAATTAGGAGTCACAGAGCTCTTCAGCTGTCTCTGCTTTCCCCTCAGTGACTGGTTTCAAAGCTAACTACTCCAGTAAAAGTTTCACTGCTAAAGTGGAAGCTCTCACAAGTGCCTCTATCCTATCTACTGGAGGCTTCACATTTCCAGAGACATTTTGTGAAGTAAAGATCTTGTTTCACATTGCCTGTAAAAGACAGCCAAGAAACATGTGCTCTATAATTGGAATATGCTGTGAAGCAAGTTACTATTGGAAGTCTTGGCTGAGGCAGGCAAAATGCCTTGTTAGGATGTCTGCTACAGGACAAAGACTCCCCTCCTCTGCATTGCCAGCTGCAGCTACCATCATGTTGTGGCTTGAATGCAGCAGAAGGTGGAAAACTCTTCCCTAGTAAAGGTTGATGTCTTTTTGAATTTACTGCAATTTATTACATGGCAAAGAAGGGCACTCCATTTACTTTTAAATTATTTCAGTTACATTATAGCAAGCTGTCTGTGGTGGAGAATAAAGACGTTTTAACAATGAAACTATAAACAGCTAAAAAAACCCCAGCAATAGCAAAGTACTTTAATTTGAATTGATTCAAGGTTAATGTGCCAAGAATTTCAGGAATGCTGCATATATTACAGACAAGTAAGCTTGCCAAGACTGTCTTGGAAATTCTTCTTCAAGACTATGGGTGAGAGCAAAACAGGGCAAAGGTAATACTCAGTGAGGGTCTGATAGTTAATAAACAGATGTTTACATAGTTACATGATTTCAGCTTCTGGCAAGAATAGGATGATTTGTTTGATACCACATTTAAGCATATTATGTTAGGCTGTGAAATTTTATTCAGACTCAGAGCCAAAACATGTTATCAAGCGAAAGCATGTGGCAGCTTTTCAGGTTGGGAGGAATTCGTTACAAACTTCTGTTTTACAGGAGAGCTCCTATACTTTTTTATTTTTAGTTTTACTACAACTTTCATGTAAATTGAGTCAAATACACAGAGGATTTTTTTCCTCCCTTGTGTCTTAAAAGGAGTGGTCTGAAGACACATTTTTAAAGCTGGTAACTGATAAAAGCAATTAATGTAGCATGCTTCTATTGCAACTACATGCTCTATTTAAAAGACCCCTAACTTTAAGATAGGCCCAACTGATGAATTGAAAAGCTAAATCTGTATTCAGATGCTTGCTTAGTCAAAGTTAACAATGAGGCTGCAGGGGAAGGAATAAAAACTGCACACACAAGTTATGTAACATTTAGAAACTTAGTAAAGTACACTTAGAAATAATACCCAAATATAACAATGTTGTTCTGACCTCATTCCCTATGCAACTACATAAGCTTGTGCTAGGACAAAGTGGAGGTGGGAGCAAGTGCTTGGGAGTGTTTCCACACCACTGCTAATGAATATCCAACTTCAGCACAAGGGAATTAAAAAACAAGCATACATTTCACAGAAGGCTCCTGTCTGCCTTGAAGATAGGTGCTAAAATATTACCAAGCAACATCACCATCTTTAGTAGCCTGACTCTAAATAATAGATCACTTACCCAGTTCATGCATCACCAAAGGCTGGACACAGCCCCAGCTGAAAGTGACAGGAGGAACAAACCCCATAGCTATATCATATAAATTGAGAGAGTATATTCTAGCAGCCTGTTGCAATGGGAAGGCTGAAAGAGCCCTGAGGTGCCCCTCTGTCTCCCAGTAATTCAGCAGCTAATGTCAGCTGCATTCTGTGCATCTACAACAAGCCAAGAAGCACCAGAGGAGGATTTAATTTAAAAAGAGTTGAAACTCGTATCATAGGCCCTCCTCCCCACCATCTGGCTAGTGGGGACATTCAGTACAATTCAGCATGACAACTGCCTATTCATAAGGAAGGAAGAAAAACCATTTCTCATTCAGGAAAAAAATTAGGCAGCTCCCATTCCATCTTTGAGGGCCTCCAGCCTAATCCAGATCTGTTGAGGAGTTCTGAGGATACAGCTTTATAAATAAAATACAGAAACTGGTAGTGATAAATCAGTGAAAATCTTGTTTCCTATTTGAAGTTCAGCTTAAAGTAAATTTTAACCCTAAATATATACTATTTAAAACTTGACCAGAATATTTTGATATCTAATGAGAGGCATGGTTTTTATCCTACTTCTTTCATATATTATATAATAAATTTAAGGTCAGAAGATTGTCTTAGGTAAGATACTGTTATGAGAATGTATCTATCACATCACATCAAATATATTGTACATTTTATATTTATATGATTCCTATTATATCTGTAATTTACTTAATCATAAATCTGCTTATCATTAGTTTATCTATTATTAAGTTATACCAAATAATAAATCTATCCAGACAGATATCTATGACTTATTCAATATGCAGAAATAAAAAGATACCAAGATGTAAATGTTTCTGATTCATCAGTCATTCACCTGTAGAAAATCATCCATCCAGGGAAAAAACAAAACAATCATTGGAAGCCTCTGACACAGTAGTCATGTAGCAACATGGATTAATCAGAAATCACTTACGTGTGTATGCATTGAGAACCGAAATCTTGATTTTGCTTCTCCTGGAGTTGCAAAACAGGACTCCTGGAGTATTTTCTTCATTAGATACAGATTTCAGTCAGCCAGGTGCTTTTAAGAATTCATCTTTCATGTCTCCCACAATTTTCACTCTGAATTGTTTTCCCTTTTTTAAAACTTGATCTTTGGTTGTTTACAGCCTCACATCTTCAACATTTATGTCCAGTGATGCTAGATGTTTTTCACTTCCAGGAGCAGATTATAAAGGATGTAGAACAAACTAACCTTGATGTTGCAATTTTTCCTGTTTATAAAGTCTCTTTTATCTGAAACCATAGCCTCACTGCAATATCTAAAGGGAGAGAGCTAGGTTTGAATAAATTAAGCTTTACATCAATTCAGCTGTTACATCCTACAAAGTGTAATCAAGATACACCTCCTAGGGCCAAAGCATAAAGAACTGTAGCAGAGAAACTGAAAATTGGTAAGGAAAGATAAAACTTGCCAAAACCTCTAAAGCAGCATTTCATTTTGCAGTTTATAGCAAAAGGAATACCACCATTTCCCCCACCAAGCCCTAGACCACCTAAAGAAGTACAATCCACACTAAAGAAAAAAACAAGTCACTTCGTTTTTGCAATTCTGCACAAAATGGCTTCTGATCCCAATGGGAACTTCTTAGCAAATATTTTCTGATGAGTTTCAGATTTATTGCAGGTATGCAAGCTTCACAAGCACTTCTCTTTAAACAGAACTCTTTTCTCTTTTTTTAAATATATATATTTAAATTATTTTGATGTAACCTAGTCATTGGTGACAGTAATTCCAAGCAACCTTTTAAAATATCTGTGGCATGGCATCCTGTCCTTCCATGTGAAATTAGCCCTACCCTAACATAGAGCCTTTTGCAGCACTGTAACTGAAGGAGCAGCTACCTGAAATTTGGTCAGGTTTAAAAGTTTCCAGCAGCACTGCCAGCATTCTGAGTCCTATACATAGGATGGTTGCAAATATTTTTTTTATTTTAGCCCTCAGTGAAAATGCTATGTGTTGCTATGAAAGATGACCACTACCATTAAGATTGCTTTTACTAATTCGGGTTCCCTGCTTTGTCTTCAGGGCTGGGCATAGGTTGTAGCTGCCTGTAACAAACTTCCTGTGGACGCAAAGCAAATACCATAAAGAGGTTTGACATGGCATGAATGCCAGAGGAAAGTAACAACCCAAAGCCTGATGCTTATAACACTGCTCTGTTTAAGCTTTTGTAGTTCCTGGGCTTTAATACCATATTGTTTGATATTGCGAGCTGGTTTATGGAATGGTGCCATTATATAAAAGAAGTTTGACTATGCTGAAAAAACCTTCTAATCTCTTTAGCTGAATAGAAAATCTGGAAGGCATGAACCTCAAAACTTGAATAGAAAGGCCAAATGAAATTTCTCTAAAAAGAAATCAGAATTTGAAAGGGTAATTCATTTTTGTAATGGTTGCAATTGAGAATCCTGAAATTTCTAACACTCAAAAGGATTTTCACCTAGCCCTTTTTAATGCCTCTTGAGCAGTTTCTGCTCTGATTATTTTAAAAATATGGTTAAAAAGTAGTGCTGCTATATTTCTGTCTAATTTCCTGGGGAGAAATATAAATAAATAAATGTGTTGCAGACTGCACATGAACACAGTACCTCTTAACTGTAGCACATGGTTGGTACATCTGATGGTGCAAGAAGCTAATTTGACAGGGCACAGCTGAGGAAATTCAGTTAAGAAAACAGGAACCAAGCATCTGTTTTGTTTGACTGTCTCCGAACTTTAAATGCTCCCTAAGCTTTGTTGCTTTGTTGGGTTCCTTGTCTCCCCATGACATTAGAAATGCTAACATGAAGGTTCCAAAAATTAAATCTAATCCATTTGTATCTGACAGGCATCTGACATACTCTTATATGAAAAAGAGAGGAAAACATGGGATAAGACAGATTTTTTTTTTTTTTTAGGTTGCAAATTATTTGTTCATTTGTAATCAAATAAAACTTCAGTAATTGCATAATCTTAGTTTTCAAATATTTTCTCTTGGTTTTCAATCCTTGACATACTTGTGTTTACATGCGCTGTTCTACCAGTTATTTAAATAAAGCTGTAAAAGTTGAGCTTAAGGATTAAAGAGGGAATAAGCTTTCTATTGCACAGCCTATTCTGTTAAGGTTTTTCATTTCACTAGATTTGAGAAGTGGCAGTCAGCGTGCTCCACTCCCCTCCCTTCCCAAGCAACAGCTGTCAGCAGCAACCATTCAGTCTTGATACTGGCCTACACGAAGAACTGTCGAAACACAGAATGGTTTGGGTTGCAAGGGACCTTAAACATCATCTAGTTTCAACCTCCCTGCCATGGGTAGGGGCACATTTCACTAGACCAGGTTGCTCAGAGCCCCATCTAATCCGGCCATATCTGATTGGTGTGATATGTGTGTCACAAAAAATGCCTAAATGAAAAACAGTATTTCAGGAAGTACTACAATACTATTTAAAATGTCAGTGGTGTAAGATTTATTCAGATCACCTCAATTTTAGACTCCAAAAAGAGAGTAAGCATTAACCATTTAGATTAATACTTTTTCAACGTATTAAAATAAGAATTTGAATAAACCATTAGGCAAGAGCTGCCAAAGTCCATCTGCAGCTAGATAAGTTCTATGATTTCTGTTTGGAAAACAGCTCCCTTTTGCTTTTGTGAAAAAGGCAAAAGCTCAATGCCTTCTGATTAGGGTCCTTGTTTAGCCTAGTGGTTTCTTCAAGTGGTTTGTATTAGTTGCTGGTTTCTTGTGACAACACCAAAACTTGCTTGTCTTAAAATGTGTCTATATAGGTAGACATAGTATAAGCTTGAAAAATTGTATGCTCATGTCTGACACAAAGCAGTGGAGACCTAGCCTATGACTGAAATATAAGATGGTGATCCAACAAAGATGTTTATCTGTAGAGGCAAAACACTCAAGTTTTCATGCCACTGATCATAATTCAAGCAGAAAATTTGCTTTGGGTAAAAAACGAAGAATCTACACATCCTTGGAAAACTTCATACAGTCCTAACAGAAATTTCTATGTGACTACAGGAGGAAGTTTAGCACAAAGCCAAATTGGACCAAACGGGGATTTGTTCTGATGCACTCTCTCAAATATTGATCTGAGTGAGCTTAGGAGAAGGTAATGTGACAAAGAAGATACCTGAGCTACCCACCTCTGTCAGAAGGTTTAGAGTTTTCCGAAAGAATTTGTGAACTGAAAGGAACAGTTAGATCATAGTAATTGTTTTGTTACAATGGATTTAAGTATAAAATATTAAACAACATAATATCCATCAGCCCCAGAGAATGTTCTGGAGATACCACATCCCAGGGATGCACAGCACTCAGGGCTTTTTGTGCTTCAGAGCACAAATAAGAGAAATGAGGAAAAATGTTTCATTAGAAAAATTAGTCAAGCCTCTGTTTGACCACAAAAATCAGAGTGCCTTAGTCATTCAAAGCAAGCAGCATTTTTAAAGGGTCATCTCAAATTTAGCATATACATTAGTTTTAACATACCAAGAAGTAAAAATACCACTGTTATTAAACAAAATTAACTAGATATGATAAAGCCATTACAATGAACTTTTCATTATTAGCTCTACTGGTTTCTTAGCTGCCTTAGCAATGTCATTTGTAATACCCATGTATTTCGTAGAGAACTTACACTGTAAACCTGAAGCACCTACACCAAATGCATCTTTAGATATAGAAATATTTAGAAAAGCAAAACAAAGCTGGAGTGCCACTCTCTTTTCTTCCTTTTTTTTTTTTTTTTTTGCAAGCCAGCTGTAGTACTTGAACTATCACAGCCATAATAAAAGCATTATCACTGTTACAGAACAACCACAGAGCCCATCTCTCCTGAGAGAGACATCTCTTCACACTGAGAGACAGCAACACTTCCAGCTAGAGTGGAATGCTAGAGTGGAATCACTTCCACCTGTGTGGAATGGGAGATATTGTTCATCTCAGAGCAGAGATCAAGTGCCAGCTATTTCAGCAAAAGCTGCCAGATCTTTTACTGGATTAAATCATGCCCTGTTCAGACCCTTTAGCTGCATCCTCAGTATCTCTTCTCCAGGCTAACTAACCAGATATCTGAAGTTTTTTCCCACTCAGAAGAGCTGATTCTTGCAAAAGTCATGAAATGTGTATTTTTAAGTGCTTGTAGTCCTGTAATTTCAGGAACTGTGTGTCAAACATATGTCAGATTCAATTACATTAATGTTGCTTGGCGTACAAGAATTACATTTACAGACGAAGTTGAAGAGTGCCAATTTGATTCAGCTAATGTAGATTTTAAAGCTGTAAGAAATTATTTATTTCACTCTGACTGCGTATGTAACAGAGAGCTTCCACCTGTAAACTGTGCACAAGGACTATAACGTCTATTTAATCTATATAAAGTCTTTTATAAGTATTTCTAACCACAAATTCAGAGTATGGGCTGACAACAGATAAATTATTCAAGATATAAAATACAGATTGAAAGGTGGTATCTTGTGTCCTATTTGCATGCAGTCTGTGAGCTTTTTTCTCCTTGATTAAAGACCCATCCTTTGTAAGCACTGTCGAACAAAGATAGTGTTAAATCCTCAGTTACTTTGAGATAAGACCTTGACTTGAACAGAGTTGCCATTTTTGAGGAAAACTAAAGATAAGGCAAAAGAACAATGCACTAAACAAGCAAGCATCTGATAAGCTGTTAGGAGGACATCCTCACAAGATTATTTGTACTCTGTTCCTACTCAGACCTTAGAAGGACCTACAAATCCTGCCCATCACAGTTAGAACAGAGATTTGAAGGAAAGACAGCTTAATGGCACTCAGCATAGACACTATTATCCAGCTCTACTCTCAATTCAGTCATTGCTTTTTAAATTAATTTGATTGGTAAACTTGAGGAAGACAAATATGTTTTAATGGCAATAGCTCCCTCACGAATAGGGGAATATCTTGCTTGGTCTCCAGCAGTGTGGTGTCCTCTGGTTGACTGACTTGAAAACTGATTGAGCTGCAGCAATCAACCACTACCCGGGATAGGAGTCAAGGATTTTCTCAGGTGTGCTCTCCAGGGCAGGCTTTGGGAATTATTCTTTTGAATGCTTGAGAGGTGCAAACACTGATGGAAGCATTTCCAGTACACGAAGTACTGCTGATTATTCTCCCCTGCGTGATCTCTCTGATGTAATGCTGCTCTTAAAAGCAGTTTTAATAGGATGCCTCCCCTCTTACCAACCAGCCTCATTTTCATTAAGTGTGTGGGTGCTTCACATCTTTGAGACTCTCTATCCATGAGTTAGTTCTTCAGTTACTGGAGGAAAGGAACAGCTCAATTCCTCCAGAAAAGAGGCTAAAAAGGGTTCTGCCAGAGCAGCTGTGTTAATTGTTAAAGAAACATACTCTCAATGCCCAGCACAATGTACAAATCATGCCATGCTGCCTCAGTTCTGAATTCCCAAAGCTCATTTGGTGGGTTCCCTAAAGGACAAAGCCCCACCTGTTAATTTTCCTGTATAGAACCTCATTGATGGTATCACTCTTATCCAGGAACTAATAGCTAGAGAAATTATTTTAGCATTCACCTTATGGCTGGTGTGTAGCTGAGAAATAATTCTAAAGAAGCATTGGCTGGAAATGATGTAAGAAATGTCTGTTTACTGCTGGGATTCAGGAGGAAAGATGGTGGTTTCTCAGCACAAAAATGATGGTTCTTCAATTTCCTTTAGCATTGGTCACACACCCTTTGGAAACTGATTGTGAATGAAAAAAGCATCCTGTAGTTTCTTCCAGGAAAAGATTTTATCTGGGTCCAGTTGGAATTTTCAACAGGAAGTCTAAGCTTTATGGCCATGTTTTGGAAAGAGGTAACCTTACAATACTCTTGAAAAGTAATTTCCTCAAAAGTTAATGAGATATACTCTAACTAGCAACAAAGGCAAAAGAAAATAATTTCTTGCTTCGCCAAATGAATTGAAAAATGACTTCAAGGAAAGGAGATAATCCTGCCAGCATAAACACCGTTAAACAAGGAACATACATGCCTTCTATTGTTTTTTATCTAAGCAGAGAGACTGCTTAAATGTGCTGAAATAATAGTCCCTTTATGTTTGACAAGAAAATAAGTGGCATGTTTCATTTCCTTACTCATACTGAATTAATATTAAGAACCTCATACCTTCAAAGAACTTTATCATAATAATTTTAATGGAAACATTCAATGTATAGAATTAGATAAGAATTGATCTTAAAAAAAATACATATTCCCCTAAGAAAGAGCTATAGAGGTCTAGATAAAAGCCTCATTTAACCAGAATTACCTCCTAAACTCAATTATGCTGTTAAAATGTCACTTACTCTCAAACAAACTCTACCATGTAGCCACAAAACACATTTTCATACAATTTCTGTAAGGCTTGTTAAAAAGCTTTCAGATTTTTTTGCTTTAAAACAGTCAAGTTTGAATTAAAAATTAGAGAAAAATCTCAAAGACTATAAATAATTCCATTATTGGATCATACACATACTCTCTTAAGTCCATGCTCCTGGGCCTCATGTGTTCAGGAATGATTCCAGAAGGTGATCCAAGAAAAGAAACATTTAATACACTGCCAGTATTGAAACAGTCTTCTTGAACCATTTTGTATACCTGAAGCAAGGAAGTTTATCCTTCTTAGTATAAGTCTGGATGTTCTTATCTATACGCATGTCCTTCTTATAATCTGTTTATGTCATGGACTTCATGAAAATCCATGGTAATTTCCAGAATCTATAGTTTCTAAACAATACACATTTATTTCCCAGCTCTAGTTTTTACTGAGATATTTGACGTCTAATGCTTTTACCGATGATCAGTTTCTAAGCAACTGGTAAACAGGATTTTTTAGTTGTCAGTTTCCAGAGGAAATTGCAACTCATTAAAGTGAGCATGCAAAGCCAACCTCAGATTGTAGCCATTACACTTATTTTAATGTTGTATTTAATTTAAAATGTTTGATCAAAGAACAAGTCTCCTAGGATGCATAAGTTTTCTGGAACATCACAGTGAACAGCAGTTCTTCAACAAGCCTCATTAGATTCAGTGCACAATATCAAGCCATGTAAAGAGAATGAATAGTAGCACCACATTCAGTTCATTTTATATTGATAAAGCTTTGTATCTCGGGACTAAGATGCTAATAACCACATCAATGCTTGTTTTGATTAAGTAGATTTCTTCCAGCAGTGTAAGCAGCAATGCCAGAAATATATTGCACTAAGTGGAATATGCAAGTGGAATGATTAAATTTAGCATCAAGTTACAGGTTGCTCTCTAATTCAATCTCCAATTCTCTCATTCAATTCCACCAATGAATGTTTAAGTTACAACTGGCCTGTGCATCCTCTGAAGCTCAGCTGTCAGGACAAACCTTGAACAACTTGAAACTTTTTAGCCAACTAGCCCTGCATTCATCCTTTCCTTGTATTTTTTTCCCTCTGTGACTGGACAAGCTCCACTATGTGCATCAGACAAAATATATCAGAACAGAACATGACAATAGCACAGTTAGAATGTGCTAATATCTCTGGAACTTTAATTTAATGCCCACTGAGATCAGTAAAGGGTGAATAGTGAGCAAACAACAAAAACCCTCAAGGAAAAATGCATTTATCTACAGGTAACATTTATTAGAAGACATTCAGTCAGTATTAAGCAAACCATCCCAAGGACTCACTCGACTAAATAAAAGAATGTGATCCTCAGAAATAAAGAGCTTATTTTCAACACCATGCAGGGCAGCCTCCAGAGCAAAATTACACTCTGTGTTTGTAGAGTCAAAGCAGCAAGTGTTACTATGTGGTATCAGCCCTGCCAACATCTGACAAACCCAAGGAGAATGAGCACGATGTTTCTTTAAGCATGCAGTGCTTGAGCTGTTAGCCATTGTAAAAACATTAGGAGCAAGAAAGAAAATAATGAACATTACTGTACCAAAACAGGAAAAGCAGATTTCCCTCCCACCCACCCCCTGCCAGTTACAGCCCTGGAACTTTTTTTTCCAAAATATATCATAGCAAAGGAATGTGTCTTTCTTTGCCTTGATGACCTCTGATTTGGAGAAGTATGCTATTCAGCATCATTTAGCACACAGAGAACAAAGAAGTTTAACTGTTTCAAAGGAATGCAGAATTTCAGCTCTTGTTATCGAGTTCTTCTGAATGCTCATCACACAGCTTAATATCCAGCACATACTGGATGAAAAGGAACAGTAACTCATCAGAGACGGCCTCATTCCAGACTCACCCCTTCTCCCCCCGCCCCTGCTAAACAGCGTCCATTTCCTCGTGAAACAGCAACAGCCTCAGATTACAATTCAGTTCTCCTAAGGATATTCATGTTGCATTTAAGTCAAGAAATCGTGATCTACCAAAACATTTAAGAAATCAGGTTACAAGCCCTACTGCCAAGAATGCAACCTTTTATTTAACACAGATTTACATGACAAAGGGCCCAAATACTGACCGGTGCCTACACCTGATCTCAGAAGAATGAAAATCTCTTAGCAAAGATGAAGCCCTTGCAGAATAGAGAATAGCACAGCATAAAGCTTATGGCTAAGAGAGGAGTTAAAAGAGGGAAAGTCTGGTTTATTTGATATACTTATTTAGGAATTAATTTTATCAAATATACCCCCCCCCCTCCCCTTAGCATAACAAGCAGATTCAAGACTATCTTGAATATAAGGAAGTTCAACAATTCTTTTACTCAGCTAGTATGGAGATGAGTGGTTCAAGATTAACTGGAATTACACTGAAAACAACCCTTGACAGCAGGAAATATGGACTTCTGTGATCTTCAAGAGGCAGGTAATGACTAATTAAAGCTTTGTAGTCTCAGACCCCAAATGCTTTAAGTGTCCAGTAATTTCCTCAGAATCAAAAATTATTTGTTCTCAGAGCAAATATTTTTTCAATTTCACAGTGCTCTCAAAATCCTACATAGAACCATTACTCACAGATACCGACATTTAGAAAACAGTGCAGCTAAACTTTTGATCCTCCCCTTTAAGATATAGCTAGGTCATTCCCAGGGTTACAATTGAAGTCGTTATTTTTTTTAAATTTGCTTTTACCTTTTCTTGAATCCTCTTGGCTTTCACTGTCGATACAAGTTTCCAAATCACATGGATAGGAAGCTTTATAAAACAGGAGAAGACAGACTTATGCAGCAGATTATCCATAATTTAGGCAATTTCTCTTACTGCTTCCCTGTCTGGAGTTCTGCATGCATGTTTTCTGCCTCTTCTCAAAGACTCGTAGTCCTCGACTGTTGCACAATCCTTTTCTGCAGAGCAACTGGTGAAAATCAAAACATCAAATGCAGAGCCTCCAACAAATGACTAGTGTTAAAGTGCCACAAGGGCAGTGCGAGCTGCAAGAGCTGAGGGGCAGTTCTACCAAATGCAAATCATTTCCCTGGCAGCCTGCTCAAATAGCTCTACTTCTGGTAAGAACATTCTGCTGCAAAAATCAAGTAACAGTAACTAGGTCCTGATTTTTTCCTACCCCTCCTAATGCCTGATGCCTCTTAGAGCTTAAAGCTTGTTCAGGTACAGTAAAGAGGTTAGAAAACTGCTGCTTCCAGCATATTCACCCCTCCTCCTCAAGCTGTATTTCACCGACTGCACTGTCTGGTTTCACTTTTGTTTCACACACAATCCTGTTATGTGGATTTCAGTCAGATTAATGCTTCCTTTCATTCCCTGCTTTCTAAACTGGAACTGCAAGGCACCAGTTACAGAGTATAACAGTGCAAGCTCAGATAAAGCTTAGCTTGCAACTGGGAGCTTTGCTTTGAATCTTACCTGCAAAGTCATTTCCTTTCAAGTCATTGCATGTGTCTTTATGACCCCTAGTCTACTTTGCACCTTTAATCAGCAGACAAGTATTTGTCTGGCTTTTGTAGTGGATGCAAAAGCAGAAAAGCACATTTCCATCAATTATCATCCTGAATTCTTGAGTTTCAGAGTTATGGAAGTTTAGATGTCTCACTCTTTTGTTATTGTTGACCTTTTAGGCAGAGAAATCACAGAGCTGGATCCTTATTATAGTAAAGCAATTCAGTCCTTGCTACAACTCCACAGCCACTGACTCCAAGTTTTTGAAGTCTTTCCTCAGGTCTGTTTCTGTGCATAACAAATTATTTTAAGGTCACTCCCTACCCAGGCCATTCTATCATTCTCTTATTTAGACCTTGGTTAATACTACCCAATTTATCCTGAAACTATTAAATACAGCTACTAAAGACTAACCAGCCAGAGAATACTATGTGCCTCCTGCACATCAACATTTGTGGGAGGCAAAAGAAATAATTTCATTACTTTGTCAGCACTGTTTGTGGAAAGTGATCCATACGGTAGCAAAATAATACTGCTTTGCAGGACTCTTCTCCCACTCCTCCTTTCTAGGTCTCACAGCTACAAAAAAATCTTTCAATGGATTCAGGAAAGAATCCAAGACAGATTTACATGTTTGTTTTCAGTGTTAACTCATCCCACACTACTTGCACATATCCCTCCCTTCAGGTTTGATGCTTGACACAGGCAAATGTTCTGACATTTCATGCTTGGAAACGTGCCTTCAACAATTCCTTTTTGTGTTCCTAAGTGACTGTTTGGCTGCTTATACTTCAGCCCATCTGTTTGGATGGCACCGAGCCTGCTTACAAGGTGATCTTCCTGTTTCACTTCCTATTGAGAGATGCCAGCCAATTCTGGGCTCTTGGCACAATACCTCTCCTGCCCTCACTTTGGTACAAAGCCCTGCTGAGTCAGAAGCACTCTTCTTGTGCTTTATAAAATTTGTTGGCACTTCTGTGACTTTGACCACCTGAGCAGCAGAGGAAGAAAACCGGAGTTGTCAGCACTGTAAATTGCCAAGTACACTCATTATTGTGGAGCCAGGGGGATGTTACGGAGATCAGTGACACATCCTAGCACGGGAATTTTAATTGCTCTGCAAAGCCAGGATTACCACAAACAGAAGGAAAAGGATAGCAAATCAAAAACACAAGCCACAGGCATAAAGGAGTCAGGTAGGGAAAAACACTGAGCTCCACTTTGCTGTAGTGGTTCCTTTAAAATGACATATACTAAGACATATTTGTTTTGTATAACCTCAGACTCATACCTAAAATCACAGTGTTACATTTATGCTATTCCCTGCAAAATCATACCAGGCTGAAGATGCTTCTTTGCAGAGTTCTGAAGTGCATGACCAAGCTTTTCCAGTGGAATGGAAGATGTAGGCTTGTTTCAGATTGGCCTAACAAGAGTGTTTCAGCAGGCACTTGCTTACCCCTTCTATGCTGCATATGAGTAAGTCATTGGGTACTTATCACAAATGTTCCTCCCTCCACCCTGTTTAAGAAAAGCAGTAACAAGCCAAGAAAAGCAAAGACAGGCTTTCAACAAACACTATCAGCTGTCAGAATGTTTTAGTTTAAGGGTTTTAGTGGAAAAGTTTCCTTTCTGTGGTGTAAAATAACGTGACAAAATTTCCAAATGTGTTCTGACACCTGAAAGAACAGTTTCTTGTTGTGCTCTGCATTTTTACTAAAGAAATCCCCTCACTTCTCATGCCATGATATGTTTAAAAGAAAATGGAAGAAATTTAAACATTTTAACTATGCCTAGGAATGAATCACATTTATACTAAAATACTGATCTGTTATGTGCTCAGAAAACAGCAAATAACAGAGACTAAACTTCTCAGATCTCTCCCGGCAACTATCCAGTATCAGCAAGAATAGCACTAACCTATTTGTTCAAGTAATTCTTGTGGTATCAGTCAGGGTGAATTGAACACCTCCCACACAGCACTTAGACAACCCCTGCCCTGTATTATAAGCTTCTCTAATGACAGTAATAAAATATATCAAAATCCATAAGCAGCATCCAGATCCTGTGTAATAGTAGCAAACAATTCTCTTTTCCCTGAGTGAATAAAATCTGCATCAAAACAGAGATACGTGCGCATCTGCATAGGTATGTGTGTATAATTATATAAATGTGGGTACTGCTTGTATACAAAATATCCCCACCCTGAAAACACATTTAAGGAGCTGGTGAACAAACATAGACTTTGTCCTACTACTCAGTGCAAGCTGCTGGCAGCAGGACAGGCAACAATGTGTAATTCTTGCTCATTGTGAGCTGTTCAATTGTCTTCTCTGACCATCTTGGTATCTCAACCAGACACCTTTGCCTTCTAAAGCTTTTCATTGCAAAATTCTCCTATCCCAAGGAAGCCACGGCGTTTGGGTCCTTGAAGCATATCCTATATGTATAAAGGGAGCATTGCCTTTTGGCTTTGTGTGCTGTCAGAACAAGAACTTGCTTCTTCCCCCATCTCTTCCCACCTCACTGTTTTGATAAATAGCAGTAACTCCAGCAGAGCTGTTAGTTCCAGATTTTCAACTAATCTAATTTTCAACTTATTTCTAATTTTTGAGCAGGATTTATTAGTTCAATTCTACTTAAAACTTGATCCAGTTACTTTTTTAAAATTTATTTTGAATTATGCAAACTCCGTCTTTGATATGCATCACTAATAAAGATTTTCTAGAATTTTAATGCTTCTATTTTAGTTGCATGTCCAGTCACAGTCTCCTGAGTCCAAAAAATGACATGGTTATACTGGAGCATGTCCAGAAAAGAGCCATTAAGATAACTAAGGGACTGGAATATCTATTATGGGAGGAGAAACTGAGAAAGCTGGGACTGTTTAGTCTGCAGAAGGACAGACTCAGGGGGATCTTCTTAATATGCATAAATACCTGAGAGGCTGAAATGAAGGATAAGGAGCCTGACTTCTCAGCAGTGCCCGGTCCTGGAGGAAATGGGCAGAAACTGAAATGCAGAAAGCTCCATCCAAATATAATTATTTGTTTAGTAAACCAGTTATAGTGATGAAGCATTGAAACCTGCTGCTAGAAAGGTTGTGGAGTCTTCAACTTTGGACAAATTCAAAGCCTTGCAGTCAGTCCTGAACAGTCTGCTCTTCCTGACTTTGCTTTGAGCATGGCATTGTACTACATGATCTCCAAAGAGTCCCTTCCAACCTCAGCTATTCTATAATTCTGTGCAATTATAAGCTATTACTATAAAAAAACCCCTAAGGGTATGCAAATGGCATCATTAATTCTGCATAGAAGTGCTTTTTAAAGAAAGGAGATATGGTTAAAGAAATGTCACTGATTCCCAAATATACAGATTCATTGCTGGTACAGTGCCAAAAAATAATATTTCATTTTATTGCAAGAAAATATGCCTGAGTTTCCAGCATGCTTCTCAAATGTGATACAGCACTCTTGTGTAGAGGCATTCACACAGACATCAAATAACTACGTATACTACAAGTCTGGTTGCCAATATCTTACTTGAAACTTTTGGACCAGATAACTGGTCTATAATTCCTCCTAGATGCTGAAGTATTTTCAGACTTTTTTCTACCTCTCCCAAACATGCATGAAGCAGTTTGCTTCCCCCTTTTCTTCCTTAATTCCCAAGAATGCAAAGTCATGAGGAACAGCTGACTGCAATGGTACTTCTGCTGTACCAGGTCTTCAATCTAGATGATGTCACTCTTAGAAAAGAGAGACCCCAGCTATAAAATAAAGATCAAAACCTAGCATCCAATTCTTAAAACTTCTTTCCTTCATGTTCATCTGATTTACCCTGCCCAGTCAGAAGATAATGTCAAATATTCAGTTTGCAGGAACAGGAAGGAACAGGTTGATAAGATGGTAGACAGAGTCTGAGGCTTCTATGCTTATGTCCTGCTGTGTTTTCCTTGACCAAAGCAGTTTCCTCCCATTGCATTGTGCCAAGTAAAAGAATGCATCAGGAGTCAATGGAGTGTGATCAGGTGTCTGTCTCATGGCTGAGAGGTGGCTGTTAGTGGAAAACACTGTGCTCACATGCCTCTCAGAGGCTGTGTGCACAGATCTATCAGCCCAGCACTGCTTTCAGAAACTTAATTCCTTTAATATCCAACCTTGAAGCTACAATTAAAGAGTGAATTTCACATGGATAACAGGCTGAAGCTTTACACCCATATTGCCACACCAGAAACACAGAATAGATTTTCTTATAGCCACTGTCCTACAAACGACCTACCTCTTACTCTCTGCACAGCCAGTAAAGCTATTTGTCTTTTTAAAGCTCCATGGTACTGGGATTTGGGCCCCATTTGTTACCCACTCTCCTAGTTCTTTGCGTTAATGAGCTCTAATCAGCAGCCTTCCATTTTATAAAGTGTCACCCTCTAGTGCATTGTTTAAATTTATCTAAATTAAAATCACACCCTATTTAAAATTTGCCTCTTGCTCTAAAATCTCTTGATCAATCATTCTGTAGCTTCAGCCTAGCCTCTACAAATTTGATCAATGCGTGCTTCATTTTGTCTTCCAGATTGTTTAATAGAAACCTTAATTAGTGCTTTCATTAATTAGTACCAGACCCAATACTGATTCAGAGATATTGCATTTGATAGCTCCCTCACCACGGTGTTTCATTGTTAATTATCCTGACACTGTAGCCCAGGCAGTTCTGTATTCACGTTACAGGTTTATGAAGCCAATAAGGGCTTTTTTCCTACCAAATTCTTCCTGAAGGAGCTTCCCACACATAGCAACAAGAAGCCATGGTAGAGTCAGATAACAGAAATCCAGTGTGTTTTCACTTGTCTACTAAACACAAAATATACTGCAGTGTATTAACTTAGTCTGAACCAGTAAGTTCAACTAATTATTCACACATGTCTCAAAGGAGCATGAAAATCTCTTCTTCACTGCATGGATGGATTTGGGATTAGTTTTTGGGTGCTTCACAGAGCAGTGGGGCTAGAAAGGCCAGACAGAAGTTCACTGCATGTGAACCTGGCAGCCAGCTGAGCTTTTTCTCACCTCTAAGTCTTTCATCCAAGGTTTAACTGATTACATCACCACAGTCTCATCTGTCTAGCCCACTTAATCTTCCTATAGCAGTGTTACTATCCTCAAGTTTGCCTACAAACACTCAAAAGGAGGTAGCAGCCCATCCAAAGACCCACTAAGTTCCTAGCCAGCAGAAAGTGCCTGAAGGGTGAAAGGAGGGGGCCTTTACTTAGTTTTCCTTTTTTCAGACACACAACTCTTACAGTTCCAAAAAGGACTCATCTGAACAATTTCCATATCTTACTCAGAAGAGCCCTAAGCAAAAGCACTTCGCCTGGAGGTTTGACTAAGAACACTTACAGTACAGTCCAGATTCTAAACAAGTGCACTTATTTAAGGCATAATCAGAGACACACAAGGTCAGATTACTGAGAAAACCCTCTCCTATTCAAGTACAAGCTCTACAGAAATTGCATCCTGGGCACCAAGGACTAGATCTGCAAGTGTACTTAGGGATACAAGACTCATACTTGCTAAGAGCACCATCAGAGACTGTAGAAAAACAGGAAAGTCTTTCTCAAACTGAGACTGATTCCAGCAATTCTTTAAAGACAGAGCATTTGCTTTTCAAAATACTCCCTTCATCAAACTAGGGAAAGAACATGGAAATTCAGTTTGCATTCTGCCAGATTTGGCATACAACTTTCTCCTGGAAATTAAGGAGTCGCTGCACTCAAGTGAAAGTAGCCCCTTCTAGCAATGTAACTTTACTCCTCCAACTTGTTGCACAATTTCTTCTGCTGTATTTTCTTGTGACTTTATATCTATGCAAAACTTTCTTCTTTTTGAATGTACCTGCCATTCTCAAGGTAATTCAACAACTGAGAAATAAAAATAATTAATATTTTCTCTCATCTTCTCATGGTCTGTAATTCTTTTCCTTTTCCACGGCCCTTCCAAATATTCCCCTAGGAACATTTCACTTAAATGAATACTACACACCACAGAGGAGGAAAGAAAAAGAATTGCAATATTGGCTTTACAAGACCTCCCCTTATGTTCCCTTCTTCTCACTTAAAAACACCTAGCCTGGGATATTATTTAAGGAGATTGCTGCTAGGTAATTCTAGATTTTTTTTCCTCTTGTCTCTGGGAAGGTCTCAGGGTTGAGGTATGTGAGTTGAGCAAGAGAGGAGAAGAGATAGTGTGAGTGCATGAAATGTGCCTTATCCTACAGTGGAGAATGTGAATCCTGCCACTGACAGGATGTAAAGGATCTAATTGAAAGCATATATGTCATTTGAAAGCTAGTGGAGAGTAAGGGCCAATTGCTGAACACCTAAAACTCCAGGTGCAATTAATATTTCAGCTGCTTATCATCTACTGAAAAAATCCAGACCTTACTTTATAAAAGATTCCATTTTAAAATATCTATCTCTCAGGGCAGTTCATTTATCTATTGATCAGATTAAAAGAAGAATGTGTTAGAAACCTACATACAGCTAAAATGAAGAACCAGCATGATAGTTTAGAACAAAAGCTTGCCCAACAGGCTCTGAATTTCATGTTGTAAATTGGCAAGCATCTGACTTGAAGAATGGTATTTGAAACTAAAAAGACATTCAGAAAATGGATTCTGAAAAATTATGTCTGGTTTAGATTCTATCTGTTTATATATCAAAGGACACTCTTCCTAGTAGCTGCGTGTCAATCTCTTTTTTTGCCTTGTAGACACTCCAAAAATTATTTTAGGATTGAATTAAGTGTCAGTTTTGGATAGCCTGGATCTCTAGTGCAGAGAATATACAGTCACTTTAAAGACATCAAGAAGCTATTGCTCACATTATGCACAGATGATCAAAAAAGTGTGCCTAGAGAATAATAGAGGGCTGAATTATTTTCTGTTTTACAAACTAAGGATGTGTCTAACTGAGAGCACCCATAGTCAGAGGTATCATCGTCTCACAAAAACCAGCTGAAGGAATGGAAAGACATGAGACAGACAGTGGTCATGAATAGGCTTACAAAAGCTTTTATGTGAGGAAGGACTGAAAAGATGCAAACTGTTTAGAGCTGGCAGGAGACAGACACAGAGGGAAATGAAAGACTGTGGAAGGACTAGGTACAGCACATCTGAAACACAGGAAGGAAGTCTGTTTTTTGAATAGTCTATTGAATAAAATAGGAAGGGAATAAAATGTGGAATTTTTTTCTTGCATGTCATCTCAGGGGTCAAATGTTAGTCAGATTCAAAGGAATATTGAACAAGTGAGTGTATAATGGGAACATTCATAATAAAGAGTGCAGGCTGGGATACCAAACTCTATGCTTCAGGGCAAAGGTCCGTCATCAACTCTAAGGAATTAGAAACCAGACTTTTATAAGCAGTTATTCTGGCAGGCAGGGAAAGAATTGTTAATTCATTTATAATGCCTTTGACCTAAACACAAGGGGAGGATATAGATGCAAAAAAGAAATAGAAACAGAATTAGTAAACAGACAAATGAATCGACATGCAGTGACTAAGACAGAAAATCTCCAACTTACTCCTTAGAAAAAGGAAAGGGATGAAACATCAGTTAATCAGCCAGAGAGAAAGAATTCAAGGTTCTGAGGTTAGGCCCAATGAGGTAAAACTGTGAAAAGATAGGAAAAGTGCTCCTTTGAGTAAAAAACATCACATTTATAGAGAGGGTGAAACAGGAATGTGATATAGTGAAGAGATTAATAAATGGATTTTTATTAAAACAAAAAACACAGGGAAGATGCAATATCAAATGTTTAAAAGGTTTTTTTTTGGTTTTTTGTTTTTTTTTAATATAAGTTGATGGTTTACCAGGTAGGCAATTTGTCTAAATGATTTGCTATACATACTTTCTCATCCTGAGCTTGAACATGGTTTGATTCTAGCAGAGGCAGAAGGGTACCATAGAAATAATCCCAATGACCCCCATGATTCCCCAAGAGATTGAAACTTGTTGACAGGAATTATGTGTTTTGTGCACAGAAATTATTATTTGTCAGGGCTGTTTGACACTGGCTTCCTCTGCCAATGGATTCTCAAGGAAGGAAGGAAGGCAGGAAGAGAAAACCTGCAACTGATTTTCTGTCTCGTGAGGCAAATTGGATGAAGAGATTCCATTTGCAGAGTTTGCTGTGTTATTAACTTCTCTCAACTCTGAATGCTGCCTGTGTTGATACACAACCTGTTGTTGTAGGTGGAGTGATCTTCATTATCCTAGCTTATGTCTGCAAGTGAGCCATAAGCCATGTTTCAGGCCAGGCTATTTTATTTTCTTTGTTTGAAGTCAAAAGGACCCCCTGACAAATTTCTAGAAACCCCAGACAAAACATGTCTGAGTCATCTTACAATTTTTACTGAAGTTCATTGAGCAGCCATGCCCATAAATACCCTTAACCTTTGTGTTTAGTATGGTAACTTCCAACATTATAAATTCTTGTAAGAGAATCTCTGTAAAGATGTAATTGATTTATAAGATCATGGTGCAGCATGATCAAGCATATTACTGTCAGACTTATTAGTTTTTCTCCCAGTGTGTGGGACCACATGTGCTAGATTCACTTGGCAAAAGGCAAGCAGGCAGGGAGTGGGATGTGTGACAGCTGGAGGGTGTGCCTGTGCCCCACAGCTAAAGGTGCATAAGAACTAGAGGTGAACAAAACACCCAACTTTCATCACCTACAATGGATCACAGACTGGGTAAACAACTTGGTCATGGCACCCCAGAGTGGGCTACTGGTGTGGCACTGGACACAGGTGTGGTACAGCAAGGGAGTGAGTTCCCAAGGTAAGAGGTGGGTAGCTGTGAGCCACAGGAGATTGCCCCACCAGCCAGGGCTCATCCCACTGCCCTCATGGAGGGAGCAGGGCAGGCTGGAAGGGACAGCCAGGCACAACAAGTCCATGGGTGATGAAGTAGGTCTGGAGTCAGGCTGGGAAGCCAAGTCACGGCTCAGGCAGGGGCAGTCCATCAGAAGGGTCCACAGCCAAGCATGGGCATGGCCATGATGCTGCTGCAATGCAGACTGGCTGGGACCCAAGGAGCCAGAGCCTGAGCTTAAAACTAGACCCTGCATGAATGGCAGGAAGGAGAGATCTCACTGAGTCCTACCAACTTTCTCCCTAGGACCAGCAGCTGTGTCACAAGGCCCTGACATGAGGCAGAGATTGTCCTCATCCATTTCTGCCAAACAGGAGGAGTACTGCAGTGTTCTTGTACCACAAGTTACAGTTCTGGGGGTTGTCTTTGCAGGTCTCACCCTTTGCCAGAAGTGGTTCACAAGAGCAGCTGTACCCGCTCAGAGGACATGTCCTCTGAGAGCTGCTTCCTGCAAGCGCTTTTAGCAGATGCACACACAACTGGCTTGAGAGCAGAGCAGGTGCACAGGATTGCTTCCCCCAGGTACTTTTGTCAGCTCCCAGCAATCTCCAGGTCATGGATCTTCTGCATCAGGAGGCATGTCTTTAGGTGTGGCAGCCCAGATTAATTTTTTGTGCATTAATTTCTCTAATTCCTCTTAGAAACCATAAAAATTGCTGGTGCCCACAGCATCCTGTAGCAATGAGCTCCCCTTCTTATCATTCCTCTGGCTGTTGATAATAAAATTCCTTTATTAATCACTCTAAAAAGCAGAAACTATAAATTTGTGTAGCAAAATTACTGCTGAATTCTTACCAGTAACTGAGAACAGACCTTGATCTAGAAGTATCAGTTGCTTTGAATGATTTGATACTACTGTGCTCACATGCAAATATAAAATTTTGGGCTTAGAGATATTAGGAAAACTACTCTTGGGAAAAAATGATGCAGTGTGTTTTGTTTCACTTATGTGAAATCTGGCAGCCACAATGTTGAGCAGATTAAAAAAGGAAAGTAAGGGACATGTTAGTAAAAATTTATTGCACAAGAGCAGAGCAATCACAGTGTCCATGCCATTTATCACCAAGAGAAGACTTGGCGTTGCCACTGTAACCTTGTGTTTCTATGGGAAACGCCTTCTTTTGCTTCTTCCCCGTTTTGATTTATATAATACACCAAACATGCTCAAATGCTGTTTCCAGACTCAGTCAAGGTTCCATGATAGAGAAACAGTATACAGTTTGTCAGTCAGCAAAAAAAAATACCTTACAGTCACTGTATTTGGGATATTCAGTGCAGCATATAACTAGGAAATGCTCAATAACTCTATGGATTATGGGGAAATTTGAAAAATAACACTGCAGAGCTGGGACAGATCAAGACATTGGCAGAATGCTATCATTCTCTGATGCTGTCAAAAACAGGGACTTTCCCCCATGCCTCTGCAATGGGAATGAGCAATGGGATGAGGATGCTCTGCCATTATATCTTAGTTGCATTGCCTTTTGAAGTGCAGGGAACCCTGCAACACCAAGAAAAGTATTCAGGGATGGAGCATGAGAGTTTGTTGGGAAAGTCAGCTGGGAGTAAATGCACATAGTGTGCATTCCCAGCCTACCCTGAGCTGCTCAAAGCAACTCCAGGCTATTGCTGTTTCCCCAACAGCAGCTTATTTTGTAAGAGATGATACCCACTTCCCTATCTGATGTAGAAAGCTCATGGCAGGTGCTCTGCTGGCTTTAAAACAGTGAGAAAAAAGGGAAGAATCCATTTTCTTCATTATTTCATTTCAGTTGTTCTCTGTCACGAGTCATCTTGAGGGCTTCCTATACACAGAATATTGTTGAGTTTTTGAGCTGCTATAGTTCTTGAGTGGGAGAATGAAGAGTTGTATTCTCAGGAGATCATTTCAAGACAGGATTTCTAGTGGAGTTAGTGGAGTCACAACTGGAGCTAGCAGGTCATCTCATGCCTCTCTTCCCCCATTTTTCTATTTAAAACCTATCTTCAGCACACGGGTCACTCAATTTGCCTATAGATGCTTGCAGTTCAAGTGTAAGACACTACTATTCTCCTTCCATTTGTTTTTCTACAGCATTCCATGAAATAACATGATACCATTACTCTGGGATTTACTACTGTTCTGTTTTGCTTCTCATATCTCGCCATTCCAGACCGTAGGACGCTAACCTCCTGTTCTGTTGTCTCAATGCAATTTCCCTTATCACCTCCTGGGATATCTTCTTCATAAGCCTTGGACTCTGCTTTAAATAACAACCTACAGAGTGACTTTACAAAAAGCACACCATACTCCCCACTGTCAGTGCAATGATAAATTCTGTAAATAAATGGATTATGACCCAAATCGCAAAAAAAAAAATTACTAGCAGTGCCAGAAAATAACATTTGTATAGACTGTCAATTAACCAGCTGTGAAGCCTGCATATAGGAAACATCTGCATTTATTTCTACTGTATCAGTATTTCATTCAACACTGCTGGGTTATTTCGTTCCCTTGATGAAATGAGTGCACAGAGTGCCTATTAATGGAAATAAAATAAATGTACTGTGTGAGATAGGAGAAGATTGTGTGGATAGAAACAAGGACTTTTGGGGGAAAGGAAAGCAGCATTTGAATTTGGAGGGTTTTTGCCTAAAATTGAGTGTTTGGGCATGATTTATCTCATGCATTTGCAAGGAGCTGTCTACTCATGAGACATGAATATCAGGCAGCTAAAAACACAGTCCAAATCCCACTCAAGGGTAAGAGGATCTTTTAGTCCCAGTACCCAGTCAGCCTCATCATGGCCACTGTGCTGAAATGAACATTGTGTTCTGTAAAGTGGATTTTGTCACCACAGATTCATTGCATAGTGATGATGGAACAGTCATATATAAAACCTCTTTCTGCCCACTGCCCTAGATTCCAGCTTTTAACTACAAAAGGTAACTCAGCTGCAAAATTACCTCATGTATTTTCTCCAGAGGTGGTCGTGTACATACAGGTCACATATAAGTGGCATAGAAGTAGACATACAGGTAACATAAGGAATGTTTATCACATGCATTTTCTGAGAAAAGCATGAAAACCAAGCCTTACCTCTATTCTTAGATTCAGTAGCGATCCTCTCTACCAAAAGCTGAAGGGACGCTAGAAGGCATTTTACAAGAACATGGCACATGTTACATCTTGGCTGAAAATAAAAGGCTTTACTTTCTACAGCTCCTGCACATGTCTGCAATGGCTGGACTCAATCTTAAAGGTCTTTTCCAATTTAAACAATTCTGTGTAAATCCAGAGTACCTCCGATAATGTTGTGAGGGGTGCCATATATGAACATGGCCATAAATTCACTGGAAAACACTCTTGCAATATTTTTTTCTAGGTCACAAAACTCCAATAAAAAGGCAGTTTATGATATTATCCTTTTTGTCCCTCAAAAGCATATGTATTTGCAGAACTGAAGCACTCCTCAGTACCTTTAAGTTCAAAAATGGCCAGAATGAACAACAATCAGCAGCACTCCAATGCTCTTTCAGTCAAGGGACAATTCAAACATTCTACCCTAAACATCATTAACTCAAGAGCACAATTGTCCCACTGAGTCACTTTTGTCAGGCAAACACAGCAAATGAAGACTATCCTATAGTGCAATGTGTCATGAATAAACATTGTCAATAGAGCAATTTGGACCTAAATGAAAAACAGAAATTCTTAGGCACTAGAAAAATAATTTCCTAGGTAAATCATGGGCATATAGTCTCTACTGTCAAGGAAGTCACTCTGAAATTACATTTCTTCCTCTTCAGCATAAAATTCTGATAACATTGAAAATAATGGAAATGCTCTTATCCATTTTATGAAAGAAGGTTTTTTAACACAGTCTTTTTAAAGGAATAGCACCAGGAATTAGTCAGGAATAGCATTAACAAAGTTACAGCCTTCCTTTGGAGCCTGTAGATGGGTGGGAAACATTTTACCCTCACTTCACCTCCAACCCCACTGTCTGTGAGTTGGAATTTCCATCTGGAGCAGGTGAGTCATTGATATAAATTAGCAAATCCCAATATTCATCCCAGCATTAGAAGAGGGGTCTGGTCTGGTTTCACTGCTGTTTCCAGTGAAATGAGTTGCCTTCTAATTTCATACCAGATGGTGGGACAAGGTCAGGCCCACTTTATCACCTGTGTAACTGCTTCTGAATTAGTCCATCTTCTCAAACTCTCTGACCAATTTAAAGCATTAGCCTTCCACTAAGCAAGAGAAGGGATAGGATGGGCAAACCAATTTCAGTATGTGTCATGGCAAGTTCCCCTGAGGGCTTTATCAGCTATTTGTTAATAGTTGAGGAAAAGGTTGATAAAAACAGCTGTGCAGAAAGATTAAATATATTTCCCATGTTGACATTTATACTGACTCTAAGTTCACAAATGCCTCATAAAGTATTAGTTGTAAGGTAGTATGTACCAAGGCTGGTTTTTAAAGCAATTACACTTAATTTGTCAATCAGAACCTTTCATCAGAAATAAAACAGGTAGAAGCAAAGGAGAATTTATAGACAAATCCCTTGCCTCAAAAGTTGCTTTTACAAACATTATACACAGCTACTATGAGAAAGGTCACTGAAATAATCAAATTTGGATGAACAGGCTGCAGACAGCAGCAGTAAACATTTCTGTTTGCCCTGGTAGCTTAACGGTGTAAACAGAGCAGGGGAATGCAGGGGAAGGTTTTGAATCCTCACTCTTACTGCTCAGAAGTGAACAGTGCAACTACTTGAAAATTACTACATATCAAACAGCTGTAGAGCAAGTGGATAGAAAGGACCTGTAGAAGTTTCCTAGCTGAGCTCTTCTCAACAGTTTTTCACTGTCTCATCATATCTTAGATGGCAAACAATTTAAAATTCCATAATGTTAGTGAAATATGCAGCTAAATACAAGCAAAAAATTAATAAAAACGATGGTGTAAAAAAATGAAAGCATGAATGATCACATTTCAATGCACTTGTTGTTTAGGTACACAAGAAAACATTCACCTCAAAATGAGTAAGATAAATCTCTCTTTGCCTAAATTTTGGCTTGTTCTTCAACTAGTAGAGGCTAAGGAACATTGACATAGACTATTGCTGAATTCTAAATTTTGTATGTATTATTCCTCGCTGTGTTTGTGTACTCTGTAACCAAAGACTGTTAGGGACTAAAATTATACTAATTTCTTCAGTGACACACAGACCAATCTAGTGGTCAATTAAGCTGACTGAGTAATCTGCTGGTCAAAATGTGACCCCTCTGATTCATTCAACCTGCAATTTCTTAATAAAATGAAAACAAGAATGTTGTCAAAATTAGCTGTGAAGTTCTTGGTTGCAGGTATCTGGGTTTGAAACAGAGGCTGGGAAGAGGCATGATCAGAGATTTTCCCTTCTGGAATTCATTCTTCTTTCCCTTCTAACAGGCTCCTGGTGCTTTGATTAAAGCATACAGTTAAAGACAGATTGTATCAGGATAGTTTTGAAATATATATTTGTTCAATTTGTGCAGATGAATATGAAATAATAATATTCTAACATGCTTCAGCACTAATAGAATCTTAAGATTTTTTAGTCAACATTTCTCTGTATGTGGGTAGGTAAGTACCAACTTTTACTCTTTATTTTGTATAAAAAAAGGAAGATAATTTTCTCTCAGTTTAGTTTACACAGTAAGAAAGATAATCATATTGCTAGTAATTAGGATAATTAAGAGGTAAATTATTAGAAGTGGAAAATATATTTTCAAATGATCCTCTGAAACATCCTTCATTGCAACACTTAAAGGCCTAACTAAAAGTTGCTCTGTATTCTATGTAACCCTGGTTAGTGAACCTCAATTAACCAAAAATCCTTCTTAGGCAAACAGCTGAAAGTCTCGAGATGCTGATTAATTATATTGGAAATTCTCCCAAGCATTACATCACTTGGTTATCTGAAATAGTTCTTTACCATTTTCTGCATACAGGTAACCAAGCGCATGATACAGTACAGATGTCAGCTTGTTATTTTACCTAGTAACTCCAGAAATGAGCACTAAATTGGAAGGAATACTGTAGCACAGTTATCTAAAGTTATAGATAAAGTGACTAGAATTTCTATTTTCAAGACCTTGCAGCTCCTAATGATGGTTTTAAATTATTCCTTACTCCTCATGAGAAATGTCTGGCCTACTGAGTTATCATTTTAGCCTTGACACCATGGACTAATTAGATGTTTAGCATAACAGCTCAAAAAGGAAAAAGCCTTCTCCCAACATTAATTCTTAAGAGGGTCATTTGAGGAATTTGCATGGCACACTGTTCCTGTGCAAGGTGCATAGAGGAAGCCCAAGAAACACCAGCACTGCAGATAATTTCCATTCAGTGAGAGAGACAAGCATTGTGGAAATCAGGACTCTGCCAAAACCTGGACTGCAATGGCCTTGTCTCTCTTTTGGAGAAACACCTGTGTCAAATAGCAATCCTCAGGGGCCGTGACCACTCTGTTGACTTAGCTGAGTAATGGAGTAATGGAATCTTCCCTGTCCCAGGAGAGGCTGGCATGAAGCCACTTCCCTGCCTGCTCTTCTGAAAAGCAACTACAAATTCCTTCTCTTAACTATTGCTCAGGTTTCTTTTTGGTTTTGTTTTTTAATCAGGATTATGCTATTTGTATACAACCACTGGTATAGAAAAACTTTTAACCACAACATCTCTATGGATGCTAATTTAGCACAATTATACTTAATGACAGTGAAACTGCTTAACAGGGGTATATTCATTTAGTGATACAGAAATGAAGTATCTCAAGCTCTTAAATCAGTGTAAAATGCCAAACTTCCATTACAAACAGAGATTTCAGTCATAACAAGGAAATAAATACCAAAGACAAATTAAATGCTGTGAGTAATCTCCTTATTGCTGTAGTTTTACTTTGATGGCTACTTTATGTCATGGCAAGCCTTTTCAGAAGCATTTTTGTGTCTTTTTATCAGGATAACTGTTTAATTGAGTTGGCTGCCTACCAGATCAGAGGATTCTACTGAATCAACATTCAGATTTGTTTAGCTTTAGCTAATCAGATGTGCAGGTGTGATGTTCCTGCAGGTCTTTCAGTAAGCTTATATGTTGAAGAGTACAGGTTGGTGCAATGAAAAAGATGTGTCGAAGATATACTTTCCCTAGGGTACCAGACTGCTCGTCTTCCTTTTATATTTTATATAATTTTTACAAATCATTATTGGAAGAAATCTATGTTTTGTTTACAGTAAATAATTCTATATCTGTGAAGTGGATGTTTAGATTAAGAATAAGAAAATATGAAACTAGGAAAAGAAGTCCACAATAAATAAGGGAAAAGTGGCTAAAACACTATTAAAATTGCCTAGCAGCTAGGATGGCTGTTTTTTCCAGTGATGCACCACAAATCCAAATCACTCTAGAAATAAGGGCACAAACTCAATTTCCATTTAGCCCTGCAGATTATCTGCCACAAAAAACAGAGGAAGATTTGTCTATTTGAGAGGAGGTAAAAGAATTAAGAAGAATAAATTACGTCTAGAAAGGAATTAATGAATATTAAATGATAGTTTTACTTTCAGCAGCCCACGTGTAATTTTAAGACCTAAAACCAAACGTGGCTGTTTTTGTGAAGACTTTCAGGGTGTGAAAGAACAAGATGGTCTTCATCTTTTCTGAAACACCTACACCTGCCCCAGGGCACTCAGAACCCTGGATCTTGTACTGAATAGAGAGATAGGAGAGAGAGTTTCTACTGTTGCAGCCAAAGATTAAGTGGCCATTGTGCAAGAGAACCCTGATTGTGTCACTGTCCCCCATCTCCAGATACCCCCTCCCCATGCTCACTACAGCATCAGAAAAAAGGCAGGGACATGAATCCCTTCCTGCCAAGTTTTCTCCCCTGCCTAAGCAATCCTGTTTTTGTGAAGGTATATTTCAGACAACCATCTTCTTTGTGCTTCTTGAACTTCAGAATTCTTTTCTTCCTTCGTGATAGATTTCTTGGTTTCCTCTCTTTGCCCAGTAAACACTTTCAGTGAGAATATGGAATTTCCTTCATACACAGGAACATTAGGCATTTTTGGGAGTAAACAAACAGGCCCAGCTCTTCATCACTCAGTTAGGCTTTTAAGGTATCACTGTCTTTATCAGATAACAGCCTGTTATTGTTTGTTACATCATAGAAATAATTTTTGAAGCATGTCAAGGCTAGAAAGTAACCAGCCTAAGCTAAAAAGACATATTTTTGTGTGTTACTGTCTTCAGTGGAGGAATAGGATTATTTTGTGGCCTAGGAGTTGTCTGTATACTCTATACCTTTTATCTTACTTCCCTTGTTTTGCCATGGCTTCTTTAGGACCCATGTTGAGCCAGAACTGCGCCTGAGAAGAAATTTGTTGCTTGTCACTTCAGCTCCAGGTGTTGTAAAATGTGAGAGCACTGCTGGAAATGTCTCACTTTCTGAAATACATAGCAAACTGTATGCATTACTTGAGCAAAAAAGATTCCAGCCTTCCTGTAGTGGTAGGACGTGGGGCAATGGTGTTAAACTGAAAGAGGGATGATTTAGACTGGAGTTACAGAAGGCATTTTTAATGATGAGGCTGGTGGGCACTGAGAAATGTTTCTGAGGGAAGTTGTGGATGCCTTGTCACTGGAAATGCTCAGGGCTGTGTTGGATGGGGTCTGAGCAACCTGGTTTGATGAAAGGCTTCCTTGTCCATGTCAGAGGGTTGGACTAGATGGTCTTTAAATGTTTCTTTCAACAAGACATTATGTGATTCTTGTCACTGAAATCATATTTCAGAATACTTCTACTATGGAAATGCCCCACAAAGCAGACCATGACTTTTCCAATACAAAATTATGTGAATTTACTAGTAAAATAGGAAGGCTATGTACAAAAGATCAGCATGGAATCTTAATATAAACTATATAGGATCTCCTGAATATTTTCTTTGCTGAGTTTCTGAACTCTCTACCAAGCTGTTAATAATGTAAAGGATCTCAAATTATGAACACAGTTCATGTTTGCAGAAAGAAAAGGTGATTTATTATTTACAAGAAGATCTATCAAATAAGATGTCAAATCACAGGTGGTTTTGTCCATACTGACAGGCTGCTGAGTGCATATACACCAGTTTCATACTTCAGTTTGTCTTGATTCAATTTCATTAATAATTGACAACTGCATTTGCCTCTATATATTTGCAATAAAATACCATGCAAACAAAATTTGTGAGTATACGTGCAGCAAATCTTGTATCAACACTGACTGGCTGCCAGATTTGGAATCAATTCACTGATTAGTTTTAGAGTGATTAACGTGAGTGCTTAATTTAAATCCCTGATTTAAAAACATTTATGGAAAGAGAATTGACAGCCTAAATAGCACTTCAAAGTGCTGCAACTGTTCCTTCCATGGATTCTGCTTTTGTGAAGTGTGGGGTTAAGTTTTTGCTCAGGTACAACACACCATAAGGCATGACGTTCAGATGCCAAGTTTTCAGTCCTCCTTGCAATAAGAAATGATAACTGTTAACAAGTTTTCTAAAGGAAAAACTAAAAGAAAATCCACTTTTTTCTTAAAACTGAAAGGAACACTAAGCAATGGCTGAATAGGGTACTAGTGTTAAATACTTCATTATATCTACACTTGGAATTTCAGCCTGTTTTATTTACTCTACTTCCACCCAGGACATGACAAGTAAAATTGAATTTTGGGTTTAGATAATAAAACAAGTCCATGTAGAGAGTCCATAGAGAGTTTCCTGGTGTAACTATTAACTCAGCTAGAAGATTTTCTCAGCACTGTCAGACCTGATGCTTTCCTTCTCTGCACATTTCTGTCCTATATGGATGGGAAACCCACAGTCCAGGTCCAGCCAGGCTTTCCCAGCCGTCTGCTGTGCAGTTCTCCAGGAGCAGTGCAGAAGGGATCCAATGTAATGAATGTACCAATGGCCAAATGTCAGGGCTGACACTGGAAAAGAGGGGTACTTGACACTAAGCCTGGTCTTGAAAGACATTATGAAGAAAGAAGGCTTAACATCAAAAAATGCTTTCTCGGATAGATGATGAAGGAAAGAACCCTAGAAGATCAAATAAATTCAATTATTTATTTTCATTAGGACACAGCTGCATGCTCCTTCTTGAACAGACTGAATGTATCTTTGACTGAACACATCCTCTTGCATCTTTGAACTCTTTCAGTTTTGGTTGTTCGCCATGAGATGCTGCCTTCTGATCCTTCCAAGGCTCTTCCTTTCTCAAAGTCAAAATCACAGCAGCATTTCAATAGCTAAAATAAATTACTGAACACTCTCGTATATTAATTTATGTACATATGGAATAATTGTTTGGTTGATGTTTTCATCTGTTTAAATCTGCCTGGACATGGTGGAAGCAGACATGTCAATGGGAAATAAGAAATGTGCTCAACTGCATTACGGATTTTTCCCCTTTCTAGCTCCTTTTGGGAAGATTCATTGGTTAAACCCAACATGTGTGTAACACTGTCTATTAAGATCCAACATTACTATTTTGCCCAGGAAGAATTCCCAGATATTTGGAAGGTGCACAGTTCAGAACTGATGTTCTCCTTGGCAATTTCATTTTTGTGAACTACTTTTGCAGCCTATAGAAAATTCCCTTCTATTTCTTAGTGATATATGCAACATGAATAACAGTACAAATTTGTTGTGCTGCTCTGCCTATAACTGTCTAGGTAAGAAAATAAAATTGTCTCTTTGTCCTATTCACTACTTCAGGCTGCCAATAAAAATGAAAAATCACAGTAACCACCCACCATGATTAGAAGAGATTTTCATTGTTTTATAGCAGTTAAGCAACACAGAGCTGACCTAAAGTGCTCAACATTGACATGGATTATATTCAAATTAAAAATTGATGGGAGAAACCCTCCAGAACTCAACATTAGTTCTTCCAAAGCAGCTCCCCTTTATTTTGGAGTGAATTGAACCCTATGGAATTAGTATGTAGAATCAGGGAGAATGGATTCTGGCCCTTTATTGCCTTCTGCCAATGGAAAAAAAAATTATATTCATACTTCACTAGCAGGCACACAAAATAGTGCAATTTTGTTGGACTTATTCACTGTTCTTCAGTGAAAAAAAAAGCACAGGTTCTTTTCCCTTAAAAAAAAGAGAAAAAAAAAAAAAGGAAAGAAAGAAAAAAGAGAGAAACTGCTCTGCAAAAACTTTTTCATCTTTTGGAATAAACTCATGGCAATCTATCTTCATTTAAACTGTAAGGGATCTGGCTTGGGTCCTAGAAAGACTCTGGTTCCTTTTAAAACAGGGAAATAGCTTCTAAATACATTGAGCTGCTTTTTAGAATTTATGAAGTAGAACACAAATCTAAGAGCTGGCAACATTTAGTGGTAATGAGGCAATTCTTACATGAGAGAGTTCATTACAGGATCAGCTCATGTTATTTTCCAGCAGCTGGAAAACAGAATCTTTCACAGGCTGGGAATGAAAAATCTCACTTTAAAATTATCTTGTGTATACACAATTAGTATAAGATGTAAGCATATCAGAATTCATCCTTCTGCTTCTAATGGAATACGCTTTTTACTGAAGGAAGAATGGGTGTTTTACTGAAGGAAGAAGTGATGTTTTCCTCAGACAGTTGTGCCAGCTGACCAGCAGCACATGGTGGAGAGTGGGTCTTGGCTGTGCTTTGCTCCTCTGCAAATATTTTGAGACAATCAACACTGCTCTTGTATGAGGCATAACCTGTCCTTTTAGTCAAAAAGCACAAAGACAAGGAGTGTGCCTGGCTCTGTGGTGCAAAGAAGAGGAATTTCCTTACACAGGCACATTTCTTAAAAACCTGCCATAACTCTCCAAGTGGTCTTTCCTATTGTATTTTTGCCATCAGATGGCTTCATAGCAGAAGTATGGCCCAAGAAGAGTTTAGAGTCTCCTCCCAGCCTCAGAGCTAGAGTGAATTTGCCAGCAGTGAGCCATGTAGATGAAATTTCTACCCACCAGTTCAGTCTTACTACTCTTTCACCACTCAGATTTTGACCAGGACAAGTTGCAATAACACTGTTTTTCTAAGTGACTGTCTTGGTCAGGCAGTGGATGCTACTACAGGAGAAAATCCACCTGCTTAGCTCCTCCTATCCTTTTTTTTTTTTTTCCTGGTCATCTGCAGTGTGTATGCAGAGAGATTCTCTCAAATGACCCAGAGCTGCAAACAAAATCACCCCAAAATGGGAAATATTTTCCCTCTAAGTTGCAGTCTGATGCTGTTGAAAGTATTTCCAAAAGATGCCAAGACAACTATTTCACTTGCTATCCCCAAGTGTCCTTAAGTTTAAAAGATGCTTAAATCAGTTGAAAACAATAGGACAACATCCCCTCATACTTTTTAAAGGCTGCAGAAGCACAAAGGACAGCTAGAACTTAAGCTCTCAAGAGGAATCAAGTCATCCCAAGTCAGCTGCAGTTCCTCACCAGTTACTGAGCTGGCTCCCACACTCAGCACTGGTGCAGAAGTGGGTGGTGGAGACCAAGGACAAAAACTGCTTCCCCAGCACTCAGTTCCCCAGCTGGCTGTCATCACTATTTCCCTCCTCCCCAGGCAGGCATTATGCAAGGCTCAAACATGCCTTAGGAGTGAGGCCACAGAAAACACAGTTAGGGAATCAGGATGGGTTGGGGAAAGAACAAAGATGGACTGAAAATGAGGATTTTTAAAAGAAGGCCATCTATAAGAAGCTTATTTTCTTGCAGAGGCTTGCAAACCTTACATTAGCAGCCTGACTGAAGACAACAGATAGGCAGGCTGGACACAAACAACAGTCTGAGTCAATGCTAGCAGTTATCACCATAATTCTTTGTCTCAGAAAGAAAATAATTATAGAGAACTACACAACTTAGGTAATAAGCAATATCTTTTTAAGCATGTGGATTGTAGTGGCAAAAGTCAAGGAAGCTTGAAAACTCCTGACTGGAGTGTTGAGAAATCATAAAGTGCAATGTTAGACTGCTAAGCCAAGATAATTTTTTGCTTCAGACAGAAGATGCAAAAGCAGAAACCAAAAACAACAGAATAAAACCTCACTAGAAAAAAAGCTGGCAGCAAAAGAACCAAGTATCTCAGCTGCAAAGAAGGCCAAACTGTGAGCTTGAAACAAATTGCCAAAGGAAGATACCCAAGCAAGTCAGCCAAGTATTTATTTTGATTTATACCAATGCTTGGCCCAAAGCCCCAAACACTTCAAAATATACTACTTGAACAGTAAAAGTGAAATTGCAACTTCAGCTTCAGCTTATTTTATAGCAAACTTAAGTTATTGTTGACCTTTAAAGAGCAACTACTAATGGTCTGAATTTCTGAGACAAGTGAATAAGCTCTGAATTAGACATGAGAGAGAGAGAGAGAAATAAAATATACTCCAATAAACCAATACTAGTAGGTTTCCTGGTAAGAGTTTTTTTGTTACTGAGGCAGAGAGGCTGCAGTTCTTGGCCTACAGCTCACCCAGGATGTACAGCTTTGCAGCAAGTTTCTGGCTGAATTTTTACCTCTCTCAACAAGAATTCAAACTAGCTGGGAGTAGCAACTTCTGTCCTGAAATCCAATCTACAGCTCTAAGAGACTCCCATGTTGTCATGGCTCAGTGAGACCCAAAAAGAATTTCACTGTTGTTTGCAAACAGATTGATACAGCTGAAAGTCAGGGTATGCTCTTCTGTGCTGGAGAAGACATAATTTAATACTCTTGGACCAAATTTTACCCTAATTATAGGCAACTGAGAACTTTGCAGTGAAGTTAGTGGGCAGAAATCAAACCCCTTACTGTAGGCTGACAGACAAAAAACAATCTGCTAAATAGCAGAATGTGATTTACTCTGCATGCTACAAAATGAGTTTAAATAGTTCTGTAATATCAGGGATACTTCAGAAATAGAGGACCAGTGGAACATGATGCATGAATGACAATACACTGATATGAAAAGAGCTAAGACCATTTAGTGAATATCCTCCTACTCCTGGATGCATTAGAGATGCATTTCTTGGAGCAGTGAACAGACACTAGGAAGAAGGAGCAAAGCCTGAAATGGGGGAAAGGAATCTGGAGAAGGGAGCTCTACAAAGGTTAATCTGCTAATATATTTTTAAGACCCCTTTGTTATCACCAGATTAATTATAACTGGATTTGCCTTGCTTTTTCTTACTCTGTTGCTGTAGCTAGGACTGGCAGCGACACTGCAATCCTTGCAGTAAGTGCTGATAAAAGGAAAATCCACAGGGAAGCCCGGTGTGCGGCTTTCCAGGCGCTTTGCGTGCAAGGAGTGAAGCCGTGGTTAATTACCTGCCTCCAGCCACTCCTTAAAAGCTGAAGAGCTTTTCTTTGTATGGCTACAGTAGCCATGGCAGCTGCTCATTTATTAGTTGCAGCGCACATTAGAGCAGGCTGTGTAACGAGACTGGGTGCGAGGTGAAGATGGCAAATTTCTGTTAAAAACAAAATGGGCCAATAATCTGTTTACTGAGAGCAGGTAATGGAGGTGCCAATCAAAACCTGAAACTGTCATCCATTTCACCATTAGGGAAGTATGACTAACAACTGAATAGTGCACTGAAGTACATAATTATGTTCTGATCTAACTACCCCTTGCATCTGATAATAGATCCTTCACTAAAGTTGGGCTTGAGTCCATCATTTGGAGCTAAACAATCTGACTGCAGCAAGACTGAGACTCTAGCAGTGAATTTCCCTGGTATTTTACAGTTTCAGTGGAGAAGGGCAAGAGTAGAGAAGGGCACTGTTTGATATCACTGTATAAACATTACTGCTTCTGTCTCTGCCAGAAAGCTGCCACTGAAAGAATAAGGTGGAACTGTTTTTAATGCTGTATGTTGACATGAGGAGATCATGAAGAGCAGTGATTCTGTTCTCAGTTCTTTCTCCTGTGGACAAACCCAGTATCACTGTGGTTGCTCTCACACACAGGCCTGGAGGGCAATAATACTCAGTTATGGGACTGACCATAACTATTTCACTGTTCTCTCACCTGACATTCCCATAACTAACACCACTGACCAGCCAGATATTCCCAGCCCTACATCACCTCCCCAAAACTGCCATTTCAATTTATGTGCCAGGGAAACTTAACACCTGCCTTTTCTCAGCAGGCTTTCTCCTAAGTGTACCTATTCCCAAAGAGTTCACTTCTCATATCATCGTCTCCCTTGCAAGGGAGGAATCACTTTTAATTTCATCCAGATTTCACAGCAACTAGCACCTGCTAGCTGTTTTTTTGCTGGAAATTTAGTATCTGACCCCAGTTCTGTGCTACCTTTTGCCTCTGTAATTTCAGCAAATGAGGACATGTATTTGCAACATGATACTCAGTCTTTTGTCAGCAGGTGCTTTGAACAGTCTCCTCCATGTCTTGGTAATATTATTTCTTACTGAGACAGGAACAGGTGGAGCATGGGAAACCAAAGCCCTGGAAATGGTGAGTTATAATACTTTGGGAAGGCATCTGCTTTCCATAAAACCTGCCTATCTAAAACATGTTTCCAAAATGTGGTGGCCACTCCATAAGACCCTCCCAAATTCTCATCAGCACACAAAATAAACAGCTGAAACACACAAACCTCTCAACTTCCAGCAGAGGCCTGCTTCCTTGGAAACACTTCGTATTTCTGTGGGGTCACAGCTGAGACCAAGTCTGGATCTGGTGGAGAGCAGCTCATTTAGCATAGGGCTGGTACCTTTACTGAAGAACATGTTAAGTCTCTGTCCAAGAGCAGAGTTTGGGATTGGTATCCTGGATTTCAAAGTAAGACTAAATAGTCACTGAATAAAATCAAATAAAATTAAATAAAATTAAATAAATTTTAAATTAAATTAGTTTAATTTAATATATAAGGTGTTTGGCATTGGAGCTTAGGCTAAAATAAAATTAAAATACAGGACAATAAAAAGTATGAGGTGTTTGGCACTTGAGCTTAGTCCAATGAAAGATGATCATTAGCTGATTTGTGGTTAATACAGAAGAGACATTTCTGAGTCTCAGGCAGAGGAATCAAATGTAAGAAAGAGCAAATTTAAACAGTTTAGTTCCTGAGATTAGAGAGTTACCCAAATTTCATTTGAAGCTCAAAACAGAACAACATTTTCCTCAGTGAATCTCTACAGTTCTCCAAAAAAAAAGAGCAAAACATTCTTCCTGCTCCACTCTCCCTGCAAGGAGGTGGTTATAAGAACTATCCACAACTTGCAGGTATGTTTAAGGCTTAGGTTTTTAAGGTATGTAATAGAACTTGCCTCTACAATTTTCCTCTTCCTCTTTTTAATTCCCAAAGTTAAAAGTAGTTGCAGACACAGAAGAAAACAGCACCAGTATAACCTAATGGTGGGCATGTGTGCTAGTGCAATTTAACTTGCTGTGTGGCAGAAATACTGAACTTGGTCTGAATGAAACATTAATAGAAGATTGTGTATGAAAGTATCACACATGACTGGATACTTCTGGGTACATGGTGTGGGAGTGCAAGGGACTGACATCTACAACACAATACGTTAGTGACTAAAATCAACTTTGTTTAAAATAAATACCATTTTCCCCTTCCATATGGTCTCTTGCTGAGTTTTGTGTAATTAATTTTGAACATGCTGCTTTGGTAGAAGGATCCAGGAGCAAGTGATTCTCATTCCAAAACAATTAGCACATGACTAGGGAACAAATTTGTCAGTACATCAGTCTGGAGACTAAACTTGAGGCAGATCTCCTACCTTAGGTACTTTTAAAGAAAGTATTCTATAAACCATTTCTCTCACCCATTTAAGTCCCTGGGATCACTGCCATATTGCATGCAGTGAAGTCTTGCTAAATCAGCAGGACAGCCTGTCACAAGATGTGATAGCACAGAATGGTGCTGCAGAATGTTTTAAAATGTACACACATACTAATCAGGGGTGAAATGCACAGATCTTGAATCCATTTGCAAATTAGTAATTTAAAAAGCACCATTCCTAGAAAGTCAACTGACATATTGAACCATTTTGAAAGCAAAAAATTACCCAAAATCCTGGCATAGAGAATCATAAGAAATGAAAACCTTTCAAGCCTTTTTCAGCCAAACATACAAATTTTAGCATTTCAGAAGCTTTGTTCTCATTCCAAGATGCTTTAGATCAAAGATTCATTAAATCTCCTTTCTCCTTTCAAAGCAGTTTTGGTTTCATACAACACAGATATTTCCATAAGCCCTGGAATGAGTAAATAGGATAAATTCTTTGTACTGGGGCAAGAGCGTTGAAGATCCATAGGACGCACCACTGAGCCCAGGCATTTTCCAGGTAATTTCCAGTCCTCATCCATGATTTAAAGGAGACTTCTGATATGACAATGCTCTTCACTTTTCTGTTTCTGCAGAAGCAGCAGAGTTCTGACATTTTCAAGAAATAATGAAAGGCATTGCATTTGCATAGGTACCCAAGGATGTTTGCTTTAGAAGGGAAACAGATTTGGGAGACAAGGAAAAAGATCACAATGTATTTGGCAGCTTATATAATTTCTGTTAAACTCAGCATGATCAACACTAAAATTAAGCATCTATTTTTACTTCTTGTACACTTCTGAATAAACGCTGACTAAAGACGCCACAGTGAAATGATAAGTTTTCCTTCCTATTTGCTTTTGATTTGGAGGAGAACCTAAACAGTATATGACTAAGAAGGAGTTTAAAGAGGTGAGCACATACAAAACTCACTCTTTTTTTCCCATTTTATTGGTCTGAAGCCATAAATAAACCTCCTCCATTTGTTGTGGCCAGTTTATGTAAACTTCAAATAAAGAGCATGAAAACGTGTTGTATCTCTCTGAGCACCTGAGCCCACACGTGCTGTACACCTGCCAGTACTGTGGAAGCTGTCACCCTGACACAGGTGGCTGAAAAACTGGCCTGAAGCATGACTCTAGCCCATCACAACTGTGTGCACAGGCAATAAATATGCCTTAGCTGGGAGACAGCAGCTAATGGCTCAGCTCGGAGCAAAGTCTGCCTGCGACAGCAACAAAGAGCCCTGGCTATGAAAAAGCCCTGCCTTCTTTTGGAAACGGAACCTACCTCCTGTGATCAAAAGCTGGAGAGTACAGCTAAGCTGCAGGGGCTGACAGCTGCAACTGAGAAAACCTTTCTGCTTTAAATCCATTTACTTTTTCCATTAGAGAGAGCAACACCTATGTAACAGTTCTGCCGACAAGTCCATGGAGATTTCCTGATTATCCTTTTAGTAACTTACAAGACAATCAACCAATTTAGCCAGACTTCTAGCAGCCACTCAATTGTCTCCTTACACAGCTTTCTCCACCCATGTTATGCCCTAAAACGAGGGAATGACGTTTCAGGCGATTAGGAAGGATCATACCAGGGTACCATTAGCATACTGTCAGTTTCAAAGTCAAAAAGGAAGCACAAAAGTCACCACTCCACACTCCCTTCCCTAGCCAGTATGACAGGAGCTAAACAGTGCTGTTTACAGCATTACAGCAGGAAGCCAACCTGCCAAGCTTCTAGAAGAGCAGAAAACTGAGTTATGTGCCTTCTCTTCCAAATTCCACTGGCATTTGATACCTACTCTACCTGCCCTCCAGGTAAAGGTCTTGTGAATGGAAATTATGTCCAGATCATGGGATTCCAAAGGGAAAAAATGGCATGACAGTTATGACCCTAGAAGGAGCTGCGCCTAAGCAGCGGTGTAATGCCAGAAGGTTCCTACTTCTCACTCTCCTCATCCTGATCCTAGTCCTAACCTAACCCTAGGCCTGGGCTAAGATTTCTGCCCTGGGACAGGCTAACTCTCCAGGTTTCAATTACTGACGTGAGAGTCCTGCTGGCAAGAAACCCTCACGAGGACAACCCAAACCACTTTGAAGAGTGCTTGATTAAGTGACCTCACACATGGCTGGTGGCAATCTTGTATTAAGGAAAGTTTTGAGTATACAGGCATTGGTCTGTGAGACCCAACTACCACATCTTCAGTAATGCATCGTAGGTAGCAAAGAAAGAACATGGCAAAGGGAAAAGGCAAAAATGAACAAACTCTGCCCTGGGCTCCTCCTTGCTCTCAAGCCCTTTCAGATTAAACTGTGAGAAAGTCAATGATTTTGTTTGCCACGAAAAAACTTTTTCCTCGTATTTCAGATAAACTAAGCATTGTCGGAACAGACCTAGAAGTGAAGTAATCTGAAAAAGCCAACGGGCACCCTGAGCGCCAGAGGGAAGCATGGCAGCTCTTGCCCTGTTTACTGACAGAAGGTTCATACTGACGCTCCCGAGGCCCGTTCCACCAGCACCCCCATCTCCTGCAGGCACCTTCCGACCCGCACTGCTTCAGCTGGCTCAGCACCCGGCTCACAGGAGACGCTGCACCCCCACGGCTCTTCCTTAACATGCCTCAACAAACAGACGGAAACAATTTAAAGCCGGCCCGAACACAGCCGCCCCAGCCTCTTCCCATTGCAAAACAAAAAGAAACTTTTCCAGGGAACGGAGCCAGAGGGGGAAAAAAAAAAAAAAAAAAAAAAGAGGTCAGGAGGCCAGGTGGCGAGCAGAGGCGGACCGGTGTCACCGCGCAGGCACGGCCGCGGAGCCCGGGACAGCGCGGTGCCGCCGGCGAGCGCAGGATGTGAGCTCACGGCACCGCCCCTTCCCCGCCCGCCCGGCCGTGCCGGTTCCGCCGCCCCGAGTCCCGCCTGCTCCCTCTCGCCGCCTCCGGGGCCGGGGTCCCGGCCCGCCTGGGCCGGTGAGTGCTGCGGGGATCCCGCGCCCCTGGGGCTGGCCCGGGCGGCCGGGCCTGGGCAGCGGCGGCGGCCGGGCCCGCTCGGGGCGGGGAGCGCGGCCCGCGGGGCGGAGCCGAGCCGGGGCTGCGGGAGATCCGCGCTGTGCTTGTCCAGGCAGACGCAGGAGAGCCCTGGCCCGTGCCCGCGGCCGGAGGAACCAGCCATGGGGAACCAGCTGGCGGGCATCGCCCCCTCGCAGATCCTCTCGGTGGACAGCTACTTCTCGGACATCCACGACTTCGAGTACGACAAGAGCTTGGGCAGCACCCGCTTCTTCAAGGTGGCCCGAGCCAAGCACCGGGAGGGGCTGGTGGTCGTGAAGGTGTTCGCCATTCAGGATCCCACCTTGCCCCTGACGAGCTACAAGCAGGAGCTGGAGGAGCTGAAGATAAGGCTACACTCGGCACAGAACTGCCTCCCCTTCCAGAAAGCCGCCCTGTCCGAGAAGGCCGCCATGCTTTTCAGGCAGTACGTACGGGACAACCTTTATGACCGAATTAGCACCAGGCCATTCCTGAACAACATTGAGAAAAGGTGGATCGCCTTCCAGATCCTCACTGCGGTGGACCAAGCGCACAAATCTGGAGTCCGCCATGGTGATATTAAAACAGAGAACATCATGGTGACCAGCTGGAACTGGGTCCTTCTAACTGACTTCGCCAGTTTTAAACCAACTTATCTTCCTGAAGACAATCCTGCTGACTTCAATTATTTCTTCGACACATCCAGGAGGAGAACGTGTTACATCGCTCCTGAGCGCTTTGTTGATGGCAGCATGTTTGCCACGGAGCTGGAAAACATGCGGGACCCTTCCACTCCATTGGTAGACTTGGCAAATAGCAATCAGCGAACAAGAGGGGAGTTAAAACGTGCAATGGATATCTTTTCTGCAGGTACTTGGAGCTATCAGGTGTTGTTTTTGACTAATGCAGTACAGAAGAGCTTAGAAGACTGATGCAGTACAGTATAGCTAAAGAAGAACATAGTAGGCCACATAATTTAAATGTATTGCTATTATCTGAGGAGAGGAATCACAAACTATTCTGTTATGGCTCAGCTATATGCTAGGAAAGAGGTGGTTCTTCAAGGCACATTCCATCATCTTCTATTGGCATTGTAGTGTGTGTCTCATGGGGCCTGAGAGGAGAAACCAGTCAGTGGTCCAGTTCTGGGGGGACTGGCACAGCTTTCAGGATAAATTGGCAATACTGGCTCTAGAAGCTCCTTCTCATTTTATTTTCCCTGCAGGCATGAAGTGGGAGTGAAGTCCTGTTATGGTCCCAACCACAAATATTAGTGAGAGTTTGACTGTGGGAGACTGCCTTGTCTTGAAAGTATTGAGTTTAGCCCTTGTTTTTGAGGGTTTTTTTCTCCGCTTAAAATCATTGAAAATATGAATTGAAAGGAAATGGTTACTTCATTTTACAAGTTAGTCTTATGGCCAACCTTCAAGGACACTCCACTGATAAAGCAGACTGTTGGGAGCAAACTGCAGAGCAGGTGGTTTGAAGAGAGACTGGTATCATGTACACAGCACTGGGGGTCTGTTTTTAGCAATCACGTGTGAGTGAATATATGCTGTCTCCCAGCATCAGCTGTGGGAGCAGAAGTTATTTCTTTATCTTCTGTAAAAGGGTTGCTTAATTTTGACCTACTACCTGATCCCTGCTGACTTACCACACTCTTCTTCCACATGACAGTGATGTGGGTTCCTTTTCTAGTGATGGATTTTCCTGCTGGCAGGTGGCTGAAGTCACTGCCTCATGTTTTCTAATTGCAAACTCCTCTGCTGTTGACATGTTTGAAATAAATTACTTGGAACATATTGTGTAAAAGTCAGGTTTTGGAGCTTGAGATGTTATCTCCTTCCTGCAAATTAATTTGGCAACTCATTTGCCTTATTTTTAATCTAGCAAAGACTTGTTTAGGGTTTGTTCTTGTCTGCATATAGAAAAGAAAGTTAAAGTGTCTGTTTATATTCCTTTGACATCCTTGACTTTTGTTTTTCTCTCTGTCCCAGGTTGTGTAATAGCAGAGCTCTTCACAGAAGGTGTACCCTTGTTTGATTTATCTCAGCTTTTGGCTTACAGAAATGGCCTCTTTTCCCCTGATCAAGTCCTAAACAAAATTGAAGACCGCAGTATCAGAGAACTGGTAAGGATGAACTACAGAATTAGAACCATCTGTGTGTTCTGCTTGCAGTTTATTTCATGTATTTCAGTAACAGATTGCTTATTGTTTGGGTTTGGGTTTTGATGATTTTGTATTACAAATGCTAAACCTTTGATTTTTCTTTCCTGCTCCTTCCTACTTCTGCCTTTCTCAAGGTCACTCAGATGATCCATCGAGAGCCAGATAAACGTTTAGCAGCTGAAGATTATTTGAAACAGCAGCGTAACAATGCATTTCCTGAAATATTTTACACTTTCCTTCAGCCTTACATGGCCCAGTTTGCCAAGGAAACGTTTGTGTCAGCAGATGAGCGTATATTGGTCATACGTAAAGATCTGGACAACATAATTCACAATCTCTGTGGGCATGATCGCACAGAGAAAGCCGAGGGAGAGACAAAGGAGAATGGTCTGGTTATTCTAGTGTCTGTGATAACTTCCTGTTTACAGACTCTCAAGTACTGTGATTCAAAACTGGCCGCTTTGGAGCTGATTCTTCATTTAGCACCAAGATTAAGCGTAGAGATTCTTCTGGATCGTATTACTCCTTATCTGTTACATTTCAGCAACGACTCTGTGCCCAGGGTGAGGGCAGAATCTGTGAGGACACTAACTAAAGTTCTTGCTCTCGTCAAAGAGGTGCCACGCAATGATATTAACATTTACCCAGAATACATTCTGCCAGGCATTGCACACTTGGCCCAGGATGAAGCCACCATTGTCAGACTTGCATATGCTGGTAAGAGGACATCCAGTCAAAACTCCAAATCTTGAGCTTTTCTGTATTCTCTTAACTATTACTGTCAGTAAAACCCTCCAGAAGTCTCAGAAGTGACTGCAGGTAATGACACCTCTACTCACATTTCTGATTGTTTCCCTAAAATGGCCTGATGGAACTGAATAAATACAAAACTAACTTAAAGCGCCTCTGTGTTCCTGGGCTGCAGAGCTGTGTTCAAGCAAAATGAAATTTGATATGCAGGGGCTGAAATTAGATTATTTGCTCCATAATAGACTGGCTTATAATGTAACAGGTGTTTTCTTTAGATGTTATTCAGATGTGTGAATTATGCACAGTTCAGGAAGAAGCTTTGTAGTCATGTCCGTGTTTGCTATTTACTATGTACCCTTATTTGCTATGACTAGCTAATTTTCAGGTGTGTTGTTTTAGTTTTGGGCTTGGGGTTTTTTAAGTTATAAATGAAGTTTCCAGTTGAAAATGTCTCAGGTGATATTTTTCTTTTTATTTTTTACTAAGTAAATTGATAAAACTACTCATTGAAGACTTTGTATACGTAATGAGTAGAACCAGTTGCTTGTGCTCACTGTGATCAATTTAAATTTCAAATCCATTAATGTATTTAAAGGTAGTCTAACTGAGTTAACTTCTGTTACTATAGTACACTTTTGGAAGTGGTCAGACTGGTGACTTGAGAGGATTTGGTCTGGTCTGTGGACAGTCTCCATTGGCATTTTGCTGTTGTTTTGGATGACACTCAGAATGACTGCTTAAGTGGGACTTCTGCCTTGGTGTTATTGTTCCTGTGCCAGCAGTAGCATGACCCATATAATGCAGCCTGAGTTGCTTCAGCACCTTCCAAATGGTGCAGAACGGTGCCAAATCGTCTGGATAGATACACTGACAAATGTTCTAATAGTGGATTCCAGCGTAACAAGTTGTTATTCCCTAGGATAGATGTCCTGGTGTGGTGGTTTGTTGTTATTTTGTTGCAGTCTACTATGTGGCAATGTAAGTCAATTCAGGCTATTTAGCCTTTACATTCTATCAGGTTATTTTGTCACTAAACTGACATTAAGTGGCATTTAGTGCTAGTTCTAGAAAAATTAAATATTGTTTTTGTTACACCAACTATCATTAGGATTTCTCGACTTGTTTACCTGACAAAAGTACTGTGTGAATTAATGTACTTCAGTAGCTTTGCTGGGAGTCAACAGAAGTGGGTTGACCAGAGCATCCTGTGTAATTTCAGTACTGTTTGCCCATCGTGACTGGTGTTGTTGGTGGCTGTAATCTCTCTGCAGGGGGATCATCAGATTGGTGTAAATTGGTGAAGTAGAACAATTCTTAACCAGAATGTTTTCCTTTGCAGAAAACATAGCATTATTGGCAGAAACAGCTCTGAGATTTCTGGAGTTAGTACAGCTGAAAAATCTGAATATGGAAAATGAACCAAATGGTGAAGAAATGGATGAAACATCTCACCCTAGTGATAACTATGACACAGGTAATGTCACTTTTTGCCTGCTTAATATACCAAATCATGGGCCAAAGCTCCTAGGTAACATTGATCTATCCTCATCTCTCAAAGTTTAGCCTTCCTGTTAAATGGGAAGAATGTTTTGCCTTGACCAGTACCAAAGTGTGTTACAGCTTCACCCAGAGACACTGCTCTGAATTTTGTGAGAGACAAAAAAGGGTATAAATGAACATATTTTTCTTCTCCAGAGGTCTTCAAGGTATTAGACTGTGATGCTGGCTGCCTGGTTGAATATCCAGCTTTACTTCCAGCTTGTCTCATAAACAAGTCAGCTGCAAAAACACACCTGTGTTGCAAATACTGCTTCTGTTGGAATGGGAAGAAGCATTAGCTTTGGAAAATCTGTCAAATTCTAGCATAATCATTGTACTGTATTTTTCAGTCATTCTTCCTTTTCTGTCCCTCACAATTCTTGTCTGTTTGCCTGGCAAAACTAGATATGTGGATGCCATTTGGCAGTAACATTACTGTAATTTCATATTGTAACTAGTGCAGAGAATGAGCTAAAATCCTAAGGATGGATTTTCTTTTCCTTTCCCTTTGGAAAGACACATGGTAATAAGTGACCTGTGTGTCATCTGCAGTGCCTTTTAGTGTTGCATAAATTCCCAGAATGATGCTGGGCAAGTCTTCCTAGCTGGGAAGAGTTTGTGGTTAAAAATGGTCATTTCTCTCCTGGGCTAAGTAGATCAATCTGTGACTAAGCAGAGTTGGTAAACATCCTATTCCATTTGGGGAAAAGGCAATTATCTCTTAACTAGTTGCAGGATAATACTTTAAAATAAAACAGCAGTGAGTCTCCTAAAACCAAATATAAAACCCTCTTCAAATTCCTTCACGTAAGGCATGGGGTGCCCAGAATTTCTGAGGAGTGAGAGAGGAAGCTCCATTGTATGGGCTGTGTTTCTAAGAAATGCTGTTCTCTGCCCTTGAGATAGCTTGGAGATGAAGGATGTAACACAAGGAAGGAAGAAGCTTGAATAGGTCTGTTCTTTCCATCCTTTTAGAAACCAAGTATGAGAAATTTGAACCCAGGAGGCAGATTTTTAATGTGAATGATAGGCAGGGTCATGATAGAAAGCAAATTAGCTGGACTTCTGACTGCAGGGAAATGACAATCACCTCTCAAAACTGGTGCAGCAGTAGCTGAAATTTTTGTGTTGCTTGTTTGAGATACTGCCTTGTAGTTTTAAATAGTATGCAGTGCATTAACAATCTGTTATTTCCATTTAATAGAATTTTTTTTAATTGTGTCATGAAGTAGAAGCCATAGACAAGGTCATCTTCAAATTTTTCATCAGTATTGTTTGGTTAACTGCAGAAATTTAATGAACCTGGAAGCACTCACTTTTTAAAGTGTTCTTATATTCCTCTCTATATGTTTAATGAAGTGAATCTATCTACCTACCTAAAAAACATACTCGTGATCTGTTGTCACTTCACAAATTTTGAAATTCATAGCCAAATAAACATCAAACCAAAATTTCCTCAAAGCATTTTGTTTACTGTGGTAATGTTGCTGCTGACTCATCCTGCTGCTTTTTCATATCTGCATATCACCTGTATGTATGAAATGAGTGGAATCATCTTAGTGGAAGTTGCAACAAGTTTGGAATAAATTGATCAGGGTAAAAATGTCTCACATTTCTCTACTCTTTGGCTCTGTCACCACCTGATGCTTAGCCTGAAGTCTTTGGTAAGCCCTTGTTGGAACTGTTGAAGTTCTGTTGCATCATAAATTTTACCAAGTTGGGCATTGTTCAGGGTGACCTGTCACTTTAGCAGCAGGTGGTACACATGCACCTGCTGTTTTTCCTCAGCCAAAATGTTCATTGTGTTGTCCCTTGCAGAGTTGCAAGCCTTGCATGAAATGGTCCAGCAGAAAGTTGTGACTTTGTTAAGTGACCCCGAGAATATTGTGAAACAAACATTGATGGAAAATGGAATAACACGTCTGTGTGTCTTTTTTGGACGTCAAAAAGCCAATGATGTTCTTCTGTCTCATATGATCACTTTCTTAAATGACAAAAATGACTGGCATCTTCGAGGAGCTTTCTTTGACAGCATTGTTGGTAAGTGTTTTGTTTCAGCCAGTGTGGAAAGAAAATAATGTAAATAAATTAACAGTTTCCAGGACATTAAAAAATAAGTAATATAAAAGTCCTTATAAAGATTTGTAGAATTTATAAGAAAATAGTTTTATGAATTATTGGGTGGAAATACTTCTTTAGGGAATGAAGATGAAACAATGTAGATAGAAATGTATACTTCTTTTAGTCCAAATATTTAATACAAATCAGACTGGAGCATTTAAGTCTAGGGTAGTTAACATTAAAAAATTGTAATTTAAATTATTTTTTCTTCTTTCAGTCTCTGCTACAGCCACTAACTTAAAAAGCTAAATTATGGCAAGTGATTACTAGGATTTCTGCAAGCTCTATAATAGATGCATCACTTCACATGTGCACATGGTCCCATTCACTTCACTAGATCTGTTCATACGATGAAAACTAGGCATTGGTATATGCTAAAGTTATAACTGGAGTAGTTTTTTAGTGCCTTAAAACCTCACCTAAAGATTCCTGTCACTTCAGAATACTTCATAACAATTTAAAAAATCCCACCAGTAGTGACATCAGCTGTTAAGTATATCTAATGCTCCACGTAAGTTTAAAATCCACACGACCATTGCTGAGAGTCAGTGCTCAGGATTTGTGGGTCAAGAAAACTTTCCCAAGTGCAGTTCCTGAGAGCAAAAATGGTGTTTTGGGTGCATGGCAAGAGAAACGATCATAATCAAACCTTCAGTGGGGCCATTATGGTAGCTACACCTTCCATTGTGACTGAAAGCCACAAAATGCTGTGCTGACAAACTGCCAAGAGGTGATATTGATAACTTATCAGAAATTGTTTAGAAGGAGCAATGGAGCAGCTAAAGCACAGGTCAGTGTCCTGACTTCTTGCAAAAGACATAGAGAGACTTGTGAGGAAATTAAGAGTAGAAGTGAAGACATGTAACCTATATTTTTAACTCTTCTCCCAGTATCTGTTCAAAACATCCACAGAAGAGTTCGGATTAAGTTCTGAAGTTATGTTTTAATTTTACTTCAAGCATTTGCTTATGTTTAAAACTGAGCACTCTAACTGGTATATAAGTAGGTGCAGGCACTACTGCCTGTGGCTGTGAGCAGATGCCCTGTAGCAGTGGCACTGAGGGGATTTCTCTTATCTGTGCTATTTCTCTCTTCTTCCTCCCTTCCTTTTAGCAAAGGGTTGCAAAGTCCAGCATTAAGACATGAACAAGTATTTGATTATTACCTTATTAGATTAGAAGTGATAAAGTTATTTTATGTTTACTCTCAATTCTGATAAGAAGATGTAGAGTTTTCTGGTGTTTATCAATTTGCTTTGGATTTTTATATGTTATTTTTATGTTTCAGGTGTTGCTGCTTACGTTGGCTGGCAAAGCTCATCAATACTCAAACCTCTGCTTCAGCAAGGTCTCAGTGATGCTGAAGAATTTGTCATTTATAAAGCCCTCAATGCTCTTACTTGTATGTGCCAGCTGGGGCTCTTGCAAAAGCCCCATATTTATGAGTTTGCTTGTGATATTGGTAAGTTGGAATACTGGAGAATACCCTGTTTTCCTAGTAAAGAAAAGAAATCTCAGTAGTACATAAAGCTACACTGTCAGCTTAGCTGTCTAGAATACAAAGCTGTAGTTCTGTTTTAGAATCTAAACAAGATTGTGGTAAAGACCTACTGCTAGTTGAACCATGTTAGTGCTCAGGGTTCTAAAATAATCGTTTTGGTGGAGCAAATTGGAAGCATCTTCTCGGCTTTTGTATAGGGCAGCAGCAAAAAACACTCACTCCAAAAACTTTCTGCCTTAAGATCTTTCCTTGGTCTACATGGCAGTCTGCTATAAAAAAAAAAAATACTGGTTGCTTCAGGTAGTCCATCAGGCACATAACTTGCAAATACTTACACATTAGCCTTTGAAGATGAGAGAATTCAGATAATCCTGATCCTTTCTTATTCTAATTCCATAAAAAGCCATTAACTCAATACACCCTTGGTTGGAGAGTTGGTCTCTCCTTCCTGATCAGGCTTATCAATTTAATTTAGATGTGCTCAAGATTTAAGAGCTATTTATGGGGAAAAAAAAAATGACCAAATGATCTTTTGAGATGTAGTCTGCTTCTTAATGTTATAGTTTTTAAAATGCACTCAGAATTTGGGGCAGATTATGATTATGTCTCATGACTAGATACAGTGCCTTGACAACAACTTCTTAATGCCCACATGATTAGGGGGACTTCTGAGTCTCATAATCTTAGAATACAAGTAGTGACTCTTCAAGGAAGAGAGGGAAAGCAAGAAGGAATAAAGTATTTACTTAAAAAGAAAAAAATGAATCACCTGTTTTAGGATTCACTAATTGTTAGAATGTGGTTGAGATTTATTTTTGGATTAGTCTCCATTGCAAATCTGCAGTTGACAATTCAGGATTGAAATGAACAAATAAGGAAAGTATTTTTTTTTTTGCAAGGGCAAAGAGATTGAGCAGTATGAGTACAGTTAAATCCATGAAATAGTTTCCTCCGTATGAATGTTTTTACCTTGGTGCTCTGGAGGAGAGAAGGCTCAGTTTGGGAGTAATTCTATTAGAAGGAAATTATATCACAGGCTGCCATATGCAGGATGATCTCCTCTCTCCTATATGAATGATATATTCTAACAGCCTGTTTTTCTTGCAGCACCATTCCTATGCCACCCTAATCTTTGGATATGTTATGGTGCAGTTGGATTTATCACTGTGGTGGCACAGTATTTGAATATTGCCGATGTCTACTGCAAGCTGATGCCATACCTCCATCCTTTTATCACACAACCAATAATACAGGTAATGCTTCCAGTAATATTAATAGGAATATGTCTGGACTAGCCATGATTCTTAAATTTGTCTTGGCCATGGTCCTGGCTCTAAGGACCATATATACTTTTTTTTTCAGTTAAGATTGTAGGCAATTATAGATTTTTGGTCTCTGCTGGCAGACTTGTAGAAAGGCCTTCGCTTTCCGTGTTTTAAAGACTGTTGTCTCAAATTTGTTGCAAAATGCAAAACATTTTACAAAGCCTAAAATTAACAGGTGTTTTTAGTTCAAGCCTTTTCTATCTTGTTTATAGTCAAACTCTTGCAATATGGTGCTAGTTTAGAGAAGTGTAAAAGGCATAAAAAGTTGGCTGTGAAACAAGTGGGTTTATGTTCTGTACTTTGATCTACAAGACCAGTCTGTTAAGCAGTGATTACCATGCTTGTGATTTCATCAGCACCACTCCTGTTTCAGTGCTTTGCTGAGGGTTGGGGCACAATGCTCAGAGTGAATGAAGTAATTTACTATAAGTGCATGTCCAGGAATAACCTGCATGATGCTGGTAGTGTGATCGTATAGGCAACTTTGCATACAACTTCACGACCTGTGGACTGCACCTTTCAGGTGTTTTAGTAGATAGATAAGAAATAATTTCAATTATGTACATTGAGAAATGCATCCTGTGTTTGACATTTTGCTCTAAACCTTGCAGATGGGAACTTCACTATAATAACATTTTTTCCTTGTTTGCATGTTCTTTGTGCTGTGTTTTAGGCATTGATTTGTAAATTTGTCTTGTTCACTTCCTGCACCATATTACTATGTAAATATTTTCTTCTTCATTTTAGTATATAAATCTTTTCTTTGCTATGCAACACTGTATTTAGTAAGCAAGTAGTAGGTAACATTAAGTTGGATTGTAATATTAAGTTCTCACTCTGGACTAATTTTGAAGTTGTTTTTCATGTAGACAGCAAGCTATGAGAAACTATATAGGAAAGAGAGAAAGAGAATGGAGAAAGTCTGACATGACCAATACAAGTCTTATTTTCAACAAAGGAGACAAGTTGAATCTAGATGATTTTTACAAGTTATATGGATATAATCATGTTGACTGGTCTGTTGTTTTGAATTGCAGGTAGACAAAGAAATAGTCCTGTTAAGTGTACTTAAGGAGCCTGTCAGCCGTTCCATATTTGATTATGTCTTAAGATCAAAGGATATCACAAGCCTCTTCCGACACCTTCACTTGCGTCAAAAGAAGAGAACTGGAGCTCTCTCTGAGTGCCCACCCCCAGAGGACCCTGCCATTGCACAGCTGTTGAAGAAGCTTCTCTCACAAGTAATTGGTTTTATTTGTACTTTAAAAGTCAGGCTTGTGTCTCTTGGGCTCTGTACACCTCCACAAACCCTGACCTTGCAGTTGCTGCTGTGAGGGACTCCCAGTCTGAGGTTCTAATCCTCCAAGCTGTTAACTTCACTGATTTCAGTATATGCTTGTGGGACAAGTTGTTCAGAACTTAAAGATTTTTAAAAGATCTGCCAGATACAGAGACATACAAATACCACCTAAGTCTTTAAAAAATGGCTGTAAGTCTCAAACTTCTGATACATCTATGATGTGGCAGCATTACAGAGCTTTGCTGGAATAAGTGCATTGTGATGGATAAAGGAGTATATATTTGTCAAAGCATGGACATGTGTGCTAAAAGCAAATGGAGCTGGAAGGTATTGAGGCTCATGTGTGAAGAGGGGAACACAAAGAGTCACCCACCCAAAGTAGTGAGGACTGGGAGGAGAAAGGACTGTAGCTGTGTGGGGTTTTATTCCCCTATGGCTTGTGGGCTGTAAGCATGGTCTAGGTGGCAGCTAAGCAGATTGCACCAGACAGTGATCCAGCATTAAACTCTGTTCTGCCCTTTCACTTTTCCTTGCCCCATTCCTTAGGAGGAAAGATATTCTTACACTGCAGTAGCTTACCTTATGTCTTGTATGAGCAATGGACTGATGCTTTGAATTCTGGGATGTGGTCTTCTGCACTTCTGAGCCAGTCATTAATTTTACTGCTTCTTAAATCTTCATACCTTGATGCATATAATTGTTACAAGAGAGTAATATTGCCTTTTCTTTTATTCTGTAGGGGATGACTGAGGAGGAAGAAGACAAACTGTTAGCTCTGAAGGACTTTATGTTAAAATCTAATAAAGCTAAAGCCAATATTGTGGATCAGAGCCACCTGCATGACAGCAGTCACAAAGGGGTGATTGACTTGTCAGCTCTGGGAATAACTGGGAGACAAGTGGATCTTGTTAAAACAAAGCAGGATTCGGATGACAAACGTGGTTAGTATATTTTGTGATCTATATAGTTGAAGTCTAGCCTTCCTTTCAGGGTGTTCTCAGTAAATCAGCCTACATAACTATCACCATCCTCACTGAGATTGCAATAGGAAAATTACTGCTTCTGTTTGAAATATGAGGTGGTGGAATGTTCTCTGATCATTGAAAAGTGGGGATTATTTTTTCCCCTGAAAATATTTTAAATTATTTTGACTGCATGTGCAGTTGTTCAGCTGGTTGTGACAAACAGGACTCTAGTGACTCATGGCAACAGTGTAAATGTTGAAGGCTACATATCTGCTCTATTTCTCTCAACAAGTGCTGAACTTTTTAACTGTGGAAATCCTGGATGTTTTCTTGAGGTAACCTGAAGAAAACTGAAAACTCCTCAACCTGGCACTGAGGAGTTTCCAACTGTTGCTCATCCAAGTACCTACTTTTTCACCCTAGTGTTCTTCAGCTTCCCATCCACTCCCATTTTACTTTTTTTTACCTGCTCTTCTTTCAGCTCAAAAAACTTCTTACATTTCCTTGTTCAGATCTGAAATCCACTTGCTGCTAACTTTTTTTCCAGTTCTCTGGAATTCCAGTTCTCTGTATCCTCAAAATTCTTCTTTACCAGACAGTCTGAGCTTCCTCTTTACTCTCCCAAGCTTGTATTTCCCTCCTCTATTACATCACTGGTAGGTGCTGTGTTTTTACATATAAAAATACAGAAATATCTTTAAAGCCTATAGCTATTAACATCTTATTTCCACAGTTAGGGTGTTTTGCATATAATTGTAAAGGAAAGCACAGAAATACAGGATTTTTCTCTTTTTTTGCATCCTTGAATCAGGAGTCAACATGATTTAAAAGTTACTGTATAAGTCTATACTATACTAATTTGTTTCACCCAAAGCTGTTACCCTTAGTCTTGCGCCGTTAACTTTTCTTCACTGACTTTGTCCAAATTTAATTTGTCCCATGTTTTTATTTTTCTGTCTATATTTTACAGTTCTAAGTGACTCTAAAGGAATGCTGAAAATAAATAAATTTCTAACATACATGAATCTACAGCTGATGTTGCAATTATGATGGAAAACTGATTATATTTGACACTAACAATGATTTGTGTACTGTGCTGTTACAATTTTTTTCTTGATGTCCCTGCTCATTGCAGGGTGGTTGGACTAAATAACCCAAACCCTTCCATGATTCTATAGGAAAAAATTATGATATGGTGGAGTTTAATCCTGCAGCCTTCTAGATGTAAGCTTTCCCTCTAGTGAAGTGATTTATTACATGAGTAATCTACAGGATCAAGAAGATATGAACACACGTGGCAGGTTCTTCATTTGGTTTCCCTCATAAATGCCTGTCAGCTGATCTCCACAACATAGCAGTAGGGATTTCTCTGTACATAAATAACAATCTGGCATGTAAACATTAGACTTCCATATAGTCTCAAAGTAATGAGTGATCCTGAGTGAATGTTGTCATGGTAATGTTGGCGTTTCTTTTTTTTCTTCTCCTCCCACCTCTTCCTTCCCTCCCTCCAAACTACTTATAGCTAGAAAGCATGTAAAGCAAGATTCAAATGTAAATGAAGAATGGAAAAGCATGTTTGGGTCCCTGGAACCAGCAAGCATCTCCCAGCCAATATCCAAAGGACATGGGCAAACTACTGATCCTGAAGCCATCCAAGCTGGGAAACCACTTCGTTCAGAGTCCTCAGCTGGCATTTGTGCCACTTTGTCCTCCTCTCCACAGGTATACCTGAAAAATACTGTGTTCTCATCTTAAACTGAAATGATTTAATTGTTTTAAAGACAAGTGGAACTATGGGGATGTGATGTTCTTGTTTTGTTTAGAGGTTATTTGACACTGGCCATGCTATTGGCTGGTGTCTTGTTCAGCAGAGTTGCTGACCTTCAAGTTCTTATTTTTAAAATAGGAACTGAAAGAGGACTGAAGTAAGTTTAGTCCATTGAACAGAAGAGCTTTACCGACAAATAGATGCTTTGCACAAAGAGATGGGACTTTGTGTAGACAATTATTGTGTAAACTTTTTCCTCAAATTGAGTGTCCTGATACATGTTGTGAGGAAGAGATATCATGGTTCTAACTTGGAAATCTGTACCTGTAATACTTAGTACTTGCTAGAGAAGGATAGGCTGGGAGCTCTGCAGGCCATGGAGGCATCTCTTGACACTGAACACTCTTTTCTGTTTGGCTTCTAGCTGGAGATTAACTTCTGCTAGCTTTAAATGAGTGTGTCTACCCTGAACTGTAAGGGAAACACTCCACACTTTGGTTTTTAAAGCCCAATGAATTTGAGAGCTAACCTTTAATTCTGTCAGTCTGGAGAGCAATAACTGCTTCTGTAGTAATCACATTAATAGGTGTGCACAGCACATTACAGTTTCTTTAGATAGACTACAGAACAGAGTAGGCAAACAGGGTAGAATAAACAAATGGTTAGTCTTTTATATAAATAATAATTTTCAGTATTTTTAATTGTCTTCTTTCAAGCATTAATTTTTAAATGCTAATTAATTGCTAATTGATTCAATAAATTTTTTTTTCCATTTTTATTCACTGTGTGTGACCCAGAAATCTTATGAGGGGGATTTATCTGTCTGTAGAATGTAAGGCATATATTTTTAAGGGCTGATTTCTTACAGGCATCTGATGGAGCAGTTGTCCAGCCCAGGAAACCAACCCTGCAGGCCCTGAGCAGCACAATGTCCCCGTCTGCACACCAGCTGCGCATCACCACCTGCAAAACTGAGCTGCAGCAGCTGATCCAGCAGAAGAGAGAGCAGTGTAATGCAGAGAGACTTGCCAAACAGATGATGGAGAATGCTGAGTGGGAGAGCAAGCCCCCACCTCCAGGTACATCACAGGCTGCTGAGGTTATTAGATAAAAAGTTATACATATAAATGTATAATTTGAGTCAAGATATCATCCTTTCATGGAAGAAGTGCAGAGGATGAGGAAAAGAGGAAATTCTTAGTTTGGGAAATGTGTTTACCGTGCAGAACAGCTATGACCTAGTGTCTAATTCAGAACTGAGCAAATAGGCTTTTGCCTTTAATATTTAAAATGCCTTAACACTGTTTTCAGTGCTCTCTGTGCTTTGCAGTTGTAATGACTGTATCCTGATATAGTTAGTGGATGGATCTAGGGGAACTTGCATGTTCCTAATTAGGTTGTGGTTTTGTTTTCTCTGTAGGATGGCGTCCCAAAGGGCTGTTGGTGGCTCACCTTCATGAACACAAGTCTGCGGTGAATCGCATTCGGGTCTCTGATGAACACTCCATTTTTGCCACTTGCTCAAATGATGGCACAGTGAAGGTCTGGAACAGTCAGAAAATGGAAGGAAAAACCACTACAACCAGGTAGCTTAAAAACCTGTGGTATTTGGAGCTGCAATTTTAGAGTGAAAAATAAAGTAGAGCAGGGAGCAAAATATGTATCACTTGTGGTGTGCTGGAAATATCAATAAGGAGATATATTGGTGTTCCTCTTGACTTGCATCTATAATATTAGATTGCTGTTTCAATTAGTTAATAAAAGAAAAAATGCAAAGGGACTGCTTTGTAACCATAATAATTGTAGGCTTTTAAATTTAATTTCTGTACATATATAAATATATTCTGGTGTTGTTGTTTAAAGCCAAAACTGGCTTTTTGCTTTCTCATTTTGGAACAGCTAGAAAATGTTATTTTTACAGCTCTCTCAAGAGCCATTGGTTTTAAGTAGGTGTTTAAGAGAAGTAATGCTTTTATTAAATACCACCAAAATTAACCTCTTTTTTTTCTCTTCTGGTATTTCTCTATGTACTGTTTAGATCAATTTTAACATACTCTCGGATTGGAGGACATGTGAAAACACTTACATTTTGCCAAGGCTCACATTACTTGGCTATAGCTTCAGATAATGGTGCCATCCAGCTTCTTGGTATTGAAGCCTCAAAACTCCCTAAATCTCCTAAAATTCATCCAATACAAAGCAGGTATGTACTTAAAGCAGTGAAATTTCACCACACACAGAGCTCAAGCTGTTAGTATATTCATCAGGTAGAACCTTAAATTTGCTCTGGGCTTCCTGCTGGCTGAGCCCAGACTGTACTGGAAGGTTGTAATCCATGTTCTTACCTTGCTTCATAAAGAGGGGTTGAAAGGCAACTGTGCAGAGCTGACCATTCTTAGCTGGCTATAGGATATTTGTACTTCCTGTGTTATTGAACACATTATGAGCTTGAAACAGCCATTCTGAATAGTTCTCAGTTGTTTCATTTATGTACTGGGATTGACTAGTTCCTTTGTTGCAATCTTAATATTTTAAAAGTGATGTTGAAGGTTCTTTGCAGGTCATTAGATAAATGTTTGCAGATGTACAGCATGTGATGTGGCCTCAGACCTGCAATTTTTCCTCCCAGGCTCTTAATGTGATAAGGTGGTAGAGATATGGGTAATAGGATACTATTTAGAGGAGTCTTTGGGCTTGGTTTAGCTCTTTCTTACCTCCATATGAACAGTGTTTTAATATTTCTCACTGAAAGCTACAGCTTAATCTTCCAGTTTGAGTGAGAGATATATCCAAGCTTCAGAAAATACTCACAGTACTGCTGGTGGCATCTCACAGGTCTGGAGCAGAGAGGAAGAATCACCTCCCACAACCTGCTGCCCACACTTTTGTTTCTTCTATTGTAGCTGGCTTTTTTGGCTGTGAGCACACACTGCTGGATCATGCTGAGTTTCTTATCAGCCAACACCCCAAGTCTTTCTGCTCAGGGCTGTTTTCAATGTGTTCTCCACCCAGTCTGGGTTTGTGCTTGGCATTGCCTTGACCCAGGGCACAGAGCTGTGTTTATGTCTGCAAAGGGCTGCTGACAACCTTGCAGGACCTATCAGCAGAGAGATTTGAAAGAGCATAAGTACCTATTGTACTAAAATCAGAAAACTGTTTCTGGCAGTTGCCTTAAGAAGTGACACAAAGAGGAAAAAGCTGCTCAGCATAAGCTGTGGGAAGAAGTCTTAAACTTGGAGGGAGTCACATCTGTGTCTAAATTAAATTATTCTCTTAATCCAGGTCATTAGATCTGAAGGATGATGGCTGTGTAGTAGATATGCATCACTTCAATTCAGGAGCCCAGTCAGTACTGGCTTATGGAACAGTTAATGGATCTCTGGTTGGATGGGATTTGCGATCCAGCAGCAATGCTTGGACACTGAAACACGATTTGAAGTTAGGCCTCATAACTTCATTTGCTGTGGACATACACCAGTGCTGGCTGTGTATTGGTAAGCCTGTATTTCTTGTTAGTTTGTCTCTCTTCCCTGCCCCCTTCTTCCTTATGGTTTTCTCTTACAGTAACTACAGCTCAAGCTTTTGCTTGATCTGATTTTACTAGCATATGCTTTCCGCAAACAAGGGGAGAGAAATATTTTCTCATCTATTTTTGAAAAGCCTGCTAAGTACTCAAGACTGAAGGCCATTTCCCTAGGAAGAGAGCACAAAGATAAGGACAAAAACACATCTATTTATCCCTCTGACTAAGGGGAGCTTTTTCTCACCAGGAACAAGCAATGGTACCATGGCGTGCTGGGACATGCGGTTTCAGTTGCCTATCTCCAGCCACTCTCATCCTTCCAAGGCACGAATCAGACGCCTGCTCATGCATCCTGTCTATCAGTCCTGGGTAATAGCAGGTAAAAGATGTCTTAAACTCACCTCACAATTGCCAGAGATTGTGATTAAAGCAGTTTTTCTTACAGTTTCTGCTTCAAGCCCTGGTGGGAAGTTGAAAAAAAGTAGGGTTTAGCCATTGTTGAAATGGTAGACAGCCTTTCACAATTCTCATCTTCTGAGAATTGCAACTGTCATGAGAGGCCCTCCCTGTGTGCTGTCTACCCCATTCCTTTTTAAGGACAAAATGTTACAAAAGATTAAATTCAAACTCATGACATATGTTAAAGCTGATGGGAAATCTCCACCACCTTGTGCAGAGCAGAGACTGAATTCCAATTCCCCCTTTAATCTAAGCCAGCTGTGTCATGGGTTAGAACTTTTGGATATCTCCAAAATTCCTCATCCAGTATGCTTACAGCTGCTTCATCCTCGCTTCATGTGGCACTGTCATAGATTTTTGTATGTTTGTGTCAGGAGGACATTCTGAAATGGACAAGAACCTTAAACTAATCCTACAATAACAAAATCTATCAAATTGCTGTAAAATGAGAGGAATTTGAGTTTCATATTGTACTTGCTTCTTAGGCTTCACTTCCTATTTTGAGTTATTAACTACCCTGGGAGATAAAGCAAATTTCTTGAAAAAGCATACAGATAAAGCAAGTTTCACTGTGCTTTCTAGTTTGTTTCCTCCCTGTGAAAGACTAATGAACGACAAAGTTCATAATTGTGGATTATTATTAAAGAGTCCTTGCCTGCTAGGTTGCTGCCAGGCTTGTAAGCAATCACTTGAACAGAATTCTTTACCTATCCACATGAGTGTGGAACTTCATTGTAGCTAATGAACTCTGTAACTTTGGATTGTTTTCTAACCTGCATAGGAGTATTCTCCAAAGTCCCTGATGACTATGCTGAACAAACCATCTATCCTTCTCAAAGAAGGCTGAGAAATTATCTAGGGAGGAAACTGAGGGTTTTATACATTTTTAAAAGGGTTGGGAATTAAATCAGGTTTCCTTTAAACTTAAATCAGGTGCTTTTAGTTATAGTGAAGGTGCTTTCAAGCAGTAAAACCAAAGTACTAGAGCAAGACTAACACAAATGCTGCAGGGAGAAAACAGAGAATGTCTCTATGTCATACCCTCTATGTGATGTCAGTAGACCAAACAACAAGAGCCAACCAACCTGTTTTGTACTTTTTACACTGGCTTTATCTTTCCTGTAGCTGTCCAAGGCAACAATGAAGTCTCTATGTGGGATATGGAAACTGGCGATCGACGCTTCACTCTGTGGGCCAGCAGTGCACCACCTCTTTCAGAACTGCAGGTCTGGTCTCTTTTTTTTCCAGTTTCTGTTGTGTAGCCAGGGTTAGAAGCACCTTAGACTCCATGCTATGCATCAGTACAAAACTTGCCCTGGGATTAATTTTGGCACCATAACTGTTTTAATTGTCAGAATTAAATCCCCTTTGTAGAACAGCAGTGTAACCTGAATCTTGACCATTACCTTCCACTGTCCCTGGAATGTACTTGTAACACTCACTTGTTGTACCCACTCATGTTCTTGGAAAACCAGTGAGATGGTCAAGCTTATAAAGGTTATGAGAAAGCCAAAATTCATGATGTGGCATCTTGTACTTACTTTTACTTGCTGTTTCTGGGGCTATGCATACTTCTGTAAGCATCTGCTCTTTTACACATTCTTTCTGTATTATAATACCACTACTACACTTAACTGCTAGTTCAAAGCATGAAGTTGCTCTTCTTCAAGGATATAATTGGGAAAGGAGCAATCTGGAATATTGTTCACAAATGCATAGATAAAAATTATCACAGCTACTTCTATAATCGTTGTAAATGCATATCTGGAATCTACTTAAACCTAAGTTTGTATGTGCTACAAGGATTGCAGGTTGAGTTCAATTCAGTCCTGCCCTTTTTTACACAGGGAGCTCCATGGTCTGAGATAGTTTTCTGTTGTATATCTGTCCCATAATGCCTTTATAGTCTAAAAATTTAAGCATCCATGTGCTTTTCAGTAGGATTTCCTTGCCTGATTATTTTAAAAACAGTCTCTCATCATTGACAGTGTAATTTCCAAGATTCAAAAAAAAAAAAAAAAAAGAGGATTACTCAGGGTTGCATTGCTCTCTAAAGTGTAAAGGAGCAATTTACATTCCTATATTAAGATGTGGCCCATTAAAGTAACTTGGCGTTTCCCAGAAAGATTTGGAAACTGGGTGGATAAATGTGGCAAGTAATGCATTCCCTTTCTGAAACATAGTGACAGCTATTGCTGATAAGTTATTTTTATATTCTCTTTTTCCTGCTAGCCTTCTCCTCACAGCATCCACGGAATATACTGTAGTCCAGCTTCTGGTAATCCCATATTACTGACAGCAGGCTCAGACATGAAAATAAGGTAATCAAACTAAACAACTTTCTTGTTTGTCACCTTCCCCTCCACCCCTGTGGTGTATTTAATTTTGCCAAGTGTTGCCTAAGTAATCTCTAAGAAGCCAAAACAATAATACTGAACATGTGTTCATTAGTAAACATCAGTGAGCTGAGGAAATTGTTCTCAGCAAAAGGACTGCAGAACTTGGTGCTTCTCTGAAACACAATGAATGTATCCTTCTGTGAAATTCTTCATGGGCTCCGTGACGGAAACCAAAAGATAACTCATGTGTGAGCTTGATATGAGCGTAGATTTCTCTGCATCACTCCCTTCTACTAAGTGTAGAAAGCAGATAGCATTTGTGCCCACTCATTTTCATCATAAGAGCAAGACCACTTTTAAGCAGCTGTTTTAAGCTGATAAAATTGAACATCTCACCTTGATTTTGTTTCTTCATGTTTAGGTTTTGGGATCTAGCCTACCCTGAGAGATCATATGTTGTTGCTGGAAGTTCCAATTCCCCATCTGTTTCCTACTACAGGAAGATAATTGAGGGCACAGAGGTGGTTCAGGTATTTTGCTTTGTTTGATAGACACCTATTCTGCTTGCCTTTGGATGGCCCTATGGATTATATTCATTGCATGATGTCTTTAATTATAACTCACTCCCTGTGGATGGTGTCAGCATTGCATTTTTGGGCAGTTGGGAAGAAGTTACTTTAAAAGAAAAACATAATTTGTTTTTGACAGAATTGGACTCACCAAATAGTATTTATATGTAGAAGCCAGAGTCATATGTTTCTTCTGGGATATTGAAATTTAGGCTTTTAACACTTTTGGCTTTGATCAGTGTTTGGAATGTCTTTTGAGTAAGATCTTAGCAAGGCAATGTGAGATGTACTGGCACTGGGATAATACAGTAGCTGAAGTTTTTTCTACATCCTTCAGAGTGACTTTGGGAACTGGCGGTGTTGCCAGTTGTTAAATAGCACAACGTTTTGTTTCAGTCCAACAAAGTGAGTGCTACTTCAAAGGTGACTAAAAAAAGTCAATAGGGGTCTACCCAATGCACTGTTTTTTTAGTGTTTCTTCTCAAACTAGTAATTTACATTCATGCTATTGAAGCAGTTTTTACAAAAGCTTTGGGAAGCCAAGAGATATGTGTTCCTATAACTTTTTCCCCTGCATTGGAATATCAAATCTCAGTGTCATTGAAATAAATATGATAAAAACCCCCATTATTTACCTAATCAATGACCTGTAATGTCAGTTCAGATTAAGTCTTAGGCTGTGTGTGATGAAAAGAAATGAACCAAGGAGTAATCCTGAGAAAACTGTTGAAGAGTGTGAGGTTGTACAGTTGGGCATTTTTGTTTGATTGTTTTTTTGGTGGAAGAGGTTTTGCGGTCTTCTCACACTGACAACCTAATATGGACGACAGTCTCTCTTTGCAAATGCTCACCCTTCTCTAAATAGTATTTCTCACTTTGTTTTTACACAGGAAATTCAGAACAAGCAAAAGCTGGGGCCCACTGATGAGACCCCTCGGAAGGGTCCAGAGTCTCTCCCAGTCGGGCATCATGACATTATCACAGATATCGCAACTTTCCAGACCACACAAGGGTTTATAGTAACTGCGTCAAGAGATGGGATTGTTAAAGTGTGGAAATAAAAACTGTACTAATATATAGTATGTAAATATTTGTAATAAAGAAATAGTGTTATAATGAAGTTTTCAAGGACTGTTTCCAGTTAATGGAATGGAAGGGACTTTAAAAGCTATAAAAGTGATGATAAAATCACTTACCTGTATCCTACCACTCTGTTGACACACTTCCTAATCACTTCTTATATTAAAGTTTTTTAGTATGCATAGCATTTCCTGAAATATCAGGGAATCTATGAAGTCACTTAGCTTGGTTTTGACTACATTGTTCTTCAAGAACCTTTCAGAAAATTAATTAGGGATGGTCCCACATGATACATTCTAAATGTGCACAAAGCAAAGAGCTGGTGTCTAACTGCTCCTATGTTGAATCTGAGAAATTAAATAAGAACCAGTGCACTGATGTCCCTGTACATTCTAATAACTATAATAAAGTCCACTTGAGCTTCACTGTTTGGTACTTGGGTTTCTTTACATCCATGGTTCCACTGCAGTGATTCCACAGTCTCAGCTGCCAGAGCCATTGGGCTGTTCATTGTCATTTGAGATCAGCTTAGTGTTCTGTCAATCTTCAGCTGTCCTTTGACAGTTGTGGTCTTGATCCCCAACTGTGCCTTGCATCCAGCTTGTTTTAGACTTGGCTAAGCTAAGTCTAAGGCTAAGCTCTGCTGTCCTAAGGACAGCTGCACTGCTGCACTGTAGACATGCAAAAGGGGAAAGAAAACAAAATTATATTCAATAATATTTATCAAAACTCTTATGTCTTATAGAATACTATTCTATTAGTAGCATGGATTTTTTAGCTACAAACTTACTGTTCCCTTTAACAAGGAAGACTTCTGGCTAAGTGGAAGTGCTGATTTACCCAATAATTCAGGACATGTCTTTATTTTAATATTTCTCAGTATAGCAATATTGGTTCAATCCCTGTTCTCCCTCCTAAACCTGGAGAAATGGCAGATAAAACTCAGCGATTTCATCAATATTTAATAAAAACATCTTAGAACTCAGGGGCTTGGTGTTTTACCCACAGTTCAAAACACAAGCAGCTGCCTAAACCTGTCCCATAGCCTAAAGTGCAAAGATACAGGACATTGTGTACAGAGGGAGAACTGAGATTCAGTGAAGTACAGGGGAATCATTTGTAGCTCCTTCAGGAAAGGTGGTATTAAACTAAAATTATACCACATTGGTGGCAGTTGCAATTAGATAAGTTTTGGTGAGATATTCAAAGGAAAGACAAGGGGAATGGAGAATGGATGTGAAAGGGCATGATATTTGCAGTGACGTTTCCTCCGTGCCTGTGTCAATAGAAGCTTTGTATCCTCAGATTAGGCCAGAAGCAGAGCTTGGCAAAACTTTAAAGGGAGGATGAAGCAGCAGAATCCCATCAAAAGAAGACATAGATTTTCTTACCAGAAAGGCAATTCCATCTGTGCTAAAGGAAATTACAGACTGCAAAGGTGGAGAGCACAATCATGAAAGACTCCATTTAACTGCCATGATGATGATGACATCCTACTGCTGTGTGACATTTAAGCAAGGATAATGTTTTCAGATAATGCATTCACAGTGGCATGTTGAAGACTAGTATGAGGTAAAGGAAACCTTTCAAAAGTCATAAGTTACACTAAAATGGAAAACACAGAAAAATAAACTTTGGAAACCATATGTAAAATACAATATAGAAAGGAAAAATATATTCTCAGGAAAACATTCTGCAAGAAATAAAAATAAGTAATAAACTCCTTTCCAAATATATTGGGAATGAAAATATGACAGTTTCTGTTTGTTCAATAATTGAGGAAGGTGTAAAAGAAGATTTCAAACAAAACAAGGCCATGGCAGATAATTAGATGGGTACTTTGCCTCTGTGTTCACCATGGAGGAATTCAGTGGGGTTGCTATGCTGAAATCTTGTCCCTTTTCTGCACATGTATGTATTGTGCCACAGGATCTCTTTGCCTGAAACATCTGTCAGGTTGGTAGGAGAGGTTTCAATCAGTAGTAAATTGCCAAGAGCAGAAAATTCTCATCTAAAAGATGATATATTTTAAAGGCCATCAGGAATGAAACAGCCAAACTGCTAACTATGGTTTGGGGCCTCTTGCTTAAAACTGCTCTAGTATTAAAAAAGTTGAAACTGGCAGAATTCACACCAGATCTTTTAGAAAAATTCTGGGGAGTTTTAAGACCAGCCTAGTGTATGCAGTAGGCAAACTATTATGAATGATTAAAAAAGCAGAGTTGTTAAAGACATCAATAAATGTGCTCTATCAAGGAAGAGGCAACATGTAAGATGGAGTCTTTTAGCATAAGCTTATATTTGAAATAATTGCTAATCATGTGAATAGTACATGTCTGGCTGATTGTATTGCTTTTCCAGAAGGCTTTGGACAAATTCCCCAATGAAAACCTTCCAAAAATAATTAATGTTGTGATCTGATACAAAATATTCCCACATATTAACACTGTTAAAAATGGTTGTTAAATTAAATACTATTTAATAGTAGTATTTAAATACTACTTTTCAGTGGACTAAAGCTATCAGTAGAGGTAGATGACCTCTGTTTGCATAATGTTTATCAATGACTTAAAAAGAGAAAGGAACAATAATATGCCCAAAGTGGCTGAAGATAGTAAGTTACTTGGGGCAGTAGGAACAAAAAAGTGGCTGCAAAAATTTTACATTAGAATTTCATTATGATGGATGGCAGAACAATCCCATGTAAAATAAAATTATTTGTACGTAAAAATGGTGTGCATGGCAAACACAACCCACTCTGGACTTTATGTTTATAATGAAGAGTTCTGAAGGAGTCCTGAATCAATAGTCCTATTTATCCTAGGGAAAAAAATGTTGGAATTATAACAGACAGTCCTATGAAACTATTAACTCAGTACTCGGTATTGATCCAGAAGTTAAAACAAATGTTAGACACTACAAGGAAAAGAATCGGATAATACACCAGTGAACAAATCCATGGTGGCCTCTTACTGTGAATAATGTGTGTAGCACTTCCCCTTAATAATGAAAAATATATCATACAACTGTGGGAGGCACAGAGAGGCCTATTATGGGTAAAGAATGGTTTCCACACAAAGAACCTTTAACCAGACTCCGAGTCAGCATCTGGAAAACAGAAGCCTGAAGAAAGAGATAACAGATCTGTAAACAAGCAATGGCACAAAACACAGAATATGCAGTAACTGTTTGCTTATGCCTTTGATGCAAGAACTACAGAGTATCACATAAAAGATGAGATAAACATGTACCAAAGAAACTACTATTTCATAAAGCATGCAATTAAGTGATGAAACTCATTGTTTTGGGCTGTTGTGAACATCAGTGTTTGCCTTTGTTCAAATACAGTACAGTACTTTGTTCAAATCCAGAGCAAAGAAGAATCAATTAAGGGCTAATGATAACCAAACTGTAATACACAAAAATGCCATATAGAAAATTAAAGTTGTGATTTTGCAATAACTCCATGAATTTTCTGACAGGAGTAGCCTGTGAAAAAATAATAAAATTTTATTTGTGTGCATGCACGTTTCTGTAAAATGGGAGAGGAAATTGTATTTTTATTAAAATAACTTCCTGAATGGAATTCAGTTTCCATGAAAACAGAAATGGCTTGATGTTAGCACAACTGTTATGAATTACCTGACTATTCTGAGATTTTAAAATTCCAGCCAGAATCACAAATCCCATTTCCTTCCAACTTTAAATAGTCATGGAGTAGTATATCCTGACTAAGGAAAAGCAAAGACTTAGTTTTTCTCAGATAATTTACCTCTTGTCAAAATTAGACCAGCTGGCATAAGGCACAAAGGTGCCATGGATTCTGAGAGGCAGAAAACCATTAGCACTACCAGTAAAGTAAAGCTGGCAACAGCTCTGAAAGTAGAAAAAAAAATCTATTTTTACCTATGAAGATAACAGTCCAGATTTTCTTCTCCAACAAGGAGAGGGAAAAGCAAAGTGTTAAAAATCACTGGTTTTCATCCTGCACTGTAATGAGTTTGTGCTGTGCTGGTTGGAGCCTCCAAGAGACTCTTCTATTCCAGCTGACACCACTTTGGCAGCCGTCCTCTAGAATGCAGTGTAGGGATAACGACTGAAATGAAGCCCATTTCCTCACCTTATTATTTCCATAGCTCATTGATTTCTTCAAAGTGTCAGCTTCAAACGAGATAATTACACATTAAATCATCATCTACATACATCTGTAAAAACTGGGTTTTGAACAAGAGAATCAGAGACTGGAAGAAACTGAAATAGAATATTATTACACTACATTACATTGGTATTACATAGGAAGTGATTGGATAAGAGATACCAAGTACAGTCTCTCGGGAAGAGAGTATATCACAAGAGACCTTGCTAGCATAATTAAGGAGAAAGAAGTTAATATTCTTAGATACACAGAAAAGAAAGGCACTGCCAAAGAAAGTGGTCTCTCAAGGATTTATGGAAAGCAAGGACAAGAAGAGTATGTCTAAAAATCACAAGGGAGAAAAAGACCTGAGAATTATGCAAGCAAGCTGAGTAACAGAAACAACTTGCTCTCAAATCCCAAATCAAGGATGGTATATGTTACTGTTGCAGATGATCAGAAGGAGAATATTACATCTTTGAAGGTAACTGGGTCAGATGGGCTAATCTGCAAATAAAATTGACTTCATCCATGTACACACTGTACAAAAAGGTGACATTGCAAGAAGAAAACACTTTTTTGTTATTTATCTCATTAAAATAATCACCACTGAATCTGAAATGAATTAATAAATACATGAATCAACATGAGTTACAGTAAATATTCAGGAGTGGTGATGGCAAGGACAAAATCATGTTCTATTGTTTTCAGAATGTCAAAACTTTCATTAAAAAATAGGAGCTTGGGCTTCCCAGTAATCTCTTCAGGATGAGATTTACCTTGGCAGCCCCGTGTAAATATCACATCTGCCTGTGAGATGCTGTTTAAAGGGTCCACTTCTGGCACAGTTCACATGATCTCAGTGGAATCTGTGCTTGAGCCAAAGAAGGCAGAATGCTTAGGAAAAGGTTGGAAATAAAAGTTGAGCCATAACCATCTGCCAGCAGCAGCCACCAGAATGCAGTTTATTTTTCTCTGCTTCATCCCCTGAGTATATTACTAACCAGGTTTGGACATTCCCATTTTTATTAGGACTTCTTGCAATTTTGGCATGGGTTAGTAAAGGCATCTATTTCAAATAACATTTTTTAAATCCTTCTTTTTTATATCTCACTTATGCATGGCTTTAAAATAATGACTTCTCAAACAAAAATTGCAAGAGTGCCTTAGCATCTGAAAAGAAAAAAAAAAAAAAACAAGAAAAAAAGAGTAGCAAAAGTGAAAATAGAAATAAAGATAATGTGTAAAGTCAGGAAATTCTCCTGAATGCAAAGCAAATTTTGAAAAGAATCTATTTCTAAATGCCAGCTGAGTTAACTATGCAGGGCAGAATGAAAAAGATATTGCCAAGGGAGACAGAACACTTGACTTTTAAAATTCATAAATCTTCATCTTGCAATAAAAATGTAACATGCATAAATGTATAGCTTTGTATTAACTAGCAAAAGCCAAAATTTTTATCTCAGACTGAGGCAGGAAAAGGCCATTATGTTCTAGGCCATAAAAAGGCAGAGTGAAAGAAAAAGCCCCTGGCATTCAATGACACTTTTCCATCATACACAAGCCCAGTTCACTCCTCATACTGAAAAGTAACACGTGCTTTGGAAGTCCATGCCTGTCAGTGTATCGTACTAAGACAGGCTGTGTTGGAACATCTGTTGGTTTTTTTGTTTTGCTTGGAGAAAATGAGCATTTTATGTTCTACTGTATTTTGTGAATATCTTCTCAAAAGAGGAAAAAAAAAGAATCAAAAAGCCAGAGTGAGCTAGTACAAACCAGTCACAAGGAATGGTACAGTCACAAGTAGTATTGTGGTTACCTTCACAGCAAGCACAACGGACTCATGATCCAGAACCACAAGTTTAATTGTGTGGCATAAATTATGAAATAAATTTCTGGGACAGCTTTTATTCAACAGTTTAGTCAGAGAAGATCAGCTGGAAATCTACTTCTTGGTTCATCTTCAGTTTAAAAAATATGGCATCCTGTAAAATTCTTCACAATTTCATAACCAGGGCTAGTTTTAAGTAGAAAGGTTTTAAAAGCAAGTTTTCCATGTGCATAATGAAAACCTGACCTTTGAGAGGAAAGGGTGGAGTGTACCAGTCCTGCTTTTTCTACGGCTCTTTTTTAGCTTTCTTTCCAACAAAAATGAGTTTGATATTGTTACAGTCTCTGTCTGTTTATTCTTGCCACAGTAGAATTGTGAACAGGTTGGCCAATTTCAACTAAATGCGACAGAAATGTAGAGGACCCAAAGTTTTGAAGTTCCTGCAGACTATAGAGAGATGACTGAAGTACAGAGCTTAGACATGAATTTAATGGTCTATTAAGAGAAAAAAGCAGGGTGTGAGCTCAGATACAACCTGCACTGTCCAGGAGACACATCACACACACCCAGCCATGGCAATGGATAATTCTATACATCATGTCATTTTAGAGCTTCCTTATTTTTTACATTGCAATCATTACCAGGAAAGCCCAAGCACCTCTGTGATAGACATGCTAAGATATGAAGTAAAAATCAAAGGAAAACTCCACAAAGAAAGGAGCAGAGGGATCAAACAACTTCAGCTGTGTCACAGAATTAAGATGTCTGCAAGTAGTTTGATGGTTTTTTTGTTTGGTTTTGGTTTTTGTGAAATGGTTTAAAATATATGTAAATTTCTTAATATAAATGGTCTCCTTTTTTAATACTTTGACTGGAAAAGAAAAGAGAAGGGTTTGAAAGAAGAAGAACTGGTAGTACTTAATGGATTTCAATGTTTAACTGTGCTGTGAAAGAACAAGGATAGAGAAGAGGAAAGGATGCTGAGAATTCATCAGAAAATAATAAACAGAATCAGGACAGTTGGCGTGATGGCAGAGAACAGAGTAGGAGAGTCCCACTTTCAATCCTTTTTCTCCTTATTCTCCCAGCAAGGCCAAGAACACAACTGCTCCAATAAGAGTATTCACTCTTTTTCCCCATTTGAATGAACAAACAACAAATACTTTAGAAAAGACTTCTTGAACTCTAGAATGGAGAATGAGCAGTTTCCTTACTCCCCCATACTCACCTTATAGCTTAATGAAGGAAACAGTAGCCAGTCTTTTATGAATATCCAGATCCAATTCTTCTTTTACAGTAATCATATGAAAATTAATCTCTTTTACAAAGTCAGTGCTAGTCTCCTTTTGTAAAATAGGTTCAGTAGCTTATATTTAAGAGAAGTTTAGATCAGGAAGTACATATGACATATCTAAAATATTTTTACTGACAATTCTGATAGTTATATTTTGATTTTGTAGTACAATTCTTCCATGTCATATTGGGTACAACAAAATTCCACGTTAAAGAGTTTAGTGAAGTGGTTGGTAATTTTAACAATATCAGAATTGACTCATCTATAAAACAAAGCTGATATTCTGTGTCGAATGTATTATAATTAATAGGCTCTAAAGAGTTATGGCACATGCTCATTTCTTACTGTTAATTCATTAAAATAATTATCTGAAGCTTCATGAAAAGTGCAACCTTTGAGAAGTCAACACATTTTCCAATAGTATGATGACTTGAAATTACATAAATCAAATGAAACTACAGTTGTCTCCCTACAAATCTCTTCTGTTTTTCCGTATCAGAACTCCATTACAGCCCAGCTCTTCACAAGGTTTCTTGGAAGATAAATAAAACTCTCTCTTTTCCTTGCACTCTATCCTCACATTTCCTAGATTTTTATACCTGTTGGGGACAATTCCATGCTGTGAATATAGATGAGGCTGTAAATTGCAAAGAGGATACATATAAGCTATCTCACAAATGGGCCAAATTTAATTTTTACTTCACAATTCTCTTTCATCTGAAAGAAATTTTCCTATGGATGATTTTTGTGCAGAAGATTTTAATAAGGAAGGATATACATGTTATAGCAGAGCCATCAGGATAAAAATCCTGCAATGTAGTTTATTAACAACAATGACAACAAAACAAAAAGTAAAAAACAAACTTCACAGCACCTTGCAAATCAACTAACACCAGTAAAGAATCCAAATGGATTAACACTGTGGTAGGATGCAGCTTCTCAACGGTCTCATCTGTGCAGTACAGAGGCTACATATTAACATCAGAGCTCAAGTATATTTTCAGGTTTCTGAAAGTGATGGAGATATTTTATTTCTCTGAGGCATGAGGAACAGGTACTGTAATTTCAAAACTGTACCATATGTAAAGTAGCTTTCTAGTGACCTTGGTGTCTGTAACTCTTGGAAACACTGAAGAGAAACAGACATCTCTCTGGAATGCAGTGTACTTTCAGAGTAAAATCAGGAACAGCTTCTGCCTGTCTTCAGGTTACTGTATGCCTTTTAAAAGCATTCTTTCTCCCTTTCCCAGACATCTGACAAAACAAACATAAACATCTGCTTATGAAGACAAAAATTTATTTCTTTGGTTATTTCTTCCCATCTTCTGCATCCTCTTTGTTTTCAAGATATCAAATATTTTGTTGAGGGAATCTCTTCCCAATTCATGTGCTTGAATGAGCTTGTAGATATAAAGAGTACTTTAGAAGCCTATGATGGAAATAGATGGGAATAAAACATCTCTCTTGACTGTGGGGCACTGTAGTGTACTGGAGCACTGTGGAGCCCTTTTTCCTCTTAAGGTTGCATGAGAAAAAAAAAATTAAAAGCTAAAGATATGAAGATATGGAAACTGGAGAATCCATGTACTCCATCTGCAATTAATTTGATAGACTCTAACTCTGTCTGAAGGAACTGAAATCCCTGCCTTGTCTCCTTTTTCATAGAGAACTGCTGAAAATGACTTCTCATCTGCAAGTTTTTAAAAGAGCATCATCAGATCATGATTTCAGCAGGCATTGCTGATGCATTGTGAAGGGACAACGAATAGCAGAAAATTACAAGGAAAAGGCATTTCATCTCTTTATGGTGTTGGCAATTTTCTCCTTATAACATAGTATCTGTAGTTAAAAATTCACACTTGGGAAAGGTATGGAAGCTGGAAAGAATTCAGAATAGAAGTTGCGAACAATATTTTAACATTTGATTGCAAACCCCAAAACCAATTCTCAGGAAATGCAATTCGAGAAAAAGCTAAAAATGATTTGTAGGACTTCTTCTTGAAGATCTATTCCTTTTAGCTAAGCAGCTATTGACTATTCTGATACCTACTCTGTAGTTCAGTTTTTATTCACCTAAATCTTGGTGGAAACAACGTGGAGCTGAGAGAAATCAAAACACATTCTTGTAGTTTAAAAGGCTAGCTCTCAGCAGGTGAATGGAAAACCATCAGGCTTCTTGTCACACTTAGAGAGGATTCACACAGAAAATGGATGGAGGCTTATGTGAATCATTCACTTGCAAATAGAGAAGCAGAAGAGTAATGAAAAGAACAGCTTGAAGCAGGGGCAAAACCAAAGTTGATAGTAATAGTTCTATTATCAACCATGATCCGTTGTGATGTGAACGGCTGCTAGAGAAAACTCAAAACAGGGTAACTGCAGATAAGAGATGGTGTTTCTAAACATAAGAAAATCGAAACATTTTTTCTAATTTTTTCTAATGCAAATGTCTTTTTATATTGTCTATATTCACAATTTAACACACTTTGTAAAGGATACAGACAATCACTAGACTGTTCTCACTCTCATTTGACAGGCAGAGTTTATATTTTTACAGTAGCAAGAAAATCAGCTGTTAGAATGAATTCTGAACTCAGTTCCATTTGTATTGTCTGTATTTAAACAACCCTGATGATGGCTGAATTCCCTCTCTAGCTATATGATGAATCTACAATATATGATACCAATATCTGACAGAACAACTTTCAGGAGTTAATCCAACAACTCTTCAGAATAAAGAAAGGCAATACTTTTGAGTTCACCATCATATATTCAGGAAATGCAATGACCAGAATATCATCTGTCTGGGACAGAACCCCTGTGAGGCTTCCAGGTCATTTGGTGGCAGCTTTTTGGATCACTTACGTTCTTGCTTACGAACTTTGTCTCCAGACAATTGTTTTTCCTCACAGAAAGATCTGAAACAGCAAAACTAGTTCTGCAGTGCCCTGTCTTTGTCTCCCCTCACACCACTGACTCTGCTCTAACAGATGCAGCTTGAAATGAACTTCCTCATATTTTTACAAGAAAGACAGTAAACTCCCTATCTGCCCAGGATGTGACATAGAGGAAGCAGCAGCAGAGATCACTGGCACCTGTGGTGATTTTGCAAGGTGAACAATGTTTAAAATTGTGCTGCATGCCAGAGTAGACAAAACTTTACCAAATTATATATTTTATTGTGGCATTTTAAAGCTTTTTTCTTTAATTCATTGGTTTTAGAAAAAAGTCACACCTCTTTGGATTAAGACAAATAGTGCTTTGGGAAATAAATTAAATCCAGTGGATGTGAAAGAAGTGACAGGTCAGATCCTGCTGGACTGTCTCGTGAGGAGGCCTAAGGCATATGAACAAGAACAGAGATTTTCAGTAAGCTTCAGTCTCTCATCTGTTAACCTCTAAGCCGAGTATGACACTTGAGGAAAAGGAAGAGGTTTCCATTTCAAATAACTAATCTTCAATAGAAGCCACCAGAATGGGGCTAAATAATTCAGTATTAATGAGAAAGACAGCTTCCCTCTGGGGTTTTTCACACAGGTTACACTGTACCTAATATAGTCTTTTCATAGTCTATACATGACATGGAAGTCTTTTTCCTGGTTAACACTATTTAATTATTCCAGGCAGAATGAAAACCTAATCACTTACAATAATCATGGACATATGCTCCACGAGTTTCAACTGCACGCTAGAAGAACAACACCTAATAATATTTTTAAAGAGTTTTTTTTTATATAGTACAGTGCAAAAATGAAGAATACATACTTTAAATTATATAAAATCCTTCATATGTAGTGGTATTATTATAATTTCTGCAAGACCACCATAGTATTTTTGGTGAACATTAACAGAATCTAAATCAATAACTGAATTTTCTTAATGTAAAAATCTTCCATGTCTTTTTTACAGTTAGTTTTTCATATATCCTTTTACTCATTCCTAATCAGACAGAATAATAATTTACTCTCAACACCAAATTTATAGGTCTTGTACATTCTTTTTTACATTTTTTCATAGAAATGCACCCTAATTCCACAGCATGTTCTTTAATGCCAAGTACACTTTATTATATTTGGTCTTTTTCATCTAAAATGAAATTACATGGTTTTCTATGGCATTTATAATAGACAGATCACATTTCCCTGTAGCGCCACTTGGCAGTATTAAATAAACCATTACAGTTATGAACTCCTTTCTAACACTTTTTTTACAGCATGTGACAAGAGTATAAAATCCTTTCAGAAACTAAACAACGAAATAATAAAAAATAATCCATATTTTAGTGAACTTACAACATGCAGCAATTTATTTTAGAAGTAGGGTGTACCTATACTAATTCTACAAAATGCCCTATTAAGACCAAAGTGACTACTAATCATTTTAAGCTTTATTACTTAAAATACAAGGAAAAAAATAGAAAACACCTCAAAAAGGTTTTGTCATGAAAACTCATTAGCTGCACTATGGGCACCGTTGGTCTTATCTCAAACTTTAAGAGAAATGGTTCGTTGTTTGGAGATTTTGAAGTCATCAGTGATAAGGAAAGTCTACCTTAACAACAAAACAAATGGAGTTTTTGCAACAATGGATAGGAGAGATTTGCAATTTGGATGCCAACATCCAACTAAGTAGCCAGGCTGGTCCTTGTCTTCCAGTTCCAAAGTCTTCCTATGCTCACACTGTTCCACAGTTTCTCTTTTCTGAAAACAGTGCATTAACTGTGTCAGTTTCACTGCCTCACAGGGTGCCTTTTCCCAGTGTAGCTTCCCTGCTCTGCGCTCCTAAAGCAAAATGGAAAAAGCCCAGTAATCAGCCTTTCATTTATTTTCATTAAAATAAATGATAGAATGAGAAATAAGATCACATGAGGAAAGCATATCAAGTGGCAGGGTGCTACTCATTTCTGAGAATTCATTTTATAAAGTGAATCTGCATTCACTCATAGGTAAAAGTAGGTCAGGCGCATCTTCATATAAGATGAGAAGATGGCTCTGCACCAGAACAGACAAGTAGAGGCATTTTGCAGTTTTTCTCATGTAGCAGAAGCTCCACACCCATTTATTCTTCATGCAGTCCCTCAAAATAAGAAACTTCATAATAACTACTGGAATGACTTCTACTGTACTCATCTCCATAATAGCTTGTTTTAACAGAAGAAGCTGGTCCATGGCTGTAAATCAGAGCTATTTTTTTCACTTTAGCACCTTGTACAGCTCTCCCTAAAATATGGCAACAAACCTCATCACAGTATCCTGTTCACTGGAGGATCTCTGGTGAGAAATTTTTTTAACAATTTGAGTAGCTTTTTTTTGTTGTGAAACTCTGGGAAGTAGATGAGGTGGTGGTAAGAGAGTTGCAGGAAGCAAGAAGCACCCCCAAATTATTTTGTTTTCTTGCATCTCAGACACAGAGAGTAATACACATAAAAGCTACGTAACACAATGATGAACTGCATCCCACACTTGATAGAAGCTCAAAGAAAAATGGGGAGCTAGACAAAAATCTGCCCAATGTATACTGAAGTGAAGCACAGAAGAGTACAAATTGTTGTTTTTGTGGAAAGGTTTTACAATGATATTTGAAAAATAGTGCAAAATTCTATTGGCACTATTAACAGATGGAAAAGCTGCAGCAAAGAAGTTGCTTTTCCAGCACCACCTAAACACAGGACAACAACAAGGATAGAAATGATCTTGGGTTTTGTCCAAGTTCTGGCAGTCCCACATTCACCTGCACTCTGAACCTCTGGTAATGCAAATCTGCTGCAGCCTGAGCCCCCTTGCTGAGTGTGCCTGCAGAGGAAGGACCTGCACTACTGACCTCAGAGTGAGCCTGCAACTGTCAGCATTGGGGTGTATAGCTGTACCCTGCAATTTCAGCACACAGTAGTCCCTTTTAAAGCTCCTCTGTGGCACAGTGAGAGCCTACACTAATTCAAGTACTGCTGTGTGGCTCAGATACTGGTTTGATGCTATTATTACTGCATTACTACTAAGAGAACTGTTCAGGTTTTATAATGTATGTGACATTTCTGTAGTAAAACATATTTCATCTTGTAATTACTCTAGCCATTATATTGCATCTAAAAGCAGAATTGTGCTGAAGAAAATGAATTTAAAAAAATCACAGGCTACAGCAGGCAGCATAACTACAGTAACAATAAGACAATTTATCTAGCACTCATGAAGGGAGGAGATAACTGACTCACTATTCCAACCAAATTCAGTGTACGACAGGGGTTCCATTATCTTTTCCTGTACATAACTGGCACATTTGGGGATGGAACACACCAAGTACTGAGAATAATTAGGGGGAAAAAAAGCTGCATAAAGCAAAACAAAGGAGAGCAGTATTGAAATCAGAACAAATAAAGAGGAGGAAGTTTTAAATAATGGGTGTGATAAAATTACTTGTTAACTCAGTGTGAAGCAATGGAGGAACTGATGGGAGTGACGTTAAACAGAAAAGAAGGTCAGAGAAGGGACAAGGAAGACAATCTGCAGTGCTGAAGCTGCAAGACAATTAGAATTATGAAAGGTCAGAGAAGGAAAATGCAAACTGTAGCTCTCAGGGAAAAGCTGAAATAAAGAATAAAAAATAAGAAACACAGGAACATAGAGAATAAGGGGAAATGACAAAGGAGGAAAAATGACTACTTCGTTATTGCTAACAATACCCTTACTAATGTGTTAAATAATATATCACTGGAACAAAAGGGTGCAAGTCTCTAAGAAGACCAATGACCTTTATTGTAAATAGAAATTTGTGATGTATAAAAGATTTGAAGACACTACATCCAGTTTTACATGTTGTTTTTCAGTTTATTTTCTCTTACCTACAAACAGATGAGTAAGCTGAAGCTGCAGACCAGTGAACACCTGACCCAATGAAGGATTTAACCCCTGTGAAGAAACACACACCTCAGAATGTTTGGTTGAGTGGAACCTACCATTACATAGGCAAAGTAGTTCACAATTTATCAGATCTCTGCTAGGTTTATTTGACAAAAAAACAGCACCATTAGTATCAGTAACATAGGAGTAAGATGTATTCACCATCCCAGAAAGCTAAAGAAAAAGAAAGTTTAGTTGAAAAATGTTGCATCTGAAGAGTTTTTGAAACAAAAGCTGAAATCACTGTTGGAACACACACTAAATTTATTTTCCGTAGTTCCACAGATTTTAAATCTTTCAGTGACTTAAGATACATTTCTGTCTTTCACTGCTATGTATGCTTGCTAAACTCCTTTTGATTTTACTGGAGAATGGAGTAAAAGGACAAGCAGGACCTGGCCATGCTCCACACCAAACATTTTCATTGATAGTTCTCTCTCAGAGTTTACAGATATTAGTATACTTCTTGTTATAGGAACTCACACTATTTGGCCCAGTCACCTCCTAAGGAAATAGAATAGATAGACTAGGAAAAATAATGCAAACTTACCTCATGGTAACTGGAACCATTGGATACCAAGATACTTTATTTTAATAATAATTAATTATAATAATTAATACTATTTATTTCTAACAAATTATGCTACAGCAACTTCAGTAAAATAAAGTAACCTAACAAGCAAAATAAAATACTTTTGCATTCTCAGCCCTAACATCATTTTTCGAGCACCTGCCTGCTAAGATCATACATTCACAGGAGTGCTGAACACAGAACCAATGTGATATTAATAAATTAGGGAAGAATGCAAGAGATTACTCTGCTTTACAGTATCAAAATGCAATGGAATGTTTATAGCCATCTTTGTAGATGGCTATGTAGATGTGAACTTCTTGTTCACATGGCTGTTTACAAGAACAAAAAGCCATACATGAGCACATGAGTACTTACTGAAGTTGTGCATTACGTGTGTTTATAACATAGACTTTGCTTGAGATATGTACAGAAAAATCAGGCTTGTCCATTCAGTCATTTACTCCCTTAACAAAAAAAGGACAAGAAAAAATTTCAAGTTATGTTCTCTTTATGTAACTTAATTCCTCAAGTATTTTACTAACCAGGGGAAAAATCAATCAAAGCCAAGGATTATTTGCATTACACATTTTTATATGTTTTTTTTAATGTCTACTATGATTTGAGGATGTTGAAATTCCACAGTAGAACTGAAGGTTTTACTACCTACTATCTGTTATTTTAATTATATATTTTTTGTATATATGTATATATACACACACACACATATATATATACATATATGCATCCATACATAAATATATGTATATATTATCATCTTGATTCCATTTAGGTTAGGAAAACATATGGTTTTTCGTTTGCAAGGACCAACCTCTAGTGCTTACAGGAATTTTTGAACATGACTGTTGCAATTCATTTCATCTTTAATCTTATTTTGAAGCTGTAAAAAATTCACAGTGTACCATCTGGACAAAGATGTACAAGGAAAATACCATCTTAGCAAGAGCTGCAGACTTCTTAGCAATGGTAACAATTAATGAGGGGGAAATGAACCCAATCTGTCATTTATACTGTGTTGAACTTGCAAAGCTGAAAGTCAAAGAGGAAATAAATATTTCTAAAGTGAGCCTCTTTCATTTGAGACTAAAGATACATACTGTTGAATTCCCACAGTGGCACTTCTAGAGAGTTTGTTAGAAACACATAATTGCAAAATTTACAGTGCTACTGACAACCAAAAGTTACAGTAATCATTCTCTTTCGCATTAGTTAAAAGGAGAGGCTCAAAGTATGAGTCAGGTATACTTTTCAAACATGCACAAATAATGCATTTAGATGGTGACTTCTGGAAGTTATATTTGTAGGTATACAATCAGCCACTTGCATTCAGAAGTACCTGATCTGTACTTGCATACAGATGGACTCCCTGTCTTCTTTTTTTAATAAAGTATTGAAGTTCACATAGTAATACAGTCATGCAGTTTACAATACATGGGCAAAATTTCATTGGAATTAATCAGAACACTGCACAAAAAACTACTCCAGACTACCACAACAGGAAGAAGATACTCTGTTTCATTCCTTATTTTCCCTTAAAAATGAAAAAGAACAAACATAGTTTCCAGTAATGGCAAAATATTTGGAGTCCAGGTCTTGCCCTACATCCTAGAGATCCCCTGTCATTTCAACTGTCTTCCAGACCAGCAGGTCCTGGAATAGTTCCATGAATAGTAGCATGTTACATATGTGGTATTCAAACAACGTTCAAAGGCAACATAAATTTTTTATTTTCTATTGGAAATGAGCAGATTTCTTTTGTTCTTCCCTTATTTGCTACATGCTTAAGTTCCACTGAATTAACAGTAAGTGAGAAATAAGAAAGAAGAACATCAGGTCTGACACCATTTTCACTTATAAGAGATGAACAGCCTGGGTGGATAACATCAAAGCACCAATTTTCTTCTAGTAGTTCAGCTCATTTTTGTTAACTGAGTTATTCATCCAATATGTTCAAAGTCCATTTAAAAACACAGTCCTTAAAATAAAATTAGCACATGCTTCAGCAGGGAGCAGACAGCCCTTGTCAGTCCTGTCATAGCAGAGAACATCTGAAGTTACTATTCAGACATGGAAAAGCTTGCGAAGAAAAGGGAGAAAGAAATACATAAGAAGCCAGGAAAAAAAACCCAAAAAACCAAAAAAACCCAAAAAACCAAAACAGGACAAAGAATTTAATGGGGAATAAAAGTGATCATCTCACTGCTCTTAAACCAGCTTATTTCTTCTACAGCAGTTTTTTACCTAAAAGGCAAAAAAGGAAGATGAGCTGGAACACATACAGCAGGATATTTAGAGATGGTCATTGCTTCTGTTTGGTGTGACTTACACAGAGACAGAATATTAACAGCTTTTGCAAATAAGAGACATAGCATTTAAAAACCAATACAAGTGTGAAATCAGCACAAATAAAGGAGGAACCTATTTAAAAAATCCATTAAAGAATATCAATGATGACGTGCTCATTGTTCTTTCTCTATATATTTTTAGTCCATGTTCTCCTGCAAGTCTCTTGTCTCTAGCTTTACCATAGTTAGTTGGAAAAAATGCAATTAAAATTCAACAAGAAATTCTACTGATAAAAATGCAAGCTTCTCAAGAAGTTATGACAGCATTTTCCCCCTGAAAGACAAGGATATGGAATTAAAAAATTAGTCATAGATTTGTGAAAAAGACTCAAACAAAATTTGCACAATGACTAGTCAATTTTTTACTGGAGATAAGGAAAATGAGATGCAGCTGTTACTTTACTGCAGTATCATAAGATAACAAAAGACTTGCAACATCTTGTTTCACAGAACTGAAAGTATTCCTCCTTTTAATCTGCCACAACTTTCCTGTTGACTGATGTATTTTCTAACTAATACTCTCTGTGGCAGAAGTGGGCTGCTTCCAAAGTGTGATTTATCTACTTGTTTACTGAAGCACACACTGATTTCCCATGAGGACAGTGAAGAGCTGTCAGTTCAATTTATTTAACAAAACTTCTAATTGCTCTCTAATTGCTGTGTAAGCACAAATACTGGAGGAAATATTAACAGGCAATTTCTGTGCACAGAACATTAAAAATGCCCAGTGATATCAACAAGAACAGCCTCTGGCAGGTTTTCTGTATCTATGGGGGAATGTACATCAGTCAGCAAAATGTGGGAACATGAAGTACTTTTTACTCTTCTTTACTCCATATACAAATGACAACTTACCAGAAAGCTTTGGGTCAGAGATCTTCCCACAGTGTCACCAAACCGTGGTGTTCAGTAGAGCAAGCCTGCTTTTTCTGTGGTGATAGCTCTGCATCCACAGAGAGTATAGATACTAAGCAGCCTCATTGTTTGAAGCCCTAAGTGTTGCACCAATCACAGATCAGTCCTATTTATGCAATTTTCATTGTTTTGAGAACTGCTTGGGGTTTCATACTTAACATTCAGCCTGAAAATATTCAGTTATTGTTTGGTTAAATTATTCCATTGGATTGTGAAAATCAGTATATTTACTCTGTTTTTTAATTAAGTACTAAACCACAATTACACAGAATATTTGAGAATGCCATGGAGGCTGTAGGAAGTGTGAGCGTGAACAACAAAAAAGTAATACACACCTACAAAAATTCCAACTGCTCTTGAAAGCAAGTCCTTACAAAAGCCCCTGTGCCACAGCACTTGGAACAAGAGGCAGACATAGAAAGGAGACCAAGGAGCAAAGGTAGAAAACCTTTTTAGGAAGGGTTTTCACAATGAAATAACTAGAATTCCTAGGAACTAAAATTATGATAATTATTAGATTAATAGCATCGATTCATACTTGATAGTTTCTGCATGACCAAATCTGTGACCTTTCGTCTTGTTTTCTGTCTTAACTTATCGTGATAAAACTGTCAAGGCTCTGTTAATAGCTTGTTACAGATAACTAGAGCAATTTATTAGGTATAATTGTAGAATTTATCACAGCTTGAAAAAAGTACTGGTGCAGGAGAGGTGCCTTACACTATCACTATTTTCTGCATTATTTCTAGGAAGGTAGCATTATTATAAATCGGATATTTTATTGGCAATAATGAAGTTTTATGAATTTTTTAATTGCTTTTGTCTCTTAGCAATATGTATCTCCGGTTAAAAACATGAACTTATAAGAATTTTGAAAAATTAGTTATGGAAAATATTCAGACTTCAATCCTCAGCTGGTTAAATGTCCAGTACCTTATAATTAAACAACATAGCATGCTTTCATTATATTCATTACTGGAAGACTCTTACTTCCTGGTTTTTCTGTCCTTTTTGAACCTAAAAATCAATGTGTACAAAAAGTTCAGTCAACACACACAAATCATTAAGGCTGGGGTTTGTCCACTTGTGAATATTAAAAATGTTCACCAGAGGTTCTTTGTATCCTGGTTTTCATTGCAAGCTATTGTAACCAGGCTGTTCACAACCAATTGGTTTCTGAATGACAACAAATCTTTGTCTTGTTAAGTTTTTTTTGCATGACCTAACAGACAGTAATATGTTGGGACTAATTGCATTGAAAAGGTTTAACTTTTTCTTTACATCTTCCTCCTATGTGGAATATACTTCCTGGCACTTACAGATGTCAACGAAGCTTGCAGAGGATCTGTCTATTCAGTCTGATTTCAGCACTGAACACTGCCGACACGGAAAGAACTAGCAATTCACACAGCAAAAGAAATTCAAAGACAGTACTCCTGAAATGTTCTTGAAATAAAATCTTGACACTAAAAAGTCATTTAATACTGTAGCCACCAGGAAAGTCTTGCCAAGCACTAGGCCTGGTGGTGGAAGCTGACACAAATAAATGAAAAAATAAATTTTATATATCTAACAATACATGCAAGCTATAAATACCTAAAACTTGCAGTTTTATCTGCACAATATTTGGAGCACATATAGCTCTGTGTATCCTTCAGCGCCTCTATAAGGACAGAAACAGTAAGAAAGTTTTATCTGGAAATGAGGTACCAAGCTGTTATTTTAAAGCTTTGTACATGTGGTAAAACCCACCTGCTGATAAAGACTACTACAACAACCTTGTCTGTTTTCTCCCCTGTTCTACACTGTGGCCCCTTCTAATGAATGTATAACCTGTTTTCAAAACTACCCACTGGATATTTATCAGTAGTTTGCTCTTTTCCAGAGGAGCAAAAGTATTTTAAGTCCTATAATATCTCTTCTGATAGAAATTCAAACAAAAAGACATGCAAATAACCTTGTGTTACAAAGTTGTGCCTTGTGCTTGAGAGTTTATTAAAGACATTTTTCACAGGGAAAGTTTCATGAAATAGGCATAGTATTGTTCTTAAATCCAAACCCTGACCAATAAAAGATGACTAAGTGTTACTGATATCCAAAGTCACCCTTTTCTCCTTTCTTTCCAGGAACCCCAAGAGATCTCTTAAAGACAAAATATGGTATATTATTTTGTTTTTACCACGCGGTAACTTTGAGGTCAAGAAGGCAAAAAAAAGGAAATAACGTATCTCTTCTCCACTAATCCCATCACTCCCATCCTCCCCATTGTTCCTGAAATAATAAAAATGTGCATGAGTTTTTCACATAAACAACCAATCAACCAAACAGGGAAAAAATGAAGAAAAAACCCCCTAAATACAGGAATTAATGCTTGCATTAGATTTCCCATGTATTTCCTAGGTAAAACCACAAACTGGGTACTGCAGTAGATACCTGCACGCAGCTTTAAAAAAAAAGGTAACATTTATTTAACACTCACTGACATCTCTGCAAAGCTCTCAAAATCTTCAATTATTGCAAGAATACTGCATTCACACATTCAGATTGTCTAGAGTAATATTGTACCCTCTCCTGACAAACCCTTGCATCCATGATAAGAAAAATTATGGCAAAAATGAGAAAAGTATGTAATAAAAACATTGAAGAATTATTCTAAAACACAATTAAAGAGTATTTTCAGAATTTTTGTTTAATTTTTAGATCTCTTTTACCTGGATATGCCATATTACCTGGTCTTCCTTTTGGTCCTGATGGCTTTCTCTGTGCATCCTCTCTGGGGGAGGTGAAAAGAATGGCTACAGACAGTTGAAAAAGTTGGTTTTTAACCATGCATGTGTAGCAGGAAGAGCCAGCTCTCTCGAAGTTCAGATGCATCCTGGGGTCTTTTTCCTAATTTAAAGGAAAGTGGAAAACACTTAACTAGCTGCCTATTAATCAAACAGTAACTATTTTAAAAAATGTGTTTTGAACATTAATAAATTAATAAATGACATGTTTGTAATTTCAGGAAGGCTGGAAAAATCTCCTGCACTCCATTACAGGTACAGGTGGTAATCTAGGCACAGCTGAGATAGGGAGGCAGGATAAGAACAGGGATAAGACAATTACAACATGGTCATCAACTACAAGAATATCTTATTTTTTGCCAGTCAGTCCTGGCAGTTGACTTTCAACATCCATTTCAGTAATTACAGAGTTGGCTCTTGATGGCACTTTAGACATGTCCTTTCTTGGCGCTGTGGCTGCTAGCACTGCCTTGCCTTGTGAATTCTCTGTCAGCTCACAGATTTCTTGTCAAAGAAAGTGTAAATATAAGAGAATCTCAGAATTTAAAGCTGTGGATTAAATTAGATGAGAAAACTAATTAAAGAAGAGGATGCATATGGTATTTCCCCCTTAGATCCTGCTAGAGAACATTTCCTTCACATCTCTGTTACAGTAAACCCTTGACCTCCCTTGCTGAACATTTAAGTTAATTGGTTTTTCCTGTGTTCTCAGCTTTTTCTGCAGGTTAGCAATAAATATCTGGAAAGGTGTAAAACACAGCTTCCTTCTAAAAAGTGTTTTAATTTGAAGAAGGCATCAAGCAATCCCTGATTTTCACAATCAAATACCATATTTCTCAGATGAAACTGATATATAACTGATAAAATCTTCCATTAGACACACTTAAGAACTAAGGCTTTATAGGCTTTTCTTTTCCTTATTTATTTATTTACTTATTTTACTATTTTTTTTCCCTTCAAAAAAGGAATTGGATTTGGAAGTAAAAAGATGAAAAGATATTCCCTAAGATCTTAAAAACTGCTGACAGACATCCCTGGAACATGAAACAGGCACTCACCCAAAAAGAAAGAAATCTAGGCAGAAAAGGATGCTTCACTATCCTATTTGACTTGGGAAACAGTGGATGTACATGGCAAAGGTGTCTGTTGTCCAGAAGGTGCATTCAGGTTTGATGTGAGTTGGACTATGCCAGCTGCCTCTGAAGTCATTGGGATCTTTTTTTTGCTTCCTGTGAGAGACACAGTGATGTACACTTGCTAACAGGCTGTCCTGTAGAATTGTTGGAGAGCAGCACTGCTATGAGGCTGGCAAAAAACTTGCCCCAGAGGTTCAGAGACTTTTTGAACACTTTCTTCCTTCTTTTTTCATCTGCTGAGAAAGGTCAGGTTCCACGAGCAGAAGACATACCATGCTGGAAAGAGCATAAAGAGCACTCTGTGAAGGTGAAAACAGTCAGGGAACATTGACCTTGACAAAGTAAAGGTGATACCAATGAGCAGAAAGTGTCACCTAGATAACTTGCATCTGCAGAGAAACCTCTTTTGACCAAGAGGTAACACCCAAGAGCGGTGTTACTCTGTCAAATCAGTCTCTTGGCTCATGAAAATTCTTGGATTTGTCATTGATGGACAGCCTGATATAACATTAAAAACACCTTCAGGCACTTGGACAGTTCCTTCACCTGACAAGCCTGACAGAGATCTGGACTATGACTATCCAGGCATGGAATGATCAGCCTTTACAAAACTCTACCAAAGACGGCTACCAGATTTCCACAGTAACTCAAGATTTGCTCAGAGATTTATCCTAATTGACGGAAAAGGTGAGATAGGCAAAAATGGCTGGTGACAACTATAACATAATCCATCTGCAGAAGTGCAGTTTTATGTAGAGCTGTCAAAAGGGCACAGAGAATCTATTTGGTCTAGAAAAGGACCAAAAATTAGAATGTCTAGAAAGCTGGTCCCTTAGAGAGAAGATGTTAGAGCAGATTTGATGGCAGGACTGGTGACTGTGTAGGGGTCTTATGCTGGAGTAGCCTCTTCCCAAAGGACTGCACACTGTGGGAGGGACTACACCCTGGAGCAGGAAAAGAGTATGAAGAGACATTTAGTGGTCACCTGATATCCAGACATGGTCAACCCACTACCTGTAGGGGTGGGGAATGTTCTGATGTTTGTTGGCTGGGGTGAAGCTGATTTTCTTCACAATAGCTGATGTGGAGGTCTGTTTTGTGTTTGCAATGAAAAGAGTGTTGATAATTTTGGGGTGTCTTGGTTATTGCAGGGCAGTGCTTGCACAGAGTCAAGGCCTCACCCCACCGTGCCATCAAGAAAGCCGGAGAGGCACAACAATCTGGGAGGGGGCACAGCTGGGACAACCAACCCCCACTGATCCAAGGGATATTTTTTACCACATGGCAATATGCTCAGCATTTGAAGCTAGGGAACAACAAAATGGGAGGTGTTCAGAGTGATGACATTTATCTTCCCAAGTAACAATTACACATGAAGTAGTTCTGCCTTCCTAAGGATGACTGAACTGCTTGCCCATGGGAAGTGGTGAATTAATTCCTTGTTTTGCTTTCCTTGCACGTGTGGCTTTTATCAAACTGCCTTTGTCCCAACCCTTGAGTTTCCTTGCTTTTACATTCCCAATTATCTTCTTGGCTATATGGGGCATAGTTGCTGGCTAGGGTAAAACCATGGCAATCCTTTCTAGCTGCTGGGACTAGTGCAGAATGAGTTCATCTTTGCCTGAGGCAGGAATAACCCAGACAGTTTTCTTCAGCACATTTTTATTTGCACTGCAGGAATTCTATCCGCCTCACAGGTATGTAAGTTTTTGACTGGTCAGGGCCAGTCTGGTTGGCAGATTCCCTAGTGTTCACTAACCAGGTGGCCTTCACTAAATTCTAAATGCCAGTATTTGAAGATCTCAACACCCATTGCTCTCAGTGTAGTCTTTAACAGTCAAACACTGTTTGATTTTTCTAAAGGCTGGTGCATGATAGGAAGTGTGATACACCCACTCAAATGCCATGTTCTTTGGCCCAAGTGTCTACATGATAGTTTAGGAAATGAGTTCCAATGATTAATTTCCTTCTTGAGTACTCTGTCCCATAAGACTTGCTTTTCAAGGCCCAGGAGGGGCAGTGGCATGGAGCAATTGGTGTTTCCATCCATCTGGTGGTTGCTGTCACCATTTTAAGCACGTGACTCTTGCCATCACAGATTTGCAGGAGTGTGATAATAGTCAATCTGCCACGTGTCCTCATACTTATATTTCAGTCTCTCATTGTCCTCTGTACCAAAAAGGTTTTAACAGCCTGGCTTGCTTATTTGCAGTGCATTTTTCACATCCACAGATAATCTCTGGTTAAGTCCACTCCTCAGTCATGAGCCCACCTATATGCTGCATCTCTTCCTTGATGTCCTGAGGTATCATGGACCCACTGAGAAAGTAATAATTCATGTTTATGTTGCCAATCCCAATCCACCTAAGCCACTTCAGTCTTGGCAGCAGCTGGTTATTCTTATGTACTTCAGCGGCCTGACTCTTGGGTTCATGAGCATCTACATGGCATACCTGTATAACCAGATTCTCCACACAGGCAGCAATATTTTACCACAGTGTGGCAGCCCAGATGGGCTTAGCCCTATGGTGCCGGTTACTCTGCTTCCATTGCTGCAGCCAGGCCCACAGGGCACTTGCTAGTATCCAGAAATCAGTATAAAGCTTTGACCACTTCTCCTATTCAAAAGCCATCTAAAGCCAGCTGGATGGCTTTGACCTCTGCAAATTGACTCGATTCACCTTCTCCTTCAGTAGTTTCTGTGGCTTGTAGTAGGGGACTCCATACAGTGGGTTTCCATATCTGATGCCTTCCCATAGGATAGCAGGATCCAGCAGTAAACAAGGCATATTGCTTTTCACATTCTGCTGATTTATTATATAGTGGGGCATTATCAGCCTGTGCTAACTCCTTCTCAGGTGACATTCCAAAATCTTTGCCTTCTGGCTAGCCTATGATGATTTCCAACATTCCTGGATGACTGGGTTTTCTTATTTGAACTCATTATGTGATCAGTGTGACCACATAGCATTAGTTGCATGATGTGCAGAGGAAAGCCTCCCTTAGAACATCCAACCTAACATGGGTAATCAGGATGCCAGGAGAAGCACCTAAAAATCCGGATCTCCTGCGCAGGTCCCTTCACTCTATTTTGTGTTACGGCAAAACTGGCTTCCTAAAGGAACTATTTTCTTCCCTTTCTCAAAAATTTTTTTGCTGTATTGCCCTACACAATGGTATCATCAATGTACTATAGGTGTTCTGGAGCTTCACCCTGTTCTAGTGCAGACTTGATCAATCCATGGCAGTAGGGCTTTGTTTCCATGCCCGGGGCAGTTGATTTCGGGTGTACAAGCATCCGTCAAAGTAGAAGCAAAGTGTGCCCTGAACTCTGCTACCAAAGGGACTGGGGAAAAGGCATTAACAGAGTCAATTGTGACACTGCACTTGGCTGCTTTTGACTGCAGTTCATATGGAAGTTCAGCTTGTCTGGTCCAGTGGCAATGAGCAGTGGCAGTAGAATGACTTATTCATAAAATTCCCTCCTAATTTCTTCTACAAGTAGACAAGAACCTCTTTCCATAGAGCCAGAAGTATAACCAGCCCTTCCATTCTGCGAGGAAGGCCTCAATGTTGTGCTTGTGATTCCTCTGAATCAGAGCAAAGCCTATATTTTCAAAGGGAAATTTTGAATTTTATTTAAGGAAAGCTGGCACATGTTGTTTTATATCCAGTGGCATCCATCTTCACATATGGAATATATGTCATTATTTCACTTTATTTCTTCAGTAAGAAACATTTTCTGCATAATTTTTACAGCTTTTCTTCCAGTTTAATATTTTTTTTTTTTTTTTTCAAGGAGCATATAGAAATATGCCGCTAGATCTATTCTTGTATCTTGTAAATGAATCCAGAGAAGAACAAAAGGCCAGGTAAGTACAACCACCTCTGCAGAATGGCCTATGGTGACAAAGTTAAATGCACTGTGACTGCTACAGCCATAAAATGGGGAACAACAGAATTTGGGTAAGTCATCAGAGTATGAAAGTTGAGCTAAATCCTACCCTTCTGCAGGGCACTGCATTTACTATCTTCAATGAGATGTCCTCAGGATTTTTTCTTTCACTCAAGAGCAATCATGAAAACCTAATGTTCTAAAATAAAAGCACTTGTTTAACATCTGGTGACAAGGAAAGGGGACCAATTCTTAGTTACCAATGGGAAGCCACACCATGAGAACACACTTCCACTTGTTTCAAGAACTAACAGCAGAAGTAAAACATTTGGGAATGATTGATTTTATTGGATTATTCAGAAGAAGAAGAAGAAACCAAGAATTATGCTATGGTAACAAATATTTTAAATCCTTTAAGTGAATTAAGTTCTAGGAATTCTGTTATTTAAGATCTAAATGCTCTATGACATTTTCGATAAGCAAGATAAATGTAAGCAAACACATCAAAACATTTTGATGTCAGTGTCTTGCATCTGTTATTATTTCATGTAAATCTCTGAGGCACTGCTTTGTTTTATGCAGTATATTCAGAAAGTACACATTTTGGTATTTATGGAAGAAAGCCAAGTTTCAATACTTTTATGCCTCTTAAACAAGGCACCGTTGGCTAACAAGAGTTTCTCAATACACAACATTTTAGATCAATGGAGAAATAACCTAAATTTTATTTTCACAATTACATTACCAGATAACTTTATAATCAAGTACTTCTTTCAGCTGAAATATGTGAGGCAAGTAGGTATATAAAGCTTCCTCTTTGAATGCCTTTTCCACATCAATCTGATAGTCTAACTGAAGAGTTAAAGTCATTTAAGCATCTCTGCACTAGGAGGACTCTATACACAAGAATCCACATTCTTCTTGTGTTTCAAATCTATTTTTATTGCCTCCACAGCCCCCATACCAGAACTGATCACACATTTTCTGCTCTTTGTCGTAGTACCACTTCAAAATGTAATTCTGACATTCTCCACTATCTTGAACAAGGTCACATGCATCTGGAAAAGGGAAATAAGAGACAGATTTAATGAAAGAAAGATCCACCCTTATCAGCACAGTAAATTCAGGGAAAAATAACATTCAGTGCAAACTGTCAGACAAAAGGAGTAGCCAGTGTTCAAGGTTTTACACAGATTCACTAAGCATTCATCTATAAATACACAGTGCCAGTGTGAAAACCCTCTTTTTATGATTGGTTTACCCAGAAAAAATGTCTGAAATTACTAGATTCTCATTGCCATAAACAGAATGACTGCTAAAATTTGTTCAGTTTTCTAGCATGAAATTTTTATTAAAATGGTTGTAAAATAACTATACCTGGTCCACAGGGACTAGGAGAATAAACTTTTTAATAATTCCCCTCTTCTTCATTCCAACTTCTTATACTGGTATCCATCAATAAAATTTCATAAATTAATATACATAGGTTGTTAAACTATCTGTGCTAGTCTCTTAGCCAAATCCAAGAGTATTACAGATTTAAATTGCATAAATTAGCAAAGTAGGTGAGAGAAGCATACTTAGTAGCAATCTGGTACTTGGTAAGAACAGATCTAATCATCTTTCCTCAATGTAAATTCAGAGTTACTCAAAAGAAGACAGAAAGACAGCTCCAGACTTTGGTGTCAGTAAAATATTAAAAAGGAAGAACTCAGAAATAATGAAATGTAACGATACAACTTAAAGATGTAAAATTATATAACCTGCTAATCAACTGAAAAGCAAAAATCTCAAGCAAGAGGTAAGCACAAAGCACATCTCTCAGAAGGCAAGTTCTGGAACTGGGCTACATGTTTTTAGAAGTAAATTGTTGGGTCACTAATTACAGCACAGGATTGAGGAAGGCAGTTCATACATCTCTCATAAGTGGGGTAGGTAATTTCTCACTTAAGTGCAGTGACCATAACTACTTCCTCAAAGGAAATATTTTATTTTATTTATAAAGTATAAACAGTAACATATCTCCCTGTTACTGATCCTCTCTCATCCTGAATGAGTCTACCAGACATTTCCAGAACCATTCTTGAGTGGAGAGGGATGAAAAAAAAGGGATAACAGCTGTAGAAATGAGCTACCACACCCAAAACTATGCAGACACTTTTTCATTTATTTTCACATACATTCTCTCTAATTGTAGTTTATACAATAAAAACACTCAATAGTGTTACAAGAAAGTTAGTGAAAAATAATCTCACAATCAGCTTCCCATACCTATATCTAATGGCAAATTGGCAACGAAAATGTATTATTAGGAAGCACTTAAAAATATGAAGAGTATATCTTTTGATGCCCCTGCTGATGGTTCCTGTTCTTCCTGTTCTTCTACAGCAACAGACTGTAGCAGATATATTTAGTTCTTCCATGTTGAGCTAAATTAGCAGTAGGAGTAACTCACTAATTAGAGTGCAGTTTGGGGATTTTAAAATGATCAAATATTTTAGTAAGGGGGATTAGAACTTTATATGATATTATTACAAAAAATTATAAATCAAAAGTGAAGTTATAATGACACCTGTAGTTTAGTCTTTACTATATAGGTTTGGACTGAATACTAACATAGAGACTAAAAGCTTTGGAGAAATGCAATTGGAAATTCTTCATCTGGTAAAAAAAAAATCAATTGAGTCTTTCACAGTTTAGTCTTTTTACTGAATTAAAAAAGATTTTCATATTCTAGAATCATACCATAATCATTACAGGCACCGCTAGTTTCTGATGTTGTCTCTAAGTTTTTCTTGTTCTTCCCCTGAGCTTTTCCACACTCTTGAGGCTTTTTCCTTTTAGCCTTTTCCTCTGTGAAATATTCATTTTCCTCATAATAATCTCTCATTTCTGGTATTGTGTATACAGGTTCTTTGGCGTTCTCTTTCATACTCTTCATGACTCTACTTCCATTTTTTTTCATGTCTTCTAAAGCTTGACGGGAACCCCTTTCAGCCATTTCAGGAAAAGGTATCCTTCCAAGAAGAGGGGGACGGGGGGGGAAATATTTAAGTACCAATATGACCTTAGAAAATGCATCTGGTTCATTCCTTCTGAAAAATATTAAAAAAATCTTTTGACCCCAATCCCATTTATATTACAACTGCATTGAGTGCAACAACTAATCCAAAGGGATAAAGCTTACATTCAGAGTACTCAAAAAGTTAAATAGGCAATTTCCAACCTTTCAGTCATGGATGCTTCCTGTTGCATGTCTCCCCGGTCTAAGTTTTCACACTCTTCTTGAAGTTCAGGTGAAGGATAACTGTTCATTTCTTCTGTGAGAAAGTACAGGTAATGGGGATGAGTTTTAAAGTCCTCAAAACACCAGTATGGTTAATAAAAAACATTACATGGCTGTTTTTGTGAACTGGAGTTTGCATCTTTCAATAAGTAACAAACTATGTCCAGAGTGACTAACACTAGGCCCAGAAAAATGAAAATTATTATAGAGATCAGATAGATGAGAATGACTCCTGAACCAATCTTTTATACTTTTGTCTTGCTCTTTAATACACAATTAATGCTTCTATAGAAACTTTGACATCGCCAAGCATCTGCTTCTTATGAGGATTTTAAATAAGTGGCAATTTCCTTTTTGATAGTCTCTTGTTTCCATGTCAAAGCATCTATGACCTGCTAGACTTCTCTGCTTTGGAGAGAGGTTAAGGTCAAAAGTGCAAAATATTTATCTTGTACCTGCTCCAAAGCCTGAATAGGCATAAACAGCTCAGTAGATCTGGACTTGCCAATGGTCTGAGGAGAAATGTGGGCCTAAATCAGGAACGTGACAGAGTTCTCTCAGCTGAAGAATGGTATGTTTTTAGTGAAAGGGGAGTACACAAAACCACACATTAAATAAAAACTTAAGGTAAAAAGACTACTTTAGAATACAATGCTGTTCTGTCATAACTGACACTTTTATTGACTTCCAGCACCTGAGCCAAACTAATCCTGAAAGATTAGCAGCAAAGTTATGACCAGGAACTGAATGATAGCACATATATACTGACTACCTTTTTCTACACAACATTTTGTTTTTCTTTCCATAACCGAAGCAAATGCGGCTGTGCGATACTTACGTTGTAGAAGATTTAGGAATGCCCGGCTAAACCTCTGAGCATACACCATCTCCGGTGGGGAAACCCTGCCCAGTGTCAGCGAGTGCTGGTCTGTGGGGGAGCTGGACAGCTCCATCAGCTCATTGTCACTCACATCGCTGCCAAGTGCAAGAGTGAACAAGGTGAATCCTTGGCACTTGGCTCCGAGTGAAATCTCTCTCAGCCTTTCTCTGTCCCATGTGCTTGTTTTGCTTCCGACTATTGTAAATATGACCCTGTGTTTTCTTTGTCTGGGAGCTTTAAAGAACACATTTTCAACTGTCCACTGTAGAGCAGAAGCAATGGCTGATGGCCCTTCCAGCTGGTGAACAGACTCTTGGATGTGTTTCTTCATCAAATCTTTATTGCTGTATGTGACTAGGTCAAACTCCAAGGCCACGGGTGTCTGGTTTCTGTCAGGCAGGAAGCCCCTGGGAGCCTGCTGCACCAGTGCCACTCTGATGCCTCCATATGATTCACTTGGCTGTGAGGAAACGACAAACTGATCCAACATGTTGCTCACAAAGTCTTTTGCTCTCTGAAACTCTTCACTGCTAATGCTGCGAGAGCTCTCCATGATGTAAGTTATATCCATATCCATCTGAACCAGGGGAGAAAATGGCACCTCACAGTTGGTTCTTGGATTGCATTTATCTAGAGAGGAAGAGCCAATAGGCAGTGAAATATTTAACAATACAACAAAAACAATGATTTATAGAAATTTCACACAGACCTGTAGATCTGTATTAGGTTTGTATGGCCAGGTTTTGGTAGTGGGGGGCACTACAGGAGTGGCTTCTGTAAAAAACTGATGGAAGTTTCCTCCATGTTCAGCAGAGCCAATACTAGCTAGCTCCAAGAGACACATGCCACTGGCCAAGCCATTTAGAAATGGTGGACATGCCTCTGTGATAACATATTTAAGAAGAAGAAGGAGGAAAAAAGTTATTGTGCAGATTTAGCTGCGGTCAGAGAAAAGCCGGGTGGAAATATGTGAGAGAAACCACTGTGCAGACACTAAGGTTAATGGAGAAGGAGGGGAGGAGGTGCCCCAAGTACTGGAGCAGAGATTCCCCTGCAGCCCATGATGAAGATTGTGGAGAGGCAGCTATGCCCCTGCAGCCCTCGGAGATCCATGGTGATCCTTGGCCATCCTTGAATATCCGCTTGCAGCTTGTGGATACACCCCATACTAGAGCAGGTGGTCACCTGAGAGGAGGCTGTGAACCTGTTGGAGGCCCATGCTGGAGCAGGCTTCTGGCAGGGACCTGCAGCCCCATGGAGAGAGGAGCCCAGGCTGGAGCAGGTTTTCTGGCAATACTTGTGACCCTGTGCATGAAGGACTGCACCCCAGGGAAGAGTGACCCATGCTGCAGCAGTTTGGAGAGGACTGCTGCTTGAAGGATAAACTTACATTGCATCAGTTTGCAGAGAACTGTTACTCATGGGATGGACTCCTGTTGGAGAAGTTCATGAAGAACTATCTCCCATGAAAGGGACCTCATGCTCTTCCTGAGCAGTGGCAGAAACAATGTGTGATGAAGTGACCATAACCCCCATTCCCATCTCTGTGTGCTGCTGGTAGGGAGACAGTAGAGTTGAGAAGGAGGGAGTGGGGGGAAGGTGGTTTTAAGGTCTAATTTTACTTTTTGTTATCCTGCTCTGATTTGTAATAAATTCAATTAATATTTCTAATTCAAGTTTGTTTTGCCCAAGTTTGTTTTTTTGATCTCTCTCTGTCCTTATCTCAACTCATCAGCCCTTCATTGTATTTTCTATCCCCTGTCCAGTGGTGGAGGGGAGTGATAGAGAGGCTTTGACGGGAGTCTGGCATCCAGACAGGGTCAACCTACTACAAAATCTTTACCTAAACTGTGATTTAAAAAAACCAACCAACTAAAAAAACAAACAAACAAACAAACAAACAAACACAAACAAAAAACAAAAAAAAAAAAACCCAAAAAACCAAAATAAAACAAAAAAGCCTAATCAATTTGGAAGCTGTGGCAGGATGTCTACCCCCCACCTCTCTACCACAGATAGTTGATACATAAAGAGATAACCTAGGAGCTGAAAGACTCAGCAAGGACCTTATCTCTGGCACCAAAAGAGCTCAGGCCTCAGCTAAGAATCAACATCTTAGTCTGGAGAGTAGATGTGGGAAGAGACAAAGGAAATATTCTTGACTGAGAGACACTGTTTTACAAACTCTAAAAGACACACAAGTTATCACAGAGGCAGAAGCCTTCTACACATACACCCTGAAAGCGTGGGAGACCTCTCCCTGGAGCCTGTATGCAGGTTCTGTGTTTACTTCCGTGGGGACTGAGGGAAGGATCTCGATGTGTGTGTGCACCACCAACAATTAGATTGTAAGATACATTGGGCCCTGTTATATTATTTCTTCACTAGCTGTAACATTAATAGTTACCTTTAACCTCACACTGTATATATCTACTAGTATTTTCCCTTTTTGTCCTTATTTCTGTGTAGTATTAGTTTAAGTCCTATGTCTGTCAGTTTTCTGTCTATTAAATATATAATCCATTCTATAATAGATCAAATCAGCCATTACTAAAGAGCTCATGAATGAGAGTGAATTTTGGGGTGCTGGCCTCCTCAATAAAGCTACCGCCTGCTGCCAGAGGCCTGGGCTAAATGTAAGGATTTTTCTAAATCCCTACTTCCATTTGTAACAGGAGCTTGAAGTCTTTTTGTTCTAGTAAGGAACAACAGATGAGTCTTGCTGAAGAAGATTTTTAGATATCATGGGGAATTATTCATGCATGAGAGCAAAAAAAAAACATTCATAAGGTAAAATTCCATAGATAACAGTCCCCTGGAGAAACTTTCTTCTGTTGAAATCTAAACATTGGAAAGGACACAGAATCAAACTCTATTTTTCATCTCAGATCATTGTTAAACATTTTGACATATTTTCGTTTAGTTGCTTCTTCCCCTCTTACAACATAGAACTTACAGCAAATGAGCCCGGTTTCCCAAAATCATATTCTTATTTTCAGTGCATTTCTATTAAAAAAGGAAATGCTAAACACAATAATTCATTTCACATGGCAGAGACAGAAAATAATTAAACGGCTTTTGTGATTTTGAGATTCTAATTCTTACCATCCACTGAAGAGGAAGTTAAAATTGTAACTTCTCAGCAGTGGTATTCTCTAACCACAAAATGATCTGTCACAGAGGGCAAGAAGGCTCAGTAGCAGAAGGGTACAGCTGGCTGGAATGTCAGAGACAGAAAAAAGAGGTAAAGTTTCTGCTGTAAAGGAGTGAAGTTTCCGTTGGAGATGATAAGAAAGAGCCATAGCACTGTCTTGTAGCTATCCTGGAATGGGAACACTCAGACATCCCTATGGGCTGCAGAGCTGGGCTGAGTTGCTCCATGCAACCAACCACACAGTTCTTAACAGATCTCTGAAATTCCTTCTAGAACCGTTTATGGCAGTAGGATTCTGACCGGTGCATTTTTCATGAATATTTTTCTTTTATATTTAAGCACAGATTTGTTTAAGGTGTGCCATAAAAATTCCCCACCACTACATAACAGAAAAAGCTATAGAATTTGTTATTAAAATGGTAAATAGACCAATACAACAGACATAATTTGTAAAATGTCTTACCAAAGCAAAGTGTACAATATGTGATGGTCTCAAAATTTTCATCTTGTTGTCTTTCCCAAACAAATAATTGAAATCTTCTTGTGTCATCAATCTGTGTTTTAAAGCAGACACAAAAGTAAAATTAAGAAGATAGGCAAAATATATTAAAACTTTTTTTTTTTTTTTTTTTTCCTGCCAGGAAAGGATTATCACTTCTTTCTTTTCTTAAGAGTGTGATATTTTTCCACAGAGAAAAGAGCAGAATATCTCAGCTTTTTCTTGGACACAGAGCAAAGATGATTTCTTGGAGGGAAAATTCTAATGTTAGAAAGTTTTAGCATGAGAGCAACCTTTGTGTTTCCTGAGATCATCTGAAGAAAGACAATCTTACACAGTGGAAGATGGACCACAGAAAAACTTGAGGAACCCTTGAAGATACTCTGGAAGATACTCCGACATGCTACAGTTTCACTGACCACCTCCCAACCCCATCCAGATGTGATCCAAGGGAAAAGCATTTCCTTGTGGACTAGGATAAATAAAAATGGCTCTAAAATATCACAGTATTACAGGAACTGAACATCTATGAATAAGCTATAATGGTAAGCAAAGAAATAATTACTTCTGTGTATTAAACTTTGGCTTTGTGTGTTATACACCACATAATTAATTTTTGATTAACACCTGTAAAGCACGTTACAGATAGAACTCTTCAAAGGAATTGGTAATGACTGTGTGTGGTCTCTAAACTGAAGCTCCTAAAGCAAAGTAAAGCCAATAAGTATCTGTTGCTACAGACTTGTAGCATCATAAAGATTACACCATCTCTCAACTGCAAGGGCAAAAGTCCATCTGAAAGGAGAAGTTGTTTTTACTTGGAGGTGGTGAGGTCGGTTGCCTTGCTAGTTGTAAACTTAAAGGAGTGCTGGGCAGTGAATTTTTTGCCTTTCCCCCTGATAAGCAGTTCTTTTAAACTTTTCTACTCTGAAGACTGATTTATGTAAAGTCATCAGATATCATGAATTCGGAGTTGTAATCTGCTAATACTAAGTAAAGAATAAACTGATTCTTGCTCTTGTTTATCCTGTGAAAAAACCCAGGCAATAAACCATAAGTTTCCTTCTCATATGTCAGCAGAAATTTTTTATTCTGCTAGATTATCATTCAGCCAGAAAAATACATTAATCAACTAATAAATATGAGGCAGCATGAGAATAAATATAGTAAAAATAATAATAAAGGACTGACTTAGATGTTGCTAGGTCAGAACTCAGACTCCAAGTTTCGCACTTTTTATCATGTACAAGTAAACCTTTTTCCTTTTAAAAGGCCAATTTTGAGGAAACAGCAAAGAAATTTTATTTTAAAAACCTTAAAAGTGAGCACAGATTATAGTAAAACAAATTGAAAAGACAGAACATGCAGTCTATATAATGAAACTTTTAATAGATATAGAATTGCTTTCCTTTTGTACTTTATAAAACGGACGGTTTATTTTTGTTTACTATCTTTTTAGATTAAGTCATATTTTAAACCAAAATTTCATCATTATCTCCTGTACAAATGCCAATAAAGATATCAAAAGGGGCTTTGCTAATCTAATTTTCTTTAAAAAAAACTAACATGCTCAAAGCCTTCTACTAATTTTTCTAGAAATTAGGGCCAGAGTTTGTTAGTTAAATAGTTATTATATGTCACAACTTCAGAAGTATAATGGCATAGGCAAATAAGTGAAATTACACATTATGGAAATTCTCTGATTTGCCCTAAAAGCACAAATAATTAATAACTCATGTTCAGAAAAAGGTCAGATGGTGATCGCTATGGTCAAGTGAACCACTGTTACTTTGTTAAAATAGTAACCTTTAATGTACTAAGGGATTGGACAGTTCCTGTAGAATTTAGTGTTGAGAACAGGATTCACTCAAATCCTAGCAGATACTCATCAAGCGGATGACTGACTCAGTTTTCAATAGGCTGTCTACTTACAGAGAAGGCACGTCTGACATTTGGCACTTCACTGAAGGCAATGACCACTGGGGTGATATCCAAGGCACTCAACTCAAGCACAGCTGTGCTGATGGCAACATCATCCTGCGACGGACCATTGACAAAAAATAGGGCAACTTTTCTTGTAAGGATGCCCTGACGGACACGTTTGAAGACATTTCTTGCAACAAATCTCATGGCCGCCCCAATATTTCGTTTTCCACTGGATCTCTCTAGTGGGATTCTCTGGACTGCTTGTAGCAGCAAGTTGTTTTTTTGGAATTCAGAGAACCGGATGAGGTAGTGCATGTTGGTATTGAAAGAAACAACAGAGACACGAGCGCCTGTTGGGCAATTGCTTTCACTGATCTTAATTGTCTTCAGCAACACCATAACAATGTTCCTCATTCTTTCAAATGCAGCTGGTGTAACATCATCAGACATATCCAAGGCAAAAACCACTTCAGTTGGATAAGCTGGACATGTGTCTGTATATCAAAGCAGAAAAGTTATGTGAGAACCTTTCCACAACACACTGTCAGTTTCTTTTTCAACTCTATCAAAGAATGGCTGTGCAGAGATCAAATGGGCTTACCTGATGAGCATGCTGGAAAGGGAGAGAGGGAGAGTAATTGAATTATTTTGGACTCATATGCATTAAAATAGTGACATATTCACTAGCTTTCAGTGAAAAGCCTAGCTCAAAGTTCAGGCAACTGACAGAGCCTGTCAGTGCAAGACCACATTCCTCTTTTACAATCAAATACTCAAAACAGTGCAATTTTACTGGATAAGAATTTTAAAAATTGTCCTGGGTTCTGCTGAGCACACATATCTGAGAATGAAAACACCTAATCTGGGGGACAGCTGATATACAAATACTGTTTTTCAGAGAACTCCCCAAAGGGTGCTAGAACAACGCCAAGGATTCATTTAATCTTTAATGAGTAAGAGATATTTGTTAAAATTTTTGTAATAAATAGATAGGAAAAATGAGCAAAAAGCATAATTCTGCTTCATGCACCTGCTGAAACCCCCGCACAATTAACAACTGCCAGTCAAACTGAACCCAGATAGAAACTACCAGTTTATAGGATTTCCAATGAAGGCTATTCCATTTAGGAAGAGTTATTAGGCGAAATCAGAGGTAAAAGATGTTCCCCACTTACGGCAGTTTTTTCGGGTAAAATTCACAAGTTCACAAGGCTGTAGGTTCAAAATAAAAAAATGAATTAATGACAAATCCTAGATCACCCCAGACCAAGAATCTAACTGTTGGTTTGAGCTGAAGGTTGTATCCCAGCTCCCAAAATAACTTTCATTACAGTAAATCTATGATCACACAGTCCAGTTCCTTTTTATAACAGATAGTGCAGGGACTCTCTTCCCTTGCTGCAGAAACTAGTCACATTGGTTTAGACAGGTTCTGTTGACATTTAATGATGTTCTGAAGCATTAAAACAATAATTCCATTCTTTATGAATGAGTGCCATCCATTCTTTATTTTGTGTAATAAACTGATCTAAGATGTCACTAGTCAATGGCACTTCCACAAACAATGGGCATTCCAATAGTGACTCACGTAGAAAAAGAGAGGTCCATGAAGGAGGAGAGGATGTCCTCTGGACACAGAACTGCAATAGTACTGCTCACAGATAGTCATCGACTCAAGGATTAATGAAGCCTTTACTCAGAGATGTTCATTTTATATGGGATTAGGATTCTGAAGAAATCCTGCACTTCTATTCACAGTGAAAATAAAGTTGCTGAAGAAATGCCTCCCTTTACAAGAGGGGGGAAAAGTAACCCTAACATGAGCTGGTGTGTAAACTGATATGAGTAAAGAAACAGATAAATGAATATTAATTGTCCAACAGTTTGTAAAAGTTTGGATATAGTGTTAATCCACATGCATAAATGTTTCTCATTTGTTGGTTGCTATCAGAATGGAAGAACCCACTGCACACTCTGACAAGCACATGGAAAAGATACTATTTTATAACAGCTAATTGTGCTCATTGCTATCAGTGATTATCAACAGAAACTAAACCAGATAATTCCATGCAGTATAGTTAGCTGTAAGGTGATTACTTACTTCCATTAAAATGGTGCCTACTGGCCCCTTGGCACCCTGAAAGAAATTAAACACAGGTCCAAACTATCAGACCCTGATAATGTATTTCTGTGTATTACTCTGTAGCCCAAATAAAATGCAGGCAAACAGTGTTTCCCAGCAATCATTTATGAATTTGTGAGGAGACAGAAGTTCCCAGCATAGATTTCTATGGATCTGCTCAGCGTTGCAGGCTACTTGTCACATTTATTTCCCAGTCCATTATCCTTAATGGTTTTTAAATGTTCAATACTTATTGCCTTTGAGGAACAGTTTAATTCAGAATTGGGTTTCTTTATAAACAGCAGTTTCTGTGCTGTGGTTTTGTTATTTGCACTTCACATACTTTCCAACATCTGATGTGTGACAAGCTTTCCCTCTCATCTTGCACAGTACAATCCCTACAGCTCTACCTTGAAAGATCCTGCAGACCATACACGCATCATGACACATTTGCCTACTTTGCAACTTTCTCCTTGAGAGCTGTGGAAAAATGACAGCACTCCAAGCATCTTTTTTTCAAAATAAAAGTATTGTTTAATCTTCATAACATGAATGAAATACAGGGAAAAGAACTAATTTTCAACGGAGCTTGAGTATTCACCATGTGGCATTTCAGATGTGTAAGTCTACTGAAAATTTTCCCTTACTCCTCAGGAGCTGCACTGAGATACACCAGAAAAAATTGAACTTCACATCCTACTTCTTTTCCTCACCCTTTCTCTACCATAACACTACAGCTTACCAAAATTATGTATGTCCTTTCATCTCCAAAATACAGCCCTGTTATTTTAGTTCTTTCCCTTTTCAGTTAACCTTCCATTCCTCCATCTGCCTAAGCTACCTCCCTCACCTCCTTTGCTGTCTTGCTGCTAGTACCATCACTGCCATTCCATGCTTTTTCTTCTTATGTTTCCCAGCAGGTCCATGTTCTTCTTTGGTACTGTTCAGCAAGAGCTAATTGTGACTTGCCTGGGTCCAAGGAATGCTACTTACAGCAGCTCAGTGGTGGTGACTGAGCTGTGCAGACGTGAGACATATGGATAATCAAATCACCAAGGATGGGTAAAACAAGTCTGTTTCGGCTGGCCCTGCCTACTACCTGTACCTCTTCCTGCATTCCTATCTGTTCCACTTCTTACAGGGTTCCCACTTTTTCATTTCACTGATGCACTGCTACAGCAATTATCCCACTAAACCCATACATCCCAAGCTCTACTCTCACTTGAAATATCTCTGAAGACTTCTTGGACCATGAACTGGCAAGGCCTACAGCTCTGGCTTATCAACTCACAAGATCTATCTGTAAATTTTGTGAGTGGCCAAGCAGCAGAGAGGGCAATACACTCCATCTGACACGCTTAACCATTCTTGTGTCCAGCATCATAGAATAAATTGGGACATGTACATTCATTAGCCAACACAGTGCAATGAGAAGGGGAAAAAATGTTTTCTAAGTTGCACACATCCTGTGGGCTGTGTTATACAGGTAAAGATAATGTTACCAACAATGTTTCACATTAAAACTGAAAGAGTAAGCATAAGAAAGTTTAAGAGGAAAATCATTAACAGTAGGGATTGTTTCTGGTCACTATGGAGTTGATTTTCAGAATTGCCACAGGATAAAGATAGACACATACAGGGATTCTCCTAACCACATGAAGGGTTAGTCCTAAATCCTATTGATATCCACAATCCTTTCACCTGCCGAGCTAGATACAAAACATTCTGTTGTATAAAACACAGAACACAGACACTGGAAAAGTACAACAAGACAACTACTTGTATTATGAATTAACAGGTTATAGTCAATTTAAGCTCCAAATAAGTGCCTGTAACTGCAAGTTTGATTTCAAATGGCTTTTCTTTTTACATTTTAAAAAGTAAAATGCATTGACTTTCAGCAGATCTATCCAGTTCTATATTTCAGTATTCTCTGTTCTTTTCATTAGATATGCACACAGCATATCCAAATAGTGTGGAAGAAATTCTGGCTGTCATTGTATTGTTGCAGTTCCATTTCCAGCAGCAGGTGCTCCTGTGCACACACATCCACAGGCAAGATACAACTCTGTGCAGCTGCCAGACTGATTAAGGATAGCTTACAATGTGAAACACTGTTAGATGTTCCATTAATCTAATAGTAATTTCAAGAGCAATTTAAGCGTCATTTTTTTAAAAATAAAAATTTTATTTAAAAGAAAATTACCATAGGTCCTGATGGCCCTTGGTCACCTGGATCTCCTGAGGAACCTGGTGTGCCAGAATTACCCTAAAAATAGAAATACAAGTTTTATTCTTTATAATTGCATGGTACCAAATTTCATCAGGGAAAAAAACCAAAAACTTTGTAATGATACTTTGAGTTGGATCCTGCATTTTCATAAAGACAGTCTACCACTCCTAAGAGTTATTAGCAACTAACACTTCTGAAGATTTAGACCTGCACTTTCTCAAGCCCAAATTATGCTCTAAAAGATCATGGTTGTAACCAATTTTAAACCTTTGAAAAGAAACACTTTGGGTGTAAGGGTTTTACTTTTAGACCTCTCACAGAGTTAGCAGATTTATCATTCTTACTCTTCTACCCCTAATTCCTTTGGGTCCTTCAACTCCTGGAATGCCCTGATCTCCTTCTTCTCCCTGAAAAAAAATGAAATCCAGAATTCATTGGAAAGGAGAAGACAGAAACACAGGTAACCTCTTCCAAATAAGAATAATGTAAAACAAGACATAAAGAAAGCAAACATGCTCATTTAGTCATACCTCTGGACCAGGACATCCTATGAACCCAGATTCTCCCTATGAAAAGAAAGGACAAAGACTTCATAGGTATCTAGAACTTTGTCATCTGCTTAGTATTTGATATCTTTAAACCAAAAACAATTTCTAAATTATTCTCAGCTTTACAACTCATCTGAGCAATAGTGGCTGCTACTCTGGTCTCAAATGACACCATTTTAGATTAATACCTTGCTCACCTAAAGGAAGAGCATTTTAAGAATTTTCATCAGTTTCTAAATTTTCAAGAACATTCCATATATCAAATAAGTGTTTTGTCAAATCTTAGTCATGCCTCCTAATAACATGCAGAGGAATTCCCATGTAGCATGTGAATACAGATTCAGAACTCAGTGTTTGGATGTAGCTTAAAATTTTATACCACCCAGACTAAACAATATTTTCTTGGCTTACTAGAAGTCAATTCATCAACTGCTTTCAGTTACTTCAGTTTCTGGTGTGTTCTTTGTTCACCTATGAGAAATATGGAAACTCTCACAAAAAACAACAGAAGTGAAGTGTATCTTCCCTGAACATCGGAATTCACACCACTTATATATGTCCTTGTCCTCTTGCATACAACATATGCGTAACCTATGAAACCCTGCCATCAAAAAAAATTGTTAGAGCTAAGAAGGTAAGAAAGGAAATTGGAAAATAAGAAGTATCAAGAGCCATTTTACCAAAAAGTCATTTAAGAAAAAGGAGTTAATCTATTTGGAGAGGCTCCTAGAAAGCCTTCAATATATTTTCTGCAGCTTTCTGCAGCACACCACAGAAAGGGAGAGTGAAACAGATGGGCCTACCAGTAAGATTCACTGGACCCTTTCTGTTTCACAAGCAACAAGAAAGGACTAGTGTTGCAAAACTGCACAACTCTTCGAAAGGAGAACTAGAGCTGTTTCCGACATCCTGACCACTTTGCTCATGGACTGATCCACTGGTGCCATGATTTTGACCTCATATTTCTGTATACTTTTTATTTTAGCTGAATTCTTGTACAATTTAAGAGAAGAAGGCATTTCATTACTTTCTTTTTTTTTTCAGCACTGTGAAGGGAATGATAAGAATTTCTTAGCAATCCAGAGGTTAATACTCAGATCTTACTGCTGACTGTAGGAGCACAAGGAAAAATATTTCACATTAAAACAGTGAGGATGTTTGGAGAATATAACCCCCACCTTGGTAGTCAAGGAATCCCTCCTCTGAAACAAGAAAAATTAAAAGAGCCCATAGTGACACCAATACTTGCCAATAACAATGTTCAGTCAGGCAGGCTGAAGTGGGAAGAAAGCACTGTGTACTGCAAGTACAATCCTTCACATATATATACACACATCAGGGAAAGAGATAGAGTGAGCAGTCCTCAAAAGACTATCCTGTGGAAGAATGTCTCACAAAGACTATGATAATCCTGAGCCTCTCACTGAACCTTAGAAATGCACTTTGCACTTACATTTCTTTTTAACCAAATATGGATGGCCATGTCTGATAACCCAGCAGAATGGAGAACGAGACTCTCTCTGACTTGAAGCACATACCTTTGCTCCTTTGCTTCCTTCAGGACCATAGGCATCTCTGCCATCCATGCCCTGTTAGTTTAAATATACTATGAGTTAGCTTTTATTAGATAACTAGATTGATACCAAATTTCATTTTGGAATAAAGATGTCCCATTACAATGAGGTGCCCAAGCTGTTAAGAATGATGAAGTTGGACAAGCTGTCAAAATACAATCTAAAAACACTAGCAAATGATGGCAAAAAGTGTAGAGGGAAAACAAGGATAGAGGTCATAGTTCCTTTCCACTGTGTGCCCTACCTTTATCATACTTTCTCTCTTCTAGAGAATTTGAGGGGAAAGATATTCTCTCTAGCCCACAAGAAATCTGGTGTCCATAAGGAAACTGAGAACCAAAGGTGAAATAATTTTAATTGTATCAAATAGAGAAAATAGAAGAGAATGAACATTACTGATTCAGACAGATTGGTATTAAAATACAGGGGTCCTGAATTAGGGCAGAAAGACTCACAGGAATGCCTCTCTGTCCAGGTGGTCCAGCTAAGCCCTTCTCTCCAGGGTCACCAGGTTCACCCTGTTATAATTGAAACACAAAAGCCATTAGTTTGCCTCATTCAGGAGAATCCTTCTTTCTGAAATGCAAACCTGTCTGTTAAACTGAAGTGTGCCTATACCTTTTATAGACTACTTGATGCTGAGTAAAAGCATTCCATTACAGATCATGTTTCATGGACTGCTCCTGGTGGTAGAACTGGAAAGGACTTGGCAAATCAGAATATGCTGAGCAGTCATGCAGCTAAACCCCAAAGGTGTTGTACAGTGAGACTCCCACTGTAATAAAGAATTAAAAGTGGAAAAAAAAATTTTAAAAGTGGGGTTTGGAAAAATTTGTATTAATGGTAGCAGAACATATTCTGGAATTTTACCAGCCTGAAGCACCTGTTAATAGCAAATAATATTTCTCATGCAGGCTGTCTGCACTGTGCTCTTAGCCCTCTTGCAGGATTTCTTTTCTTCAGTTCTGTTTTTGTTTTCACTTTTTAACTGAACATTCTTCTAACAAAGACCCTAATATTAAACAGCACAAAACCAGACTGACAAAATGGAATGTATGATGGAAATTCCCATATATCTTCCCAGTCTTTGTTACTGTTTTAATACATGACTTCACACAATGATTATTTTCATGGCAGTCCTTTAACTTTCTAATACCTCTCTGTCACTAAAGGTTACAACCCTTCAAAGAGATGGAAAGGCTTAGCTGACTGGTATTATTTGTGACTTTTAGACTCAAAGATACAACAGCACCTAAATTGAATTATTTTTATTAAATAAAATCTCACATATCAACGCACATAAATGAAAGGGAAGTAAGCGTAACATTTACTATAAGCAAGCGAACTCTAATATGAACAACCTTAGCCTAAGCCTTTCTGTTTGACTTCATGTTTATTCAGTTCTCCTCAACATGTGCATTCCTCCAAAACAGACATCATAACAGTCAAGGTTCATTGGATTGATTTGGAATCTTTAGAAATACAAGGTTAAAATAAGCAGCTATGCTTCTTTGAACTGAGAAGGTCAGATTGGACGTTAGGAAAAACTTCTTCACCTAAGGGTGAAGTCACTGATCCAGTGTTGGTCACTGGAATAGGCTCCCCAGAAAAGTGGCCACGGCACAAAGCCTGTCAAACTTCAAGCAGCATCTGAATGATGGTCTTTTTGGTTTAGTTTTAGGTAGTACTGCAAGAAGCAGGGAGTTGGACCTGATGATCCTCTTGGATCTCTTTCAAGATGAGATATTCTATGATTCACTGGTATTTTCAGTGGATTGGACAGACTCTAGGAATCATAAAACAAACTCAAGGGTCAGCACTGCCTTATTTCTGCACCATTTTGTGAGAAGCCAGGTCCCATTCAGATCTATTACCACAAGAGCAATTACAACAGTGGTCATGGCAACACTAAAAATTTCTTAGTATAGTTTTGATATGTGTAAGATTACCCACAGCACATCACTTGTCTTGCCATGCAAGCAAAAAATATCTTAAAAACTTATCATTCTGCAAGTGCTTCACAACATAGAACTAACCCTTTGTTAGTCCTTGCTTCTTTGGTCAGAGTCTTGAATGAATGAGACACAGTTAAATTGCTGCAATTAGATACTTTGAAAATCTTTACCTTTGCTCCTCTTGCACCTAGTTTTCCAACAGAGCCAGGTGAACCAGGTGTCCCCAGACTACCCTGTAATAAGAAATATCAGTTAAAAGGTGCACAGTGAAAAAAGCAAGGGCTCACTGCACTCAAGGATTCATTGCCACTTGAAATTACTACAGAATCAGTAAAAATATTGGGCTTTTGAGGACAAGAGTTACCGGTCAAACTATCATTCTACTTGTTTCCTGTCATCTGTGCAACTGCCATAAAATTCTCAAAATGTAATCATGTATCACATAAATGTTATTTTCTATCTACACAGATACCTAGTGAATACATGCATACGTGCATAAAAATATTAATGTACACGTATAATTGATTATGCATGAGCATCATTACTTGACTGAAACAGATGACCAAGGCTGACACCATAGGACATTCCAGTCCTGAGTTACAATGGTGTAATTCCAGAGCAAGGATCCACAAAATCAACAGCATCACTAAAGTGAGAAGTTCAGCAGTAATGCTCAATAGTTACAGTCTCATCACACCCTAGCACTTGCTATTCACACACCTAAATTTATTTTCAAGGTTGCTATTTTATCATATGAGACTGCAAATCAGTTTTCTGAAGTATTACCCCAAAAAGCCCTCAATTTCCACTTTTTAAAGTTTTTTTTTTTTTTTATAAGAACAACATCAACACTGAGAATGAAAAGCCCTAATGGGTTCAGCTGGAATATATTATTTAACGCTAACCAGAGGGCCTTGCATGCCTTGTGGTCCTGGAGGTCCTCTGATCCCTTGTGGTCCTCTTGGGCCCTGATTTAAAGAAACCATTGAAACAAGAAGTCAGTTCAATGTTGACAGCTTTTCAATGACAATCATGTTGCTGCAATGACCAGAATCCCAGTGCCTGTTTCACAAGCCTTATTTTACATGTGAAACTTCCGGCTGTTCTATGGATTTGCCTGTGTGAAGCACCTGAGATGGGCACTGCCTGCCAGCCTGATTCAGAGGCCCACTAAGGCATCTAAAATACCAACAGAGCCATAAGCAGCCTACTAGAAACTAGGCATGCTGCCTTCATCTTAAAATGTAAAGTCAAAACATCTTTAGAGTATCTAAGAGCATCTTTAAACTAGAAGCTACTGTAAGAAGTCTACCACAATAATTCTCTTCAAAATTACTCCACCCAGCAATTTTTTCTAAACACAAAGCTTTTCTCATTAGTTTTGTCAATGCAGTAGATTTTATGTATTTATTGTTAGCAATTTATGATTAATTCATTTTGAAGATATCGGCTTGATAATATTATGTAGGTTGGAGGTGTGTTGGCTAAATTACTTTGCTACTCATGATCCTCTTGTAATTTCACTAGAAGCTGCACCCATGTAACTTGTCACATTTTATTCCTCAGGGTTACAGAAAAGATTTTCCAAGGGGGAGTCTAACTCATAATATTCATTAGTTGAAGTTAACAAAGCTTTCCAAAATACATCAACATCAAAACAAAACATCAAGGCTGACAATTTATTTTCTCCATAACTAACATGAAATCAGCTCAGAAGACCTATTAGTTACCTGTGGGCCTGGAAGACCAGTTTCTCCTAAGTAACCTGTTTCTCCTAGACCTCCTTTCTCACCCTGCCAGAACAAAACCCAAGAAAACAACAACAAACACAGACAAATTAGTATCTTTTATTTGTACATCAAAAGATATTAATTTTATATCTCTACAGAGTATCAGCTGATAGAATGCTTTTCAATGCACTCAAACAGCTTCAAATTCCTGTTGAAGAAAACTCAAATAGAAAGCAAAATAATAGCTTTTATTTGGTTTTCTAGGGGGTGTGATAAATATAAAAGCTGCAGCAGAAGAGGTCAGTTTTGTTCTGCTGAATACTTTTTACACCACATCTCAGCAATATTAGTGCATTACTCTTGTCCACTGCTAAGATCAAAAGTCAAAGCCAGGTCACAAGGGCAGATCCTCTTTCCCCTCTTCCATGGGTAGTGGCTCTGAGGGGAAATAATGACTTCACAATCACACTAGAATTAGACCCCTTTCTATTCCCCATCTTTCACTCTGGCTATTCAGCAAGGCAAATCAAATCTGCCTTGATGATGGAAAAAAATTTCCAGTTCCCATCTCCATAAAGCTACAATCTGAGGATGAGTCAGTTTAGCTGATGACCATAAGAAATACTCACTGTCTTCTGGATTGAGCAAAATGGTGACAATTTACATCAAGATATTACAGGCCTTGCAGACCCCCTTTCACTGGAGAAATCATAAACATATGTCTGAAGATTCTTGGGAAACAGAGGGTGTCTGGAAAGAATCTTCTCAGGAAAAATGAATTTAAAAGGCTGAACTTTCATTCTGCACCATATGAATGAAACAAAAGAGAACAACAGGGAAAAAAAGCCAAAAGCAAAAACGAATGCTAATTTATAGCCAGAGTAAGAACACTGAAAAATGGAACATCAGTAAGTGTATGATATTACCAGATGTAAAAAAATCAAGTAGAAATATATTTCCACAAAAATAATTTTGACTATAATAAAAATGGATACATTTCTTAGGCACACTCTACTAAAATCCAAAACCAATATAAAGTTTTCAGCTACTTAAATTTACTTTGATTCAAAACCCAGAAAAGTGGTTGTCCTTTATTCTCCCCTGCCTTTTCACGTCTTTCTTGCCTTCCTTTAAATTAACCTCCTTTCTCTCTTCACTGTTTTGCTTTATTTCCAGCTCACAGATTGCAGTGTTGTTCTTGTCTGTGATAAACAGCTCTCTGATACCACACCACACCTTCTGTTCCTTCTGCCTGCTGACTTGCTCTGACTGTTAAGAATGGCTAGCTGTGCTTCTTATGTAGTTTCAGCTATTTGAAAAAATTAGTCTCCTTTTATCATAGAAAGGCACGGCCAATTGGAACTGCAAGTCCTGGGAGGAGTCCTTTTTAGGATATGGTGAACAGCAGTGTGTTCATGCTGACTGCAAGGGAATTTAATGACTTTGTTGATGAGACTGTTATTTCAGTGCCATTTATTAACACCTAAATGTAAAACAAGTCCTTATGTGTTGGGTGGGTGAATTCTGGCTCTGTCTCTGATTATTCATCTCTGAGTATGTCACCACCAATATCTGCCATATCTATCTGAAAAAGGGATTGTTCTTTACCCCATTTTCAGTCCTCCTCCAGAGGGACTGGCCATTATCCTATTTCCTTACAAAGCAGGATACTGTGGTCCACAGAGGAGCCCTTGAAGACCCCTCAAACATCAAGACTAAATAGATCTGCTTCCTAGCCCAGGGATACCAGGAGACCTTTACAGTGAAGCTCTCATAACTTCTGCTGATACAGCTATGCCCTGTGGCAGCTTTGTAATATCCTGCCACACAAGAGATCTCAGTGGAAGGACACAATACCCACAATTTCACCCAAGGATGGATGCCACTGTTGTACTGCAGGGTTTAGTGCTCCATATTGCTTCTCCAGGAGATGTAGAAGACAAAAGTGTGCAATTCTCTTTGCCATTCACTTTTTGCACCTTTTCAGTAAATGATATCTACATTACCTACATTTGATCATTGATTGGTACCTACTTTTCAATGGTCACTGAACCAGACAAATGTTTTTTTATGTTTTTAGAAGTCGAAGCTGATCATCCAGTACTTGAATGAAAATAGTTGGAAAGTTCTCTGTTGCTGTGAGTTTCATTCATTTCTCTTGTTCCCTGCCATTTTACAAAAGGGTGGCCTCATCACTGGCTATGGGGGCTTCTATGGAGATCAAGAGGGTTGTCTCAATATCTACTCATTTCTCAACTCAATTTCAACTAATTGTTCAATTAGTTAAAAAGGTTCAACTAACTCTGTGAATTTACTAAACGAGTTGAACATTCTTATTTTCTAATTACATAAGAGTTCTTGTGCTTGTTAGTACAAACAAGATATGGTACAGATCCATTTCCATTGACTTCAGTTTTGGTCCTGTTACCACCACAGTTTAGTTGGATTATTTCTTTTTGTTGGTACCTGAGAGAATAATGCAAACATTCATGAGACCTCAGCTGCAATCCAACAGGGAAAAGAAAAAAAAAAGCACAAAGTTTCCTAATTACCTAAGGAATGGATTTCTGAGGATTGGAATAATTAAGAGGCAGAGTTGATGAATATTCTTCAATATTTTTAATCTAAATTGTCTTCATAAACCCTATAAAGAAATTCTGAGATAGAAATAGGAAACAACTGCAAAATGCTCATATTCTTTCAAGTTATGCTGACCCTGGCAATAGCCAAAGCAGGGTGCTTTCTCCCTGCTGGCAGATAGTACCAAAATCATCCAGTATATTCCTATCTCCAATGCCTCAGTGAATATTTTGGATTCTCAAAATGAAATCCAAACTGGGGCTTTCAGAAACCAGGTGGGGACAGGGGTTTTGGCACACACCATACAAGTCTATTGCAAAACACCTGGGAAGTGACCAGACTGTCATTTAGGGAACTTGCAGGACTCTCAATTCTGATTGACATTTTCCAGTAAAATTCTAATTTGAATCATTCTAAATGCATAAAATCTGTGCTACCTGCCTGCCACACAGAGGAAAAAAGTAATAAAGATATAGCAAAACCTCTCAACAGAAGAGGGACAGAAAGCCCAGAAATCAGACAAATCAAACACTGTGCTGCTGAAGAAATATTACTGCCATAAAAGACAGTATTTTTCCTTCACTGAAATTAATGTTCTATATTGCATCACTATGGTTATTCTTGCTATTATTTATTAACATTTTACACTTGGCCTACCCAAAATGCCGGTTGGCAATTTTATTCAGAAGCTACAACTCTATCCATTCCCAGACTCCGATACACAGCAGTACTTCAAGACATCCTCCGCCCTATTGGTACTGACAATGTTGTACACAAAATGGTAATGTTTCCTTGGGTTTATATGCACTAAGATAAAGTGGGAAATGCTGTATCATGGCATATACCATCTTACTCATGTTACCAACTTGGCAGAGAGATTGGGTCAAATGTGAACCATTTGTGCTAAAGCAAGGTTTTCTAGAATGATCATGCAAACTATACTTGAGAATAGAATAGAATTTAATATAATAGAATTTAATTTTTAATTGCACAAAACCACCTTTGAATATAGCTGCTTTTAGATTTGCTTTGATAACTGTATTTTGTAATTCATACCCTGGGACAAACAAGTTTATTTTCCAAGAATATTATCTGAATCATCATTTAAGAGAACTGCAGTGATGTCTTTGCGAAGTAAATCTCAGGAAAGTTTTCCTTCATTGTGATTCTATGGGAGTCTATAAGTCTAGGAAAACCAAGGCTACCACCTAACAGTGAGAGAGATTTTGTCATCTCTCAACAACATGAGAGATTTTTCTACCAGACAATCAGTCAGCATTCAGTGGGTTTGACCTATTCTGTAAATCCTATATTCTTCTAGATATTGACTTGGGAAATTATTTCCAACATCTTGATTATGTTTTATGTTTGAATCAATTGTCAGAGCTGCATTTAACACTGTTTATTTTGAGCAAAGCATCATGTAGAACTTGCCCTGATTTTATCTGTGCCGCATGTGTGTATCACACATATCTGTGTGCATGCAGCAAAGGAGGAATAAACTGTCAGACTTGCCGCCTGACTACTCATTTCTGTCATCTTTAGTGACAGTCTTTTCTCTAGCTACATTCCCATACTTGCCCTAATAGTAAAAGTATCCTTTTATTTGGATGAAAACTCTCTTCCTGTCTAAATCCTTCAAGTCAGGAGGGTCCCTACTACATCCACTTGACATTCAAAGGCTGCCTTGGCTTTTGATTGTTAAACACTTGTGTCTTGGCTCACAATGAAATTTTTCCCTTAAGAGGAGCCAACACTTAGGCTGGACATGTAGCTGCAAATAAATAGGTAGCAGCAGTGTCAGCCACTCACCTTTATACCTGGAGGGCCTCTTCGACCTGCTGCACCCTAGGAAGGAGTGGCATGAGAGATTACATCCAGAATACTGAGCAATATGTGAAACAGCATAAAACACATTATACATACGATCAACCCAAATACAGCTTAAAGAAAGCAGAGATTGCTTCCACAGAAAGATTTAAGGTAAAAAATGAGAAAAAGGTGGATATGGGACAGAAATTCTTACACAAGTAAGCCTTTCCAAAAAGAAAAATATTTTAGATCCTTAATGAGTGCAGAGAGAAGACATTTCAACAACATTCTGGAAAACATCTTCTCAGTCAGCTGCCCTTTGGCTAAAATAAAGAGAACAAAAGCCCTCTTCTCTGCCTGTGACCCAGAGGTTTGCTTCACTTCCTGCTGCACACTGCTCAGGAGCTCTAGTGAATACCTCACATCACCGGAGGACTTTAGGATGTTTTTACAGCCTGTCTGAGAAGTGATCATGCCAGACTTTGGCATTAGGCACCATTCTGACAGACTAGAAAAATGGCCTTCACAATTTCCAGTCTCCAGTGAACTAAAAAAAGAGCAGCTCAGCTACCAGTGAACTTATCTATAGGCTTGAACAGACATAAAAAACTTGTAGTCATGGGCAGAAAGAAGGGATAGATTCATCTAAGGTGGAATTGTGAATCACTTAAGGCTCATTGAAAAATAAATTGAGTTTAATGTTTGTGATTTCACATGAATCAGACCTGGAATTAACAGGAATGCAAATTCCTGATTTTAAAGAAAAGAAAACACATTGCAATATATAAGCTACTTAATTTGAAGCCAAATATTTTCTCTTTGAAAACTTTAGAGGATTTTTCTTCCCTCTACTTGCAGGAGTTTGAAGGGTGGGATAAAAGGAAAAAGACAAAATTTATTTTGTTTTGCAGTGCATCCCACTGTATCTTTTATCCATTATTTCCACCCCATATTGATTGCCATTCTTACATCTAGGCCAGCATCACCCTGCTGTCCTTGGAGTCCTCGTCGGCCTGGGTCTCCCTGCAAAACAAAGTAATCACTAAGCTCTTTAAACACACCTTCTTTTTTCTTCTACGTGCACATTCTTCTTTATACATTCTTTCTTTTTTTCTTCTTCTCAGTATTTTCATTACAATCAGTTGTGTCATACTAACATTGATTCTTGCTTTCTACAAATCATTAATACTCAAAAATTATAAGCCAGACAGATCACATCTGCTTTGGATTTCCAATTACTAACAGCCAATACTAAGTCAAGGTTTCTGTGAAATCTTTTTTGTTGACTTCTGCCTTTCAGTTGGACTACTTAAGATGAGATTTGCTACCAAAGAGTCATCAAAACTCAATTATTCTTCAAAAAGTAACTTACAGAGTTTTTCTACTGCTTTCAGCACACACTACATAGACATACATGTATGCATACAATTCTACTTATTCAGAGAGAAAAAGACTTCTAAATCAGTGGATTTTTCTCACATGTTTGCCATCCTCTTAAGCTTTCATTCACCATCATTTTTATGCTACTGTCCAACTACTTCTCAGCTTTGCTTATTCTTTCCAAACAAATTGTAGTACTAATGCAAGCCATGCTTCTTTCCTTGCAGTTTTGCTAAAATGCCTGTTAAAACTCAAACACCACTATATAAGCATATATCCCAGCTCTTATATTCTATTTACAGATCCAAATAGAGTTCCCCATCACCCTGAGGCAATAGCAGTTCCATAACAAAATGAGTACAGCCTGTTGATACCCTGTGAGTTTTTCCCAGCATGACTTTAACAGTATCCTCACAACCCACTACTAGAAGCCTCTCAGGTTGCTGCTGCAAATTTGTGGTAGAATAATGTATTTATATTAAATCCATATTTTCCCTTAGCTCTCTATTAAGAAAATAATTCCATTGCGTTTGTAAACATTTTTTAACTTTTTTTCTTTTTTACTGTATCAAGCACTTCCTAAAGCTTTCAGCATTGCAGACAAACACTAAAGGCAAAATGCAAACAAACAAAAACCTCCTTGGTCACTGGACAGCCAATAGGAGTTAGCAATTACGCAAATCCTCTCTCCATAAAATAGAACAACTTGTTTACCTGTGGTGCTAGGTTTCCCTTTTCACCCTTAGGACCAGTAACATTATTGTTAGCCCCAGGATCTCCCTGAAAAAGATCAATGGAAAGCTCAGCATTTTCAGTTGTACACCTTACTTTGACTACAGAGACAGGATACAGAAATAAAATTAATTAGATTTGTAATTGCAGACAGCAAGAAATAAAAAGGCTATTTTATATGAAGATGCTTGTAAGAACACTATATAGGAGGTTCTGCAAAGTCCATGAAGTTCTTTTCCACAGAGATTAAAACCAAAATTACTAATGGGCAACAAATTAAACTGAAAATGTGAAGCTGTTCTGGTTGATTTGATATAGTTAATTAAGATCATAACTCATGAGTTTCAGATGAGGAGTTACACTAGAATGGAGTTCCATTCTGCCACTTAATGCTAGATCAGGTGAAATCCTGATCTTTCAAAGAGGCAAATTACCATGACACCTGAGCAATTTTTTTTTCAATACAAGCTTTAAAGACAGGAGTCAGCAAAATATACAACTGTTTGGAACAAAGTCTTTGAAATATATGTGAAAAGACAAAGTTGTGTCTTTTCAAGACAAGAATTGTGGTGTCTGCACTGGAATTTTAGCCTCAGAGAGTGCATTTATGTAGCTCTCTAGAGCATGCAAGGAAAAAATGTGAACATGAAGAAGAACTTGCCTTTGCACCATTACAAATTGCTAACCAAGAGTCAGTGCATAGGGTTTCAAGTGATCCAGAATTCCTTTGTAGGGTGGGAACCAACAGGGAAGACTGACCTAGTCCACCTGGTCTTTCCACCAGACCATCTGGTCTAATGTGAGGTGTCCCTGCCCATGGCAGGGAGTGTGGAACTAACTAGCTGATCTTTAAGGTTCCTGTCAGCACAAGGCACTCTATGATTCTATGATAAGTAGCTCCAAAATGAGTTATGTTTCCTATGGTGAAAACAAACAAACAAGCAAACAAACAATCATAAACAAGCAGGAAATCTGAGGCTTAAACACCTGCTTCCAAGCAACACATCCAAACACATCAGTCCATCTACATCTAAAGAGTTCAAGACTCCTAGAATATGCCATTTTTCTTGTAGAGTACTTGTAGAGCATTTTCTAGGACTGTGAAAAACTCTTCAAATTACATGTATTTCAGACATCTCCATCACAAAATCGTGGTGCAAATCAGTAAAATATAAATAAAATAAAGGAATGAACTTACATGATCTCCTCTTAGACCAGATTCTCCTCGTTCACCTGGCTTTCCTCTGGGGCCTTTTCTGCCCTAAATCCATAAAAAGAGCACAAACAATTCAGGTACAAGTATAAATAGTATCTGTGGCAGCAGAGGGCCAGATCTGTTGAAGTCAGTGGAGCTACACTGATTTAGAAGAGGAGTAACAGCGTCTTATAGAATAGGCAGCTACTAAAAACAACTCACAGGCGTTACAGACAGCATTACACTTTGGAAAGATATTTCCATAAAATCTAAACATTACTGTAGGGGGTACTTCACCCATTTTCCTCTGCTGCCTTTCTCTCCAGAAGGTCCAGGAAATCCACGTTCTCCCTAGAGTTAGAAAAGGGAGAAAAAGAAGAAAAATTAGTTCTTTCTGCTAAATCATGTTCTCAAGTTTTTTTTTCTGGCAGAATCCAGCTTCAATCAGATATACAGTTCTAAACGCTCAACAACAGAACTTCTGTTCAGCATTACCTTCAAGGCACAAAATCTGTACCTTTCAACCCTGACATTGGTGTCTTTAATAGCACTGCACATTTAAAGTAATGTTTACCTGCTCTCCATCAGTGCCATCAAATCCACTCTCACCATGCTCACCCTGTAGCAATAAGGAAAAAAAAAAAAAAAAAGCCAATTAACAATTGGCTAATTGTCTCTCAAAGAAAGAAGTGTTTGCCCTGCATTTGGAAACTTGAATAAGATCTGTGGTTTTAATGGCTAGCAAGAATAATTAAGAATAATAACTATAAATTTGAATTACTAATTCATATTTTTAAGTAATTAACAATATCTAAAACAACTAACTGTTTAAGACACTTAATAAGAAAAACAGCTATTTAAATTATATATTTCCATCAGGATTTAAATTCTGCTTTTCCTTCTTCTAGCTTTTAAATCTTTTCCCAGCTGCAACACCTTCAAAATCCAAATATATTCCAAAATAAACTAGTAGTATTTGATCTATCATGCTGATAACCTTTTCTTATTTCAACCATCATATGTGTTTGTACTGTGCTTTTTTTGCTTTTTTACATATTTTTTATAACATAAACAACGGATTGAAAAGCCAGAAATAATAACAATGATTAAAAGATAATTACAGAAGACTGATCTTAGACTTTAGGATTTTTAAAAAAACTCCATAACTCTTTAAGCAAGAGTACATAAATACCAGCGCTACATAAATATCAGTCACCTTCCCTTTCAAATTCACCTTGTTTTTCTCTTCCCTTAGACTGCAAAAATGATACAGCACATTGTAAACATTTATAGAAGTCATTTTCCCACAAAATACCCATCTCAGAATTAAGGAGTTTGTAGTGTTAAATTGTGTGAGGCATCTAAATAAGGTTATAATTGTAAGACTCTTATTTCATGTATGCATGTTCCACAATGTTTCAGACTCAACCAAATAAAACACTCAATTTTACAGGATATTTTGAAACTTCTTCCATCTTTCTTTACTAGGATAAAAATGAAGGAATTAACTGTGGTGGTTTAATTTGTAGTAAGAAATTAATTTAGCATAGACAACTAACGAGAAAGCTGAAATGATATTCAACAAACACTGAAAGTGGCACAAGAACAAGTTAAAACCATCAGCAGTCTCACTCTGAGGGACCACAGATACAACTGCTTTGTAGGTTTTGATGCTAAATTGATTTTACAAAACCACCTAGTTAAAATTCCTGAAGAAGAAGTTCTTTCATTTAAAACTGTTCTGTATCTACTACAAGAAAAAAACATCTGGTTGTACATTTTGATTAAATTAATATGTCACAAACAATAATTTCTTGAATAAGCATTCCAGAAAAATTCTCTGCACTAAGTAATCATGACTTTTATTAAAGTATTATTTTTTCCATCAGTCATTTCCTACCTCAGAAAACCTGAGCCAAACTTCATACTATTAAACATTCAGTATTTCCTTTTATTCAAATAGCTACAATAAAATGCCTTGCAGACTTCAATAACTTCAATAAGCTACTTCAACCTTACTAAGTTGGCACAATTGAACCACATTTTTAATGTGCTGAAAGTTTCATGTTTTTATTTAAAATAAAATTTGTGCATATAACGACGCAACATAATGAAGATATTCACGTATTCACTGGATTTCAGTAGGGTCTGTGCAATTGGTAAGTCCTACAGCACTATTTAGCTTTGACAAATCGAAACCACCAGCAAGTACCCCCCCTCTTCTATAATCAGACATTTTGGATATTTGAGAGAGGACAAATTACTTCAGAGAACAGAGCAGAAAATGGAAAAGGAGAGAGAAACGTGAGAAGATTAAAAAGTTAGTACAGAGCACTACTTTAAATAGAGCTGAGATTTCAGAAACACTCTCTGAACTTTCTCACAGCTGCTCAGTTATGGAGGCAAACATCTGAATCTTTGAGGCTCACAAGTCTTTTTTAGAAGTGGCTTTATATCAAAGCATTCAAGTTAATTTCATTTTAATCACTGAAGCTTGGAAACTATTACCCTTATAGGTCATTGTCTTCCAGGCTTCACATTTTATTATCCAATTAGTGACCACATCTCCTTGATGAACAGGTATTTTTGAAAGGTTAAACAAGCAGACTTTAAATATTAGCAGGTGAGATGACAAACACAGCTTGAAGAGGTTTGGATATTGAAAACATGTCAATAATGACCTAGTAAAAATGCTGTCCAAACCACCAATAAATATTAGTCACAACTTTTTTTCTCTCTGCTCCTCTTCCTCAACAATTAGAATGAGATTCAGCTGGAAGAATTACAACCTTAACAGATTGTTAAACTAGTCAATAAATAAATCCTTTTCCTGTCAGTTAGACTAATTCAATTATGACTGCAATCATATAAAAATACAATTATGACTACTGATTTTGATTAATGTGATAGCTATCTTAAATCCACCCTTATAGAACCATAGGAAATGCACAATGAATGCTGTGAAGTTTTAACACTACTTTCCTTCCTTGTTGATAATTTCATTTTACAGGGTAACATGAACTTTAAAGGAAGCAGAACACTGTTCTCAAAGAAAATCACACACTAAAACACATACCTGACTTCCTCTATAGCCTCTGGCACCCTGAAATAGAAAAAAAAACATAGATGAAATTTGGTTAAAGTATTTTTGTTGAGCTTGAAAATCAGGGCACAATAGCTTGATGTGCAGAGGTATGCCAGGCTCAGTATTGGAAGTCCCTACTGTTAAACCCTCTACTGCCACATATGGGATTTACTCCTTTCCTCTGGGAAGACAGTACAGGCTTCATTTTCATTCCCATTCCATAAAGCTTTTTAGCTTTAACTAATGCCTGTCTGGAGTTGGTGGTGAAAAGTCACCATCAAGCTGCTTAATCAGCAAAATCCTGAGCTATTCAACCAGGCTTGAGTTACAAAAAATACCTCTCAAAATGAGACAGCAAACACTGTCTCCAAGCTGGATCTTGTCGTTCATCCATGCTCAAGGAGTACAGCACAGGGATTTGTTCCCAGATAACAGACTTGTGGGAAACAAAATTAGGAAATGTTTCAAAGTTACATACTTGCCTTATGGCCTCTGACACCTGGACATCCCCTGTCTCCTTGAGTTCCACTGAAACCAGCTGGGCCTCTCTCCCCCTAAGAAACAAAAGAAAATGTTCAATTTCATCCATACAATGATGATTACCATTTAATTCATCACATAAGACTAAAGCAAGACAGAACTGTGTCACCATTCATTGCACTAAGGACACAAATGCACCTGGAAATTTTCATATGGGCCATAAGAGAACTTCAATTACTAATTTGAGTTGCATCTGGTTCTTTGCTCTCACTATCATGCCATGTTTATAGTGCATTACCAATCTCCAACTGGAATGTCTGTACTTGAAGGTGGGTTTTTTTAACTGCATCACTAGCCCACTTTTGGTGAGTTGCTTTTTTAACTGAGTAGCTATCTATGGTGAGGTGCAGAGGCACAGAAGAATAGATCTGTGTATTTACCTGTTCCTTTAACACATTTTGGGTTAACATTGATAAGTACCTAGTGAATAAGTGCAGACAGGTTCAGGCACCAACTAACATCATCATAGCAGGAAGATAAATGTTTACTTACAATCCCACCTTCCTCACCAGGATGGCCAGGAGATCCTCTGTAACCTATACTTCCCTGAAAAATGAGAATTTAAATGTAACACTGTTCTCCAAGCACACTGGGCTCATCTCTATCATATTATTCTGTACACAGAGATAGAAAACATTCCCTGAAAATTAGATCTGGTTATGCTCAGGAGGGCAGGATCCCTGCATTTACACAGACACTCTGTACAATCCTATGTATTTGACGTGGCTGGGAAAACAACCTCAAACACAAACCCAATAAAAGAACAATGGTTAATACAAAGTTTCAGTTGTTATTTCAGGAAATTCTCTGATGGATTAACAAAGCTCATTGGGATACCTGGTTACTAGAAACATCTTTCTAGTGATTTGGAAAAGGAAGCATTACACATTAATGAAATTCTAAGGTGAAATGAAAAATATAAGCAGTTGAAAACTTGTTAGGATGAAGTTATTGCAATGCCCTGCAAACACATAGGAACGTTTCAGCTTTGTATTGGAAGTCATGCAAATATCATACCCTTAGGACAAAATTTGAGCAGAGAGAAACTGAACAAAGGAGATTTCTAGGTGCAAAACAACTATGTTTACATTCTGAACACTGTCCAAACACCTTAGTCTAGCCTTTTAGTAAAACGGAAAGGTATAAGAAAAGCACCAAGAGTAATGGAAAATAAAAACAGCAAATTGGTTTATGAAGAAGTATTAGAAGCCTATACTTCTCTTAAGAGATAACCAAAACTTCATTTAACTGCAATCACATAACTGAAGAATGTGAACTGCAGATATCATTTATTTCCCATGTTACTGGAATAAGAAGAAATAATGGAATGATTAGTAGTCAAATGGAGACTACATATATTAAAACTTCAGTAACTAATACTACTAGTATGCTGTAGAAGTAATGATACCTGTAATATTCAATAAGGCTTAAAACAAACAATTGAAAATCTTAAAAGAAATAATGCTTTTGGATCTAAACAGACTTATAGAAGAGGACATTTGAAATAACCAATGACAAAAGGATAAGGCACATACCTAGTGAAAAATTACTCTTTTCTACTCTCTGCTTGTCATTTGGAAGTTTCTCATTCCCAACAGATAAACCTCTTGATTAATCAGACTTAATTTTTTTAATCCCTCTCCATTTTCTGCTGAATTGGTGCACTAGAGTGCTTAATGATTTTTATATGCACAAATAATATTAATTACAAAAATACTTTTGCACAGGAGCATGAAGCAGAGAAAGGATCACATTTCATGTTTCTTCTTCATCTGTCCTAATTTTAAATGTTATGGGGACGTGCACGCATGCTCTGAAATACTACAAAAAACAGAAAATGAAGCAGTTCTTATGTAATGTCTGTCTTAGACCTCCTACCTTCCTTCCAGGATTTCCCCGGACACCATGGTCACCATTTTCTCCTAGACACTTACAAGTAACCTTACAACATTTTCTTTCTGCAATGGTATCCTGAAAAATTATAAGAAACATTTCATTTACATATACTAATCATTAAACAAAGACTAATTTCCACCCCCCTTTTGTTTATATCACAGAAGGACTTACAAGGTTTCTCTGCAAGATGTTTGCAATATCTGCAAACCCAACACTCAGAGGCTCATTGTATCCAAACCCTCTGCCAAACTCTATTTCCCAAAATTCAGTCAAGTTCTGTGTATTGTCCAGACCAACCAATAGAAGTGCATCAAGACCTTCAACATAAGCACAGATATAAATTAATGAATACTTGAAACATACAATTTAGCCAACAATATAAACTTGAATAACAGCAATTCCCTGAAAGACTTACATTTCATGGCTTCAATACAGTATGTTAAAAGAAATAACTGCTACTCAGTACCTAACACAAGTTCAAACCTTCTTTTTCCTAGAGAGATCGGAGTTGTATCTAACCTCTAGTGCTGATCTCATCAGAGACAGGGTCCATCCTGAATTTCTCCAGCTGTCAGAGCTGGACCGCAGAAGCTAGAACCTCTGCACCCCTAGGCATGTCTCTGACATTATCTGCTGTATAGTGACAAGTCATCATGTACACTGCTTCACATGGAGCAGCAAATACTCTCTCAGGGACTCCTGGGCAATGCCACATGAACATGGAGAGGCAGTGTTAAGTGGAAAAGTTGCAATGGGGGAGCCGTACATCAGGCCTGTGGTAGTAGAAAGCTGGAGCATGAATGTGGTACTGTAATACCTTTAAAGCGAAGTGAGTCTGCTGCTTTCTTCAGGTCTTCCAGTGAATCATCCAGTCCATCTGAAAATACTAATAGAATCTGTCAGGGAAAAAGTCATGACAAGTCAATTGCAAAGGAACTGAAAGTTCAGTCTTTGTAAGAGTTACAGTTCGTATTGAGAAATGGCTATGAGATGGTCAAATTGCACTACACTATGGTAGATCTGAAACATGTGCTGGAAAATGGTAGTGAGGAACAATGAGAACAGGACACAAAAGCCTCTCTTCCCTGATAGCACTTCCATTTGAGGGATTTTTCTTGCTGAATATACCACAGCTATTATATTATATCTGTTATCTTAGCATGTGAGGTGGGAGGTAGGTTAAATTATTTTTAAACTTACCCACTGAAACACTTTCCCTGATGTCTGAAGAATTCTCTTATATGTGAATGCAGAGAAGAACTCAGAGCAAACAAATTTTCCCATTTCTGCAAGAGCAGCTCCCATTGGCTGTCAACTGAGTCACACCAGGAAGCACATCCTCTCTGTGTCTAGTCCTCTCCCCATGCAGATATTTGTATCTTTTTTCCCTTTCCACACAGACAGGTCATCTGCCCTATGTTTCCTCGGAGAGCTGGACCGTGGGTGTGTAAACTCATTACAGATTTTTAAAGACAATACTGTAGGTCTGGGTCTGTTTTTATTATGATCTTTCCATTTTAAAAACATAGGGAACAGGGAATGTGGGGTGCTAGTGTGGGCATTGTATGTAAACATATGTAAAGATGCATTAACATGTTTAAAAAGCATTTGTTTATGTAAAGCTCTTTTTGGAACATATCCATTGTTGAAAATGCAGCAGTTAGGGCCAACTTTTTTGCTGCTAAGCAAACAAATAACAAAGAAAAGAATAAATTCAACCAACAGAGAATCATGGTACCTGATGAGTTTTATAACTAATAATCTTTACAGAACAAGCATGTTATTTCTCAGGATCCTAGGAAGATTAAGTTGTGATTTCGTGTGCATTCTAAAGTCTTGTACTTTCAATTTGTACATAAACAGTATCAGAGAATAATATTAATCCACTGGTAAAGTGCTGAGATATGTAGCATATTTATTTATAACAATAATAAGCCTAAGCAGAAAGAAGCCTTGTTTGATGCTGATCTCCAGAACTGCCAATTAGGACATTAAAAGCACTGCTTTTATTTTTATGACAAATAAGTTCTTTCTTGGAGACTCAAAACAAGAAAGATCTTATATAGTCATGTTCCCTGTTTAGACATTTTAAGAAATCTTTGGGAAAAAACCCATTAAATATGCACCAAATGACAACTTAAATTGGTAAGTCACAAACACCTATGCAAATGCTGTAAAAATAGAATGCCAACTTTCATCTGAAAGCAGAGGAATTCTTAATATGGCTTCCTCTCTCCATGTCAGATTAAAATTGGTGTTTCAGAAAAGCAAAAATAAAGTTGGAAGAGCAAACTCCTCATATATTTGGCAAGAACTAAGCAGTCCTTCCTTAGTAGGAAGGTCTTCCTGCATGGAGGAAGCACCTAGGAAGTGCTAATATTCAAACAGCTACTACAGGACATGCTCAGTGCTTCACTGAGTCAGTGCCTTATCAAGAATAAATTGTCAAGGCATTAACCCTGAAACACTCCAATGACATCTGAATTTCTTGAACCCAAGTTGAAAGAATTCCCACTCATTTCAGAAGAGATTAGATGAAGTTTTGTGCTTCTCCCTTCACCTCACTCCGAGACGGATGAATTAACTGCAGCATCTAGGCAGATTTTCCTGATCATCAGTTATCTGTAATTAGAACTCACCCTTGTTATTTGAAATTATTTGACAAGTTAATGACATGAGTAAACTTCTGTAAACAAATTTCTCAGATGACCTTTTTCTGAGAGTTGTGCTTCGAGCTGTCACTATTCTGGACAAAGATACAGAATCAGGAATAAGGAAATACCTCCCTTTTAGGAATAAGAGTTCCTGAAAGAAAACCACTTTCCATTGCCCAAATTACAATTATTCCACGGTAGATATAAGAAGGTTGTCTGTATAAATATTCATCACCACATGTATTCTGTGTTCTGGGTACCATCTCACTACAGGAGTGCCTAGGTTATATCAGGTCAATTAAAAAACAAGAGGTTCTATATAAACTTAAGAAAACATGAGGGTGACTGAGCACTGGCACAGGTTGCCTGGAAATGTTAAGGAGTCTTCATTCTTGGAGATACACAAAAGCCATCAGGACATGGTCCTGGACAGCCCACTCTAATTGATCCTCCTTGAGCACAAGGATTGAAGAAAGTGACTTCCAGGGATTCCTTCTAATGTCTACCATTCTGTGATTCTGCATATCAGTGTCATCTATTCCCGAACTATTTTTGTCTTCCTGGAGTATTCAGCATCAGAGTAAATATCAAAATGCCTAATTTTTCCAAGATGCATGTTCAATCCATTAAGTTACCTTAACTTTAGCAGAGGTCACATTAAAGAAGTTCTCCTCAAGTGCCTGCAAAAATTCTGCATTAATGTAGGTGTCCACAGTGGTCTGTGCATCTAAGAACTTCTGGATGATCTCTTCATTGTAGTCTTCAAATCCAGAGTCAAAGATTAATTGTTTATTCTGTGCCAATACTTGGAACTTGAACCCAATGTCAACTGGAGCATTACAGCTGGTATTTGGCAATGATTTCATCTGGACTAGAAGTCTGGGGAGGAATGCTTGCAGTCTCTGTTTCACAAGCATTGTGGGTGCTGGCTGCATGCTCCTTGAAATATCAATTGCTATAGAAAGATCAATGCTGCATTCTGGAAAAAAAATACAGGAAACAGGGAACTATAAGCGTACATTCTTTGTGATCTTGTTTTCTGTTAGAATCATGGAACAAAATTCAACATGGTAGATTTAAAGCCAGAAATAAAAATCAGTGAGATAGGTTTTCCATAAACATAAAACACCATCAGCCCACTGGTTTCAGTGGAGCCAAGTAAACTTGCAAATACTAAGAACTAAATTACTTGATACCTGCACATACCCAAACTGCAAAACATGTCTGTTTTCCAGCTGCCTAGTGTTCTCAAAGGGCCTAATCTTGAAAATATCCCCATGAGCTTTGCTACCAACTGAGAATGTACAACACAAATTCCAATTGTGAAGGGAACCTTGATGACTGACTGAGCTTTGTCATTTTGTCACAAGATCAGGTGATACATGCAAATGTAGAACAGCTCAAAGAAACAAACATGAGAGAGAGAGGCAGCATTGCCTACACGGAATGTCATAACCATTGTGAAAAACAGCTGCTGTGAGGCGATGGCTACCTCAGTTATGGAATTGCTTGCATTGCTCCTTATAATAAACAACCAGTAGTGTGATGTGGTTAATCCCTCGCCCTGCCCCAATCATCTTGCCCTTATTAAAACCTCAGCTAAATCACGTTTTTTCTTCTCTACCTTGATTATTCATTTCTCATGCTGAATTTTATTCTGTGATCCTAGATGAATTATTGTTCATTGTTGTACCTCTGCAAGGAAGTCAGAGGCATGCAATTTTAGCTGTAAAACAGCACTCTACCTAATTTTATGCCCTTTTCACTCAGTGACTCTGAAACAATTAGCAATCACAAGATTGCTTTCTGTGATTGCTAGTTTGGGCTTGTTTCTCTTATTTCACATAAGTGAAATTATTTCCCTCTCTCATGAAAGAGATCAATGTGTTCAGTTCTTTAACCAAATACTTCTAGAAATAATTACATCTCAGAGGGACCATCATTATGTTTCAGTATTTTCACTTGTGGTACAAACTGCCCCCTAGAGGGTATGATCTGCCAGAAAGCAGTGTGAAAATCTTTGAATGTAAAAGGTCACACTGAACGAGAGCTAAAAAAATCTGACATTCAGACCTCAGGGGAGCATCAAAAATCTATGCCTCTTATCTGTTTAGCTCACAAAAAACAATCAGTTAAATATGTCTATACATGCATACATGTCTACACACACGTGAACACAAAATCTAATGGATATTTCTTCCAGTGTGTACAGCACACAGAATATGTGCTCAGAATGAAATTTCTCTAAGACCTGGGTCTTTTTAGTCACATAATTTGGAGGTAGTATGAAGGGTAGTATGAAGCAATTTTGCCCTGACAATTGGTCATCCACACCTCTCAGATCTTAAAACATTCTCTGCCAAGTCTTCAGTGTACCAGCAAGAATAACAAAACAGCAGTAAATAGTTCATATTTAGTGCTACTGTGTTGTGCATGAGAATGTGAAAAACACTTATTGGTAGGTTTTCTATACCTTGTTGATAATCTCTATTTATTGGCAGGAGTAAACACCTCTATGTTGCCAAACTCTTTTTCTCACCACCTGTTCTCCTACAAGCATCCTCATTCTTAAACTGCCCTATCTTACTGCTGCAAAGATATCGGTTTTTTTCTCCTGTCAACATGCTGTCCCTGAAATGCAATTCTTTAAATTGAAAAATCTGTCAGCTTAAGAGAAGGTGACTGGAGAAAAGGGAACGAGTAGATTTATTACAGGAAAGAAGGTCAGTAAATATATTAAAACAGATGACAGGACAAGATAAAACAGTATTCACAGAAAGTTGATCTTTGTTATATGAGACAAATTTATGCAGAGTTTAGCAATAAATACATGCATCACTGAGATGAAACCCAATATGCTTTCCTTAACTTCTCTCTCTCTAAACAAGTGTGCCTGTAAATATATTAAGTTTACTGCTGTATCTCCCATTAAATCTCCCTGTTCCCTGCCATGAAACACCAGGAGGTGCTACTGTGTCAGCCACAGTCATGCTGCTCCATGACAGTGCACTCCACTTCCACAGCATTCCTCTCTCTCTGCTTGCAGGAGCCAGGTAATGCTTTTTCATCTGGGAGTCTGCTCAGCTCTTGATGGGAAAAAGAGTGGTGGGAGTGCAGAGCTCATACTGAATCAGGCCCAGCTGTTCTCTCTGCAAGCCACCTGAAGAGATACAATTCACAAGGAGTTCCTTCTGTCTTTAGGAAGAAAGGTTCAGCTCTTCATTTTGGCCCCCCTATACCCCGGAAGCCCCACCAGCCAGTTTTGGGGTGTTCAAGATCTCACTAGCCTAGAATGTATGAGAGGCTCCGCTGTTGTTGCAAAATGCCTTAAACAAGCAGTGTGATCATCCCAGTTCTCCTTTCTTAGTAAGTTTCTGATCACAAAGGGAATGAAACCTGGAGAACTGGGTTGGATCAATTTTATGGCACAAAAGGGAGAACAAAGTGCCTACATCCAACACATGTAAAATATCACCTCTATGTGAACACAATACACAGGAAGACAACAATGAGCCTTAAAGGACAGTCACAGTCCCTATAAGGATGAGCAAAGAGAGAAAAAATGCTCTGGAACTGTCTCTTCTTGCCATACCAAATCAATGCCATGCACTTACACCCCAGTCAGAAGAGAGCAGCTTTTTGATTTGTCCTGCACTCCATTTTTCTATTTTACAATTTAACAAACACATCTAGAGTATTATCAATCTACATAGCTGGCATGAATATGTAATGTTAAAGAGCAAGTGTATGTTCTGGACTTCAGTATTCCCACATGATAAGGCAACTGGCAATGCAGCACCAAGTCAGAATAAACTCAGACCCAAAACCAGAATGTGACATTTAATAGAAGTTGTTATGTTAACTAAAGGCACTATTGAACTTTGGGGTTGGCAGCCTCTCAGGCTGTGTGGCACCCAAGTCACTGCTGCCATCTCAAAGATGTAGTAAGAGATACTACTTTCTGTTGCTCATCTAGGAAAACTTTTGGGTAGCACCTCAGAATTATCATGGATTTGCTGTTCACATCTTGCCAATATCTCCCACAGATCCAAGGATGGATTTTCTCACACCCCCTCTGCACAATGCCTCTGTGAGACTTCACTTTTGTTGACAGACAGTGGCTGCTGACAATCCCACTGAAGCAGTATGGTCAGCTGGAGATGGCAAAGCTATATTTCTAGGAGGTTCTTTTTAAAATACCACTGAATTGTCTGTTTCCCTCTTTTTTTTAAGATACTTGCTAGGGGTATCTACTCTGGCTCCTTTCAGACAATGAGGAACTATGGATATGAAGGCTTAATGTGAAGCACTGTCTTACTTCAGGAGCTATTTACCATAGCAAGGAGTGTAGTGGTTCTTGACTGAAGCAAAGTACAAGATGCGAGTTGCAAACAGTAATGGGCAGTATTTTTTGCTAAAACAATTGCATTGCTGTGCAGCTAGCTCAGCTACTTTTATCAGGGACTGCAGAAAGCCACACGGATATTTGTCATTACACGCCCAACAAAAGGCTTATTCCTTACCCTGACCAGGGAGATGTTTGCATTGACAGACCTGATTGACATTATTTTTTATGGTTTTCAGTGCATCAGGATTTTCCACTGCAAACTCCCCCTCTATCACCAGCTATTAAAAAGAGCTCTCAAGGGGGATTTTATCATCCCTATGTCAGCTTCAAAGATAGATCCCATTGTTCCTGAAAGCCATTGCTGCATCCTCTACCCTGTCAGCAGGGTACTCATTGAAAAAGGCTCTGGACAAGCCTCTTTTTGGATACCAGCACTTGCTATGAAGTGATTCTCTAGCACTGGAGGCTCTGCCCTGTTTTGGTGCCTCCTTCTTTGTAATGCAATTTTTGTATCTTCTACAAGGAATCATTCTTGTTATAAAAAGTGTTCAACAAGAATTCAGTGTATGTCACATCACTTGCTGAATCACACTAACACAGTATCTTGCCATTGATCATTGTGCATGATCTTGAAGCTCCTTGTCCCTGTACTCCAGGATCCATCTACCAGGAAAAATATGTCGGTCATGGAAGCTCTCCTGCTGACTGAAGAAACATGCTGTAAATTTCCTCTTTCCCTAAAGGTTGTGTAATATAATAGAAAAGTAATTTTGAATCCTAATTGCTTTTCAGAATCCAAGACCTGTTGGCTTTTGCAAAAAAACCTTTCCATCTATTCTGCTAATTTGTCATCACCCACTTTTCCCCTGTTTAAAATACAGAGGGTCAGAAGATACATTCTTCTGCAACACCATTCATAGGAAAAGGAGAGATGCTGAAATCCACAACATAGTTTTCATTCACAGTCCACTCAGAATAAATCTGTAGTAAACACATATTAAATACTTCTGTATGTGAAACACACCCACTGGAATGTGTTGGCCTGCTCTCAAGAGACCAAAGGAAAAGTTAGCCATGTACTTTGAGCTCCATTCTGCATGCATACATTACTAATTACTATTTACTTTCTGAGGGGAAAAAATTTAGTTCACACCTACTTAAAGTGTACTAAGCACATTTCTTTGTAGTAGGTATTAAATTCATGTGTTTCCACAAATTCCAGAAGCATATAAAACTAGCAGAGCATGGATAGAACAGTTATTATTTCCTCAAATTCAATGGTCATGCAGAAAACATCCTAGAACTAGGCAGAACACTTCTCAATCAGATCTTCCAGAAGACCTGACTACCAAAATGGAACTCCTAAATACTGTGACTTACCTTGCTTTTAGCTGTCTTACAATTGTAAGAGCTTTATGTTACTTTTGCAATTAGGAAACCTCAGCATGCATGAACAAACCCGAAATTAATTGAGCTATTGCATTAATTTTTGCATTTTTAAAGGGAAACTCTCATATTGTAGTTATAAGTTTCATAAAAACAGACCACATTATCCCTAATTATAATTCATAGCTAGAAAAAATTTTCGTCAATTCTTCATCTCTCTCTGACATTGGGTATAAATGCAAAAAAGCAATTTTGCTATCAACTTGAACAGCTATTTCTTTACTGTATTACCAGACTCTTCTGCCTCTGTAGAGAAGGTGAAAACGTAGAGAAGAAGAAGTAGCTTCCAGGCATCCATTTTGAAAACTTTCCTAGGGGAAAAAAATCAAAGCTGAAGATATAAGAAATACGGAGTATAATTCCCTAAAAAAGATGCTTTTAATTGTGGAGGAACAGGGTAAGTGCATTTTATTAACAACATGCAGGCTTTCTAGCTGTATGCAATTTAAAGTAGCACTTTAAATTCATAATTTTTCCCCTTTGCTTTTAACATAGAGGCTTTGAACACAGAGCTGTAAGAGTTTGACACTGATGTACACAGCATATAACCAAAATGAACTGTTCAATGATTTGCTCTCACAGTCATCCTTTGTTCTGATTCACACAGCTATATTTATCATGACCTAAAATTCAACTAAAAGCAAGCTATTCAAAATGTAAGATTAATGGGAGTTGTGCCTTTAAGATTCCCTTTTAGCCTTGAAATTTCCCACCCCCACATCAATTTAAAGGAAAACTTGGTGATGTTATCTATATATGATACACATAGATAAGAACAAGCATACATTTACAAATTAAATACACCAGTAGGCCAGTAATAAAGACACTTGTCATCGAAAAATTGAAATATAGTATAAAAATTTCCCAAAAGCCAAAACTCAGTGCTGTGGATAATGGGAATGAAAATCTCTCAGAAGGTACAAAATTAAGGCATGTTGAGCTTAAGCACACTAAACAAATGAGAACAAAACAGTTTTGAATAACTTTCTACTCTAGGACACAAGCACACTTGATTCTGCCTTTAACAACTCATTACACTGTTTATTCTGTATCTTGGATCTGCAAAGACAACTCAGTAGAAAGGTTACAGTATAACATTATAGCACAGGGTTCAGTCCAAATTCTTAGGGTAACAGGATATAATATTACCCTAGCTCTCGTAAATAACAAAATACAATTAATAGAAATTATCTTATTGAATCTATATTCTAACCTCAGGCAAGAGCAAAACTTCATTTCCAAGTATTGCCACACCAAGCTGCACTGAAGCTCTTGAAGAGTTCTTTGGAACCTTTGGGGTTCACATTTCCTGTATTTCAAGACATTTATCAGATACAGGCACTTTCCACTTTTGTTAGAACTGCAGTAACACAGAAATTCCAAATGCAACTGAGGTCTGTATGCAACCAAAGAGGTTCTAGGTATTATGTAGTCCTCAACAAGAACAGAAAGTAATACTGGGCTTGGTGCATTGAGGAAACCTCCTTCATGCCCCTGCACATCACAACTTTCTTCAATAAGAATTACTAACATAAAGGAAACTGTTTTGCAACCATTTTGCATGCCATCTTCACAATTAAAATTTGTCTTGGATTTAATTAATTTTTCTGCATATATTCCTGAGAGTTAACAAATCTCTTAAGAGTTCCCCTTGATCACTTAGACAGAGATTTAATCTTGCTATCTATTTTCACTTCTACGCTTCATTATATGTCTCTTTTTTTAGATGTTAATAAGCTCAAACTTTATACTGAGAGACAATTAAATATTTTAATCATACCCCCCAAAATAATAATGATTACTAATTTTCCTTACTGTGTTACACAGTTCCTTCTTTGATAGCATAGTTATTATGCCAGAGCAGCATTAACATCGTGAACTCTCTTGTTTGAATCAATTGCACACAGATCTATAGACCCAGCTAGACATGTATGTATTCAAGGACAGTTAAGTGCTGCGATATTTCCAAAGCCTCCAATTAGTGTTTTGCTCTAGAAACTTCCATGATGATGAGTATGTGAAAAAATCAAGAACAGCAACAGCAGCAAGATTCCAAGGTATATGTGGCTGCTCACACTCAGACAAGTAAAACTCAGTTGGGGTTTTAGCAAGTGGCTAGACTTTCCTCAATTATCTAAATATTCAGATTTCACACCAAAATCTAGCTCTTACTGTTACAATATACAAAATAGTCTGAGACTGTTTAGCTACGCAACTATTTCCATGCCTCCTAACATCTGTGGTCTCTGTTTGCCTCCTTTGGCTCCTTGAGCCCCACGACTCAAGAATGTTCCCTAAGAATGTTCCCTGTTCTTCAGGTCAGATACCCTAGATCTGAAAAATCTCTCCCACTCCTCCTAAACAATGAATGCTGATGGGGAACCTATTTACCACTTGCTTTGGTTTTCCTTTAATTAGTCCCTACTGACATCAGGCAGCTTCTTTAAATACACAGAAACACTGCAATTTAGAAACATGTGCAGACTAATTTTTCTACTTATACTATTTATTTTGCCTTATATTCACATACAAAATTCCAATCATGCACTACAAGCCGCATAGATAGAAGTGCTTTAGGCCTTTCATGTATATTCTTCATTATTTACTGATGCAAAATGAGAAGTAATTTAATGGAAAATTCACATCATACTGCTCATATATAAGATAGGTCAAAGCCTTAATAAACTCACTCAGAAACATGCAGTGCTACAGAGCATTACACTAGCAATATCTTAATTCTAAAATGTAAAATAGTATATACAAGGTCTTAACATAAAGTACTTATATATGCATATCTGTAGTTGCTTATATAAATATATATATATAAGCATAATTATGCAAGATGCTAAGGCAGCAATTCCCCAAAACCTAAGACATCTCTCCACTTTAATTCTATTTTAGGAGACAAGAGCTGAAAATTATTGAAAATCCTTAGAAAACAGTATAAAATAATACATATTTTAAAGCTCATTTTACTGCTAGCATTTTTACTAATTTGTTCCCTGAGATACGCCAATATGTATATAAATCTCAAAGGAAGAAAAAGATCAATAGTGCTCCTGAATCTTTAAGTGTTTCGCAGAGATTACTTGCCAATATATTTTGTTTTTTCTTTTTAATCAACAGAAGTCCCAATCTTATCTTCAGCTGCTTCAATGTTTTAGGCAGGTGAAAAAGTAATTCTGTAGATTTTTGCTGCCAGAACAAAATACACTCTCAAACAATAATATGCTTCTTAAGCACACTGTCAAAAGCATGGAGATCTTGAAGCAACATCTCTTTTTCACCTATGATTTATAAGCATCTTGCACACAGGATCTCCCTGCACACCTGACTGGGGACATTTTCCCTCTTGTGTTGGTATATACTAACAGAAGGAACACAATCTTTCTTGTCCCAACTTAAAATCCCATCTCTACCAGTCAAATAAATGCAATCACGTAGTTTTCTCCTACCTACTGAAGTACTCCAGTTAGATTACTTCAACTTCTGCATGCTGATTTCATTCCTTCTGAAGTCTTTGAGATAAGATCAAGTCCTGGAATACAGCGGAGAGAAAGCTTCAACTTTCATGCCCCACTTAGTTATTTCTTTCCTCCACCATCCCCTTTTCACTCACTAAAACAAATTTAAAACCTGGTTTTCAACTGTGGAATTTCCTGATTTCACCAAACAGTAAAACAGGAGGAATCTATCCCACCCTCCCACCTCACCACTCTCCTCACATACCACATATTGAATTTTAAACACTGAGAAATCATAGTACCAGAAGAAAGATAAATGTTGCTGTAAAAACAAAGCAAAATACTTTCTAGGTGTCAGGTCTTTATGTAAAAGAATAAATTTTTTTCTTTTGTTATCTCCTCTCTACAGGCACATATTTTTTCCTATTAGTATATTATCTTCTTGTTAGCACTGAAATGTCTCAGGAAGAAAGTTGCTCCTTAACTCATTGCAGGTTTCCCGGAGAAAAAGGAGTTTTCTAATGATCCCAGATATAATCACAGGGCCAGGCACTGATTCAAGCAAGGAGACCCTGAGTGACTTACCTGACTTAAGAGGTCAGTGTGAACACCATGAGGTTCAATATGTTTCAAGGGGTGGTTTTGTTTAGCAGGGCATGCAGACACAGCTGGAAAAGACGTGGCCACCAGGATAGGAACACCCCCACAGACAGACGTAAGTACAGACAAGCACACAACCAGCCCATGAGGAGCCTTACAAGGAAAAAACTGACACTAAAAATCTGTTTCACTTACCATTAAAATCAGTGTCTGCCTCTCTGTGAGCAAATGGGATGGATGTTTACTTGCTGACTTCATTTTAAAGAATGAAGAGACATCATGGTTTTCCATTTCAGTATTTGGTGCGCCTTTCCTAAGCCTATTGCCTATTTTTCAATTTCAGAGTAGTTAAGTAATTAGCACACTATGATCCTGTTAGTAAACATTCCTTATCATTCATACTTCTTTCTTCCTGATGGTTTAAACAGAAAAAAATGTGATAAGTACACATTAATAAAATTTTATAAATAGACCCTGGTATCCTGGCAGTCTCAAACAGTTCTTAACCTACCATGAAATTAAAAATAAAATTACAGTTTCTCTCTTCAGGCCAGAAGATCCCTCAAAAACAAATCTTCTCTCAGAGAGCCCAACTATTTATGACATCTCCATATCTGAAATAACCATACTCTTTTAATGTCCCCTGAAGTCAAACGTGTTGAATGTATCGAGTTCATATGTGTATTCCCTTGGGATCAGGACAATTCCCTCAGAAGTCCTGAGCATTCTCTCTCTATTTTACATTACTTCCCTTAGCTCAGCATGAGCAACCTGCAACCCCCATAATGCATGATGGGGAGACAAACAGAGCTGTCCTTGCTGACTGCAAGGTGTCAGAAGTAAAATTCTGTAAGATTCAGATAACAAATTTTCTGACTCTGCTATGTTTCCTGTCCCAACTCCCAATACTTTGCTTTAAGGAAATCTTCACTGAAAAGTCTGTGTTTTTCCCTCATAAAGTTATTTTTTAACACAGAATAAAATAAAACAAATGGCTGAAAACCTCATTAGATGAAAACTAAAACTAACCAGAATACTTACCACATTTTCCTAGCCATTCTGAGAACCTGATAAGCTTTAATTTCTTCTTTGCACACTCTGTAATTAGCTGTTTACTAATCACACTCTTATTTAAACTGCTCTACTCAGTTGAAATTAATTAAAGCTTGCCTCTAAGTGTATGAATTCAACTAGAATATCCCAAGTTGTCACTAAAATATGAACATAGCTATGCATATTACTATAGCTTTAGACTTTACTCTTGTTTTAGTTTCCTCAAGAAAGAAGTCAAGCTGAAGGTTACATTTCACCTTTCATCCCAGAAGGGGGAAAAAATTTTAAAACCAAATCCAGTAAAGGGAGTTGTGAAACTTAAGAGTCTTTAAACCTTTTTGAATGAGTTCTTACCTAGCAATGACTCATTTTGACCCAGAACTAATTCACTTTCAAACTCCTAAACACTCTGTTCTTTGGCCTCGATAAAAGAGCAGCAGAAGGGGACCTCATATGACAATTTGGGACTGTAACCAATAACCTGTATATGTGTATTTCATAGCAAAGTGAATGTATCTCCTACTAAGGAATTTGTCAAGGCGGTAAAGGAGGCCAAAAGAGCTCCTTTGTATGGAGGAGTAGTTTTCCCACATAAGAAAGTTCTTATGGAACTAGAGATGCACTTGTTTTTGTTCATCTCTCTCTTTCCTATCTGTTCTGGCCTTAGACTTACTTTGCTGTAGTATCATGTCAGTATCAAAGTGTCATGGCAGATCTAGCCACAGATCAAGCTTGTTTACATACTGAAAAGAGTATAAAAGCTATCAATAAAAAGCATTAAAGCAGGAAACCAAAACCATTTCACAGACCTTGTAAAATGGGCCAGCTAAACCTGGAGGATACAAGTAATTTTTCATATCCTCACCAGTCCCTGTGGCTGAAAAGTAGACAAATGTCAACAGCATAAAGGCTAAACCTTACCCACATGTGCTTCACTGACTCACTTAGTAAAGGATATTAAGTGAACTAAACACAAACATTTCATTCATGAAAGCAGCTTCTCAAAGCCAGAAGTTCTTAAGAAAACGAGCAGATGTGACTCTCCTACTTCCAGGAATATTGAGTGGGAAAGCATCCTATCCACAGGAGTAAATACTCAAACTCATCTGGAACAAATTAATTTCATAAGAAGTCCTGTTTTAGAATAAAAATACTGTAAGTCACCTCACGTTGAACTACCACAAAGTGAGGAATTTAAAATTGAAGACAACAGTTTGTATGCAGTGCTACACAATTTTTAAACAATCAATTATTCACTAACATATGCTAGATGTACCTTTGAGATGGGATTCTAAAAATATGAGCTCACTGGAGGTGGCAAGATGCAGATTCTTGCTTTATAAAAGCTTAATGTTAGAAAAATCTTACCTTGCAATAGCCAATAGAAGTAAAACTTCTGCCAACATACTTAAAAAACCCCACCTAATTATCCTCTCATTAATAGTGCTGAAAATCATGCATTTTTACCAGAATCTATCACTTTCAATGGCAGGAAAATATGAAGCTAGGAAGAATCAAGACTTTTGCTTGTGAATATCTTCACAAGACTACAGTATCACCCATAATTAGTCAAGGCTTATGTTGTCTTGTCAAATGAAACATCTTTGTAAAATGAACAAAGCAAAGAGACATACGCATTTCTGAAGCATCCTGTGATACTATTACTAGGTGTATATTTTACTTCGAATAATTTGGAAATAAGTTTTGTTTATCCAAAGGCTCTTTTCTTATTCATTGACATGAAGATTCGTTTGACTGAATTACACTGTATTTGGATTTGAATGCGTAGAAGAATTATGTAAATGATTGTATGCAGGCAAATTAGAGCTGAGTAACTTTGTGGCAATCATCTTTACAACTGCAGCTGTTGTGAAACAAATGAAAATTAAACAGCATGTTTTCTATGTTGCCACATCATGAGAAGAATCCATAATAAATTCTGGAAAGTAAGTGTAGAGATCTGACACTTTCTCAGGTGTCTGTGTGCTTATATACAGGTAACTTAGAAAATGTGTTTTGTGACACTCGCCACGCACTAAAGTCACAATGCACCAGATAAAATGTACGTTCATACATATGCAAACTTTCACTAATAATCCTCAGAAATGCCATCTCACTATAGCAGATCTTGAAAAACAGTTTTGTGAGAAGCTAATAAACTTTAAAACGTAGCTTCATGCAGAACCAAAATAAGCCAAAAATTCCAATTTTCCCCTGAAGCTAAATTAATTTGAAAACAATTTGGCACCTCTCAAGTGTTGCATTTTTTTCAAAAATCATTGTTCCCTGTTTGTTTTTTTTAATGCTACAATACTAAGCTTTTAAATGCTGAAAGGATCTACATCACACTTGCAAAATGAGGGTTTGTCATATGATTATATGTCATATGATTAGTCAGTACTACATAGGACTATCTTGGCAGATAAAAGAATATTACTTGATTCTCCAGACTACTGCTGAAGGTGTTGGGTTCTCTTCCTTCAAAGCCTTGTCCCTGATGTTACAATAAAGCAATAATTGTGCACATAAATTCTTTCACTATATTTTTTATATTGACAATGCCCACTGAAATTCACTTAATGCACACTGAATAACCTATGTTGAAAATGTATTCTGAGACAGTATACAACTAATAATAGTAATGGAATTTGGCCTCTACAGCGTCATCTACAAAAAGAACCCTCTGTTTCCCTAGGACCACACAAAAGAAAGCAAGTATAGCATCAATGTTTTTTCCCTGAGCGCTACTAACACTTCCTGGACAATGGATAGTTCAAGACTTCCATATGCCTCTAATTATTTACTGATTAGAATTCTTGCATGAGCCATTATGCTTCTGCGTTCTAATTTTGCTTTGGAAGGTTGTAGGTTCAGTGCAGATGAAAAAGGGCTTTTAAACAAATGTTTTTACTTTGTCTGGTGTCAGGAAAGCTAAAAAGAAGTGGAATCTTGCACACTGTTCTGAACAACATAGTAGCATATGATAATTTAACTGCAGTTCAGTCCCTTTTTACAAACATGCTAATTATTTCCAAACACTGCAACCAGAGCTCCTGGGATCCTCTGAAAATTGAGAAGTGCATCGAAATACCACCCAGAGACACTGGCCTCAACAGACAGTAAAGTTCCCTTCAATGAAAGGGAGACAGCAACCACTACGTGACCAAATTTGTCTGGAGTCATTGTAGGTAAGAAAAATGCTTCTTCATGCTACAGAAATGTTTGATATGTCTCAAACTTAAATGGGAAAAAAAATACAGAAAGCTCAATTGCCCACATCAGAGACACTGCATTTTCTGTTCCCTTTAGAAGGGAGTCTCATCCATCTTTTTTTCTTTATGGAAGTAGATTTGATGTAGAGAGTAAAGCAACTTAACCTCAGGGATGCCCCCATACAAGATGATTCATAATCTTTGTAATTGTTCACTTCCACTTGTAGAACCTCACAGCTATTGTGCAAGGGCATCTGGAAAGGGGTTACAGAAGGCAAGATACCTGAAAAAGATGGGATTTGTCCACTGTTAAAAACACGGCTCACTGTTTTGAGAGAATTAAAAGGTTTAATAGACAATAGGAGACATACATAAAGCAAAGGGTTAAAACGGCCGGGTGCTTGGCATGCTGCCAGGAGCACACTTTAAATATGTTTCACAATCCATCCATTTGTTACATATTCATAGACCTTTATGCATAGTCAACTTCCTCTGGGAACTGTTTAGCATGGCCACTCCTTGGGTCCGCCTTTTTAGAGCATGTGTGTTTTCTTGGCTTGTGGTTTTATTTCTCCTTATCCTTCTCGATTTGGGGGTGGTCCCAGCCATTGAGTGTTGATAATTGTCATGTCAGCTGCAGGGTCCCCATCACCTGTTCACAGGCTGTTATCTTGACTAGGCATGTAGTTTAAGCATACTATCTCTAAAAAACTCACGTCTAACCTTTACTATTAAAAAGACTATATCCATATAGAAATGCTATTTGAACATTATACATATAGCATTTATCCCAATACTTGCAAAGAGCCAACAATATATCATACATTTATAACATCCACATTCAGGTTCCTCAGCTGGTCTTAAACCTGATCTTCTCTCAAGGGCCATTTAAGTGGGCATTTTCCCAGTCCCTACCTTTGGATTCTGGAATTGAATGGCATGACTGGAGCACTTGCTGCTGAAGCCCAAAGCAAAAAAAATTGTTGTTGAGTATCTCAGTTTTGTATGTGTCAGTCGTAGACAGGTCCCCTGTTTCCCACTGATCAGACAGGGTGCAGTTTCTTTCTCTTTCTTTTCTGTTCTAAGCACCTGAAGAAAAACTGTTATTTTTCATTTCCCTAGCCAGGTTCAGTTTCAGATGAGTCTTGGCTTGCCTGATTCCTTCCATGCACCCTGACTTTTTCTCTTGATATTTCATTTTATCTTCAATTAGCTTTAACCTTCAGCTGTGTCATCCATCTTTATTGTCACCATCGTTGTTGTTATTTCCCTAGAAAACATGTTCTATGTATCATACAGTCTCAAAACCCGCACAATTTTTATTCTGTTTTATAGTATTCAGGTGTCTCAGGAAAGACAGGTGGCAACTTTGCTTTTTTTTTTCCATTTATTTCCTATTCAACATATCCCTTGGGATACAGATCAGCAAAGAACCATGGACTTCAACTGCACAGTTTATAAGTAGATAAGGATCTGGTGTACAGATGGGGCTTTCATTCCAACCTCTCCAGTAATGTCTTTCCTTAGAAGGAAAAGCTTACAGGCAATGACCAGCTTTTGTAAGAGTGACTCTACAGGTCACACTGCTTCAAGATATGAGAGAGATCTTTTGCTTTATTTCCAGTGAAAGAGAGATTTAGTAGGGAAATCCATCCCTTCTGAACACAGTAACTGGGAAAGGTGTAAAAGCCTAAAGGATGAGCTAATAATGCCACAGTAAGCAAGGCTAACGCTGGAACAGAGATCACATGAGTAATGATTCCTCCAAATCTATCCCTGCTCCAATTACAAGGAGCTCTACACAATATGGATTACATCACCCCAACTAATGGGGCACTTGCACCGCTTGGGGTGTTTTTAGGGATGTAGTGACTTTAATTCTATTTTGCTGAACCTTTTACTGAAAAACTGATTTCAGGCATCAAATACTGTAGTGCTTTGCTACTCCCTCCTGCATTTGGGGATAGGGAGCCCACTTGTCAGAATACAAGATGGACACTGCTGAATGTTTGCCTGATCCAGCATTCAAACTAAACTTATTTGCATAATACCTGAAAAAGTTTCTGGATCATCCTGATCCTCTAGCACACTCACATGATGACAGTACACAGGTAGTGTACTTAATCCTGCACAGATAAAAAATCCTCACTTCCTAGGAAGGTGAAAATTCTTCATAAAAACACATTTTAAAAACCTGACTTTTTAAACTTCTTACAAATATCTCAGGCTCAGTTTACAACCCTGCAGTGACATCTCATGGCTCCATAATAGTTTCAGCAGCAAACACATGCTGTCAAAGAACACAGACAACACTGAGGAACACAAATACCTACAAAACCGGGTAGCTGACATTGCTATGGGATGATCTAACCCCATTAGTTGGTAACACCACACTCATTTATCCTCCCAAATAAACCAAATACAAAATGCTGCCTGTTATAGGGTACTTATATCTGTTTCTACACAGGTTTGCATTCCATGACAAGGATGCCAGTTTTAAATAAAAGGATGGAATGGATGTGGAGAATAAAATTGCAAGAAACTAGGCAGGGGTGAGTGAAGCTAAGGAGCAGGGTCAGAGGAGCAGCAGTAGCTGCTGGAAAAATTGATTCCTACCCTTCCTAACACAGACAAGCTACCATGCGAAGAGGTCAATGCCTTAGGTAGCTACCTGTTTCAAGAAAAAAAAAAAAAAAAAAAGAGTCTTATAGTTTAAGAAGCCTGGAGCCATCACATGAATATCATTACAGGGAGCTGCATTGCATACTTGCATTGCAGAAGCCAGCAAGAGGTGAATTAATTCCATGTATTAATAAAGTTGAAATTTTCTTACAAAGAAAAACTATTAAAATGCTCAGTCAAAACTGAGGACTAAAATTATTCCAGTCTCACCAATCATCTGTATACCTTTTCAAAATTTAATGCAAGATGAGTCTTTATTCCCTAATAAACTCAAAGCACAATACCATTTTCCAGGTCAAAAGAAAACTGCTATATAATTTATTCTCTCATGATTAATATCAAAGCTTTTAACTAGGTCTCTTGGGAACCTGTTTTTGGGTGTGTTTAGTTTTTTGTTGCTGTTTTTGTTTTTTTGTTTGTTTGGTTGGTTTTTGTTGTTGTTGTTGGTTGTTTTGTTTTGTTTTGTTGTTGTTTTCTTGCATTGCTTGGAATATTCAGGTACTTCATAAATAGAAGCAAAGTGGGAAGATAGAGGGAAAGCAATAGGCAGCCTTACCTCTTTGTAGCTGAGGGTAGTTTTTGAGCACAATATAGTTTTTGTGCAATTATTTTTAAAGGGATCAGACACAGGTTTCTGGTGAAAACTGCTGTCCCAGCATGCCACCCTTGCATCATTAATTTTTTACTCCAGTGGCTTAAATCTTCATCATGTCTTCAGGGCCTTGATCTGAATACATGCTAGTTACTTGATCTAGACAGTGTGCACTGTCTAGAACACACAGCAAGCTCTAAATTGGCTCTATTTCTATTTAATTAATTTTGTGACTTACAGATATTGAAAAGTCTGAGTATTTCAAAACAGGAAATGCAAAAAATAAAACCTCTAAAGCTTTAATACACAAAAGAAATAATAGAAATTTTAAGGCTGTAGATTCTGCATGATCTCTACATTTCTGGTTTTTGACACAGGTCATTACTGAAGTCAAACCTTCATGTGGCAATTTTGGTATTTAGTGAAAATTATTTGGATTTCAACCAGAAGACACATGAAGAAAATCCACAAAGACACACCCACCTTCTAAGGAAATATGTTTTCCTCCTCTGGCAATCACCAGTTTTCATACAAAAGAAAGGAAATTAGAACATCTGGCAAAGTGAACTCTGCTATGTTCCCAAGAATGGAGGGTTCATTGAGCTCTATTATAAACTGGAATACTTCCCACTTGGCTGGTACATAAAGATGAGATGAGATGAGATCAGGTAAATAATACGCACACAATTGCACATCTTTACTACTTTTCTTGATTTCCCTTTATTACTTCATAATATATATCACTCTCACCTAAACGTTGGTTTTGTCTGGGTTTTACTTCTGTTCTTGTTTGGTTTTGAAGATTTTGATCTATTGACAAGCCTAACTTCATTGCAGGGTGTCATATGAGACACAGAAAAAAGCAGCAATGTTTGCATTTGACTGGAAAACACAGAGCCTTCAAGCCCACGTGTTCCTTTTCCTGCTCTTTTTTTCTCACATATTATCAAATACCCATGTCTCCATTGAAGTAAAGTAACAGTGATTTCAGAGATCAGCAATAACTACGCAGATTCATCCAAGCATAAAGCAGGGTAATAAGGATAAATGAAAAGTATGGAAAGACATCCAAGCATAAAGTGACTATTCAGACTAGTGGTGAATAAGACTATAAAAGATGACTGAGTAAAGATACAGTGGATGTTTATAAAGCCATGAGCAACTTGGAGACTATGGATCTTCAACATAAGGACAGGATATCAACTGAAGATAGATGATGGCAGATTCTTAGCAAGCAAAATGGAGGCTCAAGTATTGGCTGCTTAAGTGTGGAATGTTTTGCAGCAGAGTGTTGGGATTGGTAAGACATCAGATAAGTAAAAAGAGCCAATGAATTTAAAGTAAATCGATCTGAGGGCATTAAAAATCCACCTTTTAGCTCTAGAAGTCTCTGATCCTAGAGCATTACTACATTTCTGCTGTGTCCTTTTAATCTTCTCTCACACAAACTTCCAGGGAGGGTGGAAAAAGTATTTGTAAAAATTTTGATGAACCAAGGATCTGAAAAATTTACCATCAACAGAACCCAAGGATTCTTCTTGGGACTTAAATTAAAGATCATTGCAAAGAGCCTGATATTAAGCTCTAACAACAGGATCCACTTAGAAAAAACTATATGCACACATCCCTTGTAAAACACAGTAGAAAGACAATTTCCTGCAAGATACACTGGGGATTTTTGCTCAAAACAGTTATAACATCCAGGCTGCTCCACTTCCAGTTCTAAACTACTTCTTTGTTTCTAGGCAGCAAAACAGTCAAAGAAATGTTCATCCACCAGTACTGTTGGAGGTCCCAGTTCTGTTTTCCAGACCATGTTTACTGCCAAATTCCTTGCCTGCAGTACTTTAAAAATAAACAAAGCACCGGAATTGTCTTAGTTCTAAGGGACATTTTCATATCATCATGCTGATCACTTGTCTGAGGCAGACACAATTTTGTTGAAAACCAAATACCTTATTGCCTTTTAACTTTAAAACATTCAATGTGCAAGTAAGAACATAATAAAAATGAGACAGTCACAAGCAAAGCCATTACCATGTGGAAAGGTTATAGGAGATGACACCCAGATTGGAAGTGACATTTCCAGGTCATGGTTTTCTGTCCTTAATTCCTTCTGATTGTACTCGGCCATTATATTTTGGTAGCTCAGAGCAGACAAGCTGCAACAATGCAGATTATAAAACCCACTACATACTAGACTTTATTCAGTGTTGTTTTATCATACAGTTAAATACTGCATAATGGTCCCACAGGACTAAAATGAGACTGGTTACTTGCAGAAGGAAAAAATAATAGTTGGGTTTTCATTTGAAAAACAGACAGATTTTTTTGCATGCTATTTTTTTATTAATAGCTGGAGATTTATGGTTAGGTTACAGGATTTAAATGTAGTGTACCTATAATTTCTCTTGTTCCAGCTGTACAAACACTTATGCCCATGAACAACTTAATCCTAGTGAAATTTTCAAGGGTAAATTAAAAGTTTAGGATATGCAATAACTGAATGAGGTCCACCATTACATACACATTGGTGTCGTCAGGACTTGGATGTCATTATTTTTTTCTGCTGCATTCCTATGCAATATAAAAGGCATTATTTTAGCACTCATCATAGAATTTGCCTGCTGCCTTCCTATTTACTGCTTACAACATGTCTGGCATCCTTCAAAAATACAAACTCAAACAAATCATGTAATTCGACGATTGATGAAATCATGTCATTTGACTTAAAAATAGAAAAAACTGTAGCAAAAAGCAGCTTGACTGAGCATAAGTGTATTCATGCACACAATGAAAGACTGGGGATAGCTGAAGATGTACACTTGGTATCTACTCCAAATGCTATCAGATTAGTTCTCTGCATCAATTAGTGAGGAAAAACTTTCTCAGCAAAGTGACAATTACCAAGATTGTACTCCATCCTCCCATTACAATTATTCTGAGCAGTTTTTCCTCGTTCTTTCATATACATTTCCCCATTCCTTCATACACATTTGTTCTTTTCACCTAGATTTTATAGCTTAAGGTTTTTGCCTAGATTTTATACCAAAAAGCTATCTCCAAAATTCAGTCAGATGTCATTAGTACAGTAAAGTTCTTTTATGAAGGAAAGGATTCTTCAAGCATCCAATATCTTGCTCACCCTGGAAGACAGTTACAAAGAGTATGGTTATTTCACTAAATCCTGCAAGAATATACTTTGATGGAGAATGTTATTTTAATTAAAGCAACATTTTAGCTTTTAATTAGAGTAAGCACATCAAGCAAAATAATCAGAATGTTTACAGACCAACTTCATTAGCAGTATTGGCAGTAGGATAAACTATCCAGTCCTGTATCAAGCCACCTTACTTATAATCCACAGAAACAATTACTGTGATCCCAAAGATTTCCCAAAAAAATCGGCCTCCCCACAGTCCACTGAGATGACCTTTTTAATCAAGTCCAACTGATGTGAATGTTCTTCAAACTTTCACCATTGTAGGGCATTTCCATACTTAGACGAAAGTTGAAATTTAACGCATTTTGATATATCTATATTTATTAGAACTGTTAAACTTGCTAACAAATCAGAGAGGGCAATCAGACCCTGAGCAAAATGTGAGACTTGGGGAGGTGGGAGGGGTGTGAAGAATGTAGTCTAGAGAGACCAATCATGCACCTGAAAGACACAGTCTCAGTTAAGAGTATGATATGCAAACAAAATTCTAGTTTAGTAAGGTCAAGTGCAAACTCAATGAACAGTTGCCCCATGTACTTTATCCTCTAAAAGACAATATGCACAAAGCAGTTTTACCTTCTTACTGAGCTCACTATTTAGTATTGCTCTCACACAGTACTTGGCACAGCACACCTGATACACACCAAGCTCAGAAACTTAATTTTGCTGGCAAAATGGCAAAAATATGTTCTTATGTGAACCTCCTTCCAATAGGAGGAGACAATGATCTTAATACCCAAAACTTCATGAGAGCAGTGGCTACAGGAACATGAAGGACAACCCACAGGAGGCATCAGTGGTTTCTGACCCATGTCCCCAACAAGGATCTTCAACAAGAGTCTTCCCTGCCAGATTCAGCAATATTCAGGCAGCTGTGGATTTAGTTTAGCTCACAGACTGCACTCCAGGTTACACCCTCTGCAAATAGAAGAGGATAACCCTAGAAAGGGAACTTGAAATACATGTACCCTCTATATGGATCTTGTTACCCTACAACAGGTTTTCAGTTGTGCATTACATATGTAATATCGAGCAGTAACGAACCCAGTCCACCTGACTACCTTAGCTTTAATGAGTTGCCTGTTAACAAATCTGAGGAGGGAAAAACCTTATTTGTAGCCATCTCTTATTTCTCTTCAAGTTGATCTCTTTATGAGTATAAATACTTATATCTAGTGGGTATAAATAACAGGGTTTTGGTAGCGGTGGTGATGCTGCAGAAGTGGCCTCAGTGAAAAGAGGTATGGGGCTGCCCTGTGTCAAACTCAGCTGACTCAGCCAACGTTTGTCACATCTCTCTGGAAAATATTTTAAGAAAGGGCAGAAAAAACTAAGACCAATGTATAGTACCAACAGATCAACAGGGCCACAGTAGGAGGCACTCCATATTGGAGCAGGCACAACCCCAAAGAACTGCAGTCCAGGCTGGAGCAGACACATTCCCAACAGCACTTCAGTCAATGGAGGACCCTCACCAAAGCACAGCAAACAAGTAAACAAGTAAACTCAGAGAGCAGGAGAAGAACAGAGAAACAAGGAGCAGCAAAGAGAAACTTGCATACTGACCCCTAACTCCTACAGCATACATCACCCTCTCTTAACTTGCACCAGTTACAAGTGGGGAGGGGAGGGGAGGGCGAAGAAAAGTGTTTTCATTAAGTGTTCAAATGTCTGCTATCTTTGTTTCCCAATGCCCAAATCACTAACTAAATGTTTATGTCAATGGACAATGAATGAATTTAATCCCCAGCTGGAGTCTGTTTTGTCAACAGTAACTGGTGAATGATTTCCCTGTCTTTATCTTGACTCATTAGCTTTCTCACTCCTGTTCTTGTTTTCTCTGTTCCTCCCCAAGCCCTGTCCTGTTCTGAAGGTAGAAGTGGAGAGCTTGGCTGCCAGCTGAAGCCAGCCCATTACGATGAGGAATGTGTCTGGAGTTTTAAATTTTTAATTACCTGGGAGTACAAATTTGACAGCATAACAAGCTGTTTCAGTAAAGGACTTGATTAAATTCAAGTTTCTTGCAAAACATTATTCATGATAATTAAAATGCTTTAATCGGAAATGAGAAATTAAATAGCACCAAAGAAAGACTTTTTAAAAAGGCCCATCTTGCCCAATGCATAGAGTCTGAATTTTAATTTTTCTTCAAAAAGGAAATAAAGAATCCGCCAATACAATGCTTTAGAAGCTGTTTCTGGTTTTAAAAAAATGATATCCTATAAAGAATAAGGCTTACTTTACAGAATGTTTTTCAACAGATGACAGAGACACATTTCAGCATCTATTTTATAACTTTTCTGTCCTTGAAATTGAGAAAATTAACTAGGGCTATGTTAAATATTTTGATATATTGTTATCAAGATATATTTCTCTCTTTTTTTCCCTCTTTCTATAATAAGGATCACAGTCCCTATCACTAGGACTGTTGCAAAACAGATGCCACAAATTAGAGCCCAGAAAGCTGAGAGCCAGTGTTTTAAAAGTGTAAGGAGTAACATTTTCCTTTTAGAAAGTTGTATTACTTTTTGCAATAAACTAACTAAGAAATTTTGGAGGAGTGCAATAATCTCTGCTGAAAGTCTGTTACTTATGAAAAAAAAAGAAATCTACAGAATCTATAGTAACATGATGTGATATTTCATGCTATTTCTCTAGTGTTTAGGGGACAGGGGGACCCAAAATTTCTGACCAGTCTGAATACTGGATGTTTGACTTAAAAAACAAATCTAATTCCCTGTGAGTGAATCAAGAAAACTTCAAAATAAAAATTAATTCAAGCAACTTTAACCACACTCATAAGTAAATCAGAGCCAAACTCAAACTATTTTTTTCAATTTATGTTCCTTTAACTATGCAAAAAATTCTAGCTTCAATCTAATCGTAGATGGACACCTAGTGGTATAATATAATTGATTCCTTTATTCAAATAGTTTCATAAATCGAAAGCCTTGTGAATAGAAGGCATTTCTAGCATATTAAAAATTAAAATATCATATACAAACTTAAAGGCTCTATTTTCACCTATGCTTTCCCTGCCTTCTTATTTTCATAAAAGTACCATCTGCAGCAATCAGAGGTCCAGATTCATACTCAGAAGCGTTCAATCAAGGAAAATTTAATTTTGTAGCAAAAAGATTTTAATATAATCAATAGGTAGGGGTTCAGTCCTGGAAATACCTAGATAGTCTATGTAACAATAAATTTGTGGTACTTTGCACAAAAATAAACCAAGATCTCTTAGTCAGTTTAAGAAAACATTTTATGCACTGGAGAATATAAACAGATTTGCTCTGGAACACTCAAGCAAACCCAGCCCATAAATACAGATATAAAGATTTGCTCCTATCTAGCTGAAAAATATGGGCACTATTTCCCTAAATTATTGCAGAATCCATTTAACACTTGTGCATACATGTTCAACAAGTTATTGATGAAGCAATTTGATTGTATTGATATTCAAAAATGTTCTGAACGAACAGCAGCCATTCTTTAGCGAGCTATTTTACCTTCCTTAGCTTCTTGTAACTTTGCTCCATGCTTCCAAGTCCTAGATCTCCCCAAGTCTTTAAAATATTAACCATCACGTCTAAAATAAATTAACCTGATGTTTACTGTATTGAATCAAACTGGAAAACACAAACCTACAATCTTTTAATGTAGGATGAAGAGATTATTCAACATACTTCAATGACTAAAATAATACAAATGACATGAAGGGGGAGGGGTCCAATAGAGTGATTCATTTTATTTTATAGTAGTGACAACTACCATGTTCTTGCTGTACTTGGAACTAAAAGAGGAAGAGATTACCTATAGTCTGACTACACATGAAACTGCATGGCAGTTGGTCCATGGCAGCAATGAGAGAACATGGTCCTGGCTAAGCAACAGTGTCAAAATATGAACAGCATCTCAGGTAGAAGGTTTGGAAAGCAACTTGTGAAATGAGAGCACTTGGGAAAGGATGTCTCTCATGTCACACATAGGAGAGTAGAAATCTGGAAGGCAGTTCCATAGAGGGACAGTAAAAGTTTCCCACACAGTCCTTTTCTTTAACAAGTAGAGGAAAAAGTAAACATTCATAAAATATATGGGATGCTGATTCTTAAAATGGTGAAGAAGGAGGCCCCTATGGAACCCTATCCAACTTCTGTTTCTGAACAAGGCGGTCACCTATTGTAAAAATTCACAAGTTACCTAAAAATGGCTAGAAATAAAAAGGAGAACTAGTGATGCATTAAAGTATGCAATTTGAGATAAAATAAACCCCCTTGCATTTCAGCTAGTCCTCAGAGATCAGAGGGGCTGGGTGCAGCTAGGCTGAATTTTTGATTATAACCAATTTGGCCCTGTAAGTTCAGTAAGAACTTTCACAATCATAAATTCATTACTGGAGAAGTTTATTGGAGCAACAAAAATAAGGATTTGGAATAGCCATTGATTATTGCATTAGTGATAAATATATCAAGGCTAGCTGGCAATTAATTAAGCTAAATTAACAATTCAAGTTAAAGTAACAAATTCAGCTTTTCACTAAGCTTAACTTCACTGTTAATTAACTTGGTTTCACCAGAGATATGCCCTGACACAGTCAGAATCACAAATCTCACCAAAAGAAGGCCTACATGTTTTGGGGAGGAGAGAGGAGCAAGCCCAACAACTTGTTTGTGAACTGAGGTCATATTTTCATCCTTTACATGGAGGATTCCAAATGTCAGCATTATATTTTTGGGTAAATGGGGGTGGGACTGTAGTCAAATATAATTGGTCAAATGCTGCTGCCCCCTTTCTCATTTTCATATTGATGGGTGTATTTTTTCACATGCAAAGGAATGATAATCAGGGGCTTTTTGGTCAAACTCAGCTATATAACTTACAGATGAACCAAAGGCAGAATAGAACCTTGACACTGCAGCATTGCTTCCTCTCCAAAAAAATCAAAGCACCAGTAAAGGCTGTCTGATCTCTGCCCAGTAGCCTGCTTCCATCAGCATGTTAAAACCATACATCACTTTCTCCTCCAAAGACTAGATTCACACTTCTAACAAGGCCTTTTACACCTGGGGGAGGAGGATTGACATCTCAGGGTCAACATCCCTGTACAGAGGTGTCAGTGCTCTTCTGTTCTTTGCTGAGACAACACTGGGCTGGGAGGCCTCTACTTCACCCCTCACATGGAGTTAAGCCTTGCTCTAGCCAGGTCCAAGACAAGCATGTCAGCTCACATTGGCTCAACCAGCCTCGACAATTCTCTGCAGCGAGCCTGGCAATTTTCCACAGCAATAGTCTGGCCTGTGAAAGCCTGCTACAGAACGTTGTGCAAGGATCTCTCCTGTGTATGTAGTAAACAGCCCATGAAACTAAATTCTGTTAAATCACAGGGGAAAAAACACCTCATTAGGTACATAATAACAGATGCTAAACCATGAATCCTTTCTCAGAAAAGCTGAGTCATTCTGAAGAGTGCTCAGAACTTTGGTCAAGGCTAAGCAGTGGTTAAAAGTGCAAATGGAGTGTTAGGAAACATTATGAAACGGAAGAAAACAATGCACAAGGATACAAAATTAATAAGACGATTCTAATACTGTGCACCATTCTGGTCACTTCTTGTCAATGGAAACATTGTGAGATTGAAAAGTGATTAAAACTGTGACAAAACAAATTATGGTAGAAAGAGATAGTAAAGAGCACAAATTTATGGGTAAAATACAAGATGTGAGAGATAGGATCATAATTTTTATAAGTGAGGAGAAAGAATGAAAAAATGCATTGAAAACAGTATGGCAGTTAGTTTATTGTTTTGGGGTTTTTTCAAATAGAATGTTATACAACAAATTTAAACATTCCCACAAAACTTTCAAATGCCAAAATCAAATTGTGCTGTCTTGGGTTGCAATATAGGATGTGGCCAGAAATGTGTATTCTATCACCATCTGTGGAAGCCGGGTGGGGCAGTGATCCTTATCTCCATGGCACATATTATCTGCTAATGGGCCATCTTTAACACAAGGTGAGGCAATCATCTTTATCTTTTCCACAACCCATCCTCCCTCCAGGAAGATACCATCTGCTGTTGGGCCATTAAGTCCCATTGTATGACTGATAAAATTCCATCATCCCATGGGGAGATGCTCCAGCCAGGGGGAAAAGCCAAGTCTTTCCTACCTAGATAAAAACTGAGATTTTGGACAGCAAGTTATCCGTCTTTCCACTGAATTCCAGAGGAAAACCGGACCTTTCCACATCATCCCTGGACCCTCAGAGGAAAACTGCACCCTTCCACAGGAGCACTGCTTCAGCTGAACCACATCTGCCACTGCAGGAGGATGTAGCCACCATTTAATGGGACTGCTGCCAACACCCTGACAGGGTGTCAGGTTGTATTCTGACTGTCAGTGTTTTGGGACTGTTCTTCGTAATATTGTATTTCTATTTTAATTTTCCTAGTAAAGAACTGCTATTCCTAATTCCCATCTCTTTGCCTGAGAGCCCCTTAATTTCAAAATTATAATAATAATTTGGAGGGAGGGGGTTTACATTCTCCATTTCAAAAAGAAGCTTCTGCTTTTATTGGCAGACACCTGTCCTTCAAACCAGGACATGTGCTAAAGCCACAATTAGACTAGTTAATTGAAAATAAGCCCAGCAAGTAGTATTAGAGGCAATAATATGAGTTCAACCCACAGCCTATGGGCAGCTGAGACAAAACATTACTTTGACTTCACCCTATTCCTGTACTCTTTCAACAGGCATCCACTACGCTCCAGGCAGAGGAATAAAGGACCAAAGTAACTCCTGTTCTGACTCCATATTGCCTCGACAGAGTGAAAGTAACTGTGGAGGAATTCATAGACCAGATTATATCGAAGGTTTGTATCTTTGGGGGTTTCAGTGCCTAGGGGAAGGGGGTGGGAGAAGCACTAAAAGCATTATAAAGCATTAAAAAGCTTTGGCTGCAGTCAAATGAAAATAGGTATGGAAATAAGCAAAATTTAGGTAAGAAACCTCACCAATATGGAAACATCTATCCCTACAACATACATTTGAAAAAATGAGGAAAAGAAGAGGCAGAGAAGCAAGAATCAAAATCAGGAGGCAGGAAGAGGAGCTGGGAGACAGTAAACTACAGCATTATGTGAGATTCCTTTTGAGACAGAAGGAAAAGAGGGATGAAAGTATCTTCAGAGGAAGGACAAATGAGAATGAACTGATTCTGTCTTGTTAGCAATGAAAAACTATGACACAGAAACAGACCTGAATTTCTTCATGTGACACTGCATCTGCAAAAAGGAATGGGCTGGAGGGAATAATATTAAGATAACATACAGAGCTGTGATCTTCCTAGAGAATACTGACTGCAAAAGGCAGGCAGGAAGGAAAGAAAGCAAACATTAAATGAGATTAGGAAGGAGGGCACATAAGGTAAGTAAAAGGTGGGAAGTAAGGGATACTCAGAGCAAATATCACTGAAGGGAAGAAAAACTGAGGCAGAGGAGGACCTGGATGTGGAATTGGGATTTGTGACAGAGGAAAAAGGGATTAGTGGTTTTCTGCACAGTATCTTGGGAGGCAAGAATTAACCATACAAAAATTTAAATGTCTGGGATATATCAACATCAATTAAAAGAAATTACTCTTCCTCATCTAGAAAGAAAATGGGCCAATATTAATATCTGGCTCCAAAAGTAAAACATCACTACAAGCAAAAGGCAAAAAAACTGATATGTGTGAAGTCTTAGTTGCAATCATGACCTAAATAACTTACTGTACTTTTTGTACATTTAAAAGCCTTTTGTAGAATTTTACAGAGGATTAGTAAGAAACCAAAACACACAAGCCATTTATTATCTGAAAAGGGCCAATCACAGTGACCATCAAATAGTGAAAAATAATTCTTCAAAGTGACATTTTTGAATCCTGATTAGCTGGAAAAGGTCTGAGTTTATCTTGCAGAGTAAGTGGCTTTGGCATGTAGATTTAAGCAAGGAACAGCATTATCTATGGTTCTGCCCAGTTCAGTCTCCTTTTCATCATGCATGTCACTCCGAATACTTCAGAGTTGCCTTTGGTCCATAAATGGTTTTGTCTGAAACCATGATACACAAATTAATTTTAGGCTATGCAAGTTACACCACTATGTCTCAAAATCAAATTGAAGCAGACCCTGACTGAAATTCCATTTTCATGGTACCATTAGGGAAATATGGAACAAATAGAGCTTTATTCAGAAAAACCCTCTAATGTAATGTGGATCTTTCCTGTGCTCAGATGAAACCCATAAAATATACTTACGAAAGAAAAAGAAAACTGAAAACAACTAACTTTATAAGGAGCACAGCCTAAAAGGAAAGCTATGAAGAATACGAGAACTTCCCCCTACATAGCAAATCACAAAAACCAAGCTCCTTTTTGCACTACACATTACTGTATTTATATAAATGCAGTCAGTAAAGCACTGTAAAGGGATAAGGAAGGGAAGAAGATGGAATGGAACCACTTAACTCTGTACTTAAGAAAATTATAGGGAAAATAATAATTTCAGTATTTCAGTACCTAGTACTCCTGCATTTAGCTGCACCTCTAACTAAACCTTTAATCAGAAAACAGGCTGAAAAGGCATACACAAAGGAGAGTAGCAGAGTAACTTGCCAGACAGTATTTTTGTATCTCATGGAAACAATGCCTTGCAATAAGCTGTATTTTCAGGCAGAAATAAAAGCCTGTAGAATCACAGAATTGCCCAGGTGAGAAGGAACCCCAAGCCTCTGTGGGAAGAGGAGCATAGATGTGACTAGCACCCTGTCTATACCTCTTGAAAACTTCCAGCAATGTCCCCAGGGAGGTTGTTCCAATGAATGGTCGATGCTTTTTAAAAATTTTTCTTTTGTATGTCAAGATTAAACCTCTCTCAGTGCAACCTGTTCCCATTACCCCTTGTCATATAGTCCCTTTTGGAGGGACCCCACTCCTCAAGAATCCCGCTCCTCAGATTTCCCCTAACTGCCTCTTATGGTAGAAAACAAAAGAAAATCCTGAACACCCTAGCTAAATAATCTAGGTTACAAAACTGCTAGCCTGATTTTTTTTTTTTTTTTTTTTTTTATAATGAGAATCAGTACAACAAACCCAGGGTTTTTGTTTGCTTTCCACTTTACACCTCTATGACAAACAGGTGCACACTGAAAATTCTCTCATTTAAAGGCTGGAAAACCCAGCCTCAAGGGGATTAACCATGTTTACCTCTATTAAAAATTGAGAAATGGGAAAGAAAAGAACAACCCCACTCTGCAACCGCTGGGCTGCACCTGCTTCCTTCACCCGTGACAGACAACCATGGGAGAGAAGGGATGCAAGAGAATCCAGGGGAGTCACTCTTCACCTGTACTTGGCACTGGTGAGGCCACACCTCGAGTGCTGTGTCCTGTGTCTGGGTCCCTAAGTTCAGGAAGGACATTGAGATGATGGAGTGAGTCCGGGCAGACCATGGAGCCATGGAGCTGGTGAAGGGTCTGGAACACAAGTCCTAGGAGGAGCAGCTGAGGGAGCTGCGAGTGTTCAGCCTGGAGAAAAGGAGATCTGCCAGTGAAAGGACAAAAGAACGTAGTCTCAACCTGTGCCAGGAGAGGTTCAGGTTGGACATTAGGGGAGATTTCTTCACTGAAGGAAAGATTAGACACTGAAATGGGCTGCCCAGTGAGCAGGTGGTGGAGTCACCGTCCCTGGAGGTGTTTAAGGCTGGAGGTGGCACTTAGTCTGGTTGACACGATGGTGTTCGGTCATGAGTTGGACTGGATAATCTCAGAGGTCTTTTCCAACCGAAATGATTCTGTAATTCTGTAATTCCGCAATTCTGAAATTCCGTAGTCACCGCCCTGCGTGCGCTCGCCCCTCAGGCAGGCGCGCGCCGTTCCCGCCCACCGCCTCACCGCCCCCGCGCGCCTGAGCACGCGCAGTGCGGCCCCGGGGGAGCGGCCTCTGCCGGGGCGTGCGGGGGCGTGGCCAAGCGGGGCGGACCGGCGGCTCCCGGAGCGTGTGGGCGTGGCCATGGGCGCCGAGGGGCGGGCCCGGGGCGTGGCCAGGCATGGGGGCGCGGCCGACGGGCGCGGCGGGGTCAGGGAGGCGGGGGAAGCGGCCGGGCGGGCGCGGGGACTGGGGCAGGGTGGGTTTCGACGGGAACTGTCGCCGCTGCCGCCGGCACCGGGAGGGCGCCGGCCATGGACGCCACCACGCTGGAGCTGGACGCCGTGAAGTTCGCGCAGCTGGCGGTGCAGCGGGATCAGAGCGGGCGCTACCAGGAAGCGGTCTTCTACTACAAGGTACGGCGGGGGCGCGCCGGTTCCCTGGGGGCGCCGATGTCTCGTTCCCCTCGCCGCGGGCCGCGCGATGCTCTTGAGCTGCCGAAGGGTTCGCGCTCGCCCCTCGGCTCCCCGAGGGCCGGAGAGGAGTGTTCGGCACCCCCGCGGCCCGGCACGGCCCTGCCGGCGGAGAGAGACGCGCCGGGTCAGCGCGGCCGCCCCCGCCCTCCCCGGCGGGTGTGCCCCGGGAATGAGCTGCTCGGCCCGGGGAGGACGAGGCGGTGCCCGCCGAGACGAGAGTGGAAGGCCGTGCGTGAGCGTGGAAAGTTTGTCAGTCTCTGGAGGAGCGCGTCCTTCAGGGCGGGTTGCGAAACGCCTTTTCCCTGCGTCCTGTTTTTAGGTGGAACGAGCGCTGCCCGTGCGCTGATGTTTACCCGCAGGCTTAGGCGTAGCACTGCAGGTACTCTGCTTAGAAAACGGGAGCTTCTTCCAGCTGCTGGAGACACAGCCCCTTCAGTGCTTCTGGGAAGATTCATCGTAACCTAAAAACGTCTCTGCCCCGCTGGTTCTACACTTTCATTCCTGGCCTCTCCCCAAGCCCTGACAGGCCAGAAAGACTGATCAGTTTTACGCTGGCGATGTAAGCGCTGGGCATTCTGGAGAACCACAAGTGGGCATACTGTGCTCCTGTGTGCTGGGAGCAACTCTGTTGTTCAGTCATCAAGTAAATAGAGAGGTCTGTGGTGAAATACAAGACGCTCAGCAGTAAGACAGGTTCAGATCACAAGCTGTCAGTGACAGGCTTTTAACCTCGTGTGAATATTCTTTCCATGAGGGAAGAATATATATTTTATTGTTTCAGTACAGTTTCAGGTTAGCGTAGCTAAGGATATAATGAAGTTGATTCAGTGTCTTGCTTAGTATCTGTGGGCTTACTACTAGTATTTCGTAGTTTTTGTGCAATCATTAGGCATTTTTCACTTATGTAAATTGTCTCATTTTGTTGTTTTGTGTGTCATAAAGTTACATTGAAGTTTCATATCCCATTGACTTCTCTGCGAGAAGGGATCTCTTTGAAGCCTCTGTTTATCCTTATCTCAGTAATCATTCCACAAATTCCATTATCCTGACAAAGTCATTCTCTTCCAATAAATTGTTAAAGGATCTGTAGTTGGCCTTTTATTCCATAAGTACAAGGTGTCTGTGAAATGTTTAAAAAGAATAGTGTTAATATCATGATGGCCTATGCATGTAAGTGTGAAATAATAGGAAGAGGAGTCCTTTTTCTTATTTTTAAACCCAGTTGTTAATTTTATGGGGGCTAAATTTATATATGTAAACCTTATATATGCAAAAGTTGTAGTTGCCGAGAATAACGCTGATAAGCTCTGTGTTCGTCAGCAGCAGTGCGTGTGCATGGTCTGATAACCATGTGCAGTACTGCTTTACTACTGTGTATTTCTCCTTTTATCTGGAAAAATTACTCAGTGCTATTCAGAATGAAAATATCTTTTTGTGCAAATAGCCACCCTTGTATGCTTTTGAACATACTTGTGTGTGGAAAATCTTTTTCACATGTTGTTTACAGGTGATATTCTTGCTAAGTGGAAAAATGCACCCCTGGCAGTCTTGGTGCACTTGAAGCTACAGGAGATGAGAGTGTAACCTAGATATGTTTGGCTTTCTGGATGTTGCCTGAAGAATTACTGCCATGTTAAATTATGCAAAATAGTTACAAAATGTCATTTGTTATTTCAGGGTACTTTATTTATTTGTTTATTTTTTCCAGCACAGTGGAAGTAAGCTCTGACCTGTCACTAGCTTTCTTATCAATTGCTCTAAAAAGTTCAGAGCCCACTGGTGCGATTACTAAGCATATGAGAAAGCTTGGGTACTGAACTGGCTTCTGCGGGAACTTAATCTTAAGGAAGAAATATGGCAAAATGCTACAATTGTTGCCATATATAACACCAAAATAGAGTTGGGTGAATGGAGTTCTTATGGTTAGCAAGAATGCTTCGCTTTCTGCTACTATGTAACTTTTATAGATGCCTAGAGGAGTGCTGCATGTGAACCAGCTTCGGGCAGCTTGCTAATTAGTGGAGATCTGCAGAAATGTCAGGATCATATTTGGACACCGATAATTTCAGCCAAAACTGCTGAAGGCTGTTGCTAAGTCTGGCTGTTGACCAGTCATTAGCAGCTTGCAGACTGATCAGTAGTTAGCTTAGTGTGACTGTGGCACACGACTTGTGACAAACAGTAGTGACATTGGAGAGATCATAAATGCTAAGTCTGAATTGCACAGCCATCTGGCCACTGGAAACAGCTGGCATGCTGGTTCACAAGCACTCTGTCAACTGCTTTCAGTCCTTAGCAGGCTTGGTTTATAAAAGACTTGTTTCCATTGTGTTTGCATCTTAAAACCAGGCAAAAACAATTATGCTTGAAATCACAGAAGCAACATCAAAATTATACACTGGTTTTGTAGCATTGGTTTGGAAGTACACATTTGTTCTTTGCTTCATATGTAGACCACATACCTTTGTGGTACAGCACCTGTTTTGTCAGTGTGTACTTGCAGTATATCACAGGCAAATCTACCCATCCCTTGAGCTTGTAGCTGTAGTGCGCTTTTTTTGCCTGCAAAAACAGTTGTGTGCTTAATGGTAATTAATTGCTACATATAAATGGTACTTCTGCTTACCCTTCAGTGGCTGTGGATGTTTTATGTGATGTAATAGGGAGATGGATGCTGGTAGGGAGCATGCAGTACTTGGTTCTGTGATGTTTCTCAGTAAGAATTTATCCTGATAACAAATACAGGCTGTATCAGGATCAGTTTTAAATGTGGGCAAACTAAACAGATGGATAGGGGAGCAAACTGCTAAGCTTGACCAAAATAATGGCCATAAAACACACGAGGAAGCCCTGGCCATGGATCTGTGCTTGCCCTATGCAGGGCAGCCTCTCTGAGCAGTCTCTGTGAAGCAGCTCTCTAGTTACTCTTCTGCTTCCTGCCTTCCCAGCCTGCCTGCTGCATGACCACCTCCTTTCCTCTACTGCTGGTGGGAAGGCAAGCACTGCCACAAAAGTGGTGGGGAGTTCCCATGTCAATAATGAGGATAAAACAAGGTTTCTGTCCTCATTTTTGTGGGGTGACAAATGTTGATTCTCCATATGGTGCAGAGACTGTGTCAGCTCTGGCTATTTATTGCAACCCTGCCAAACCTTATGTGTTTTTCTTAAATTCAGTGAAGGGATAGACAGCTTATGCAACTGAAGGTGTTTTTTCTTAATAGATTTGTACAGTATGGAAAAAGCCTTAATGTGGGTAATGTACTGTGCTTCTGAGCCAGAGGCCTACACTCCCTCCTGAAAGGAGACTTCCATCCAGTATTTTGTGTACATACAAACATTTTAAAAAACAAGTTTGAGAAGCTAGGAAGCCTCATATTTGTAGATGTTCAAGATTGGATTGCTTTATCTGAGTAAAAATAATTATAAAAAATACTTTCTAAAAAAAAAATATTGGCGTCTGATTTTAAAAAGCTTTTATATTTGTTTACTTTCATTATTGCCAGATTAAATGCAGATAACAGGAATAGCTACCTTTTTCCTAACCTTAAATCCTCAGCTTTAAAACCAAACTGATTTCAGTGCATGCCTAAAGAGTTTTACTTAAAATCTCCTAATTTCATACATTACTATACAAACAGACCTAAGATCTGGTCTTAGAGAACTTCTGAATGCTTTTATAGTCTTATAGATAGTCCCTGATGTGAGAAATTAAACATGATCTAGCTTATAACTTGGAAATTTTTCTTTTTGAGGCAGATTTTCCCTGCAGCTACTGAGTCTTTTTGCAGATGTAAGGGCTTGCTTTCATGCAACTCATGGCTGCTGTAGGCCCTCCGTATATGGCAAGTAATTTTCTAGGCAGCAAACATTAACTTTGTCTCCAATTCTTCTCCCTGCAGGAAGCTGCACAAGCCTTGATTTATGCTGGGATGGCTGGGTCCAACTTGGAAAATATTCAAGAAAAAATAAATGAGTACTTGGAGAGAGTTCAAGCTCTCCATTCAGCAGGTGGGTAAGGAGCTTTCTAATTAAACCTCTGCTTAAATTAATTGAGTGGAAAGTTGTGTGCTGTGAAATACATATCAATAGTGTTTGCTCTGTTTTTATTATTCTGATTTTCTTGTCTTTTGTGAAGAACCACAAATACAATGAACACATCAGTGCTTTGAATTCTGATACATCATACATTAAGTGGAAACTGACTTTCTAAGGACTTTGGTGTGGGTATTCTTTGCTTTTAAATACTCTGAGGAACCACATCTGCAGAGCAAATGTGAGAAAGTTCATTAATAAAGTTATTAGGTGACATGGACACCTAAGGAACATGTATATTGTCATAGGTAATGTATTTTCACAAATTATGCAATATTTTATGTAATTAAACATCCTTGTTCTCAGTGTAGTATGGAAGAGATTTTATTTATACTATTTCTCATCTGAAATATCCTGAGTTAACCTCTGCTTCAGGGAAGTGTGATGATGTTTCCTTGTCCTTTCATAGATGTTTATAGCAAAGTTTAGAAAGATTTTATTTCCAGACAAGAAATAGACGTTACCCATCTGATTAGAGCTGCTAGTGTTTTGGTGACATGTTCAGGATGTTTTTACATGTCTGCTGCTGTAGAAAGCTAAATACTTGTTTTTTCATTTAGTTCAATCACAGAAGACAGACCCTCTGAAGTCAAAACAACAGTTGGACTTGGAGCGTGCTCACTTCCTAGTTACACAGGCTTTTGATGAAGATGATAAAGGCAATGCAGAAGAAGCTATAGAGTTGTACACAGAAGCAGTGGAACTCTGTTTGAAAACAGTATGTTAAGCTACAGGTTAACTTGGTGGAATTATGTGATGGTAAGAAATTCTTTCACTCTCACAGATGACTGACCATTAAAGGCTGACTTGAAAATGGAGTACCTGTATTTGTTAAAACAACCTTTTAATTTTTTTTTTTTTTTTTTGTTTCACTGTTGGCTATTTTTAGTGTTTCTTCCAGTCTTTGTTATGTTGCTATATGACACTGTAAATTTATGGGGACTTGTCATTTATGTGGTTTTTTTCTGGACTGGATTATAATAAAATCTAGAAATATTCTGGAATATTTTTCATGTTGATTTTTGCCCTGGAGCAAATACCACAAAAACAGAAATTAAAATCATGTTAAAAATGAAGATGACTTGCTAATGTGTCAGCTGTATTAATTTCTGACTACATTAAAGGAAATCAATTAAGGGTTTGTGTGTGTAAGATTTTCTGAAGACGTTACAGTCTACTGATGCCAAAATTGTTTAAAGTACTACTTGATTACTCAAGTGTTCAACTCTAAAGCTTCTATGAGTGAATTCAATTCACACTGAAATTAATAAGGATGAATTGGCCATTACATAAACAATGAAGAATATAATTACAGGTACTGCTTTTCTCCTTTAAGTCCAGTTGCCTTAACTAACTCATTACAAGAAGAGCTCACCATCATAATGTAACTCCACCAAGTCTGTTTTTCTTTTTCTCTTCTTTTCAATGTTATAATGTAAAAATATTTGTGGGTTGTTGAGGGTATTATATTACTGTTGTTACATGCTGGAGTAAATCCTTTCCTCTGAATTTTGTTAACAGGCTTTACCTAGGCTAAAACCCCTGGTGATACAGTGTAACCAGATCAAGAGTTAGTAGAGCTGATCTAGTTTTTCCACTTGAGGTGTTGGAGCAGAACATTTCCAGTCTATTATATAACATCTACTACAGCAGCATGCTCCTTTTCCTCTGCTGTGTTCTTCTTTCTGTTGTTGTCAGTGTCTGCAAATATTACTGAAGTTAGTCTGAAAATATCTTATATTAGCTATTGCACTTATTGAATATTTCATTTGGTACAAGATACTGCTGAAGTTTCTTTTAATCTTGACTAGCATATTCTTTTGTTGACATGATGGTAAAGTCCCTTGGGGTGACCCAAAAGTACCTTCTTCTTCCCAGGATGAAAGGAGATTTAAGGAACTCTGCTATTTTGAAGCTTTCTCCTCAGTATATTTAGGGGGAGAGATTTGTTTCTTCCTTACCCTTGAGGTACTCAGAGAACAGCCATTACTTCTCTTCTGTGGCTGATTCCTAGATGATGAGTGTGCTGGTGTTCTATCTCCACCACTAATTTTTATAAATGTTTAAAAGTCTTTTCTAATCAGGACCACCAGAGTGTTATTTATTTGCAAATGAAATTAGTTGATTACAGAGGGTGTTTCTAGTTTTGTTTCTTGGGGTGAAAGCAGCTTGCTTTTTGTATCCTCAGTTGACGTCCCTGACCTGAAATAATTGGTCATGGCACAAAGCTAGAACCTGAAACCTGCACGTGGGTGCCACAGGAGAAGCCACGCCTCAATTCTGCAGATTATTTGGCTGCAGAAGCCATGCTTCACCTGTAAGGAAGATAAAAGTACAAACTGTCATAGATGGCCTCCCAAATAGGAACAGAAGTTAACACTCTTCACATCTTTGTCCCCTGTCCTGGGTTATTTTATGCTTTTGATTGCAAGTTAAAAATGTTCTTGTACCTCTATCTTGTTTGTTTGAAAACAAACTTACTTTGTGAAAGTAAACATTTAAATTTTTTTTCCTAAGTTACCATGATAATTTTAACACTTGTGGGGAAAAGAATCAGAACACATCCAAGCTCAGAAGTATATGCAACATTTTGCTTTGTCTTCTTTCTGCCAATAGTGTTTTAGTACAGTTAATTCTTCTGGCAATTCTTTTTGTATATGCACTGTTTTCCATGCTGAAGAATTTTAGACATATCTTCCATTCTATCAAAATTTCACTAGAACAGCAAAATGATATTTGCTTACATTGTATTTTTTTAATGCTGAGTTTAAAAAAAGAAACAACAACAAACAAAGCAAAATATTTGCTCATTTTAAAAAGTGAATTAATAATAAATAAATAAATACCTAGTTACTCTTTGCTGTAATCTAGAAGTATGACAGCTGAGCTTATAAAACATGGTGGTTTTTGGATGTGTAGATTTTTCTTTTATTTTGCACTTTAGGCTACTGAAACCTCAGAAGCAGGCCTCCAGTCCAAACTGAAACAGCTGGCTCGACAAGCACTGGATAGGTGAGTACTGCTAATGTTAGTAAACGTACTTGCTGTCAGATCTAAGTGCACCCTCCGAGTTGGATTTTCAGTCTAATGTCTGTGTGGATTCTGTGTAGACTAAGCTCCTGCAGAGTTCACCTTGGAGCTAGTTGCCAGCTGCTTCACTGCTGAATGTAGCAGCTGTTGTGCCAACCCTCTGGGAATCTTGGGACATGCAGAATTAGGAGAGGACTATGTGCTTGTCAGAACAAATGCAGTACTTCAGAGATGTAATCCAGAGTACTCTAATTATTGACCTCTATAAAAGATGCTGAATTCAGGCTAGTATGAAGTCAAGGTGCCAGTGTCCCTCTGTAAGAATGACAGCCTAGAATCTGGGAAAGTTTTCTTTGCAATAGCAATCTAATTACATGTTATATGTGTAGTGAAATCTCTGTCTGAAACAATTTACAAAAGTATAAATTTAATGTACCTACTTTTAAAATCAGCTCTATAATGGTGAATCCCAGGCAGTGTTGGGTTGAGTTTCAGTATAACCTGGGTCTTAGCACTTCTCAGTCTGTGTTCAGAAAAAAATCCCAGTATTTTGCATGTGTGTGACCATCCAGCAGCTTAAGGCAGCAATTACAAAATATGACTCCTGCATACACAATGTTCAAGCAGTTAAAAGTCTGGGTTGTGACAATGCCCATTGGTTTTATTACTATTGTATACCTGCTGGACAAAATATATCTGGAAGGTATGAGAGGATGCAGATCAGTTTTCTCCCTGTGTTTCAGTGATCTTGTTCTGAGATTCCACATAATGAACACTTAAACAAATTCTCCTATTAGCATAATTTAGAGGCAATAAAAATCTAAGGAGTTCTGTCAAAAGTAGCTTGTATGAGTTGGAAATGCTATATTTTAATTGATTCAAGAACAGAAAAATAAAGAAGTACCAGAATCAGAAATCGATTTTTGTTTTTTAGAAAAAATAGTGTTGGTCAACTTGGGCATTTGCTCATTCCGTTTAATATATGTGGGAACATGAACCAAGAAAATCTATCATTGAACTGTAATTATATTTTTACCACTGTTGTAAAGAAAATGCATTCTTTATTTGCTTTAGAGCAGAAGCATTGAAGGAATCTATGTCAAAGCCATCTCAGAAAGAAAAGTCAACTGCAGGCAAACCAAATCAGCCAGTCAGAACATTCTTTCCATTGGGACCTGATTTTTCTTTAAATGATAAACCACAGACAATAAGAGCAGTACAAGCTAGTGAATCTCAAGGTCAGAGATACACTGCAGAAGAGATTGAAGTACTCAGGTAAGTCTAAGATTTTCCAAAATTAGTTCATGAAAGGTCTGGCTCTGAGAAGCCAAAGTAAAAAGCTGTTTTTATAGATTATACAACTGCTACTTCACTGGAAATCAAATGTTCATAGTACTTTATATGGCTCTGCCTTCTATTACATCCAGTTCCTTTTACTTCGATTTTTATTATAGGTGAAATAAGCTACAAATAATCCATAAAACCATTAACCTAAATTGTGACTTTTGAAAACTATCAAGTATGTGATATTCAAGAGATAGTTGTCTTGTTTTCAGAAGCACTGTGTATTACTAGTTTTTAAAAAGTTATTTTATTTACAATTAACTTCTGCAAGTTAATCTTTGAAGATGATTGATTTGTAACTCTTTTGTTGTTTTTCTTCTGACTTGCAGGAAGACTTCAAAGATTAATGGCATTGAATATGTACCTTTCATGAGTGTTGATCTGAGGGAACGTTTTGCCTTTCCTATGCCTTTTTCGTAAGTATGCTTCAGTTACTGAACTTCATTTTTGTTTTTATTTTCAACACTTTGCCATATTTGATATTTCTGTATTTTCTTTTTCAGGGTTTAAAATTGTTTACATAGGCTTTTAAGCCTAATTCAAGCAGAGATATTCAAATACTACCACTTCCTTCTTCCCCTCTGAACTTAAAACTTTATTGTAAGATGATCCTATTCTATAGTACTTTTGCACTTGTGTGTTCTTCAAGCCTACGAGAATATTATTATATTTGGCTTTTTGGATTATTGGGCTGAGCTGGCAGCTTTAGTCTGTTTTCTGATGCTGGTTCATGCTAATGAGTTTAGCTCTCTTGCCTGTAAAATGCAGGTGATAGCTGTTTCCTCTGTAAAGGGCTATTCCAAGGAAGAGTGATATAAAACAACTAGACTTTCGTTCATAAGCAATAATCAGTTAAGATTGCACAGCCGTAATAGACCAACACATTTGGAGTTGGTTGAAATTTTTTTATATTTTTGCCTTTTTCCCCCTTAAAAACACAAACTTAGAAGCCATGTTCCTTGAAATTATTTTACAGCTTTGTAATCGTTCTGTGCATATTTTGCACCATCTATCAGACATATTTAAGACTGCACATAACATGAAAAGCTCTTCTAAGCTGCTATTGATTTATTTCTGCCTTTTTTCTCTCTTAAATCTAGTGATAAGTGTGGGAAGCTCCCATTATCCCCTAAACAGAAGGCAATGTTTGCCAAGTGGGTGCGACCAGATGACATAACAAATAACCCTACGATGATCTATACTGTATCAAGTTTCAGCATAAAGCAGGTAAATTGTTCCCAAGGAAAAATGTGTGCTGCTAGTGGTTTATCATGGGGGGCTTTGTTGTTCAAAAAGGAATCCCCAAATATGAGAGCGCTTTCCTTGGCTCTTATAAGGTTAATATAGGGGCTCTTATAGGTCTATAGGGGCCTCATGTTGAGCAAGCATACATCTTCTGCCTCTTTAATAGTGGCTTTGCTTCTTTTGGTTTAAATCCTCCCATTTTGAAGGGAATTACTGACTGTTTTCCATCCCTCCATGCACTGCATTCATCTCTCAGTATCTGAGTTACTAGTAAACTTCCTCACTGGTTTTCTTTTCTTTATAGACAATAGTGTCAGATTGTTCTTTCGTGGCATCACTAGCTATCAGTGCAGCATATGAAAGAAGATACAACAAAAAATTGATCACGAGGTAAGTAGCTGTTGCTTTGTAAGATCTTTTCAGACTTAATACTACTAAGCTTTTGCAGGATGTTCTGTGACAGCTAAAAAGCAGCATTTGTTTCACCTTCATCTCCCTTGGACTTGTGTGGTTTCAGCACTTTTAAGCTGGAAGCCAACTTTATATTGAAACAAAGGATTTTAAGTCTAACAGCAAAAAGCTGTTAGACAAACAGTCCTAATAAAAATTTTGAATCAAAATTGGGAACAAATTGTGAATTTTTTCACTATTGACATGTTCAAAGAGACAACAGTGTTCCAATATTTATATATATGCTCTAATATACAAGATTTTTTAATCTTTTTTATAGACACTTCAAAAGTCTGCCCAATTTAAGGCATCATGGTCTAGGTGTTTTGTTTCTTTTATTACTACCAGAACATCTCATCTATCTTTGTTTAATAGATAACCCAAGTTTCATCCAGCCAAGCAGCGCTTTATTAAATTTGCTGTCCTGGTTAGACAATTGCCATTGATTAAGTTTTCTGGGGTGTAACAAGCCTATGACATGGCTCCCTTACTGTACCTTCAGTGTATTAATCAGCTTTTCTGCGGTGTATAGGCCTTTGACTCCTTAACTTACTCAAGATAGCTTTCTTTTTCTATGACATCTTATTCATCTCTAGTTATATGATAACCATTTAACAATTCTTTATTGAATTTTGTTCTTCAACTGTTGATTAAGTTCTCTAAGGGGTATGTGTTCATGAAGTTCCGTTCTGCAGGTGCTGTGAGATAATTTCTCAGGGTTTTCTACTGACATTCAGCCAACACAGATCTAAACCAAAGCCAGCTAAAATCGAACATTCCTTAACTAATTAAGCGTAGTTCATTACAAAATTCTTTAAAAATCACAAAACTCCTGACTAGCTAAGATATAACTCGCTGACAATATACATATGTATACAGATACTGAGTTCTAACTTCAGATGTGCTTTGAGGAATAAGAAATAGTTGGAAGGATTTTGCATTTGTTCAGGATGTTTTTGAATATAAAATTTATTTATAATGCTCTCTAGTTTTGATTTTCTACTGTGTTAGTGGTTGTGCAACAAGTGGCCCATTTTACAACTCGTTGTAGAATTAATGTTAACAACCCTATCTCAGCTCCACTCAACTGGCATCCTATGATAAATTTGCCATGGGTTTTCTAGACTTTGCTAGGAGGCTCTTGCCAGACCAGTGTGTGAATGTTTTTGGATTGTTTTAACTTGCTCTTTTTAGAACTGCATTTGTATTCTTTTCAAGAGCAGCAAGTTCTGCACCAGCTTCTCCTTCAAAAGTTTAACTTGTCATTCAAGCAAATACTGTATTTATATTATAGATTTGTAAATACTGCTTGTTTAATCATAAGAGAAATTTGTTTGCCTTGCTTCTGTTTGAGAAACAATTAGGTTACTTATGTTCTTTTTGCTACTATATTAAGTTGAAAGCTGCAGCAAGAACAGGGTCTGAAAAAATAAAACTTATTTAAACATGATTATTTTTACTAAAATTGAGTTGCTCTTCATTAAAAATTCCATATTTCTGTTCAGTGTAAATTCTGTAAACAGACTGTGTTAATCCCACTTTTATTGTTATAAGTGTATGTACAGCCAAGTCATTTATGTCATAATTTTTTCTTTTTCTTTATTTTTTCCCTGTTTAACAGTATCATTTACCCTCAGAATAAGAAAGGAGAACCAGAATATAATCCATGTGGTAAATACATGGTGAAGCTTCATATCAATGGTGTTCCTAGGAAGGTAAACATTTCTGGGGAACTTTGTACTGTTACTGCATAAGTCATGTTTTAAAGGCTTGATCAGCTTCACTATGAAGTGCTTGCATAGCAAAAACTTCAGGCAGGTGTTTTTGGAAAGTAGTTTTTAATTGCTAAACCCTTTTGAGATTAATTTTTGGTTTTGAAGTATGCAACCACATGCTTTTGTCTATATTTCTGTACTTCTATAGCTGTTCATAAAAACAGCCTTACATTAAATTCATGTAAAAAATGCCTTATATTACTTATCAGAACTGTGAAAACCAAACAGGAACAAAGCTATGTATGCCCTGTTTATGAGTTAGATATGCACTCTTCCACTCCATCTTAGAAAGAATTAAAAAATATAGAGGGGGATATCAGGAAGAGTATAGATATAAAATGACCATAGAGGAAAAACTCAACTGATAACTCAAGCAAGGCATTGCTCAACTACAGATTTTTAGTAAGAATAGGAAACGCCTGATGATAAAATTTCGCAAACAGACAAACAACTTCATTTTCTTTCCAGTGCAATAAATAATAACATAAAATAATATATTTCTCCATATAATACTTAACTGTAGCACAGATCATAGTGACTGATGAATGTTTATGACAGTTCAGAAGTTGAGTGGTCATATTCATGGGGTGGAGAAGTAGGGGGAAACTCCTAAAAGGCTCCTAATTGTTAAGATACAACCTCTGGGTCAGGAAGTCCTTGAGCTGCATAATTCCAGAGTCTGAATGTTTTAGGAAAGTATAATTTTCGTGTCTGCCTTGTTCTTAATATTCTTTCCAAAATATCTCCTAATGGCTGCCTTTTGTTAAGATGAATGGCCATTTGTTCACCTATGAAAAGGTCTATTCATTCCTGCACAGATAGGATTTGACCAGAGAATGTGCTGCGTTGGTAGCCTACATTTGTAATGGACCAGTGCCAACAGGAAACTGAAACATCTATTCACGGAAACTGTTTCAGATTACTGCAAATATGCAGTAAGAATGTGTAATGATGATGAATATATAGTACCTAATTTAAAGAAGAAATGTTAATACTGTCAGAGCTGCTGCTTTGAGGTGTTTTCCCTTTTCAGAGAGAAGAAACTCAAATCTGGAACTAGAGGCTGTGAAAGTGATATGATACAATTTGTTTCCTTAAAGATAAATAAATATTTATTTCTCTGCTGGCTACTAAGCATTGTCCATTCTCTGATTCCTAATTTGATGAGTAATATTGTTAGCCCTTTTTTTTTTTTTTACTTTTTATGCATGTAATTGCACAGAACCTTTCTGCAAATGTCTTTTTGCAGTAGCTATTGCACACTTTATAAGAGTGTACTGTCACCATCAGTCAAGGCTGCCACTCGCATGTCACCCAGTTAGACCAGTGCAATTGAGAGCTGGCAGTAGAATTTCTTGTTCATTTGTGCAAACCACTGCAGGATTGGTAAATGTGAGAATAATGGTCAGATCTGACTGTGTCTGAAAAGCTTTGTATTAGTGAGGGTTTTGTTTTATTTTCTGATTACTTTCAAAATACTTTTAGATTTATGATGATTTTTCATTCATTTCACACAGGTAATCATAGATGACCAGTTACCTGTTGATCATAGTGGGGAACTTCTCTGCTCTTATTCTAATAATAAGAATGAATTGTGGGTGTCACTAATAGAAAAGGCTTACATGAAGGTCATGGGAGGATATGATTTTCCTGGATCAAATTCTGTAAGTATGAGATTATTTCTAAGAGGACAAAAATTCCACTTAAATAATAATGGGAAAAATAATTTCCTTCTAGTGAAATCAAAGTGAACAGCTTGGGGAGACAACTATTTGGTTTGACATTTTCTTGCATTTTTTTTCTGTTTCTTTCTTTCACAAATATTTTTAGCTGTACTTAATGAAATGATTCCATTTAAAAGAATGAGTAAGACATCTTGATGGTCAAAGTTAATCTTAGTTCTCAGACTTGATGCTTGTGAGTAGGAAGTGCTTATATAGAGTCTAGATGGAGATGTTGGTTGAAGTCATAAATTCTGTTTGCCCAAATCAATACTGCTGATTTTGGTTTCTAACTCTTTCAATAAGTAGGACAGTTCTCCCTTATTAGGCAATGGAGTCAGCTAGGAAAGGAACAGTCTAGTCATTTAGAAGGTCTATATAGAAGGAGCAAGTACTTTGATCTGTGCAAGTTTATCAGATTGTTCCACTTATCTCCATAAATATGCATTGGGTTTCTATGATGTGGTTACTAAAGAAACCATCAGCATACATCATATAAGTGACATGCAAGTTATTCTTTAAAGAGGGATGGTTTGCTGAAATGAGTAGCTCACATAATTTGTTACTTAGGAAACCTTTCTGATTTTAACTTTATACTATTAAAATTTTAAAGATTATTTTTTTAATTCATGGTGCTAATTGGTGTCTTGACAGTCACATTCTTGGTGGGTATACTTGGTAATCATCACCTTTTGAAAAATTGTTATGGAGATAAATGTGGCTTTGTGTAAGGGGTAAATGTAGCACACATTTTTATGTGTCAGGCTACATTGTTTTGAAGTACAAAAGCTGGTGAGAATAACTATATTTTATCCCCATTGCCATTCTCTAACTGGCTATCTGGAAAAACAGCTTGACTGGTGATGTTTATTCTCCACCCATTCTGTCCCCTCCACTTTCCACTGTATTCCAGCTTCCTTCTGTAATCAGGGTTGCTTACAATCAGACTGTCCTGTACTTGTAATTCCTCAAGTTCCCACCCCCCAGTGCTTGTTATTGACACTTCAAGCATTTACTGTTTCTGCTTTTGCTTTGAGGCATACAAAGCAAAAGAATAGGAATTAAGCAATATTTCAAGGAGTTGGGAGATTAAAGCATCTTTTTATGGAAATACATGTCAGTGTCAGCTTTACCAAAAAGAATAAAAAAGCCCAAACCCTGAGCTTTAGAAATAGAACATAAATTATTTAAAATGCATATATAATAGCAAGGTACCAAATCATGCTTCTGAGATATGCTCTAAAAATCTGTAAATCAATGAAATAAATAGAACACATCACACAATTGAGCATGACTGATGATTCTGATATGCTTCCATTGCTCTGGAATTCCAGTTTATTTCATCAGTTCACTTTCCAGTTTTTTTTGTTTTGTTTTGTTTTTTGTTTTTTAAGCTACTCGGAAATGTTGTCCTTGTCTAATCAAAGAATTGTTAGTCTTAATCTTGACTCTTTTATGTGTAGAGCTGTATTGTAAATTATGTGTGCTTGATTTCTTTCAAGGTGTTTTATAAGTTGTCTACAGGCATCATATGTTTATATATGACTTATCTGTTCTGATTTCTTTTGAATACTTGTATTTCAGAATATTGATCTCCATGCACTGACAGGTTGGATACCTGAAAGAATTGCTATGCACTCTGACAATCAAGCCTTCAATAAAGATAGCACTTTCAGAATGCTTTATCAGAGGTATACATTTGTTCTTTCCTAAGTAATTAAAATGCTTGCTGTGTAGTAGCTGTGTTACCACTGTAAAAGCAGTACAGTCACCACAGATACATCAACAGCATTTTGGTACTGCTGCAAATTGTATTTTATAAAACCTCCATGTGCTTTCTGGAAGAAGGAAAATTGAGGTATTGGTGGCTTTCATAGAACAGAAGATTAAAATACTGGGGAATTTTTGTGTGACAGAATTCTTCTTCTTTATGTATGAATAAAGAAAAATCCCTTCCTTGATAAAGAAAACAGAATATAGAGTCAGAGAAGAGTAGTTTGAAACCAATATACCAGTTATAAATGGTACCAGTTATATATATATATACACCAGTTGAGTGTTTAAAAAGAAGGATACGTGTTCTGTGTTTCCACACAGTTCCCCAGAACTATATTATATCTGCTGTCCTTAGAAAGCATGTATAATACAGTATTCCTAATCATATCACAGTATTATGCCCATCAGTAAATCTCCTGGAGGAGCAGCAAAAGTCTGTCAAAACTGCAGTCCTGATTTTCAGACCTACTGTGACAGTTGGATTTGATGGTATTAAAAGTCCAAAGTAAATGATTCTATTATTTTGCTTATATTGAAATATACAGATGTAAATTATAAATGCCAGGTATATCAAGTACTTCTGTTTCTTTCAAAAAGGTTTTGTGCAGCCAGTGGCTTATGTATTTCAATGCAGTAGAAGGGGGTTTTCTCTTGACTGAGACACCTGCATCCACGATAAAAGAGTGCTTTTTCAGTTGCTTAGGAGCTCTCAGAGCTGTCAGCAATTTTTCGGATGTTCTGCTGTTGTAATTTGAAGGTGTGACTGAAGTTAGGATGGGATCTAGCCATTGGAACATCACTATTGTTCACTGTGCTAGAGTGAAAATGTGTTAATCCGCATAGCCCAGTGATCCTGTAATCTATCTCGGGACACTGAGTATGTACTTGGATTTTTAGCATAGGCTGGAAACATGTTAGTATGTTTTGACAACTCTAAGTGTTCCAAAATTAACAATTGCTGTTCAGAACACTAAACTTGAGTATAAACACCTGCAAAAGTATAGAAGCATGAACTTCTCATTCTTCAGAATCCTGGAGATGTGGCAGACTTGATAAATTTCTGTATGCAGTCATTGATTATGTGGTGATGAAACCACATTTGTGCTCAGCTGTGGATCTGTGAAGAGTATCTTGAAAGTGACACAGGCTGAGCTTGAAGTTGATAAATGCTGAATTTTGTTTATGAAAATATGAAATTATATTAAAATAATATTTTTTAATCTAAACTTAATTCTGAAAGAAAAATAGTTCTACTTTCTCAAAGTTTTATCAGGAGTGATTTCTGTATACTAGTTTTTATAAAGCAGGGTCATGCTAACGGGCAGTGTACAAACCTGCTATTGTAGTGTCTGGCAAATGTTAGATTGCAACTTGTGAGATTTAATTAAGCTACTTTTTCCTCTTTTTGAACAGATTTCACAAGGGAGATGTCCTCATCACCACAGCAACAGGGGTGATGTCTGAAGAGGAAGGAGAAAAGTGGGGTTTAGTTCCAACCCATGCATATGCAGTATTGGATATAAGAGAATATAAGGTATCAAGTGAAACTGAAGGTGTTTTCAAACTCCTGTTTGAAACCTACATGTGTTTCTAGGTTTACTCTACATGGGTTGCTACTGAATTTTTTGCTCCAATAGCTAATATATATTTAATTTTGTCTTGGACTCTGCTGGGAAATTTCAGAAAACTTAATGATTTTTTTCGTGATCCATATAAAAGCCACTTTCAATATGTAAAAATCATCATGACAAGATGAATTGATAATTTCACTTTGTGTTTTTTTTAGGGACTTCGATTTCTTCAGCTAAAAAATCCCTGGAGCCACTTACGTTGGAAGGGACGATACAGTGAAAATGACACAAGAAACTGGACCCCAGATTTACAAAAATACTTGAACTTTGATCCCAGAACAGCTCAGAAAATAGACAATGGTAATAAGGCTTTAAAAGTCATTATCTTTTCAAATAGTATAGATCTTTATGGTGTTTCCCTGCAGGAAAGTGGAAAGGAATGCTTAAGCATAAGGAGAGTAAAACAAATACTAGAAACTAAATAGGCCAAAAGTTTAGAAAGTATTTGTGTATTTAAATCTGTCATTTCAGGTTTGGCTGGGGTTTAAGTAATCTAGATTGTTAAATATATGTCTCAAATTCATTGACAAGGCTACCTCCTTGGCTAAGTATGCTGTCTTAGTATGTGGGAGTTCAGTGCAAAGAGAACATTCTGACAATAAGCTGTGTAATGCTGCTTTTTAATACGTGAATGGAATTCGTGTGGGGTTTTTTTCTCTCCAGTATTTTCAAATATGTATCAACATGCTTACTGTAATCAGTATTTAAATCAGTCTTTCTGCTGCATCTGCTGCATTTTACCTTCAGAAAGATGTTTCTGCTTTTTGCTGTGTCTTAGTTGCTGTGTGCAAATCTCTGAGGGAGCACTTTTGTTCAGTGCCACTGTTTTTACAACAGTATGCCTCCAAATCCATTAGATTATAACATGTATTTATAAGCCTCTTGCAAATGCCTGGTGAAAACTTTTGATTCAAACATAAAAATAGCAGCCCTGGATTTGTGACCATCATGAGATAATAGCTTGTTATTTATTTACCAATTCATTTAGTAAGTAATTTGAAACGTCTAGTTGTTAAAATTTTATATGAAATTACATTAGTAATTCTAATGGAGTTATTCCTTCTAATTGGATTTACACTTCAGTCTTTTTATTTTTGTATAGTTATTATGACTGGTTTTTAGTGCTGTAAGGTCTGCAACTGCCTGCGTCAGAGACATTTATAAGGCTGCTACCATTTAAAAAGTTCATTCTACTAGGAATTTACTGGCCTGCAGGTACTATTGTTGGCTGGAGTTGCAATTAAGGGAGCTATGGAGAAATAGAATAAATGCATGAGAATGTTGCAAAGGTAAAGCAAATTTAGGGTGCAAAAACAAGTGACATAGGTGTTGGATGAAGTATCTTGGAAATACATTTCAATGTACTCATGTGTTGACTGAATACTTGATTGTACTGGATGACTGCTGAAGTAGGTTGTTGAATTGCAGGAACCTGTTTGACTGTGTATTTTATTTTTTTGTTTTTAGAATCCTAGGAAAGGGGAAATCAGGTCAGAATCACCTAATGATGTCTCTTTCAAAATAGCATATTTTCTCATACCTTCTGCTTAGCGCTTGAGAATGGAAAAGCATTCTGACAGCTTCAGAAAGTCCCTGATAATAAGCAGAGACTAACTTGTTTTTTCTTGTTTTAACTTGGTTTGGGGGGCAAGTTTAAATTTAGCAATTTAGGCAGTGCAGATATTACTACTACATTTTGGCTTAAATGTTGGCTTATATATGCTGTATCATTTGCTCAGAAAGAGACTTTTGAGAAACAAGTAAAATCAAGGTATCTGGTAAGAAAATAATAGCATCATTTCCTTTTCAGGCATTTTCTGGATTTCATGGGAGGACCTGTGCCAGTACTATGACGTTATTTATTTGAGTTGGAATCCAAGTCTTTTCAAAGAATCTACATGTATTCACAGGTTGGTCCAAAAGATAATTTTTTTGTTCAAAATCTCAGTAAGTGTTCTGATGTGATATTTCCTTCCTTCCATTCTTTCAGGTTACAGCTAGGGGCTTGAATTCCAACCCTGTTCTTTTGAGCCTGACTTTACACTTTCTCAGCCCAGGCTTTGTTTATGACTACTTCTGAAACATCAGTGGAGCTCAGTGACCCTTGTGATGTTGCTGTGGAACTATGGTTGTGTAACCAGATTCTGACCTCAGTCCCATATCTCCCTATCAGAATAAAAATGAGATTTTTGTGCAGTCCATCTCTAACCAATGCCCAGACAGTGCTTAAGTGACCTAGTTATTATTTGGAATTCATTTTTCTGGCCACTTGCAAGTAGGCTGTACAGAGTGTGTTGTCTTTACAGGGTGTGTTCATTGACATCAGGGTAGATTAACCAGTTCTGGGTTTTAGCAGTTGTAGTTATCATAAATAATCTTCCTTGCCTGCTGTTTTGTTTTCTGAATGTGACACCTGTCTCTTAGCAAATATCCATTATATTCAGGGGTTTTGTCTCCCAGTTTGAGGATAAGTGTGTGTATCTGTGTCTCGGTTTTGGAAAGCAAGAGTTTCTATACTTTTCTACTCCACCAGACTGCACTTTGCCACTGCTTCCATGTCCCTGCATGTGTTAGCTCTGCACAAGCTCCTTCATCCACAGTGTGACTGCTGAGTTTATCTGTAAAGGCTCCTTCCATCCTTACTCTCCAATTACTTCCAAAATATACTGTGGTGATGTAGCAAGATGAGATAATGTGTATGCTAATACCAGAGCTCACCTCCTGGTCTGTCTGTCCTTACGTTATCAGTGATTGTCTTCCCTCTGTGTAGGGGAAATCCTTAGCACAGTGGCAGTTGCCATGAAATGCAGAGTAATAACGGTGATAATCTGAAGCTTTTTTAATGCAACCTTCCACACATGCTGTTAAGTTTTACAAAGGTGAGAGGGACAAGGAGACGTAGGAATAGCTGTATACACTTCTGTTTCCAGTGTGCCACACTTCGTGTTCAGTCATCAGCACTTTCTGTTTTTTCTCACAGTATTTTTCTTGTCTAGACACTTCACGAGGCAGCAGGCAGATTCTGCAGTAGGCACCTCAAAGATCTTTAACACTTCCTGCAGGGCATCCTTCCAAGCGTGAAATAGGGCAAAAAAAAAAAAAAAAAAAAACTCAGGAAAAAAAATGGAGGAAGAAATTTGGCAAGCTTTTGAAACCAACCACAGCAGATAGACAGACAGACAGATAGGTAGATTGATTTCCACAGTTACAAAAGTATAGATGTTTTTGATTTAATATTGGTGTGTGCAATCATGGCTATGGTTGCATATTATTTATTTATTTTATTATTATATAATTATATAATTATATTATTTATTAGCCCAGACTGCTTAAATGGTTCAGCTTTTTCTGTGCTTTTTTTTTTTACTGTGGTTGCAATCACCAGCCAGGCTGTTTGTATTTAGCTTTTTTTTTTTTTTTTTTTTTATCATGCATGTATTGTGATGGACTCCTTTATAAAACAAGGTTCTAAGATAATTTTCTGATGTGACTGTGTTATGTAACCACTGCCATAGATTCTAGTAGAAAACTAGGCTTTGGTGACTTGTTATTGATACTATCACTCTCTGCATATGTGTAGGATTTGGAGTTTGTTTCAAAGCACAAATGAGTTTCTTACCGGTCTAATAACGTGTCTGTCACTTTCAGTACGTGGGATGCAAAGCAGGGCCCGGTGAAGGATGCCTACAGCCTGGCCAACAACCCTCAGTACAAGCTGGAGGTGCAGTGTCCACAGGGTGGTGCTGCCGTCTGGGTCCTGCTCAGCAGGCACATCACTGACAAGGTGCTGGTTCTACTAGGAGCTCTGCCTCAGCTTCTGTACATCTTTCTGTATGGCTTTCTCTTATTAGTGTATTACTGCCTGTGTTCAGGTGTGTATGCCAGAATTTTTTAATTCAGCAGGTACATGCACTTCTAATTGAAACAGAGTAAAATTTGAGCTATGTGATTCTATTCCACTCTAAAGGTTCTGAAGTAACTTTGAATCCTGGGGCCTGAATAAGTTAAATCAGTGGATTTTTCTTTAGTTCAGGCATTTGAAAAATAATTGTATTGGGTATCCCAATAAATACAAATACTAGATTGTATCATGTGACGACCAAAAGGGATGGTAGAATGTGTACTTGACTCTAATTAAGCATTCATGATGTTTCACAGAATTGCACGACTCTGATTTGTGGTTTTTTTGTGGGTTTTGTTTTTATAGGATGACTTTGCACACAATCGGGAATTCATTACAATGGTTGTATATAAGACTGATGGCAAAAAAGTTTACTATCCAGGTTAGTGTACCTTTATTGTCAAGTAGCTGGTGTTATAAATAAATGAAGGAGCACACAGAATTTTGGGGAGATAAAAGGCATTTTTTGCTTTAAAACTAGATGCCTCATTAAGAGATCAGTCTTCTGAAATAATTGTTTTGCTCTGTTTGATATTTAAAGTCTACACTGAAGGAAAATGCCATTCTACACATACTGTATGCACTCTTAATAGATCTACATAGTCCTGCTGACACTTTGTTGCAACATTTTCTTTATTTTTTCTGTTTATTTTTCAGTGACAGTAGTTAATGCTTAGAGGGAACAGATGTTATGTGCTAATTTCTCTGATAGCATAATTTATTCCTACATCTGTGAAATTATTTAAAGGTCTACAGCTTCCACAAAATGAAAATAATCAGGGTTAATTGTCCCATGAACTTGGCTTAGTAAAGTACCTAAGCAATCTTATGAAATACAGGTGAACACTGCAGGAGATTTCCAAGTATCAGGTATGGAAAGTTTAAGATGCTTAAATTTTATCAAGATCTCACTCTTGGTCATTATATGTCAGATTATTTTCATAAATTTCATAATTTTCATAAATTTCACCTTTGAGAAGAAAAGGTTTGCTGTAGCTGTGAAGTAGCCAAATATGCTTTATTTCAAGAGAGATAGCAGATCTGAAACACAGTACAGAGGATGTAAAGGTAATGCCCACGTTGAATGGATAGACTGAAAATTTAAGGTAGAGCTAGTAAGATCATGTTTTTATTTATTCTTTCCGTTAAGTTAGAGATTGCCAAAAATATTTCTTGGAACTATGCAGTGGAGGTGCATCCTAAAACAAGTGGGATTTGGCCTGTTGCTTTTACAGATAGGAACCTCTTTAGAAACAGGTTTGCATTCAGGTAGCTGCTCAGGCAACAACTCCCTTAGTAGACTATAAAGCTTTTTTCACCAAAGTGTCGAATTTGTGGGACTTTTTCTGTCAGAATGGCTAATAAGCATTGCATTGTTTACATCTGATCTTATTCAGTTAACTCTGCTGACCAATTCCTCCAGAGTCCAAGCTTCCCCTAGAGCCCAAGTCTTTCTGTGGACAGATCTGTTGACCCCTGACCAAATCATCATCTGTTTTTGCAAGAGCTTCTCTGTGAGGAGAAGCAAATGCCCAAGTTGCTTCTGGTGTTTCTGGTAGTTGTAGCAGTGCTTATTTTATATGTGTGTCTAACTGAAAAGGTTCTTCAGTGAGCAAACCCAAGCACATTGTATAGCAGAGAGAATTGTTCAATTGTGTTTGAAAGAAACAGCCTAGCAAGACCAGTAGCAAAAACTGAATGATTCATATGTTTTGTCTTGCTACACAAACTCTTTTAAAAACTTCTGATATCACAAGCTCAAACTTGTTTAAAACTTTTTTCCATGGAAATAGATTGGTCAAGCTGCAGTATTATTTTTAACCATCTGTTAAAATGAGATGAGAACAAAGCAGCTTAATCCTTTGGCAGCAAGGCTGAGATTTCCCATTCCTAAGCTTCTTATTGTTTTATATTAATCCTTTCCCCTCTCATGTTGCTTTGTGGAAGAAAATAAAAGAACCTGATCCAGGGCCTATTGAAGTAATTGGCTAGAGTTGGTCCTGCTTCACTGAAATTAAAAGAAGCCTGCAAAGAACCAATTAGAGGCCAAATAACAAATTACACTGTCTAATTGTAAAAGCAAACATTTGGGATCTTTTTAAGTACCACATGTGCATTGGTATTGGGATGCAACTACATCTGTGTAGTGATCACAGGGATTTGAAGCGAGAGGGAGAGAAAGCGTGTGTGATTTAGTTAAAGGAATTAATATGTTTTGAAGTATTGTTTACGAGGTGGCCAAAGATTTTGACAGCTGGCATTCTGGAACTGTCCAGCCAATGAAGAAAGAGCAGACAGATTTTCAAAGAGTGCTTAAACATTCATTATCTTTCTCTTGATATTTCAACGTAATTACAGTAGTCTTCTTTGAGTAGTAACATCGGTGGGAGATGGATAAGCAGTTCTTGCAAGTCTTGGGATTTAAGCTGTACTTTCAGGCACAGAATTTGTCTTGTCATGTGTGATGTACCTCTCCTGAAAACAGTAGTTGATGTTAAGACTCTTTTTTATGGGTAAATCTTGAGGCTCTCATCTGTTCAGAGCGCTTGGGTCTGTTTAGTCTAATCTTAGAAGTTTACCAAGCTGGGGGATTTTTTGGTCAGGGAAAAATGTTCATCTTCTTCTTTTTCAGCTGATCCTCCTCCTTATATTGATGGTATTCGGATCAACAGTCCTCATTATCTGACCAAGATAAAGCTGACCTCTCCAGGTTCCCATACATTCACCTTGGTGGTGTCCCAGTATGAGAAACAAAACACCATCCATTACACTGTCAGGGTATGTGCTGTTGTTTCATAATGAGTGTAAGCAATTAAACTGTAAAATGTCCTGTTTTTAAATTGATAAAAAGGGAATTTTTAAATCAATATTGCTGTTTTGGGGAGGGAAGCTATGAATGGAGTGGAACCACTGGATGAAGTGTTTGATAATGTTCTCCACTTGCAGTTAAGATATTAGCATGGTTTTAGTAACAAAATCAGCTGAAAAATACTCATTTCCTAGAATAAAAAAGTATCTATGTAAATCAGATCATTGGCTCTCTATGTATCCAAAACAAACCTATTTTAGATCCTGGTTAAGATTTAAAGATTTTTGACTTCTCTAGGTCTTGACTTAGGATTTGCATTTTTCTCTTAGCTGCCTAGTCACATAATGATCAATGCTACATTTTTTTTCACTGAAAAAAGAGTAAAATGTAGATTGTTTCAATTTTGCTTGTTTTTGTTGGTTGGGCTTTTTTGGTTGGGCTTTTTTTGGGGGGTGGGGTTGTTAAGAAAAATTAAGTAGAACTAAGTCTTAGTCCCAGCACAATTCTGAATTTTGAGTTTGACACAGTCTGAGTTTGACATCTGATGGGTAATACAAGCATGTAGTGAACAAGTATGTAAAAATATTGTGTAGGTAATTCTGCTTTCTGTTAATTTGTCATGATTTAATTTGAAGAGGGCAACATGAATGTTGAGTGACCTGCTGCTTCTTTTACAACACAGGTGTATTCCTTGTGCAAGTTCACCTTTTCCAAGATTCCTACACCTTACACCGTTTCCAAACGGGTAAAGAAACATTTTCTCTTATGGGTCACTGGTTTGGCTTTTCCATATCTGAGATGTACAGGGTTTTTAAATATATTTTGATATTTCTGCCTCACCTCCACCACAGAGTGTATTGTTGCAGCTGTGCCACTGCAGACATGCTGCAAAGCCTTTGTAGAACAGACTGGCCTTTGGAACAACAACCCATACCCTAATAAGTCATCACCCTGCAGAAATCAGGTTGTGCTAGTAACGGTGCAGCGTGAAAACCCTTCAGAAGTGTTGCTTATTTCCCCTTGGGAGAATTGCATGATTTTCTTGGAAAAACTCTTGGCATGATGGGATGAAATCTGCAATGCTTAACCAAAGGCACCAGTAGCAAGACGATAAGGAAAAAAATTCAGATGGCAATATCACAACACGTTACTGTTCCTAAAATTTGCAAAGATACCTCAAGGGTCTGTAACAATTGGAATAAGCACTTCCAGACAGGATCAAGTAAGTATATGCATTGCACATTTCCTATGGAAATGCTCCCTGAGATTAGAGGAACAGGGGAAGAGTGAAAAACTTGGCTGAAATTAAGACAGAAGCTCAGGCAGTTGTTTTGGGGCCAGCTGCTGCTCATATTTCAGCTGTCAACATGAGCTGCAGTTACACCTTCAGCTGAAGTATAAATATAGCCAAGAGTTCACAGGATAAAGTAACTAGCATGTATTTTCATGTTTTAGCAGTTTAATCCTCAGGAAAGAATAAACCAGCTGCAGCTAACTCTAGCTCTGTACCTACCATGCATACCCTGGAGAATTCAATTCTAGTCAGAAGTCTTCTGTCCAAATAGTAACTTGTTCAGGTAGAGAGAAACAAGGGAGTTTGAGCCACAGTGGAACAGTCCATTTTCTAGGACACTTATGCCTGAAGCCCAGGATTGCATTACTTTGTGTGGTCAGGGGGACATGCTGGCTTGCAGCTTTGCTCTCCAGTTCTTTGCTCTCCAGTTCAGACAATGTTCCATACCAGCTGTTATTTTTGGAACAATCCCTTGAAGTCTGTTCTGGAGAATGGTGAGTGAATAGAGAGATTCTTGGGAACACAAAGATGATTTGTTTGGTTCTTTGAAAAAACTCCTTATTTGAACATGCCTGTCTAGTATTCAAAAAAAAAAAAAAAACCAACCCAAAAAAGGTAGGTTCTATCTATTTATTCAAGGCCAGTTCTGTGTTTAGGGTTGAATACAAAAAGTTAGTTGCTTGTATTTAATGCCTATTTGGTGATTGCTTAGCAGTCATCACACTCAAAAGCAAGCAGAGAATTCACAGTTTAGCAGTAAAAACAAGTTCTGTTATATGTCCCATACTGGACTCAAGTAGTCACCTCTGGAGCTCACCAAGCCCCGATGTGATTCCTGGAATTAAGTGTAGCAGAAGTGGAAAAGGGCTAGAAAGCTCCACAGCACACAGCAGTTTTAGGTTCCTGGGTAGCAGCATGGTAGGGGGAGAAATTCCCCTTGCTTCCATCTTACCATGTTTGAGGGGCTTGGGCCCCGAGTGAAGAAATTAAATCACAAGGAAAAATGCTGCCCCTTGCTGATTTGACGGAGTCAGGAGAGAAGAAAGAGAAGAGATGGATCTCAGCTATAAATCTGTGGGAATGCCTGGCATGTCTTACAAGTCTAACCTTTCAGTTTAATGACTAGCAAGAGAAACTTGGAAACAGATGGCCTGCTTCTCATAGTCTGAGCAGCATTTTTCCTCTAGTGTGTCTTTATCCTTCCAGAATCTGTCCTTATAGTTATCTTGTCACAGCAGTGCTGGTTCTGAGTGCATACAGATGATGGACAGGGCTGCAGGCAGAGATCTTTGAAAGCAAAGGTTGCAACACTGTTAGTGTTGTACTACCTGTATTGCTGCTGTTTCTCATTTAACCCAATGGAGGAGTATCTGAGGACAAAAAAAAAAAAAAAAAAAACCTGTGTAGTCTTGTAGGCATGGAATAGATGAGAATGAGGGTCTTCTGTTACTGCAGTTTCTCACAGTCAGAAACAGTCACTCAGTGCTTGTTTAATGTAAGCGGGAAAAATACAGTACGTGTCTCAGGGATGTAAGGCTTTGATCAAGGGGGATGGGGAACTGCACGAGACTGTGAATGCTTAACCCCATTATTCACTTCACTCTAAAAATTAGAAGAGGTAACTAAAGTCAGTAACCTCTAAAGTGAGAGGACCCTCTAGTCTTGTTTGTGTATTAATAAGCAATACAAGTCCTCAGGATTTGTTTTCTGTACTTTTGACTTCTTTCAGGTTAATGGACAGTGGAAAGGTCACAGTGCTGGAGGATGTGGAAACTTCAGAGACACCTACAAAAATAACCCCATTTATCAATTCCAGCTAGACAAGAATGGACCACTGCTAATTGAACTACGGGGGCCGAGGTTTGTAGAAAATAATTGTGCATCAATACAGTGAAGGCATTGCATGCCAAAGATAAAGCTTTGTCAGTATCCCCTTGGGGATGGTGGGAAGCTCATGGAAAATCCAGAAGACAAGGTGTGGGAGTTGACTCAGATTTAGTACTATTTATGTGTCTGTCTTTACCACCATTAGTGTGTTAAATCTACACATTCACTACTGAGGGAAATCCTTGATGTATGAGGAAAGCAGCAGTCTTCCTTTCTCTTTAGTTTTGGGGTCTGAGTAGAGCTAGGGAAGAAGGTATAAAGAATGTCTTCTTAAAAGAATGATCATAATTCCTTTTATTTTGTAATAGAGCTAATATGCAAGATCCTAAACCCTTAGAGCTCTCAGACACCTTTGAAAGTGCATTTACTCTGCCACTAGCTGGCCAGGAGAAGTGATGGACGTCAATGTCCTGTAAAGTAGACTTATGCAGGCCAAATTCTTTTGGCACAATTACTGATTGCCTCAAAATACCAGTATTCAGCACTTCAGAAAAGCAACATCTCCTGACCTGCAGTCAAGTGTTTATCCTTTGCAAAGCTGTACAGTGAGCCTCCCCTCTGTGAGGAAACTCCTTCTCTCATGAATTAAAGGGAGAGGTGTGGCTGCACATTTCAGTGAATTGAGCAGTTCTTTGTATGCATTTTTTCCTGCACTTGCACATCATCTTTGGGTAGTTTGAAGGACAGGGGCAGTGGTGCCTGTCACATACATTAACTGGAGCAGATGAAGTGTCCCAAGTTGTATTGCAACATGAGAAATTCGTCTGAGGTCACTGACACCGAGTCCTCTGATAGCAATCTGATCACACCCCAGGATCTCTGCCATGTGGAACAGGAGTGTGTCACAAGCTTAGCTACTTGAATTCTGCTTGAGTGCACAGGCAGGCTTCTATCAGGCATTTTCCCTAGTTCTAAACCTCAACTGAGTTTTGTCTTCCTCCAAATTCTACATTCATGTCATGGTACATTTGACTTAACATTTTTGTCACAAAGGTGACAAAACTTTTAGATGTCCTTTCAGTTATACTGTATAATTTTTAATAACTAGCCCTCTTCATGGTAATCCTGATGACCCAAATATCTAAAGCAAGTCTGTCATGTCACTTGCAGGCAATACAGCGTTGGTTTTGAACTTGTCACTGTCTCAACAGTGGGAGATCCTGGTTCCTATGGCTTTCATAAAAAAAGCAGTGGTGACTACAGGTAACACTTAATGAAGGCTGTATAGAGGTTTGAAACATACTTTGGATCTCATTCCTAACAGGTAGTTTTCTTTGTCATAGGTGTGGATTTTGCTACTTGGAAGTGGAGAACACATTTGCTGGAGTTTACAACATTATCCCCACCACATTCCTGCCTCAACAAGAGGGCCCTTTTTTCTTAGATTTTAACAGTACTACTCCTCTTAAGGTGTCACAGCTGCAGTGAGGAGACAGAACTGTGCAGTGCTGTTTAAGGAGATGGTTTTGATCTGTCCAACAAACAGGTGAAGAACCCTTACTACACATGCATAAAAGAAAATTACATCCTGAGGTATAGCCAAAAGCATGGAATCACGGATTGCCAGTTAATTGTGGCAGGCAGTTAGCTGTGGGTTTGCTGCTTTGGTCCAGGAGTGAACACTGTTCAACAGGCTTGGGAATAGGCTAAAATGCATATATTCAAACAAACCAGCAGAACTCAATTTATTGCAGTTTTTCCACACTTTGAATCAAAGTCTAGTGAGTTACAAGAAAAACTAATATTGAAATTATGCCCAACATACATGGTATATGAGCTGAAGATTCTATTCTTAAAAGTAAATATGTAAGAAAAAAAAATTCTTGTGTATTCTGCTTATTCAGTCTCAGGACCAAATAGCTTTTATTACATATTTGTGCTGCTATCTATAATGTTTTCAGCACTGAACTGGTTCTCGCATCTAAATGTAAATGTACTACTGCTGAGCCAACTGTATTCCATGTATCATCTTATCTGGAATATGTATATAGGAGTAAAGAAAAGGAAGATTCCAACTTTAGCTCTTTCTAAAAGCAAAGCAAATGCTTTGCTCATGTTATGTGCTCATGTTACTTTGAGAGCTGTTACTTCATCTCTGTATGACTTCAGTACATAACACAGCAGGAGGTTCTATGGCTTTCTTCCTGCCATCTGCCAGACCTAGGCTGATCCCAATGAGCAGGAAGGACAGGAGGTTATCCAGTAGTAGTGCAGGCAGTGCAGCACAGCCTTCCTCAAGCAGCTATGAAAAGTTTTCACCTGAAGAGCCCCTGTAAGACTGACTGTATTGACTGAGGGTAGTCTCAGCGGCTGGTACAGAGACATGGGGAACTGCCCACCATCAGCAACTCAGCAAAGAAATATTTTATTTTCATCACTTTTATAAGTATGTATTATGGAGGAAGGATTATTTAAACCTCTCCCGCACTACACTACAGCTGCAAGGAATGCACTTGCTGATTCCATTATGGAAAACGTCCTTGAAGAGATACATTTTTCCTTGTAAGTTGAAGCCAGTGAAGGAATTGAGCACACAGCCAGTGCAATCAATAGAAGCAGGGTCAGAGTTTCTTAAGAAAACAGTGGAGGTGGAATTAATGCAGAACAAGTTACTTTTTTAGAAGGCTCCCTTCTGTGCTCTTCTTCTAGATCTATATACATCGTATCTGAAGAGGATTCAAGATGAGAAGTTTTTATTTAATGCCACCTGCCTCACAGATCCTGAAATGGATTCATTGTTGTTATTTTTACAAAATTTACAATATTTCACTGTTGGGGGAGATGGTATTTTTAAAAGAGCCATGGAATTTTGCTGCCATTCACACTGGCTTGCAGTTTTCCAAGCAAAAAGGTAGCATTTAAATCATGCTTTACATCACAGGTGTCACTTGGCCATTGGGAAACTGAACACACATTCTACAGTAGCACCAGAAACGTTGGTGGGCTAAAATTATTCCCACAGAAATCTGCTATTAGTCCTCTCCAGAAAGCAGAAGAACTTTTGTTTCATTTCCTTCATCAGACAGCTGCTTAGCAAGTGTCTGGTGCTGAAAGGGCACCGATAGATCCTGCCTTGGAAAACACATGCCTTGCTGAATGTAGTTCTCTCAGAGACCATCTGGGCTAGGGAATTCATGACAAGTTTGTCACAGAGTGACTTACCTTCTTTTGCAGGGAAGTTTCTGATGATTATTGCCATAAAGCAACAGAGGGAACAGCATGGGCGCAAGCTGAGAAAAAAAGAGTTAGGTTCTTTGTGGTTATGCTTGGCTTTTGGAGTATGTGCTTCATGCCTAAAATATGAAAATTTAATTCAACTCCCATTTTCCCTACAGGCTTCTGTGAAGTTTTTAGCTGAGGCTAAACCAGAGTAGCAGTGGAGTCCTCCGTGTATCTTATCACCTCTAAAGTCGGAGGTAGTGAGGGTCTCAACTGAGTCTCTTTTTGGCAGTACAAAAGGCAAATGCCAGAAGTGCCAGCTTTCAGCACTGAGTTCTTGCACATTCTCTGCTGTTTGAGATCAAGCTGGTAGACTTGCCTACAGGAAAATCTGTTGTTGTTCTTCAGTAGTTGGTTTTGACTCGGCAGGAAGGAGTTTCTTTTTCTCCCTAAGCACAAGTTAGTGCCAAAAGCTTATACTGCATGACACGAGCATAAGGCTCAGCTTCTGTACTGTGCTGAACTTAAACTGAACAGAACTAAGAAGGAAGAAATGTACTCACCTTCCTAATGCCAGGCAAAGGCATTAAGGCCAAAGGATCCTGTCCCCACCAGGATATGCCAATATTTCTTATACATTCAGACCAGCCAGTGGATTGGGATGAGTCCCATTAATGCACAGGACTTAAGCTTAGTGTCAATCTTATATATATAAAGCAAATTATATTCTGTTCAAATATTGCACCCGCATAGGCTACTAGAATGCCATCACTGTGCATTTCCCTTCAGACATAAATACAGAACACTCAGGTGAAGTATTTAAGAGGTACTACAAAATATCCATATAAAATGTAACCTAAGGATTCTGGTTATGGCAGATTAATTTTACAACAAAGTTTTCTTGCCCTTTTTTCTTAAAAAAAAACGTTGACGTAAGCATTTAGGATTTGCTTTAATATTTTCTATCAAATATATACTTTTATATTTTTTCCACAAGTGAAGTCTGGAAAAATTATTGCAAAGTGAACTGATCCTTAGATTTTAACACGACCTCAGGTCAGTAAGTTAAGCTTTTCTTTTCCCTGTACTGTTGAGCATTTTTTGAGCCATATGACAGAGAACACAGTTTGTTAGGAAGACACAGGTTAGCCCTTGGCTGATCCCATCCCCCAGTTCTCAAAGATTCAGTGAGACATAGTACCATGGATCAATGGTATCAACAGCTTCTATCCCAACTGCCCGAGACTGTGAGTCTGAGTTCAGTCCTAGTCTCCTGCTGCAAGCTTCATGTAACTATTTTGTACAGTAATTATGTGCTTAACCACACAATCTCTGCAGCCTTTAAACAGCCACCTATTTAAAATTAAGTTTGTGTACATACAGTAGAGGTTTTCATCACTTCATCTCGACGGACACTGAAATTGTTTGATAATACCAAAGAGAAGTAGAACTCTTAGGTTAACATTTGCTTTATACATTCTCACATCAGGGCAGCTGAAGCAATCATGTATACTTTGATACACCAGAGGCTTATTTTTATATCCATGAAGGCAGCTACCATCATGTTACACTTCAGAATCCATGAAGAGCTTAAGTAAAAAGTAACTGGAGAAAGCTTGTTCATTTGCTTGTACTCCACAGCAATGTATGTTCATTTAAGTCTGTCATATTTATAATTATGGCTTTTATGAAGTTTAAAATAAAATGAGTTTTCCATTAGTTTATTAGACACACAATTCTGCCTGTTTGCTTGCACATTTGAAGAGTGATTTACCTGCCGAGTCCGGGGCTGCACCATGAGCTTTCAGCAACTCCTGCAGCAGGGTGGTAGAAAAGGAAGGGCAGAGTGGGTTCCACACCCTTACACAGTTCCAGATCAATGGTTTTACCCAGCTGGGAGCTGAACTCAATCAGGACATACACAAGGCAATGCACAAAATTAATTCATTGCACCCAAGTGTGGGAAGTTTGGATTTCCAGTTGGAACTGGCAAGATGAGAAGAAATTTGATGCAAGGAAGCAAGAAAGGTTTAAAAAAAATGAAAAAAAAAAATCACCACCAAAACACCCATCCAAAGAACCCAGGAAAATGTAACAGGTGTTGACTGGGAGATCTACAAAAGTGAGATTCAAACACAACAATCTCTGCTAATTTTTCTAACTGAATGCAGCACAGACAATAGCTCAGGTATGAAAGTTTATGTAAGAACACTTAATACAGTGTGGCACTCCTGTACTGCTTTTCATATTTAATACTGTCTATCCCAGCTTTTTTCCCAAGTAATGGTCACATCAGAAGCTGGAACCACAGATTTCTTTTGTAAGCATTTTCTGGGCCTGGAAACTGCTGGCAGTGAAAGGTTTCAGCCTTAAGGTCTTCAGAAGATGTAAACGTATAAATGTCCAACACAGTGACAGCTTAACAGCTATAACATGAAGAATCTAATTTTTTTTTTGTGAAAACAGGATTCTTTGCCTACAATTCTGCACAGCTTTACAGCAAATTTCAGCAGTATTAGATACAGAGGTCTTATGTAACAGAATACCTCCCTCTTCCTGCACACTAAGGGGGTTTTGGAGAACCTGACTGAAGCTCTGGTCTTGTGGCACAGTTCAGAATAAAAAGTGAGCCACATGTGCAAGGATTGGGGAAACTGGAAAGAGGCACCAGTTGCCCATGTACCACAATGGATTCTAACACCAGTGTGACCTCAGCCTGCAGTCCTCAGCTAGAAGTGGATATTTGGAGGCTAAACTTGCTGTGGGAAAAGATTTGGTTCTTAGCACTTGAGATAAACTTCACTTGCACAGACTCAAAATGTGGAAAACAAAAATGTTTGCTGTAGTGTGAAGAATTTTACATTAACTTTGAGAATAGATACACAAGCTGTGGCAGGGATGAAATACAACAGGACTGCAAAAACATAGAATAGAAAATACTTTGGGCAATACTAAGATTCCCATCAAATTAACAATATAAACTGACATTTTAGATAAAATGGTGCTTTCAGAAATGCTTAGTCACCAAAACTGAAGAGTCCTAGGATTTTTACTACCACTTATTAGCATAATTATCAGACACTACTACTGCCTAACAGTTGCTGGCAAAACATGCCCCGTGCCCTTTCTAGTTTTATTGAACACTGTCTAGGGCATACTTAAATCCCAAGTCCCTTTAACAGTTATAAACCCCCACACAGTACAACCTACAGAGAAGCTTAAGAACACACTGTCAATCTACACTGGCAATTCCTTTTCTTCATGCACATTTCAAGGGCAAGCCCCTTATCATAATCATCCTGAAAACATCTATGACTCCCATTTTTGAGGAAAAAACAAAACAAAATAAAAAACACTTAAAGTGCTGAAAAATAATACTTCACTTCTCAGAGAAGCAGAAGGGCAAGGGGCCAATCAACTCTTTTTGGTCACTGCAATCACCTGCAGAGTCTAAGCCAGATTTGGGAAGGTGTCTAGAAAGGGCCTCCCACTGCTGGGCATTGCCATTCCCCTTCCTGTCATCCGTCTGTTTTATAGGCTTTTAGAGGCATGACTCATTTTAACCTTTCTGTGAGCACCAAGGGAAGAGTGAAGGCTTTCAGACCCCACACATGCAACAGCTTTCCTGTATACAAAATATTTCTACAGTTTCAGCATAATACAGACCAATACAGATGTTTAAAGATTATGCCAATTGTACTCAAGAGATTGGTTGTATCTAAAGAGCATTTCATTCTACAAAACCAAAGCCAAACTGCTCTCTGCAAAAGTCTGGCTTGAAATTCAGGGCCCCGACTGGCATGAATTTACACGGGAACATTACTAGTTATTGCTTCAGCCAGGCTGCTACAAAACAATTTACAAAGTCTGTGAAATATGAGCACACCTTAAACATTTGATAACTCGTCCAGCCTACAAAGGATTTACTGAATAAAAACTTCAGCCCTCCACATCAATTAAACTTCTTAGTGCATTTTTAAATTCTCAGAGTAAACGCTTAAGATTTGGCATATATTATTGGCACAACGTTCTTCAAACACTTAGAAGTTCATGTATAAATATTTAGACTCCCATTATTCAGGACGGGGCACGAGAAGGCCTCAGCCGATCTGGGCAGCTTTCCTGCCCGCGCATATTCCCTCTTTGATTTTCATGCACTGAAGGGAGAGCTGCTTCATTCGGTTATCCAGAGCCAGCCCTTCAGTGGAGCTGCTCCTGGTGCTGCTCCTATTCTTGTTCACTCTGTCGCTTGTCTTGTTCTCAGCCCCTTCTGCCCTATCCCCTGCAAAGAAAGGATTAAACTGGATGTTAAATCTGGATTTCATTCTGCAAGTTAAGCTTCAAGCAGGTGCCTCTGCAGCTTCCTTTGCCAAAGCATACAGAAATTACAGGAGCAGGGGCAAGATGCTTTAACAAAACCAAGTTGGCCTTCCAAGCCGTGCTCATTTTGTGCACTGCATCAGAAAATCAGTGAGAACAGCCTTAGGATGAAGCAGACAAGGGCAGTGGTAATCCTCTAGCTGAATTAGTCAGCCAGGGCTGGCAGAGCCTGCAAGCAGCTCCTTCTGGCTTTTTTTTTTTTTTTTTTGGTGAGGATTTTGGGGGTTTTTTCCCCTGGAAAGCAAGATTTTTAAAAAGCAGGACAGTAATTTAAATAAATAAACTCAGATTTTCCTCCAAATAAATATACCATGAGAATCCCACTGATCACTTATTTAGTGAGAAATCTCAAACCCCTGCATCAAGACAGACGTGGGGAACATTCCCAGCCAGGAGAACAGTAATTAATACATTATAGACATCGTTGTTAACTTTGAGACACAGGGCCTTCCACAATTGCCTTCCCCAGAGAAGTGGCCAGCAGTTCAGAGCATTCCCTGGCATACGCCATGGGGAGCTGGGATGGTTTTCCTGCTCCCTTTATGAAGCTGAAAAACACTGGCCCAGGGCGTATCCAGCTGTGCCTACCTCTTTCAGCTTCACACTCGGGGGAGGAGGCCCCACTGCATTCACTCCGAGGCCCCAGGACAGGGAAGATCATCCCAAACTCAGAGAGGGAGACAGGGCTGGGCAGATCCAGGCTTCCAGGTCGTGTTGCAGGAGGAAACTGAGTGGGCACCTCACAGGGACTCGTAGGACCAGAGCTGAAGCTGGACACTGACTGAGTTTCTGAATCTTCTTCGGACACAAAGCTGCTGCCATTATCATCCTCAAACACTTCTGAAGCCACTGCAACATTCAGAGAATATTCCAGTTAGTAACTGAGCCTCCCTTCCTGCACCTTCCCAGGCAAAGGCAGTTTTCCAGGTTTGCATCTCCCACACACGGACACACTGCTAACCCATGGGCTGCCCCCTCTGGTTTTCTGCCCCTTGTGCAAAGCCTTAGCCTGGTTCTGCCCTGAGGTGCAGCACACCTACCAGGCAGGCCATGCAAGGTCAGCTCTGCAGTAGATACTGCTCTTCATGCCAAGAAGCCCTTGCTGGCCTTGTTCACTCATGGTCTTCAGTAGACAACTTAGGTCAGAGCCTAATTCCCTGTTTCTGCCTCCCCTAGCACTATCTTGATCCCAGCGCAGCCTCCTGGTTATTTAAGGTGCTAATTAGAAAGACACAGGTCCCAAGATTTCTTTTTCAATGAGGATCACCAAACAACAACAAATTAAAAAAAAAAAAAAAAAAAAAAAACCCACAACAAATATTCTTTTCCCTGCCTGTGCTGGCTCAGATCTGAATTCTAATTAAAGCAAACCCGCTCCAAACTGTCTGTCTAGATTAAGCTGCAGGGTCTTTATGAATAAGCACAGGAGAAACCCATTAAAGAAACCCATTTTGTGCAGCACAAGGGTGAAGATTTTGCTGAAATTCAGAGGCTCATTGCAGGACGAGGACCAAAGACTTGTGCACATAAGCAATCCCACTGGGATCAGAAGGTTCTCTACACACATCAGCCTCTACACCACACAAGTGTGTGCTGGAATCACACTGGCCTGAAGGAGTCCCAGACACAGCAGGACACCCACAATGACCTGAGGTTATCTTCAATTCCTCCTCCTTGCGATTCCTGCCATTGTTAGCAAGGCTCAGAATCACCTTGGAAGAGGGGCAGAAGCAAACCAGCAGCATTAACAAAATGGCTCAAAGGAGAAGCTTCAAATAAGTTCTTCTGTCACCTTGGCAGCCTGGGGCTCGCAGGCACCACTACCACTTGCACATGAAGGTGCCAACAGAGGCTGCTACTGCCATGGGTACAGCAGAGATGTTCAGCCTCTTTGTGCTGGACTTGCAGATTGCAGAACTGCACTTAACACATTGCAAAATTCACCCAAAAGGCTTCAAACATAAGATGGGTAACAACATTATCCATTTTCCCAAGTCCTCTCAAGGGCACTTCATACTCAGAGACAGCTTTTCTTGTGGTTTGGGTTTTGCTGTTTTGTTTCTAATGAAGTCAAATCTAAGATGCAGAGGGGCCTTTCTTCTCACTTGCTGTGTTTCATCAATATATGATGAGCAGTACAGGTAACGTTGCAGGGGGCAAAAGCAATAAAAGGTTTGGCAAAAAGATGTTTCCAATTAGAGTCCTCTGCTTGGCAAGAAGCAATGACATCAGGCAGTCTACAAGCAGCACAACTTAAATTCTAGCTTGTTTTTCACATCTAAATTCACCATAATGCACAGGAGCATCTGCAAGGGCCAAGAAACTCTTGCTTATGACGAGGGGTTTTATCCAACTCCGTCAGACAGAAATCAAGATATAAAAAGATCTTGGTGGAAAGCTCCCCCCATATTACAATGAGAACTTAATCCAGGCTATGTTATCATTTAATCCAGGCTGCTAGTCTTGTCCTGTTATAACCCAGTTCTGTGTTGGCACCAGACACAAGCTGATGTCCTTCCACTCATGTCAGACTGTGCAATTCAGAGGGATGAGCCCAGACTGCAGTTCCTTGCCTGCAGCCTCAGCAGCAGCCAGGGGAGCCAGCAACTAATATTAATTAATACTAACTTTCCTGGCTCTTTCTGCCCCTATATCCCAGGTCCCTGAACTCCTTCAGCACAAAATACCCTCAAACTCAGTCATACCTAAGGTTTTCAGGAGGCCTTCTGCATGAGGAGGGGGACTTGCAAGTATCCAGAAGAGGCAATTCCTGCCTAGGTTAGAAAGGCCCAACCTCAGGAATTAAGGGTGGCAGAAGATAAGCAGCCATACTGAAACCTGGCTGCATTAGCTGTCCAGACACAGCACTCACTTGCTGCTGCAAGTCAGGTCCCAGCTACACTGAGTGAGACAGCTCCAACAGATTGTGCAGAAACTCCCACTGTTGCAGAGGGTTGAGGTCAGCCCAGGGCTGCCTCCCAGCTCCCATGGCTCACACAAGGCTGTACCATGGACCTCAGTGCCAGAACACACTGGTGGCTATGGGGAAATTGCATCTTCTGCCTTTGGGCATCAGGGTTGTGCAACCATGAACTCCTGCAATCCTGACCTAGACTTTTCCCTGCAGAAACAAAGCTAAAATACAAATTAAACTGGAATTTGTGGGACTGGGCAACAAGAAAAACACTTTCTGCATCAAGAAGGGGAAACAAGTGTCCAGGAAGGAGGATGTAATGTCCATCTATCCACTTTCACCCAGAGCCAGGACAAATGCAAACTCACATACAACAGACTTTGCAACATGTGCCCATGTGCCACCAGAAAGCAGAGGTTACCTTGCTTGTTTGGACCTTCCTTGGAGGTTGTTGCTGTCACCCATTTCTCCTACAGAGTCCCTCAGCACACTGCAGCAGCATATTGCTGCTTCTTCACTTCCCTTGTTCACAGCACACATGCTCTGCTGAAATCACACCTTGGCAAAAGACACTGCAGCACAAAGGAGTTTATCCTTACACCCTTCCATGCAAGCATCACACCTTTCTGTACTACTGTAGCCACAACTTCAGCTCCCTCTGCCACAGGCCCAGCATGGGAAGACAAGCACTTGATCCAAAAGTTCAGTTCCCAGACTGGCTGAATGATCTCTGACAGCCTGAGACCACTCCAAGTGAGTCACTGAGAGCAGCACCACTGGCTTAAAATTAGACACACACTTTGAAGTTAATTCTGCTCCTTTCATACAGCACTGTACAAAAAACTACAGGGATGTTAAGGGAAGGGCTGATGCACTTTAACTCATTACCCTTTCCCTTGAAAACTGGCTATTAAAGAATGTAATCAACTCCTGCAATAACAAGAAGCATCACAACTGAGCCACAGTCCCACAACAGCCAGCAAATTTCAAAACTGCAGAATACACAGAGCAGCCCCAACGTCAGCATTTCTTACAATGCCCGTGGGATGTTCCCAAGCACACAGTGCTCTGTACTCACTGGAGATGGTGTCTGACTCCACTTTACTCGCTGACAGGTCTTCCACAGACGTGTTGCTCCCCTCAGCACCCACGCCACATCCTCGGGGCCCCATGGCAGTGGACCTTCTCCTCTCATGAATCTCATCTGAGATCATCTCCAGATTTTTCAAGGCAGTCTTATACTCTCCCTTTGCCAGGGCCAGCTTGGCCTGCAGGTCATCCACTGTTTTCTTCAGTTGCTAACAAGGGAGACAGGTATTAGATAGACTTTCAAACAAGGATTAGATGGACTACAAACAAGGCACAGCACACAGTTCCCTGTTATGTATCCAGGTGCCTTGGCTCTGCACAAGAAAGCACAAACCAGGGCTGGTATGTAGGGGGTGGGAGAGTTCAGAATTCAGAAACACTCTGGCACAAGCCGTGGCACTTGTGAAGGAGACAACAGCAAGGCCACCCACGAGAGCCAGGGGCTGGGACTGCCACAGGAGTGTGGTCAAGGCCCATGGCTAAGCACAGAGCAGAGGCTGTGCTAAGATGTGAGCATGCTGGAGCTCTCCTTAACAGGAATGCAGCTCTCAGCTATGTCACTGCTTATCCCAGAACCACCCCTAAGGTTTGCTGGCAAGCCCTGTCTGCAGGGCACAGCAGGGCTGGGGATCACCCCTGAAGGAGCTGAGCCTCACTCTCTGCTGAGCACCAAACCCATCACTCCTGCTCACTAGACCTGCAGAGCTGAAAGCAGCAAACCTCAAATCCTGACAGCTGTAATACAGCAGCTCCTGTGTCCCCAGGCACAAACACCATCCTACAGCAAGGGCAAGAGCATTGTACATCCTATTTCCCAAAGGAGAAACACTGCTTGTGTGTCTGTAGGTCTCTCTATGCTGGTTTTTTTTTGTGCATTAAAAGCAATCTGTGCTTTTTTCATGCAGTTTACACAATCACCTTGCTTCAGGAGGGCATTGAGCAGCTGCCATGGAGAAGCAACAGGCCCACAAGCAGTGTGCCTTTGCCCATGTAAAAAAGGGAATTTCTCAAAAGATGCTTCTAGGCAGCAGGGATTATTGGCACCCAGCCCAGGGCAGGCAAGGGCTCAGCTTGATGCAGCACCAGCTGCAGGCAGGCAAAGCAGAGGAGGAGAGGGCACCCAAACCTGGAACCTGGCAAGGAGAAAGGTGCACACCAGAGTCCCTGAGGCTTACAAAATGCTGTTGAATCTCAGGCAGCCAAAGAAAGGGCTCACAAAACCTTTGTGAGATATGCCTTGCATCCCAGACAAGGAATGGGAATCCTTTTCTAGCTAGACTCCTACTGATCCAGCATCCCACTGGAGCCTTCCTGCACCCATGGCCAGCAGTCGAAGGCAACATGCTCCACTTAAACCCTGTGCCCATCCCACACAACAGCAGCACTGGCCACCACCCTGCAACTCTGAGGAGCCAGGCTCCCAGTTTTGGGGGCCACGTGCAGCAAAAGTCACTCAAGTAGGAAGAGAGTGATTCTTGCATTTGAATTTGTGGGGCTACTCTGCCCTCCTGTCCCTGGCAGCTCCAAGACTGGCTGTAATAGCAGGGATTTGGATATATTACCATCTCACACAGAATTGCCATGCCCACCCCAGGGCCACTGTGCCCTGCAAAGCACGTGCTATGCCCAAGCACTGGCCATTGTGGCCAGTCATTGTGTGGTCATTGCACCACACAGAATGCAGTGCAGAGATACCAAAAAGCCCTGGAAGCCTATCCAGCCAAATCCCTCTTATGCCAAATCAGAAATTCACATCTGCATGATATTTGAGCACTGCAAGCAGGTTACTTATTCTGTTAATTGGTCCAACCAGTGAACATAAAAGAGCACCCCAAGTACATTTAAACAGTCTGAAGCATAAAACATAGAGGAAAAAGAATGAAACCCACAACAAACAAATAAATCCCAGACACATTAAACTACAAGAAGAAGCAAAGACAGTCAAACTGTACTCTTCTGGTTCTGACAGAGTTCAAACACTCTTATTCCACACAAGAAAACAAAGACTCTCTAAGTCTTTTATCTTTAAAATGTGCTTAGCAAATTGCTCAAGAGGTTTTGAATTGGTTTTGTGTAGAAACACAACATAGTTGTTGGAGCACTTTAGATGTAATTTCAGTATTTACTGTAAGCAGTAAAGAGTTTCAGATGGATGTGAATTACATACGTACCTCTAGTTGGACATAGTACTTCGCCTTGAGTTCAAAATAAGGTCTGTGGAAAAACAAAGAACAGTTGTTTACAATCACTGTGACTGAATGCAGTGTACTGGCATGGGAGTTGCTCTATTGGTAGCATCAACACAGCTATTTTGTGTATCACTGCAATCCCAAGAGACCACTACCCAGATGTTGGAACACCTACACGAGCTCTCAGTGTCTCTCTCTTACTCTATAATGCATCTATTTCTCACGGGTCTTTTGACCTAAATACAAATTGCAGCATTCCAGTTTTTGGAGTTGACAGCATAATTCCTCCAGGCCTAGATTCTGCAAGATATTTAAATGTAACATCCAGCTTCAGGCATAGGCATCCTCTCTCTACCCAGCTAATTTCTGAGCCCACGGCACATGTAAATTCCTACAGAAGGTAAACCTGCTCTGTGCTCAGGTGTGGGGGGCTGGAGGGGCAGTTCTTGGGTTTTTCAGTGAAGGAGAGGCTGTGAAGAGAGGTCAGAGCACCACACACAAGGGCACAGTACTTCCCAAGAGTGGCCCACCAGGCACTTCCCTAAACTTGCTTGTAAGGTTGCAAGAGGACAGGGTACAAGAAGTGCAGTACAAAGCCTAGAAACCACTTTCCACCCTCAAAGTTTTGAAGCCCACAAGACAATATCATCTGATACAACACTGAGCAGGACAAGGAAAATAAAGACAAAACAAAACACAAAAATAAAACCAAGAAAGTCCTGTTATTTCAGCAGGGCTCACTACCCTCCTCCCCTTTCAGAAGCTCTCCTGGAAAGCAGGGGAGAGACAATCAGATATGGCTTTACATGAAATAGAATGTGAACTACACTGATTGTGTTTCTACCCTGACAGCTAGGCTCTTCTGAGCTGTAAACCCTACTGCAGCTGCATTTTGGACTGTGCACTAGAATTCAGGAGTGTGAAACTGTGGCTTTCTCATCCTATATTCTTTGAAGGGTTGAATTCACTACACAGTCAGGCACAAAATAACTGAGCTGTGTTTCCATAAGAGTAGGTTATTTCCAGTTCTGATATTTTTAAGCACCTTTCCACCATCACCAGGAGCACACAGCCAAGTAATTATATCTCCAGTGACACCAATCCAGCCAAAATGCACCTCTGCCTTCCCTTAGTGGAACATCACCCTGCCAAAGGCCACACAGATGCACCTGCCAGGCCAAATAAAACACTGCAACTGAGAATTTGGAGCCAACACATAAAGGACTCCTACAGCTGTCCCCCAAAGCAATGGTAGCACACAGATACTGACAGAATGGTGTTGCAGGGAAACACACACAGGGAAAGCAGTGAAACCCACTCACCTCAAATGACCTGACTCTCAACCTTCCTTACGCTAGTGCCAGCTGAGAGGGAACAACCAGACTCAAATCCTAACCTCTCACCAGCTTCCACAAGCTTTGGGAAAAGTCCCCTCTCTATCAGCACCTAGCACATGTGTGTTTGCATGGTGTGAACAAACGATACAGAGGTGCATGTGTGTGTAGACACAAATATATACACATGCACACAGGAGCAGAATGTTTACTTGCAACAGGTAAAAACACCAGCTCAGCAACAGAACAGCCATGAGCCTGCCACGCAGGAGCTCACACATAAACACTCCTGCTCACTCATGGCTCACACACAGGCACCTGCTGCCAGCACGAACCAGGGCACTGGCAGGGGAGGCATGCCCATGTCCTGGGGTCACTTCATGCCCTGACATCCATGGCCCTGTGACAGTGAGGGCTGGTCTGTAACTCAGCAGGGCAGGAGAAGCGCTCACTGACGCCAGCAGTGTCCCACATCAGCAGCTGGCTGAGCCCCAGGCACTGCACAGACAAAGTGCTTTTCAAGTTGGTCACAGGAAGAGCAAAAGGCACTTTGCCCAAGTCACCAGAGCAGAAAGTGACTTCCAAAAACCAGCTAATGCAGGCGAGTTCATTATCCTACAGCTCAGAGGCACCGAGCCAGAAGATCTGGTAACTGTTAAGAACTTGCAGCCGTATGTACATCCATAGATCACAAGCAAGTAAGCACCCAAAAACTAAATTAAAACCAATACCAAAACAAAACTATCCAGTAATTCTTTGCTCATCAACTTTACACAGCAAATCATCTAAATTACTTTCCTCCAGGATGTCTTGCTTTCAAAATAGTAATGCTTTAAGCATCTTAATCCCAACTGAAGCAAGGAGCAAATGCAAATCACTTTCTGCCCAAAAGAGAGCAACTCATTCAGTGTGTCTATCCACAAGTTTAAAGAGAAGATGAACAAAAAGCCAGAAAGGCCTAAGTGTTAGAGCCAGTGCTCTCACACCATCCAGGGAGAAGGTCAGAGCAGGATGGTGGTGTTAAATCCTCCCTGAAAAGCAACTAGAGGCCAGCTACACCCTACAATACAAACAGCTGCAAATTCAGCAGCCTCAATTCCCCAGTTTCTGTACCCACTTGACAGCACTGATGTTTTCAGCACAGTTGCAATTTTCCTTTATGTGAAAATTGCAATGCAGGGAGACGACTGACCTTTCCAACACCCCTATGTAGCATAATTTCAAAGACATCCACTACTATTTGTGCCATCAGGCATCTTTCACATCAGTACTAGGTTAGAAGTGGCATTTCTGTAAACCCTTTATTAAAGCATCTCTGAAATACCCTACCTAGATGGTTTATGCTGCAGTCAGCCCTGCTGTGAGACAAAGGAATACACTGGGATTCTTCCACAGAAGCAGAAAACAGCTTGGCCCAAGGAGAATGACACAAGACACTCCTCTGAGAGTCCTCCCAGCAAAGAAATGAAAACTCAGAGGCACGTCACACAAGAGGCAGCTGGGACACCAGGCTCCACACCACCACAAAAAAGCTATGTAGGACCCCACTGACAACTTAATCATGGTCTTTATTTTAAACCTTATTGCAAGGGAGGAACTCCCGGCAGCCAAAACTGTTCTCAGATATTGCCCTTATCCAGAGGAATCTGTCATTTGTGATCTGATGGTGGTTTTCACAGCCCCTGTGCAGTGCTAGACAAACAGCATGCAGCTCATTCTAGGAACTCACAGCACTACACTGTTTCAGCAAACATGCTTGAATCTTGCTTGAGAAGTGCTAATCCTTTCTTGAATTGAGCAAACACTAATCAAAATAGATTTTTAGTTGACCGATTTCACCAAAATGTCATTTTTAGATGGAGGGGATTAAAAGCTAAATACAGTAAGCAGATTGTTTAGACAAGCCAGTCTGGAAACATTTAAAAAAAAAAAAAAAAAAAAAAAAGAGACTGTGAAATATAAAGAGGATTAAGAATTAGTTGTTAACAGGGCCAAAATTTTAAACAGGTTCTGACCAAAAAGCTGTTTCACTTCTTTACAACAGAGCTAAACTGCACAGCAAATGCAGACACAATTATTAATGACACAAGCTGCTTAGCTATGCCTTCTGAAGGGTGTTTCCTGCCCCAAGAACAGCTCTCCACAGCTTTGCCATGGCAGCAGCAGGAAGGAAACAAGTCTCATGTAAAGCACCTTACACCCATGCAGTCCTTCAGCTTTCTGTCACTCCCTTTGCTGCTCTCCTAACTAAAAATAAGAACTGTGAACAACCCTAGGCTGTGAAACATGCACATAGAGCTCTGCAGACAGCACCTGTGTGGATCCCATGTGCCTCTCCTCAAATAACACACCACCAGGGAGTTCAGTGCACTAGAACAAGACCAAGATGCTGCTTGGAAAAGGTTTATCCCATGTAGTTCACCAGTCCATCAGGTCAGGTGTTTCAAAAGACACTCAGGACAACAAGGACAAATATCAGTACCAATTGTGCTGTGAGGCTGCTACACACAGAGACGAACCCAAAGAGCAATACGTTTTCACAAATTTAAAAAGAAACATAGAATAGATATGTCCCCCAAACAGCTCTCACCACTACTCCTTTCCAAACATAAAACATACTTTGATTTATTGATGGCTCTTTTCAGCTTCTTCTCCAGCTGTTTCATCCTTCCCATGGCAGCATTGTATTTGGCTGCAGTCTCTTTGTGAACCAACTCACTTCTTGTTTTGGTCTGTTCTGCCTCCATGACCTTCAAGAGGGGAAAAAAACAGGTTGAGCAGCAAGACACAATGATGCACTTCTTATCATTTCAATTAACAGCAACTTTATAATCTCTCCAATCAGCTCATGTCAGGAAAGTGAGGGTATAGAAAAAATTACTTCCAGTGAACCTACTTAAAAATCTTTCCCGAAAAGAGCAGCAGGTCTTCAAACACTGTGTAAATTATGACAAAAGTGTTACAGCTTTTCACATAATCTCTCTTACAGGAAGTTCAGAAGACCCTCAGCTTTTGGGATCATGCATTTTTTAACCCAGTTAGATATTCACAAGTGGAGCAACACTAGCAGGAGTCACCCAGCTACATTCAAAGGCAATGTTTCTGTTTCCTCCAGCTCTTCTCCCAGGAACTTGACTTTCCCAGCTGAGAGCTCTCAGGTTGCTCAGCTCCCAGCTGCAGCCCCATCACTCTGGAAAGGGATCAACAGCAACCACAGTAGAGGGAGGACTCAAATACAATTTGGCCTGAATCATCAGTCACTAGAAAACTGTGTGTCCAAAATGGCTTTTCTCTTGAGACAGCTGACATGCTGAAATCGCAGTTTCAACATTGAAAATGCAAATGACCAAGCCCTGAGCTGACACCCTCTGTATGCAGACAAGGAGAGTTCTGCTGATGAAGCCCCCTATCCTCATGTATCAAGATACTCAGAACACAAGTCTGATAAAGAGGGAGCTGGGGGTGTTTAGCCTGGAGAAAAGGGGGCTCAGGGAGACTTATTGCTCTTTACAATGCCCTGAAAGGAGGGTGTAGCCAGGTGGGAATCGGCCTCTTTTCCCCAGTAATAAGCTACAGGAAAGAGGAAAGGGCTTCAAGTTGCTCGAGGGGAGCTTGAGATTGGATATTAGGAAAAAATTCTTCACTGAAAGGGTTGTCAAGCATTGGGAAAAGGGAAGCATATCAGTCTCTCCATTAGCTGCACTGTTGGTATCCCATAGCCAAGCTTTGCCAATAATTTAATCCAGTGTACCTTTACTGTCCAAATTTGAGATGTCAAAGGTGCAAGTCAGAAAATGTGTTTTATTTAGTGTACTAGCAGACAAGATCCAGACAGGGAGGTGACTGACTTTTTTGAAGTGGTGGCGACACCTCTTTGTTGGTATGGCAATGATGGGAAAGCAGGTGTTTTTAAGCTTCCTGTTCTGCAGCTATGAAGGTATTCATACAAAAAATGGCAGGACCTGATTTTCTCCAGTACTGGATTTTGAAATGACTCAGCTGTGATACCAACTACTCCACAGCTTCACACAAATTTTCTCCACCTGGCTCCCAACACCAGACAGTGCATCTGAGCTCTCATATGCTGAGAGAATACTCAAAATATCTTGATTTTAAATTACCTCACCCACAAAGCTCTGAATTTTTGTAAAAAGTGTGCTAGTCTTCCCAACCCTCAGCATGAACTGAACAAGGAAAAGAGATGGTCAACTCTGACTCACTCGGATCACTGTTCCTCTCAGGAAAACTGTCATATTGTCCCTTCTGATGCCTAAATGAAAGAGTGAAACTGCCAATGCCATCAGCATCAACTGCTGCTCTTGCTGCCACAACTGGAGGCCACTTTTTGCTCATCTCCACACACCACTCATTATTAAAAAAGGAATTGCTACAGAACTTTAAACTATGAGAAATCTTTTGATCAGATGTAAAATAATATATTCAACTCCAACACTCTTCAGCTTTCTCATAAATATAAGGCATCCCTTTTCAAAGAAAGGGAAAAAGAAAAAAAAAAAAATCTACCAGGCTCATAACATATTCTCTCCTACAAACAGAAAAATAAACTACAGCCTCTTATCTCAAAAAACTGTTTTAAAGCCAGTTGGTACAACGACTTGCCTTAGTGAAACATGTCAGACAAGGCTGGTTTTAATGTGGAAGTCTTTTAAATTAAACTGCAGCCTCCAAGGACTGCACAGAATGTGGTTCATCTTCTTTCTAGTGTGTCAAGGAAACTGTAATTTAAAAACGCCATAAGCTACAAAACAATGGAGCAACGGGAATCTGCCAATGCTCAGTTACGTGTCAGCCCCTCACATTCTTGGGGCAAAATTAGCATAAACTTTGATATCTGGGATAAACCATATTATAAGTATGACCAGGGTCGTAAAGCAGATTAGGTGTCCAGCATCATGCTGATTTTTCAAATGTTTCATATCAAACATCACAGAAATGCTGAACCCTGCAGGACTGGGATTTGAGGATGACAGATTGCAAACGCCTCAAAATATCTGACAAAATGTGGAATTTGCTGCCAGCCGTATATACCCACGTTCATTACCTTTTCCAGAAAGAAAGGGGAAGAAAAAGCTATATACTTCATCCTGTTGAGAAATCAGTGATGTAAAAAAAATCCCTCTCCCCTCCCCCCTTGTTTTCTTGTGGGAATTCTATCCTCATGCTCACATCATCCACACAAGTCTGCAGAAACAGCCTGCCCCCCTTTTCCTGGGACAGCAGCTCAAGGTGAATGCCCAAGGCTGAGGATATTACCTGGGGGATTGTAAGGTACCTCTGCAGAGATCCATCACCTGCCAAGATGCATTTAAGCACTTCATCCAAACAAGAAGTAATAAGAGAGATCATCCACCCCTCCACAATTGCCAAACAGCCTTTAAATGGAGAAGTTCAGTCCCATTTAAATTAATGCCAGTCCATCAGGCCTGGCAGACAGAAACAACCAGCAAATGATGCTGCCACCTCTGCAGCTGGGAAGTTCAATCTAAGACCAGCTAGGGAAACTCCTCACCTCCTTAAGAAAGCTTAGAAAAAGACAGATAGGATTGTGTAGGAAATAAGTATTTTTTATTAGAGCTAATAATACATTTCATGAAAAAATTGCACTGTCATATGGACTTGTAAACAAGCTCTTGGTCACAGTTCCCAAATAAACTGGTTTGTTTAACCCAAGTGCTTCTACCACCCACCTTGCCTTGTAGGTGGTCCTAAGCCACCACAATGCAACAGCATCACTTAGAAAAAGGCAGGAAAAAAAAGTGAGGATGACACCTCTTCAAACAAAGGCTGCTCAGGACACATCTCGCCTCCTTACATTGTACCTGTGTGTACCTGTCCCTCCTTACATCCTGTACCTGCCTTTCAGCTCACCCCTGGGGTGAGCAGGGGACTGACTCTTGGACAAAAACAAAAACACCCAGAGAAGATGAACTTCCAGGATACCCACACAACCACCAGACATTCCTGTCACCCTTGCCTGTCCCTAACTACTGGATCAGCTGCTCCAGGCAGAACTCACTCTCCCAGGTAGCACAGGCTATAAGATACAAGTAATAGGAAACAAAACCCCCAACAGAGGGATTGATCAATTCCTCTTTGCTCCCCTACCTCTATTTCCTACCCAGCTGTCTGGAAAAGGAAGGTCAGTGCAGAGTATGTATTTGCCATCAATAAGCCCGTACAAATAGCTTTGTTCCACCCAAAATGTTTCCATAATCTGAAGTAAAAATGGACTCCAGGCAAAATTTCAGTAATAATAACAGATGCAAAAGAACAATTTTATCAGTGGAGTTGAGCAAAGCTGACCATCTAAGCCAGAGAATTACTCTGGAGGACTATTTCTTTCACAAAACATTAAACTGATTGTTCTTCTAGGGGAAGAATTAAAAATAAAAGAGAAAAGAGACAATGCTGTATCAGTAAATCAGGAGGAGAGAATCAACAATACGAAGGATTGCAAAAAAATCACTGCATTTCCAGGACAAAGTGATAGGTCAGGACAAGGAAAGATGTGGGTTTTTTGTTGTTTCTTCCACAGACTTTTCTTCTCCCCCTTTTTCCTCTAGGTTTTTCTAGCTGCAGGAAGTATCTCTCCTCTCTACATCACGAAAGCACCCACACATTTTACACTGACAGATGGTACTTCACAGTGTAATATCAAAGGGAGCTTCACAAGCCAAATTAATCCAAGAAGGAGCATGCTTCCTCCCTCTTTACTCTCCCCTCATCCTCTCCTTTTTAAAATCTCTCATGATCAAGAGCCAAAACATTTCTTCTCCCTGCCAGAATTTATGAACTCAACATATCTCAGGAAAGACTGTAAAAGCAGAATCTTTTTAAGACTGCAGATTGCATCAGCAATTAGAAATTAGCAATTTCTCTTGAAATTCATGAAGACTCTTCCTTCCTGCTCCAGCTTGTGTCAAACTAGAGGTAACACATCTGTCAGTACTTTCCTTTTGTACATCTTAATGAATTATTTTCAACAGGAGCATAAATGGGAAGATCTTTTTCCTCCATCTCTCAAAAATTCAATATCCTTTGGTCCTTTCACAGGACTCTCTTTCATAGCCCTGCCCTCTGCACCTCAAACTGAAGCATTACAATTCAAGGAAAAAACAGGCTGGTACCCACTAGCAAAAACATCGTCTCCAAATTTTAAAGAGACACTGCAGTTACCAAAATCCTGGTAAGCCAATGGCTAAAAGTGAACAGTACCCCTCCTCCCCAGGCAGCTTAAGAGCTCATCAAGCCTGTCTACATTCCCATTATAATCAACAGAGAATTTATCTTACAATGAACTTGCCCCTCTGGTCACATGAATTGCTCTCCAGACACCAGTTACCTGATCTGATAGATCACCTTTCATCATAATGGAACTTTTGGCAAGTAATTGTGACACACAGACAGGCTCTAGACACAACACCATGAGCTAAATTCCAATCAAAGTGTCATTACACTTCTCAGATCTGTGGAAAAATAGACATTTAGGAAAAAAACCACAGGACTTTACCCTGAAATACACATCAAATTAAGAGTAGAAGTGGGCAAAGCAGCTGCCTGACTTGCAGGATTGCACCACAGTCCAGTGCTTCCCTGTTGTGAACACTGAGCTCAAGAACAGACATTTGCAGGGATTAGCTGCATCTTCTCAGGCAGGTAGGCAGGAATCCAGCTCCTATTTATGCTCCCAGCCTCCTTTAGAAACATAGCTCAAACTGCAAGGTGCAAAGAAATTCCTGAGTGACAGCCTATGCTCCATGTACATGTTCATGCTGGTTCTGTGTGCTCCATGAACAGAAAGGCTTTCCACTCGTCATGCTTCCAGCTCACCCAGAAAAAACAACATTTTGGTAACTCTCCCGTTTTGCATCAATTGAACTCCATGATTTTCTGGATCAGTGGCTACAAAAGTCTTGTTTACAGAAGCCAAACAGGTTGCCACATTAAAAACAGTGTTAATAGCTTTTCAGACTATCAAGACATCAAAAAGCAATTACAACATACAATCCTTATCTCTATTTCCTCCCAGTGAGGGTCTGGAAACAGCATTTCCTGTTTGGTACCCTGGAACCCAAGTCTTTGTCTATATCAATTAGGTCAAGTGCAAAAGTAAGCTGGCAGCACTTCCACACATAGCTGTATAAGAAATCAGTTTCCCATTTGTTCTCTTGCCTACCCTTTTTCTTTATGCTTTCTATTTACAGTGTTTGTCAGCTACCAAGCTGCTACAGGGCTCAGGTTTGGTTCCAAGTTTCAGATTAATTCAGAAAAGCCTGCTCCCACTGCCTAAGAAAGCAAATAAAAACACTTTACTCTGGCCTGACATTTCCATTGGGAGAGAAATGGATTAGTAGCCCACTTCTAACATTTAGCTCAGAGGTGCTTCTCTGCACTTGAGTCCTTGCTGTAAAAGGTCTGGTGCAAGATTATCCTCTGCCCACTACAACTGTGATCTATAAATGCATTCAAAAAAAAGTCAGAAAATCCAAATAAACGGAGTGCAAAAGCTTTCTCCAAGAGCAATTTTATATGTGCAAGTAAAAGATGTCTATTTCTTAATACTCAGCCTTCACCCACAGAAACAGTGTTTTCCATTAGTGATTTCTAAAGTAATTCACAGTTAATGACCTGAGTTGTCAGCAACACTGTGGCAGTCAAGGGGAACTTTTGTTCTAAAAGATCCCATTCTCTAACCTCTATTCATCCATAGCTTGGTAGGGAATGCCAGTGTTTCCTCCTCCCTGAGATCCCAATCGTTCTGTTTGCCTCACTGAAGTAAGCAATTCATTAACTGCATGCACTGAAGCCAAGTGAAGTTTTCACTCCATTTTTAGAGAAGATATAAAACTCAGTCAAGCACTCCAAACAAACTAATGTTGGGTGTGTCCAGTAAGGACTTCCAGCAGCATTTTCACCCTTCTTGGCTCTGGCCTTAGCTTTAAGACCTCCACCATGGCCAATGAAAATTGAGAGACAAACTTCCATGGAACTCTCTCAAAACCTGCTGCACCATAGAGAGGTGCAGATGGGTACTTTCTGGGAACTGGGTTTACCCAGACTATTTTAAGCCCCAAGAATTGCTGGGCAACAAGTTTTCCACTCAGGGAGTCCTCAACTTCTGTGTTTATGAGGGGAGTCCCACCTTTGCAGTCAGAGTCCAGTCAGAGCCTAGGAGATTTTACAGCTGCAGCAAGTACACCTAAGTTCTTTATTTACTGTTCAGCTGTAATATCCTGACAAGCAGGTATCCTGCAATCAGTGATGGCACTTATCAACACCACCAGCACGACTCCACCAAACACTGCCAGCAGCCATCTGCTGCTCTGAATCACTGGGTTTGCTCATCTCAGGTGCACACCTCTCACAGACTGTCAGGGAATGATCAAGGGTTCTAGGAGGACACAAGGATGCCTTTCAAATAGCCAAGGAAAAGAAGAATTTCAAGTTGCCATTGTTTCTTTTGTCACTCACCCCAACACAAGTTTTTGTTATGCCAGCTAGAGGGATGTAGGTGGCAGATGTGATTGCTGTCACTGCCCACCAAAATGCAGCAGTTCAACAGTCTGCAGCTCTAAGAAACTCCTTAAACGCTTCTGGGTTTCTCATCTATCAGTTCTGAGAATCAAAAATTATCTCTTTCTGGACTTTGTTCATATTGATCAGGGATTATAACTAGGGAAAATGACAGCTGGCACATGCACACTGCAAAGGTGGGACTCCCCTCATAAACACAGAAGTCACCACATCTGCAAATAACAAATGATAACAGGGACAATAACACAAACAGTACCCTGGAGTTCATTTTCTCGTTAATATATACCAGGTTTTCTGTCTCTCCCCAACACATAGCTAACATCCTTTCTGTTCCCTGTTTCTTCATCAGGCAGCTGGATTTTAAAATTCACTCTGAAATAGAGGCTTTCTTATGACTGAGAAGCTTTTGCAACAGAACAGAGCTGTTGCACTGAGGACTGCAAGACAATACAAGCATTGTATGGCATGATAGCATGTTTGGAATAGCAAGTTCAGCTCCACTGGCATATTAAGGAAATGACAGAACAAAGGTTTTTAACTTTGATTTTAACTTTGATTTTTGGCTTTTATGTTAAAATAAACCTTTCTGCCTTTTTTTTAAATAGAAAGAAGACAAATGACAGGAAAATTCTTCCTGGCATCTGCTAGAAAAAATACTGCCTTTCTTTGTTAGTGCATGTCTTCTGTAGCTTTAGAAAGACTTTACAAAGGAGGTAGAACCTTGTCTAAATTCCAAAGTTAATTCAGGATAAAGCAGCATGCAGGCTTAAAATGCAACACACAGTTTTGAGTAATTCTACATTCAAACACATTTCTGAAGCAAAGTGACTTGTTCAATTTAGTTGATACTAAGAACAGGTTCCACTAAAACTTGAACATGCCCCTGTTTTTCCAGGGTAAACACTCTCACAACACACGTACTCAGGAACAGGCATCCCCATGCAATTATTCTGGCACAACTCCAAATGCAGATATGCCTTAAGATACTGTGTATCCCTGTGAACTAGAAGGTAATAACTTTTTTTTTTTTCTCTGTAGAGAGCTACAGCACTACTACAGCAGCACCAGACAAGAGAACTAGAGCTGTCTCAGAAGCAGCCAAGGCCCAAATCATTTAACCTTAGACTTCATAATTTTCATAGCTTCATTTCCTATATGTCATGCTTCTGGACCAAAAGAAAAAATTTGGTTTTTCAGAAACTGGGCCTCATACGCCACAGAAGAACACAGAGTATGGAGAAGGCAGATGCTGGGGCAGGCTTGTATTACCCTCTGAGTAGCGTGGTTGAGCATCTCCTGCCAGGCAGAGTCAAACTGACGCTTGTCATCTTCCAGCAGCCTCTGCTCCGCCAGCGAAATGGTCTCTTTGGCAGCACGCAGCACCTCAGTGGCTCTCTGAAAGTCCTGAGTCGCCCTCTGAGCCTCCAACTGTGCCTAAAGGGGAAAAAAAAAGTTTGGGCTCAGAGAGAAAGGAACCCTCACAGTCACATTTAGAAGATCTATGCCATGAACCCCAAGATTTTTTACAAGAGCCACACTGGCGTCACTGTTTCCCAAACTTTTACTTGAAATGATATATTTTCCACTGGAGTAAGTCCTGCTAAGACAGCAGCTTCCACCCAAAGAGGTCATTTGCCAAGAAGTGTTTCAAAGTATTTGTGGCCAAAAAACTCCCAGCTGATGGCCTACAAATAAGCACCTGGCTGAGAGATAATACCTAATGATGTAGGTTTAATCACTGATAAACAAACCAAAAGAAAATGAAATAGCAAACTCGTAGCATGTCAATACACTGAGAATGGCACTCCCTGAGTTTAGTCAGGGTGGATTTTTATCTGATACACCATTAATCACGCTGAGGAAATATTTTGGAATTATTACCTTGCTATGAAGAATAAAAAAGTTCTCTGAGATGGTGACCGCTTAATTCTTTGGTCGTTTTTTACTTTGCTATCACTGGTACACAACTGGTGCAGCACACAGACACAAGAATAATCAAGGGAATTTAAAAAAAAATATTTACCTGAATTTTTCTACATTATATATTTCATAGATTTTTATTTAAAGGAGTATTTTTTAGCTGTTTTGCTCAGAAACACAAGCCTTCCAATGTAAGTCTCACATTCAATTAATTGAACATCCAGCACTGTGAAGATAGTTTTTACACTTCAACAATTTTTCAAAAATAAACTGGAATTACCCAGCCCAAAACTATGAAAAATGTCTTTGACCAGACATGACAGACAGAACAAAATAATGAATAAAACTTTACATATCATGATACACACAGAAGGAGTCTGAGAATCAAACACGAGAAAGGACTCTGATATACAGAATACTACACTGAGAAAGATAAAGTCTTATGAATAAAGGAAGAGGTTTTGGTGTGAAGAAATGGTGGTCATTTGGGAAGTGGCTGAAAATCTCTGATAAGTGGAACAAGGGTGCATTTCTCCAGCAAACAGCTGGCTACACTCCCTCAACACCAGCTGAAAAACACTTGAACACCACAGTTATTTGTAAAGGTAATGGAAAAAAACCCTCCCTCCCTGCCCCACGGCATGGGAGATGGACTCCCAGTTTAAACACAAGTGTCAAAAGGAAATAAAGTGCACTAAGCTTCCCTCAGCATGTCCTGAAATAACAGCAAGCTCTTCTTACTTCCTTTCCTCTCTCATATGAAAGTACTTCACCCCAAGGTAACCATGCAAAAATAGAAATTATGTGTCAGAGGTCCTTCAGTTACTAGCTAGAGAGGGAAATCAAAGTCATCACAATCAGAGCAGTAATTTCCTTTTGACCAAGGTCCCTGATGCATTTCCTTCTGAAGTGGCTGGTGGTGTTTTCCACAGAGAAGTTCATCTAACCATACCCTTCGCTGTTTTCAGGCAGTTTACACCATATCACCCTGCCTACAGCCTCTGTGAATAGCCAGGGCACTAAAGTATTAATTTCCATGCAGAACAACACATTCCAAGGCAGCACAGATCTTTGGGCCAAGGTTAGTGGGTGCACAGCATCCTGGTATCAGGTCAATGCCAACATAATCTCTTCTCTCTGAAAAAAAACCCCAACAAGTTACATCTCCTCATCACCCCAGACACCAGCTGCCTGCTTCAAAAGTATTAATACATTTTATAAATTCAGAATAAGCCTGTGTGTTGGGCTGATGTGGCCAAAAATGTGTATTCTATCACCATCTGTTAAAACCAGGTGGGGCAGTGATTCCTTATCTCCGTGGCAGTATTAGGAGCTGGGATACTTAATCCCCACGGAAAAAACATTTAGTGGTAGCTTGCAGTACTAGTGGCTCTTCTGATGAAGGCCTTAACAGGCAATTGACTCTAAAACTGGAAAATTGTCTTTATGATAAAGAAACCAGGAGCCAAATTTACAATTCAGATAGATTTCTGCTTGCACCTGGACCTGTAGGACACTGACAGCTGGAGCTGTTAACAGGCAGGCAACACAATTCTAGGTCCATAATCCATTCAGCTTCATGCCCTCTGTGTGGGTAAATGGAAAACTGAAACTTAAACACTCCCTGCCAGCTGCATTTGTTGAATACTGCTCTGCAGTGGCAATTTGGAAATACTGCTTTGTTTCTGACCAACATAGTTAGTCCAAACAGCAATTTAGCTTCAACAGCTATCTGAAGTCAGTCTACAGTCTTTAAGCAATTTACTGAAAGTCTGAGAAAGAAAAAAATAAATGCTAGGGTAAAGAATGATAACATTTGTCATTAGAAAAACATCAAAAGGTTTGTGGCTTTGCCAATGTGAAAAAGGATATTCAAACACTTTCTTTTGTGTTCTAGCACAGTTACACAATAATTAGCCTTCATTTAAAACTCCCTGCAGCACCTACAAGTTGTTCTGCACCACCACCAACAGGTTACTCTCAGTCCTAAGCCCGTAGGTCACTGCATATGATGGAAAAGAGAGTAGCCACATCCTTCATGTGCTTTTAAAACCACAGAGAAACCAGCAGGAGTTTGTGTCTCCATCCAGCCTCCTTATTTTGCACATGAACTTTACCACGTTAGACAGTGGCTGTTTCTCTCAAGACTAAAAATTCAAAATTCAAATGAATGGCTGAAAATTAGGTTGTCTTTCATTGCAAACTTGTGTTTGAGTTGAGAGAGGTTTAGCCTTGGGCTAGAATGAGAGAAAATGTACTAGGGATGAGGACAAAAATTGCTGAGGGAGGTTGGAGGCAAGTAGGATGTCAACTTTCTGCTTGTCATCCATATGACTGGTGTGTGATGAAGTCTACCCAATACAGAAATGAGAATCTCTTTCATTATAGTCAGAAGAGCCAGTCCAATTGAACCTCTTTTTGAAAATGAGACCTTGGGAACTGACGGACCTGTGCCCCAGCTCCCACTGGAGCAGTGACACTGCTCATTGTGGTTCAGGATCAGGGCTTTCTGCCAGGAAACTCAACTGAAAGTATTCACCACTCAGACCCTCCCTCTATCAGTGTAAAATATAAAATGGGAGTCCTTAAGAATTAGGACAATTAGGCAGCCACAGAGATGGAAGCTAAGGAGAATTCCACTGTCACAGCACATCTGTCACACACTTTCCACACAGAGCATCAACTCTTCCTGCCACTCTTGGTCCCTCCTCTGCAATTAAATCTTCTACAAGCAACCAGCTACAAACACATCTCCCCTAACAGTAAATCCCTTCTCTACAACCAGCAGCACATCCAGAAGTCCTGCTCTGCCCACTCAGCCCCCTCCTCATGGCCAAGAGCTCTCTTTACATCACTACCCACCCTGTGCTGTTCTGCACGTGACCTCCTCTCACAGCTCATCTGTCTCCCTGATCTCCTTGGCTCTGGCAGGCACAGCCCTGAAATTCCCAGGCAGTTCCCAAAGACTCAGAAGTGACATGCAGTAGCAGCACTCACAGAAGCAAATCATGCACTGTGGTATAAAACATGTCAGCTTAGAAAATAAATTATGCAAAATTGAGGGGGTACTGACAGTTCATAACTGCAAGCTATTAATACATTGCTGAAAGATGCTCAGTCCTGACAAACCCCTTTTAGGGGATAAAAGCTGCAGCCCCATGGGCAGTCCTCTGCTTAGCCTACACAAGGCCTTGCACAGAAGGGAACCACGCATAACAGCCAGATTATACTGTCAGCTAGAAATTTTAAAAGTGCTAGGCCATGGCAAGCTAACAGAACAAAACTATGCACTTTTTAAATGTAGTCCTCCTGGAACCAGCAGCACCATACAGACATCTGCTTGTCCACTTTCAGAGCAGAAAACTGAGCACTCTTTAATTAGGAAATACAATTTTCTGGTTAGTCCACATAGCTTCTGTTGACCCAATCCCTCTTTGTAGTCAAGCCCTTGCCCAGCTGCTAATAGAGGATCTTCCCCACCTTTCCATATATATCTTGACCCAACAACACATCTCCATTTCATCTCATCTCTGATTTTTGTTTTTGTTTCTGCAGAGTATCACTGACACTGAAACATGGTACAACACAGCTACAGCATTCCTCTGAGGTTAGCCAACATCTAATGTACCCTGGTGGGCACTGCTCAGCCTCTGACACGTGAACACACCTGCACACAGCTAACAGCCCAGCCAGGCTGCCCCAAATAGATGCAGAGGGCTCATTTTGTGGAGACAAGCCTATGCAGAATTTCTCCCCTTGGCCAGCCTCATCAGAGGACCAGAGCTCGAGTATTGATATTTAATGAAAAGGGCATCACAACACAACTAGAAATTTTCCCATTAGAACCATCAGCCAGCAAAAACCATATATTTTCAATATTGGGTTCTCATTTATCCAGGTGAATCTATCTCATCCTGCACTGCCAAGGCCTTGACAGCCACTTTATTTCAGCATCTCTGAGTTGAGTTATTGCCAATGAAAGACTTGAACAATCTCTGTTTATGAAATCACCATAAACTGGAACATGAAGGGAACACACAGCTGCTGCTCACAACAAGGCACCAGTACACCAAGTGCTGGCCCAAGGCCTTTGCTCTAGAAAGCACTTGTTTGTTACTGTGAAACCAATGTTTTTCCCACCAATTAATCCTTAAAACAATAGTTTAATTGCTACCAGCAAACATGTACTTGCTTACTAGCAAATAGACAATGATTAACTGTGCTCCAGTCCCACTCTTGAGAAGGCATCGAGTTTCAGATGTTTCCATTCTGGCCCCCTTTCCTTCTTGTACCAACATCCCACATTAATTTGCTGTGCAAAGTGCAACAGGGAACATGTTTTGAAACAGGAGCCTGCCTGTCTGGAGGGAACCCTCTGACTGCAGTGACTAGGACATTCTGCACAAGCTTCTGGCAGGGATGAGGACAGCAGGGTCACCACACACAGCATCCCCATCTTACCCACCACTGCAGCAGATTCAGTGATTCAGAAGCCTAAAAGGTGAAGGCAGTTGAGTGCTCACTGCATCACTCACAGTAACCAGCTATTGAGTGCTGCTATTTCAGCTTCAGTTTTCCTGTTTAATTCAGTTTTTCCTGTTTTAATTTAGCTGACAGGCAGGAACAAGAGCAGCAGCCCAGATGTCAGCACAAGGACTCATAACGCTCAACATCCAAACAAAAACAACAACCTTGACACTGGCGCAGCTCCATCCATGGCAAACCTGTGAATGACACTAAGTCAGAGGAGGTGACTGAAAAGGCAGAACCTCAGCCTTGATGGACCTTGAGAATATTGACTGGACCAAGAGACACATTACAACAAGGAGACCTGTGGAGTCCTGCACTTAGGGTGGAATAATCCCATGGTCAGCCCTGTCAGAAGAGACCTGCACATTACAACAGGTGTCAGGCTGAGAAAGCTGAGAAGGTGCAGTCTCATTGGGAGTAATGCAAACCATGTCCTAGGCTAAACTAAGAGGGCCATGGCTGGCCAATCCTGCAGAGAGGTTACATAGAGAGGTTTTAAATCCCCATCCCTGGCAGTCTTCAAGACTTGGTAAAGTCACAGCTGATGCAATCCAGCAATGTGACAGTTCTGCTTTGGGCAGAAAGCTGGGATCTGATGACCTCCAAAGGACTTGTACAATCAGTATTTCTATCAAATCACATTTCTACCATCACATTTTTCTTAGTTTCTCAAAATCCGAACAACATTTTTGCAAAAACTTTGCAGGGATACTGGATGTTATCCTAGATACTCAGATGTATTTATTTTCCTGAATAAATAGACTAGTGGTGCAACTGGAAGGGGGAGAGGGGGTTAAGGGTTCTGTTTGCTTTTTTTAAGGACCATAACCTTCCTTTCCCCTCTCCCTACAGCCTAAAAACTCTGATTCAAACCAGAACTGTAAAGTAGTAAAAACACTTTAGACACCCCCTCTAGCTATACTTTTATATATATATGTATCTTCTAAGATCCAAGGTCTTGGGAGTGACCTCATTTTGACAGATCTACAAGGCCTGAGCAATACATAATCTATGATGACCCTCTGCATCAAAAAATACAGTCTCTCAAGAGTCTGAAATACCTTTGTGTTCTTTAAGCAGTTTACTATAAAGCTATACAATTGAACACAAGTTAGAATTTGTTTTTTCAAAAGCAGATTGAAAGATTTTAAACTGGATTAAGAAGGCAAAGGAAAGGAAAAGGTGAAAACAAGCCTTGCTAGAGTTTTGTGAAACACAAACTATTTCTTCCCTGCTGCACAACTAGTGAAATGCCTATGGAACACCAAAACCATGTGTCTCTTAGTCTCTGCTTTTGATTAGGTGTCTTATTCTTGCACTGGGCTTTTTGGCCCCCTATGCACATCCACCCTTCTCTTCTAACAGCCAAATTGTTGGAGAACTGACCTGACTCCCGGTTCTGTGTACATTCCTGTAGTCTATAAAAAGGCTCAGGAAATAAGAGCAGACATACAAAGCACATTTCAAGAGACATCTAGCTCTGTGCTAAAGTTAGGTGGTATGTGTAACTCCTTTAAGACAGGATCACGAGTGTGTTCAAAGACCCAGAAGGTTCAGGGCACAACCAACAGCTCAATCATCAGCTGCTTCTGTTACCAGCATGCAGACAGCTGGACTCCTCAAAGTCAGAATCCCACCCCTCTTCCTTGGGCTGTGGAAGGAAATGAGAAAGAAAATATCTGAGCATGCAGTTCCCTTAAATACTGCTAAGACCAGTCCTGGACTGGACTGAAGCAGCTGCCACAGCCCTTCTTTGTTCTCTGGCAGTTCCCATCTAGACTGTAACCAGGATCTTGTGAAAGGAGGGCAAGGATATCCCCTCTGAGCTGATCATTGCCACTGTGCAGTCAGTCATCGAAACCTGCTGGTCTCCTCACTGGTTTTAACTGATGTAGCTCCTTGCCTTACAAGAATAGGGAGGCAATGCTCACTTAGGCACAGAGATTGCATGGGAGACACTACCCCAAACCTTCTGCCCCTCCTTTGTTTTTCATGTGGTTGTTGAGAGATGCTGGTGTGCTTGGAGTTACTCACACTAATTAACAAGCCTGTGGCACCAGAACATGACAAATGGTTTCAGTCTAATAGCATCCAGGCACAGCCTTCTTGGGCATTCACGGCCATCTGCTTGTTAGTTGTGCAATTGTTTGTGGCCAAAATTATTAAGCTGTTGCTTTCTGGAAGAGGGGATGATAAAATTTGTCCAGGTTTTGATCTCCAAGGTAAAAGATGTTATTAAGAGAGAAAAACAGCAAGATAATCCTCCCTGCTCTATGCACCTGCATTCTGAGAGCTTAGTCAGTGAGCCAGCGAGTCTAGGGCTTACAGCTGGTTTCTAGGTTTACAGAGGCTCTACATCCTCATCTGCACCTGGCAGCAGCCTGCTTTGCTGCAATTAAATATAGAAGCAAGGAACAACTCCCACAAATACACCCTGCAAGAGGTACACTGCCTGCTTTAGTGGCTTTTGCTAATTATCCAAGATAATCAACATTCAGCACATACAGATGCAACAGGAGAAACATAGGATTGTTGTTTCATGTAATTGTCACCAAAGCAGCAAGTGCTTTTAAGCAGAAGTTTCCAGAGTGTTGGCCAGGGATTGGCAGCCTGGTTCTAAAAGCACACCTTGTGCATGTACGCTGGCATAAGCAAAGACAAGGCACGTGGGCAGGAGTTTCACCTGGCTGATGAGCTGTTCTGGACATGTTCTCCCAGTTCCCAGAAAGCCTCACACCCACCTGCAGCTGCCTGTCCTCAATACCAGGAACACGCTGTGGGAGAAAGTTCTAGGCTGACCTTGTCCACCTTTGCATGCTCACAGATACTTTTGAGACAGTCACTCTCCTAAGGGACATGTTGAAGGTAACTATTGACCCTTCAACATTTTTCCTAGTAGAATTTCACAACTGCATAGCACAAGTGAATAACAGGCTTGCGTAAAAAAAAAAAAAAAAAAGTTGCAGGTGGTGTCCTGGACTAATGAAGGGCTAAGTCCATTCCTCAAAGGAAATAGTCTAGGTAGCAGCAGGAATAGGGAATATGTCAATTCCACTCCTCCTTTAAGAACAAGCCTATAGCACACTTGACCAAACTAAAAGAACCAAGACAAACCAAACAACAACGAAACAATAAACAAACAACCACCAGAAGGAGAAACAGCTGAAAGAAGTGGACATTTCTTCCAGAGCCTGGCAGCAAAATTTGTTGTTTAATAGTACAGCTTTTTGTTGGCTGCAATTGAGATGTATTTCTTACAGAAACTAAGTCAATGCAGAGCCATTCCCACATGCTAATTTCCTAATACAGAAGTTAGACTCTTCAGATAATCTCTTCCAGCAAGAACAGACAAAAGCTCCAAAATTCATACTGTTTCACTAGAAGTCATAATGAAACACATCCAGAAGGCAGTAACCAACATCTATATCACATCTATCTTGGCAGACCTTAGCATGAGCATTTATCTCTGCAAAATAAACTCTCACCTATTTAGACCACTGTACATAATAAAGACTTGGCTGGCTGAAAAAAATCCCCCAAGTTGCAAGACTTGTGCTGCCTTCAGCAGTCACCCCTGAGCATGTATCACACAAACAGGTACGTAGGATATCACCCTGACCTCAAGCCACCCAGGCTCAAATGCCAACCACTATTTTTAACAGATTATTCTGTCTGTGGTTTACAATCTCTTGAAATAGCCTTTACTAGAGGCCAGAAAAAAATCAGGAAAGGAAATGCTGAGAGACAACAAAGCAAAGCAACATTTCCTTTAAATATTTTTTTTTCCCTGTAGATCTGTGTTTTGGCAATAGCTAAGTGCTACAGTCACACAGAGGAATGCACAACATAATCTCTCAGGTTTTTCCAAACTGAAAAGGATGCAAAATGATGTTACTCAAATCTTCATACAACAACAGAGGAAAAAAGGGATTCTGTTTCTATTTTCTATTACAGCATCCTTTGAGAGCTGCTTACACCTTCCTGCCAGTTCCAGCTTCTGTTATTGTATAATAGCCAGACCACCTATATCACTTCTTTCTGCCCAAATCAGGTGACATCTATCCAAAAACCCCAAATTTTTCTGCACCAGCCTTCTCCTTGTTACTCCAAAGAACTGAGGGTATTTCCACACCAACTTAAGCCAGTATTCCATTACTTCAGACCTACTTGCACAACACTAAGTATTTCACAACAGGAAAAAAAAAAACATTCTTGAAGGTAGGAAAAATAATTAGGTCACTTGATTCCCAACAATCAATGGAGAGGAGGCTTTGAACTACTGCCATCCACCATGGCTGAGAACTGACAGAGGCTTTGTAGGGTTGGAGAAAGTGGGAGAAAGAGACACCAAAAGAAAGAGTAATTTTTTTCATCTCTCCTAGATAAATTTTTCAGAACAGTTTAAACAGCATTTTCCTCTACTTTTGTGAAGAAAAGCAGAAGAAGGAAGAACCTCTAATTTACAGTGCACAGTCAACAAATTTACACAATGGAGCCCTTCAAGGCACGTCAGCAAATAACCATAAGAAAATCAATTACAGTTTTTGTATCAAGAGCTTATACAGCCATCTCTCAACAGAACAGTGCTCACACAAACCAGAAATGTAGAGTGCATGAATACCAACTCAGAATAACTAGACCCATTTACTGAAGCACAGAGGCTCAGAGAAACACAGGTGATCCAACTTTTAGAGGCGGACTCGCATACACACAGAACTTACTGACACAGGTATGTCAACTAGCAAATGGTTAAAATTAGTTCCCACTATTTTTGAATGTACCAGGAACATTTTACTTGCAGATGATACTGTTACAGATGCCACCTCTGCAAGAAATATAAGCAACAGAGCACTAAATTTGAATCAGGCAAAGATTTTTTTCTGTTCATCTGAGAAGTAGCAGTTGTCAGTGTTCCCAAACACAGGACAGATTAGGAGGGTAAAAACCTGCCAGCCACACTGACCTACTGTCCTGCATTAGTAAGGCTGATGGGAAGACAAATACATTAAGGAGCTTTCCTTTACAGATCCTTTGGCATAACTTCCCCAAGCTGACCAGGCAACATCTGTCACCTTCTCGGCAGTTTAAGGACACCCAGTTTGACACACTGCAATGTCCCAGTGCTCAACCAGGTGACAGAGCCAGAATACAAAAGTCACATTGAGTGAGGCTTTAAGTATATAAACAATGTTAATAAATCAGCCAGGCAAAACCCAGCTTGTTGACCCAGGTAAGTGACTCTGAGTTCCCTGCTTCCCACACTTTGTTGCTACTTTGCCCTGAAGGAAAATGCAACAGAACCATGATTCAAGACTTAAAATACAGTTTTCAGGTTCTAAGCATTCAGGTGGAACAAAGAGAGCACACCAAGCACAAACTCTGTGCAGCAGCAGTGAGACACTGAGTGCTGATGGCAGGGCAGTGACTCCCACACGCTGCTCATGGGGCTTCAGAGCCCATCAAACTTTGAGCATGGCAAAATATTTGCTTGACTGAATCCAAAGTACATCCTGGTTTTAAAAAGCTTACAAAATTCAGTGGATTCCCAGGTGAAAGTCCAGGAAGTGACTCCTCACCCTCGATAATAAAGTTACAGATTCCCTTGCTTGGCTTACGTCCTCTTCAGCCCCACAGCCAGCCATGCATGGTGTGGGAAGGGAGACTAAAACACTGAGAATGCCCTTTGGGATCACGGCAGTGGGAACTCCACATTTCACCAGAGGACTCACGTCACATCATCATGGTTTCCCCAAGATTTAATGATATGTTTTGTAATAAAAAAACAAAAACATTGGTGGGAAGGAGGGGTTCAGACTGAGAGCAGGACCATAGGGAGCAAAAAGGGAAAAAGGGCACACAAAGCTTCACAGGCAAACAGATACAACACACAGCCTCAATGCTTAACACTTCCAGGCACTTCTTGCACAGCTCACCTACATTTCCTTCCCTTACCATTCCTTCACAGCACTGAGCTTCCCTATTGCTCACACAGCAAGTTCCATGTCTCTTTTCCCTTCAGAGCACACGAGTCATCTCTTCCCTGGCAAGGTTTGTGCTGCCTCCCTCCCATGCCACAGCACCAACCAAGGCCATCACATCATCCTCCATCCCACAAACAGGTCTCTCAGCACAAGGGAAGCCCCAGTCAGGAAGGGGGCTGCTCCCCTGCCTCTCCACCAAGTAACCTAACAATCACAGACACCTCCATATGGTTGATTTACAGACCCAGAGAGTGAGTCGCTTCCTTCCTAATCCAGGCATCATTCCCTCCCATCTCCCACTGCCAAGAGGCTCCCCAAGATCCACCAGGCAGCTGCAAGACAGCATCCTCACTTCAAAGGGCAAACAGCACAGGCAGGGCACAAGCAACACAACCTACACTGCCAGCCTAGACTTGTTACTGCAAAAGGCCAGAGGAGCAGCATCCATTCAAAATACGAATAATACAAAACACACACACACACAAAAAAAGTCCTAGTGATCAGACAAGGGGAACGGTTTTAAACTAAAAAGGGGAGAGATTTAGATTACATGTTAGGAAGAAATTATTTACTCAGAGACTACTGAGGCACTGTAAAAGGTTGCCTAGAGCAGTTGTGGATGCCCCATCCCTGAAAGTGTTCAAGGATAGGATGGCTTAGGCATTGAGCAACCTGGTCTAGTGGATGGCACCTATGCCCATGGCAGGTGGACTGGAACTTGTTGATATTTAAGGTCCCCTCTAACCCAAAGTATTTTATGACTGTATGACTACTTAACAACAATAACAGCAATGAACTACAGCCACAGAAAGCAGTCAAGTGCTCTGGGTGTTTGGTTTTTTCCTTAAACAGTTGGGAGAATTTGCAGAAGGTTTGTCAAAGTTTATTTTCAAGTTTCGGTACTCTTTCCTTTCAAAATCCACATGATAGTTATTTGGTTTATGAACAGTTAACCAGAAACACTCCTTCAGCCAGGAAAGGTCAGCTGGTTGTTCCACTGTAACTGTGCCAATAATTTTGCTTTTTACTAGCTTCATGGCAAGTCTCCAAAGAGGAATGCAAGTCTGTCACAGTTCTGCTGACATTTAATTTTTGCTTCTCAAGTTCCTTCTCCCTCCACCTATTTTTTTTTTTTTTTTTGCCAAGATAAACTTACCAGATTAGACAAATCAGTCTTAACTCCTTGTTGTCCTAAGCATGAGCATCAGGATTTCATAAAAGTAGGATGGAGGAGATTCCTTATGCCATGGGAAGTCAATACACCAATGGATAACACATTCAGTATCTAGGAACCAGAGGGAAAGACCTGGACATCTACCACTGTTGGAAATGGACCCAGAAGCTGTCATCCACACTTAATGCTGCCCTCTTTTTCCCAGCAGAGCCAGCTGGTGCTTTGATCCCATTAGTTCTCATTCACTGAGTGAATTTGGATAGAAAACCTGGGTGCTGCAGGAATTGACATTGTCAAGACCACCGTTTCCAGTTCCTAATTAATCTTTCAGGATGTTCTGCAGTTTTGAACCTCCAAGTCACGTGAATTTAAAAAGCTTTTGTTTCCTGAGCTAAGGAAGTTACCATCTGTAACTTTCCATAATTGCCACACAACTTTCAGACATTTCAAGGTGCACACTTAGAAGCTGAGATGCAATGACCACTTTAGAAAGTTTTGTTCATTTACTGGCTTGATCTCTACAAAGAGGGGTATCAGTCTCATCTGCTGAGGAAGACTCTTCCAGCTAGGTAGGTGTGCTCTTATCTGCTTACACCCCTCCCACCTTCACCACCAAGTGGCTCAGCTCCTCCTCCATTCCTGTTCTGTGAGATTACAGCAGCTGCTTTTCATCCTGATTCACTTTGAACAAAAAATTCACTGAATCACATCAAAACTTGCATTTGAGAGAGGAAGTCATTTTCCAGTGGTAACTGGGCTCCCCTGAGTTTTGTGAAGAAAAGCAGAATGGAGGGGCAGGATGTGAATGTCTAAAAGCTCACCTATAAATAATTCTTTATTCTCTAAGCTGATTTCTTCACATATATGTGGCAATCCAGCCATAAATTACATGAGTAAAAGATTATTAGTGAGGTGAGAGAAAGGAGCTCTACAACATAAAAGTTGCAGTGAACAGGACGGGACAGCTGTTCCTATTTGTCTATCAACTGCACTTCCTCTCGGGTATGCCTGGACATCAGTGGAGAAGAACCACTGTGAATACTCATTCCATCAGAATGATGGATTTTCAGATAAAAGAGTGCTGCTTAAGTATGCCAACAACATGAAAAAAATAATTAGTTGTAAATCCTAGGAAGACTGACCCAAGAGGAAGCAGAACATGAATATCCTCCAACATACTGCTGTATGAACACATGGTACAGGTGGGTTCTTTAGTGAGAGGTACAGATAGGCATGATCTAGCATAGATCTTTCACCTATTTTGGCCTGAAGCAAGTTTTCTGACACTTTTTTGTAAAAGCTAAATGAGGCAGGGGGGCAGAGGGGTGGAGGGAATATCACACATCAAAACCATGTCTCTCCCAAATAGGCTCAGTACTAAAGCTGAGCAAAGCACCCTCACCTACTCCCTATTTGAGCCAATAAAATGTAACCCCTCATCCTGCCACAAAACCAAACCAAACCAGCCCACCATCAAACAAAAAATCAACCAACAAAAAAGAACCAAAAAATGCTGAAATTCAATTAAAAGCAATACTCCCAGGGCTTTTACTCAGGTTAGAGGTCACTAAAATGCAAGGATTGCTTTATTTGTGGGGGTGGGACCGCACTGTCATCAGATTCTTTTTCCAGCAGAAGCAAAGCATAAGGGCACGTCTCCTGTTCAGTTTGTCTGTGGGTTCACAAGAGATGATGTATGGACAGCAGTGCTTTAAAGGCACCTCTCACCCAGTGACCCCAAAGTGCTTTTACTTCCCTTAATGAACTCAGCTTCACAGCAGCTTGACAGCTTCATTTTACATGGGAACTGAGAGAGAGATGAAGTCATTCATCTGTGTCATGCAGCAGCACAAAATCAGCTCCTGCCAGCCCAGTGACTTATGCATCAGACCACACTTGCTTTTGCACAGCATCCTGTCACCAGGGAGGTAACACACTTCCCAGCTCTGTCACTTGCTCAGACACTACTGTGAACATGATTGCATAGGCACTTTCCAGCCCCAGCCCTGCAAAATGTTAAGTCAACAGTGGCTTAAGACACTCCTTACCTCAGAGGCTCAGGACTTCTGTTTACAATATTAATGTTTCCTGGCAACTTCACCCTTCTTCCCCATTAGCTTTGGGCAAGAAAAGTCTAATTCTTTGACTAGTCAACTAGGGAACCAGCTACTAGTAGGAAAAAAAAATAAAAATAAATAAGAAGAAACCACCATCCAATCCAAACAGACATGGGAAGTTTGATTTTCTAACATTTAGAACCTGGGCCACCTTCTAGATTACAGGAATTTCATATTCCTGCAATCTGGGCAATCCTTGTGTACATGCACAATCCTCTATGTGGCAAGGTTCTTCCACCAAACATGGGCATTTCCTGCATAAGAACAACATGAAAAGACAATATGCCAAACAAAAAATCTTCTCACAGCACTAGTACTTCAAACAACAAATTGGAATCAAAATACTCCAAAACAGTAAGGTGTGCCTGCAATCAACACAAAAGGCCCACTTCTGTACCAAATGAGGAATCACAACAGTTCTGTCTTGGCAGAAGTTACATGAAATCTCCTTGAGCAAGAATATCAGCTGGATCTCACTTGAGTCTCAGCAAAAGCCAAATATTACTGCTTTGGTAGGAGCAGACAGCATCCTGACTCCCTGTGCCACCATTCCAGAGGGCAAAGTGCTCAGACTGTAACACTAAGGGACCAGTGTTCTGGTAAAGCAAGTTTCACCCTGAGAGAGGCCAAGCCATGGCTCTCTTGGCAAACATTCCACAAACAAGATCCTACAGGACTTTTGCATAGGAGAGTTAATTTGTTTTGAATTCCCTATCTTCTGCCAACACAGGATTGCACAAGATGGGGATAAGGGTGAGCAGACAAAAGGACTCAAGATCCTAAGGCTTCTCCAGTGTCATATTTCAGCTGGTGACCTGGTTTTTGATGACCCCACATCACTGCCCTCATACCTTAATGGGTTTTATCTTAATAGATGAAACAAATATTTCCAAAAGAGACTCGTGCTGGTGCCAAGTGAAAGCAAGCTTCTCAATGTGATTTAATACAGCTTGCATCAGGTAACTTACCTGCAGCTGTCATGTTAAACACAGTAACTCTGTAACTCTGGACAACTCCTGCATTTCTCCCAAACTAAGACTCATTAATTATGCAATTCTGTACTTCCAAAAGGCTTAAAATTGATAGGTCTCATTTTTACTTCCCTTTAGTGAGAACAACAAACAGGAATTTACACTTCCCTTTCTCTTACCAGTAGAGTCACTCATTTTTCCCCCTATTGTTTAATTAAGGCTGTTTCAGCCCCCAAGAACCTTGTGCCTGTATTTTTGGAGGCAGCCTAATGGCTCTAATATAACTGTAAAGACAGGAGGAGGAAGACAATTCTTCATAGGTTAGATGCTATTATTAATCTAAATGAAAAAAACAACAAGCTCTTCCCATGATTTCTTGACAGTTTTGCAAATCAAAGTAAAAAGAGGAATGCAAACTGGCACCTAACCCTGTCAATAGTCTGGAACATTCCTCCAGTTTCATACTTTCCTACCTATTCACCCCTTCTCCATGCTTTATCATACTGGATTTGCTCCCAGTTAAGTGGAACTTTTCTAGATTTAATTAAAACTAAAAAAACCTCTTTAGGCATGTCCTTTACTCATGATTGGCACCAATCTTTCCAATCTCCCACCCTCCAGATAGATTCACCATAGTTCAATGCTTACATTCCTCTTGGCCCTCACATTTTCCATTTTAAGACATTATTAGTAAAAGGGAGAAAGGGAAACCAGAGTCCATCTTCTACCTCTGTCTGCTGAGCAGATACAAAGCAGGAACTCTGTTCCATGACCAGATTCATTACACAAAATGAAAAAAAAAAAATTTAATGAGTGGCTAGAAGGGCAACCCCTGCTTTAAAATAAAATGCTATCAAGGAATTAAAAGAAAATCAAATGTGTAGCAAATAAACAGATCTGGGATAAACAGCATTTAAATGTAACTAGTGACAAAATGGATTGGGAGAAAAATACAGTTTCCTCTAAAAAGCCTACTATTGGAGCAGTGATTCTGCTAATTATTCTATTAATTTAAGGACCTTCAGGAGCTTGAGTTTCTTATTGGTCTTGCAAAGTACCTTTGAACCAGAATGACTGAATGGATTTCACGGGTAGCAGAGACACAACAATACAAAATTCCATTTACAGAACATAATTTGCTGCCAGCTTCAGAACAGAGGGCAAAGTTCACTGCTCTGAGTTTGTGATGTTACAAACTTCAGAGCCAATTATCTTTTGATTTATTTATTTTTATTTTTTTTTGGACTGCAAAGTGTGTGCTTCTACCATTAACTCTTCCAAGTGTAACTCTTGAAGTCCTAAGCATGCTGTGCCTTACCCAGCTATTCACAGTAAGAAGTATAAGATCATGCTCAAGGCAGGGCTGCAGGGATTGTTTTTCCAAATTGCACATACTAGTTTACACAGTATGTAGCTCACAACTGGTTTTTAGTAGCTTTACAACTTTTGTAGCTCACCACAGGTTTATCTCTAGCACACACCACGGTCCTCCTGAGCAGGGTTTCAGAGCAGTTACAGATGAGAGGTAGATACTTCCAAGCACAGCAAGCAGGGTAGAGTTTATCTATTTGCCACACTGCTTCTAGTCCACAGGATTAAGCCTAATAGTCCCTACACCTCATCCCCATCACTTGAGACAATGCCTCCAAAACAATGCTATGCAATTTAAAGCATCAACATAGTCACATATTACCTTGTGTGTCACATCCCATCAATCCAGTTCCTGCTTCATCAACTTTCAAGGGAATGAAGCTTGTTCTGAGGATGCATTCTCTTCCCTCCCCCCTTGTCTTACCCTGAGAGTTTACTCTCTGCCTCCTGGCACACAGCTACTCTACTTTTCTCATCCCTCTACCTACTTTCATGAACAAAATCCTTCTGCAGCTTTCATGTATTTCACACATGCCACCCCATCTCTCACTCTTCCCTTGAACACAATCATATCTCAGCTACTCAGCCACAGATGCCACCCCACACATCCTTCCAGACAAGCACCAAAGTAGCAGCTCTAGGCAGTTCTTCCTGACTCTTCCTGCCTCAAGAGAAAACAGAAATAGCAACCAGGAACATGCTTCCCTTGGGGGAAAAATAAAAAGCCTCACACACCAGCAAGCCCCACCACAAACACCTTGCAGAAGCCCTGCCTAAGCCACCACACACTCAACTCTCAGCAGCTTTTTCTCTAAAATGAGATACTGCCTGACATGTCACCAGCTTTCTGGCTTTCTCTTCATCCAGCAGGTCACACTATTCCTTCCACACCTCATCCCTCCCTGAGCTACACAGGCCTATCAATAATCAAGCCGAGCTCAGTTTGTCCCCAAACCAAAACACTTCAGAGCCACATTTAGCACATTCCTACTTCATCACAACCCAATCAGCAGCCAACCCTGTGGGTTTCCCCAAGCATGCCCTGCTCCAGCCTTTTTCCCTGCAGCTTCCAGCTGCAGCCATTTAGCTGCTGAGCATTTTGCTTTAAGAAGAAAAACCAGATACACAAAGTCAACACTGTATTTTCAAAATAAGTATGACTACTGATAGGAAAGAGCAGGGCTCTGAAAGGCCATTTATAATGGGAGAAGAGAACTAGTCTTTTGCTATTGTTTCTGCTGTAGCTGTTCTGAGTTTGAAGAGCATGTGCAGCTGTGGCTGTGAAGAAATCCATTTTGCCATGAATTCCCATGGCTGACATGCCACTGAAGACAGACCAGTGCCAGCCAAGTGCACATGCTTAGGATGTTATTAACAGCAGGAAAGCAACACCATCAGTCTGTGCCCTCCAACTACCACCACAAGCTTAGAAGGCAGAAAGTTCTTACCTGCCTGGCCACCCTCCGAGCTTCCCAGTAAGGTTTAGAGTCCTCTACAGCTTTTCCAATCTTCTTCACCAGTTCATCCAGTTTTACTGTTGCCTCGACCAGCACAGAGCGGAACTTCTGGCGTGCATCCTTCAAAATGTTCCAGGAAGGAAAGAAAGGACAAAGGCAGATTAGAGCTTTAAAAATTACTTCAACCTGATTCAGTTTCTTCTTCAGATCCATACAACAGCTAACACATTCAAAAGTTACTGGAATTTGGACTAAGACAGAATTTTTCAGCAGAGGAACCCTGGAACCCAGAGCCAAATCCTAAAGCTGGCATCCTGGACACCAAATATTTATCTTTCAGGGACAGCTTTTATATAAAGCCTACAACAGTCTGTTCTAGATGTTACCTCTGGCAAGGTTTCTCAGAGAGGAATTATTTGTAAATTACTCACTCACTGAGGAGGCAAACAGCAGTGTAACAAGTTTTGAGAGGGACTTCAATGGCAAAGACATCTCATATAGATAATGCTAGAATGGGGCTAGCTGGCAGGCCAGATCTCCACAGCAGGTTGGTAAATCAGCTAGAACTGGCACAGAAAGCACATCTTTTCAGCTATGGTTTCTATCAATGGAGAAGGGCACCTACATTCCACTTCACTGTTAATATTTTCTATGTTTAAAAAGTCCAGCTACTTCCAAATGGGATGAGTTGCACTCCTTATATGATTAGCTAAAGCAATTAAAATATTTTCTCTGCTCCACTGATTTCCACACATGTAAGCAAAGTGATTCTGATTTCAACCTCAGAATCCACCACAGACTCTAAATATATCAAATTATTGCAGATTGATGCAAATTCAGGCTGGGCCTGACCCAGGATTTAAGGAGATGAAGAGGAAGGGCCATGTGAGCTCTCAACAAGGCTTGTAACTCTAATTAGAGTGCAGCATTTATGCAGACTGCTAGAGTGACATGTTGATAATCAGGAAGCAGCTGGCTTGAAGAAGGGTCCTAATTCAGGAGGGTTTTGTCGTTATTGTTGAGGATTTCTAGAATGCAAAACTGCTTATTCACTGGAAGATTTAAAATACATTGCAAGCTGCCACTATGCTCTCAAAAGTGGAAAAAAATGCAACAATACATCAGTTTTTACAGAAAAAGCATCATACTTCTGTAAAAGCTTCTTTGCTTCCTTTTTAGTGGTATGTAAAACCTGAACCAGCACCAGCATTATTTTAGTCCAGGGCAAATAGCTTTGGTACTCCATTTTATTCTAATGAATTACTCAAATGGGTAACAAGGTGAAAATGGAGAATTAAATGGACATTAACTTATTATTTCATTAACTCAAAACCAGTCAATAATCTAATTTCTCAGTGAACACCTGAAATGTATCATTTAAACAATATTTATCGAGTCAATGACTTTCTCAGTGAGAAGAATTAGAATATTTCAAATTAAATTACTGGACCATACTTGGTTCACTGCTCAAAATTAGTTTCATAAGTAAGTGAAAAAAGACTCCAAGCGTGATGACTACATTGCAAGAAAAACATTAAGTACTGAAGTATATTTAACAAAGCAAAAAATTCTTTGCAGGTATAGGAACAGAATTAAATCTCATTTCTAAATGAGTGAGCCGGAAGATTTCTTTTCACTCTCTTTGTGAAAGCTGCATAAAAGGATATTAGTTACACAAAGCAAATAGTTTAAGTAAAAAAAGCCCTATGCATTGATTCATCAAAAAGTTCAGTTCCCATGTTTGTAAGATAAGCACTTGGAACAAAGAAATCATCACTACAAACCTGTGCTTGGAGACCTACCCCAAATTTATTCATGTAATTACATACAGTCTTATCCAATAGGAAAAAGATGGCAAGTCCCTACTTGGAGTTTAAAAAAACAAAACCCAGAAGACACTAAGAACAAAGCAGCCAAATTAACAGCAACTTCTATACCCATTCATTTTCCTTTAACTCTGATGAGTTAAAGCAGATACAAATTACTGAACACCAGGTGCTCCTCTAGCTGGTGCCTGAAGCACAGGTCTTACAAAAGGTGAAATACACATTTGCCCACGAGCACAACTCCACTCCACACAGTAGTTAGTTACACAGAATAGGAACCCTCAGCTGAAAAACACATTGGTGTCAAATTCCAGTTTATAATTTTCTTCCAAAGATGACTGTTTTTTTTCAGGTTTAATTTAGGTCTGACCTCCCTCATTCTTGCAGTGAAGAACAGTAATGAAAACCAGAACAGCCCGGAAATTTATACCTGTATCATTCATCACAACTTATTTCAAGTGGCATTTATTCTCAGGCTCCTGACTGTCAGGAACACAAGCCTGCAGACTCCAACACCTCCTGCAGGCATGTGGGCTCTGCCATGGGCTGGCAGAGCATCTGCAAAACACATCACCCTTGGGACAGCACAAAACTCCCCTGGCAGGTTATCCTGGGAAACTCAGAGTAAGAGCTACAGGTGCAGCAGCTATTTTTACACTTCATGTTGAAAGTGGGGAAGTCAGAAGCACCAAGGCAACTGCACCAGTAGGACTGGGCTTGGTGCACTTACTCCTTATGTGACATGAGAAGTAGATCTGGTGTTCATGGAAATGAATGGGCCTATGGTCAAGGAAGTAACTTGGGAATTGATTTAAATCACTGCTTTATGTCTGCCTTCCCATGTTGCTGTCAGTGAGACACTTCAACCCACATGTGAAGTGGTTCAAAGCTGGAAATCCTCTTAATGGTGTTTTCTGTAAGGACACCCACATCCAAAACTTAGAGGCCCAGAACAGCACGTCACTGCAGCTCATCCATGGTCCTCAGCACAGGGTTAAGTCCTACATCCATGTCAAAAAGACAACCACAACACTTTCAAGCTACTTAACAAATCCTCTGGCACAACTTGCCCCTCCAAAGTGTTAATATTTAACTGCCAAAGTCTTGCTTCATTTAGACCTTTATCTAGCACACATGGATAACACAAAAGGAAATATGTCAATTCCTGCAACTTCATGTAGTGAGCAAAATCATGACAGTGCAGCATATGCCATAGAAATTTTCTAGCACAGTCCTCAATCTCTAGTTTCTGTATTTCAGTTTCTTGAAATAATTCATTCCAGCAAAAATGCTATTCATTGATAGCAGCAGCCTTAGGTAATATGGGAGTCACACTCACCATTTATGGGTGGGTTTTTATGTTTTGGGGTTTTTGTTTTTTAAAAACACATTTTGTTTTTCTCATCACTGCACTGAATACATACACAGACTCTGAAAGAAACAATACAACTGACATGAGACATCTCAAACACCCTGACATTTTAAAAATACGTTTTCCCCCTCTACTCACTCCTAATCTTCTGTGATCATTTTAAAGAAATCATTGCTTCTGATTTTCAAAATAGAAAGGTGACATTGAAAATGTTAGCCAGTCAGCTTTCAATGTTTTTTCACTCCTACTTGCTCAAATGAGATTATGATAAACCTTTTCCAAGTTGGACAAAAGCCGATTAAGGCATTTTATCCTCAATGTGTGTTGCAAGGTTAAAAAAAAAAAAAAACAAAAACAAAAACGTAGCAGGAGAAGGGAGAAGTTCTCACTTAAATTACAGCCTTACTAAGTAGGCTCTCACTAGCTAAGGTGTTTGTCATATACACACTCTAGCAAGCAGAGCACTTAGTGTAGCACGTGGACAGCTGCGGTTTACGTTCCATCATCTTGTTCCATGGCTGCAAGAGCTCCACGCTCATCAACTTTCTTCCTGGAAATCCTTAGCACTTTTCTTTCAAAGGAGATTTCATTAGCACTGTCTTAGGGAGCATGCCAGACCTCTACCCCATACATGGTTTTGCCGCAAGCATTCATTATTAAAAGCAGACTTTGTATCCAGTGACTTGCTGTTGGGCAGCTTTTTGATACGGCACCACAAAGAGGGACCACACTTAAGGACAGGTCATCCTCACAGCAGTATTTTGAATATCCATTCCCAAATGTGGGGAAAAAACTAAAAAACTAAAATACAGTTTTCAACCTATACTGCACCTGTCAGAGATAAAAAGCATGCTTGTTTTCCTCACTCATGAGTGATGAGCTCATCATGATAGTGATGAGCTGGTGTTAGATGCCAGATGACAAGAAAATAACTATTTCTGCCCATCAAATGAAACACGTATTTTCAAACAACTTTATTTTTAAAATGAGCTTTACATATCAATCATGTCTGAATCATCTTAGTACCAAGCACATTTAAATTTTGTTTACAAAGATTGTCCCATGACTGTTCTGCCAGTCTGGTGTGCAGAACCTCTGGCAAGCATGGGAGGTGCATGGGAAGTGGAACTGCTGACTGAGAGACAGGCTTCATCTATTTCCAAGAGGCTGACAGTATCCATAGCCATCTTCTCTGCTACAAAGACTTTCCAGCTGCAAAAGCTCATCTCCAAGCTAAACCAGCATCAGTATCATACATCCACACCAAACAAGGTGTGCTCAGAAATCTATCCTCAAGCATCAAACCAGTTAAAGACACTTTTAGCATCTCTTTGGTACCTGAGCAATTCAAGTAAGCCAAACCATAAAAACAAAGTGTAAGGAAGGGGATAAGTAGTATCTCAAGTTTTAAGGGATAAGAAAAGTCTATGGTTTATTTTTTTTAGGCAGCTACTAATTTGCCATCTAAGAACAATTTAAAAATCAGTACCTGAAAGTTGCTCTAACCTCCTGCTTGCAGACAGTTACAAACTGAGACTACCAATACTTTTTACTACAAATGTTTCTAAATTTCTTAGAAGAAGAATTTCTTAGAGAAGAAAGCAGGCATGGGAGGGTACTGGGTGTTCCTTCCAAAGCAAGACTCCTCCACCTAACCTCTCCTCTCTTAGGCAAACCCATCTCTTCCTCAAGAACATGAATCAAGTAAAGCCCTTTGACTCACTTGGTTGACAAAATCTTTCCAGAGCCACAGCAGAGGAAGAAGCCTTCCCTTACTCATCCTTGGATGAAAGCAGAAGGCAAAACAACAAGCAATTCACACACCGGAGCCATTTCCTATGGAAGCAAGTAGATCATAAAGAGATGTGGAAAGATTTCCACATCCTGATAGTGCTGGACAAATCCATCATGCATGTACATCCTCCTCCAAAAGCCAGCAGGAACACCAGCCAGTGAGCTGCTTTGCCCTTATCTCTGCATTCTTTTGTGGACACTGGAAAATGCTGCACAGGGATACTGATAAGGTGGCGGATGTTTCCACAGATAGATGTTTCCTCAAACCAAGCAGGCATCCTCAGAATGAGATTCCAGACACTGAGAGGTCATTTTTCTAAAACCTGAAAGATGGAGGATTTTGTTTTTTAAATCTACTTACATATCTTATATGCAACAGGGTCAACAGCTCCAGTTTTTTTTCCTAAAACCAAGCATTTTAGTGAAGAAGTAGTAAGCAATTCTAAATAACTGGTGAATATCTGCCTGCCAGTGGAAGCAGTGATTTAATTCCTTGTATGTGTAGCTTTTGCTTTACTTAACTGTCTTTATCTCAACCCACGGGTTTTCTCACTTCTCTCCTGGTTCTCCCTCCCATCCCAGCAGCAGGGAGGGAGCAAGGAGCTGTGTCATGCTTAGCAGCCAGCTGGGGTTGAACCACAACTAAAAGTCCTTCCCCTCCTGAGAGAGGGTCAAATGCTGACAAGGCTCATGAGAACAAGAGTGCTACAGCCAAAAAACCCCTTTCCTCATTTCCTACAACAACCCAGGGTGACCTTTATGATAAATCCAGGACTAATAGTAACACAAAGTCTTGCAGATCAGGACTAGAGGATCCAGGCAAGCACACAAGGAGGATCCCAACCAGGCCCTCTAACAATGAGCAGGGCTGAAAGCAGCACTGTTCAGCTCCAGTTTTCCTGTGCACTATCTCCCATGAACAAACACTGGCAAGCTCCTAGCTCCAGCACCACAAAAAACTCTCTCTAACAAAAACCACATTTGGGATAGCTGGGATTCCAGTGGTAACTTTAATGGTATGTGCTGCATTTCCCCTCCCTGCAATGCGGCCAGAGGGTCCCCGGGTTAATTTGTTACAGCTGAGTTGTACTTTCAGAGCCAGTCCAAGCCCTGTATGAGCTGGCTGAACAGGCAAATCCTGCACATTTGTTAAGTACATTCACAGCTCCTGGTGTGAGTTCAGATGGAGATGCATTTCCAATAAACAGGAAAAAACCTCTTGCATTTGGCCAAAACACGCTTGTATCTCCCCTGCAAGATGTTTCCCCCAGCTCTTCATAGACACTTCAAACATAAACAGGGACATTAGAGAAGCCAAGTGTTAAATCCCCCAGAGAACCCTTATCATCCTTCTGCTGTGTCAGTAACGCTCAGTGTTGCACTTAGTACGAGCAGCATTATGGATTTTAAATCAAGTCTAATCAAAGATTCATTAACAGGCAATACATTAACACAACATATAACCACCAGCCACTCAGTGCCCTTCAGCAGCTCCTCAACAGGCTGCGAGCATCAGCAGGTCAGGAGATTTCTTCAGGGTTTAATAGCATAGGTCAAAAGAGCAAAAAATGAATAATTCTCCCAAGTAAAAGAATAGATGCAGCCAACTTCAACGTATCTGTCCAAGTCATGCCATGCATGTATATCCAGTGCTCTCACAGGTGGTATGGGTGCAGAACTTGTCTTAAAAGATTAAAAAACCCAGGCTGTTCAGCTTAAAAACAGATCATATGGCAGTTTCAGTGCAGAACTTAAAAGAAATGGCAGGGGGGGGCAACTTAAAACAGAATTCCCCATTTTAACACCTCTGTAGACACTGATATTTTTCTACATTGCTCAAACATGGACATTCCTGTGGGTACACCAAGACAGTGCATTCTCAAAATTCTAGAAGCCTCTACTGAATTCAGCCCCATAAATTTTTCACTGGGTAACGCAGTATTGTTATTTCCATTCTGCAGATGCAGACCTGAGGCACAGCAAGAACAGAAGCTTGGGTTTAGAAGGATTTAACAAGCCTTTTTTCCCAGTTAATGGGAACTGGAGAGAGCCAGCAGTCCCACTCAGAGCGACTCGCACAAAGCTACATACAGGAAGCCCAGAACAGTCTTGCAGAACTCAGATGCCACAAGGTTACCCTTCCTGCTTATCAGAGAGTACATCAAGTCACAAAAACATGGGTGTCTTTTTCTGAACTTGCTTCAAAGAAATATACCTTCCACTCAAACACTCCCATTGCTTTTTCAGATTCTGGGAAAAAATCAACAGTGGGAATGTATGGACCACAAAGTAATGCTACAGGAAGCTGGCAGTCAGCAACTTGTGGTCTAAATAATGTAATGATACATCTATGCTCCCATTAAAGATATTGAAAAGATGAAGAAAATTATACTAGCAAAACAGGATAAATATAACTCCATTGTCTGGTTAAAAAACACCCCCACACATCCTTCTTCCAATGAAATATAGCAGGAACACCACAAACTAGGAAGGGGTAGCAAGAGGGACCCAAAGCAGCTAATAAGAGCCAAAACTACAAATCTTCAAAGGGAAACTCAGCATGGCTCTCCCAGAAGCCCACATTTCCAACAGCATTCATGGATTTTGGAAGCTTTTGAAGCAGAATGATACCAGTTCCAAACTCCTCTTTCCAAACTCCGGATTTATTCTGTGAGGCTGCTTGGAAAATCTTTCTTTTCTTGTCCAGAGTATGAATGCAGAGATTTTCTGCTAACCACAAGCATTGAGTATTGTGGGATTTTTTTATTCCTTTCCCCTAGAAAGGTTTTAAGTCCATTTAAAATGCATTTATCAGTCTGTATATAAATCAAGCCTTGCTTACATCATCCAGCTGCATCTGTCCTCAATATTTAAGCAGATCAAATGTAATGAAAATCTTCATGGATTAAAAATTATGCAGTTGCATGATACCACAAACTGGTATCCATCCAGTAAGATTTTTGGATGAAAAGTGAAGAGGAAAGAATCAAGAAAGCATATTCTTGGTGATATTTCACCTTAATTCCATCAAAAACTGCTTACAGTAAGCCCTACAGGCAGATCTGCAGTAAACACCTAATGGCAAAGTGCAGAGAATGATTATAAGATTTCTACCTATCTAACACTTGGTTAAGAAACAATGTAAGACCAAGCTAATGTGGGAATTCTCCTCTTTTATCTACAGTTATATTTCCAGGAACCTTTCAGCCTCTACAGCTCAGCACGTGTCACACACACAGTAGCTACAAATCTGCAGGCTCAACAAACACTTGATCATATGAATAATTTTAATCAAGCAGCAAAATCCCATCTTAAAGTCACTGGGATTTATTTCATGAGGATGCCTTTGCATTATTATTACTATTCCATCTGCTTCATAATATGTCCTCAGTGCAAGGTTATGACAAAATTAATGAAATCCAGGCAACTATCCATAACACCATCTTTCAATTTCAGTACCTCAGCATGAAATAAGGAGACTGAAAAGATACATATAATGATTTTTTTTTTCAATATGTCTATATAAAGAATCTTGAAGTCCATTTAATTGATACTGTTGCAGACTAGAATACTGATTTTTAAAGTTCACTCATAAAATTTAAATCATGCTAGTGACATGGAGCAGTTTTCACAGTAAAAAAAGAGTTTAATTTTGTATAGCAAATAGTTCCCCATTTAACTAAGTTTATTTATCAAGAAATTTGTGATTTACATGCCACAAATTACAGAAAATGCAAACAAGTGGGGAGAAGAAAAAAGATTCAAGACAAGACTGCTTTGTTTCCAAAGATCACAACCCATTTTCTGTTCAGTGCTCTTAGCAGATACCCCAATATTTTAAAATTTTACCAAGAACCACTCCATGCTGGAGGTATCCATCTCATGAAAAGACACAAAGAAAAAAAATGTTAAAATTAAAAAACAAACAAAACAGACATTGACATTTTGAAGGTACAGATAGAAATCTACAGATGTACTTTTATAGTATGTTCCTCACTACAATTTCAGCATGTTTTGATACAGTATTCAAAACCTTATAATGATATCAAAATCATTTAGGATGTAAGTTTATATTGTATGCCAGCTTCTCTTTAGCAGCATATTCATCTTATACTACCATTGTGTTTATCTTCTTTGCTTTGCAAACAAAAGAAAATTTAGACACACAAATAGGACAGTTTGTTTTTGCTTCACTATTAGATCAATAATGTCGAGCCTTCCGAAATAATTACCAAGTAGATAAAGCTCAAATTTGGGGATCTAGAAACAATTTCTTCAGAACTTGCTATTAGATTTTTAAGTATCCAAAAAAAACCTCTCTGCATAACCAGGAAGTCTTTCATTCCAACTTTCCTTCATCACCTTCCTTGCTCAGGAAGTGATGACAAAAAAAAAAGCAAAGATAACAAGCTAAAAAAACTCCAACAGCCACCAAAGAGAAGATCCTGGCAGACAGTTGTATGGCAAAAACCTCTTAACCAAATAAACTTTCCCTGTCTATAATCAACAAACACATAATAGTGACCTGTAAAAGTAAAACTTCTCTAAGCTTACTGTCAAAACCTAAAACTAAGTTCTGGCAGTTGTGTGTGAGGTTCTCCACACAGGGTTTTTACATTGTCAGCACACCTCTACCTTCTTCCTTTCTTTTCATCTCTCAGGTCAATTCATACTTTAAAAAAAATCATCACCAGATTCTTGGTGCAAAATTACCATTCAGGATGCACAAATTCAGGAGGAAACCTACTCAAAAACACTGTCCTTTTGTCTACAGAATCCAACACACAGAAAAGGAAAATGTAAGGATAAATTCTGTACCTCCAGCTCCGTCTCTCTGCGATTGATATCATCTGTGGATTGATTCAGTTTTTCTAGCTCCCCCTAGAAGGAAAGTCAGATGCATAGTAAGAAACCAGGGAAAAAAACATATCTGAGAAGGCTCATTCAGCAGCCCCAATGAAAGCTCACAAGGGCTTTGGCTAACAAATTTAGTGAAAAGAGAAAACCTTGAGATGTTTAGCTTAACTATGCCACTGGTCTTCTACTTTGCTCCTTAAAATAATCAGAGAAGCTCTACAGTTTTATGTTAAGGCAACACATTTCCTATTCTGGCTACTTCTTCACTATTAAAAATAAACACAAGGTACAGTAAGCTCTGTCTTGTTAATCAATATAGTCAGTACCAGGAAGGTACTAGGCAGACAGACACACCCACTCTGAAAGATTAGCATAAAGTTGTACTATCACAGGAGCCACGCAGTGAAAGGACAGAAATGATAAGAAACACATCTTGCTGCACGAGAGGGATTTTATACTGGATTTTGGCAAACCATTTCGTAACACAATCAGTCAATGGGACATACAATTATGTTTATATAATTTGCCTTCCTGCCAACATTTTGATGCCTTAACAGCAGAAACAAAGGCGTTAAATCCCTTGAATAAATATTCAGTAGAGGTGGTATGAATGAAGTTACTGTAAAAATAAAGCTCATTCTTACTTTCTCACCACAAAAAGCAACCCTCAGGAGCAGATCTGATAGCTTTCTTTATCTGAGCAACATTTTCTTTCATGCAAGACTATAAGATTTTTAACAGGAGTGTTCTCCAATTTAAACGCTATTTAATTGTCAACCAGTGTAACAGAATACACCTTGAAATGTTTTGCTGTACAAACCAAATGTTGTAAATTGATTGTCACTTGAGCAGTTTCCCATTAGACTACAAGAACGACTCTGGTTACAACCAGAAAGGAATTAATTACAACAGTTTAGCTCTCTTATCCTCAGTGGTCAGATTTTGTTTCTTACTCCTAGGATTTGGAAAATAACTATTCGGGTCTCCATGTTGTCTGAAACAAACACTCATCCAAAAATTACCTAATTGCCTCTTACTGTAAGGCTCAAAACCTGATGGCTCTCGCGGAAGCAGACACAGCAGCCTGTTTTTCAAACCAAACAAGAAAACTTAACAAAAACAATTGTTTTGCCAACAATTCCGAAAATTGTATATGTGGAAACGTGTTGCAAGCTGAAGAACCTAAGGCCAAAATTAGATCAACAGACACCAACCAAGCTCAGCCTCTTAAAATCAGGGCAGTACCAGGCCAGCTTCTGGCAGAGGGCCTCACTCTGTGTAACCATGTTTTGAGAATTTTGCCATTGCTTTGCACAGCCCTGGAAAACAAAATGCTCACGGTGGAGAAAAGAATGACAATTACAGCAAGCGGGGACCTATGCCAAGGATCCTTTCAGCAATGTACACACGTGTTATATTCATTCATGACAAACAGTCCCAGCAACGCTGGAGGCAAAAGCCATAAATCTGCAGAGACCTAAAAATACATTTCATTTCAGGGACCACAGCGTGCTTCAAGTTTGCACCAGGCTATCGGCCGAGACACGATTTTGGAGAGAAAAGCTTTGTTTAGAAACCATGCAAGAATAAAAAGCATTGCAGAAGGCATTCACAGAGAGGAAGCACCATAAATCTCCTTTTTACAAGAAACAAAAAATACAACGATGGGAATAATGAAGCAAATTTTAAAAACCTACGTTTTCCCGCATTGATGAATTTCTAAGCAGCAGCCCCGCTGCACGAGCAAGGTCACGCTGTCATGGTCAAAACTAGAAAGGGGAAGGGGGGGAATTTCGGGAGGAGAAGGAGAAGGAGGGACGCCCAAGAGAGCGATGTCCGGGGTAACAAAGGGCTGGGGCGCTCCGGGGGCGCTTCCTTCGCTCCCGGCGGGCGCCGAGACACCCGCGGCTGCTCCGGGGAGGAAAATAATAATAATAATAATAATAATAATAATAATAATAATAATAATAATAATAATAATAATGTATTATATATATATATATATATATATATATATATGTATGTGCATATATGTGTGTGTGTACGTATGCGTGTGGGTACGTATGTATACATATATATGTACGTATGTATGCACACACGCAGCAAAAGCAATGAAATAAAAGGCAACCATTATAACACGCAGCCGTAACACACACATGACAACGAACTTAAGACCCGCAGCCGCCCGTGGCAAGGCAGGCCGGCCCTCACCTGGATGCGGGGATCCACCTCCTCGTCCTCGGGCCGCGGTGGCTCCTCGGCGGGGCGGCCGCGCCGCGCGCCCGGCTCCATGGCGGCTCCCGCTGTTCCCGCTGCTGTTCCCGCTGCCGCTCCCGCTCCGCCGCCAGCCCCGGCCCGGCCCGGCCCCGCCTCCGGGGAACCCCTCCTTCCTTCCCTCCCCACAGCGCCCCCCGTTCTCTTTGTGCCTTCGCGCCGCACACCGCGAAATTGCGGGGTTTCCTTTTCATTTAATTCTTAATTTATTTTTATTTTTTTAACCCTGCCTCCCGCCCCGTTTTTCTGGCGTGCTGGTTCCTGGGTCCTCCCCCCCCTACCCCGCAACAGCACTGCGTGAAACCAGGATGAGTAGTTCCAGGTGCAGGGAAACGCTAAGGACACCTTGCTGGCTTCTTTAATTTATTTTCTTCTCCCCCCACACCCCCTTCTTTTTTTCTTTCCTCTTTTTCAGGCTCTGCTGGAGGCTGGCATGCGTATGGAGAGAAAAAAATTAAAAGGAAAGGAGAAGAGAAAAATGCTAAAGACACTTTCAACAACCTTGAAAATTCAAATGAAACCCAGATTTCTATTGTGTGGCTGCTAAGCAGGCAACTATTGTACCTACTGCATGCAGTAGAAAAAGACATACCGAAGACATGTCCTTTTGTTGTCAGTAAAATAGAATTTCGTACAAGAAGCATGTACATGCATGGCCCATGTCTAGCAGAGTACTTCAGATTAGTGTCTGTCTAATCCCAGGGGTGGATAACAAGTAATTTTGAACAGATGAGGAATATATTTCCACCTTTAAAGTATCACTATTAACTGAACCCTATGTTTTGTTAGAAAATTCCTCAAAAGGTAATAAAAATGGAAAGTTTAGATGTGGTGAAGAAAGAAACTTCCTTTGTGAGACTGCAGGTGAAAAAAATCTCATATCTCTTTATAAGATAAAAATAAGAGGGAGAGAAAATAAGAAGATAAAAATTAACATTGCTAAGGTAACTAAGGTAAAAAAGGAGGCAGAAGAAAAGCAGTCAAGCTCTTCCAAACGCTATGAAGTAATCGGGGAAAAAACAAATATGGGAAGAGAGTGACATAAACATTTGAAAATAGTATAAATATGCAAAGTGACACCAACAAACTAAAATAATCAAGGAACAGAGGAGGTGTTGCAAAAACGCAGATGGGTTGTTTGCAACATCTTCACTGCTCACAGCAGAAGAAATCAGAGGTGGGGGGAGGAAATAAAAACAAACCAAAAACCAAATCAGCCAAAGCCAAGTGTTTACTCTTACTGCTGTCCATTAAGGGATTCCAATGTGTCCACACAGCCAGACGTTCCCAGGGCCTCGGGGTTTCTCTTCCCTCGTGTGCTATAGCTCATGCCAAGACTGTAGTGGTCAAATGTCCAACATTCCCATCATCCTAAAACAGCACAGAAAACACAAAGCTGCACATGGAAGACTTAATGTATGGACAGTCCTGCTGTTATCACTTTGATTTCTGAAAAACAAGACTATATAAAAAATTTTCTGCAGCTATGCCATGTTCCTCCAAAACCTACACAGGCTGACCTATGGTGATGTCACAAAAAGCACTGCCCACTGCTTAGCGTACAGAAGTGCTCCTCACACACACGCTTTCCCAAAGGGATTTGTTATGTTTGCACAACGGACCCTGTTCTTCCATTACTACTGTGACAATCCCTGTGATTGTTGCAGCCTGAAAACCTCCAGCCAAACTCATCAATCTGCTACCATTAAGGCAGAGCAAGCTGTCTCTCTCCTCAGCTGCACAGTGGATTTAGAAAGCTGGGAGAGCTGCCTGCAGAGCTTAGCACTGTGCAAGAGGTGGTGTGGATACACAAGCCCCTTTGCCATGAATCTGAAATCTCTCACAGAGCCCTGAGGCCATTTGGATCATTTTATATCAAACCCATACACTGGAAGATCTACATATAGTAAAGTCAGTGAGGAATGCACATCTGTCATTACTGCAGACATCACTAAAACAGTAACAGGAAAGTGGCCTGAAGGAAAAGATTTGACAGAGCATGGAAAGGGAGACAATTCAGAACACATAAAGATCGATAAAAGACTCAAGGCTATTGTTTACATTTCATCTTCTCTTCATCACAGAGTGGTTTTTGCTGGAACTGCTGCCCCATGCCATGGTCGAGAAGTACCTGAGGAAGAAACCTGCGTGTCACACAGGCAGGTCTCACACATGAGCACGCTCTCCACAGGCTCCTTGGTGACACTAAGCTGTGTCAGGTTGGAGGGAAGGGACAGCATTAGAGGGACTTTGGCAGGTGTGAGAGGTGGGTCTGGGCCAACCTCTTGGAATTCAACAAGGCCAAGTGCAAGCTGCTGCACCTGGGCTGGGACATCCCAAGCACAAATATGGGCTGGGTGGAGAACAAACTGAGAGCAGACCTGAAGAGGAGGCTTGAGAATGTTGGTTTACAAGAAGCTCAACGTAAGTCAGGAATGTGTGCTTGCAGCCTAGAAAGCCAACCACATCCTGGGCTGCATCAAGTGAAGCACGGGCAGCAGGGTGAAGGGAGGTGGATCACACCTGGAATGGCGTATCAGGTGAAGTTCTTTACTGCGGAGCTAGTGAGGCACTGACAGAGGTTGCCTGGAGAAGTTATGGGTGCCTCATCCCTGGCAGTGCTCAAGGCCAAGCTGGATGGAGCTTTGTGCACCCTGGTCTAATGGAAGACATTGCTGCCCATGGCAGGGGGATGGAGCTGGATGATCTTTCAGGTCCCTTCCAGCCCAAACCATTCTATGATTCTATGCTCTGCCTAGGTCAATACCATGCAAGAAGTGAATTGCAGTAGATGGCATTTGGGCATTACTTTTGCCAAACCATGAGTGATCTCATCCCAGCAAATCCCTCCTGCAAACAGAGTGTTGAAGGCCAGGCTGTCCCCCAGCCCCACCCCACCCCAGAAAGCCAGTCCTGCTGACCTTTTCGCTTCCCCCACAGGCCCCAGGCGCGCCAAGGCGTCTGAGCAAAGCTTGCACCAGGCTGACCCAGACAGTCTGTACTTTCTCCTGTATCAATATTTCAAAACCCGAGTCCCAAGTATTCAATATTTGAACAAAGCACTCTGAAGTCAAGGCAGAAAGAAACTGCTTGCTCTTTCGCTAATGGGATTCCAGAGTGGCCACAGCAGAGAATTAGTCCAGACCTGTCAGGCTGGGCTGCAAGCTAACATGAGCCATGCTGAAGAGGGTACAGCTCAACTGAAAAGAACAAGCAGAGATTCTGGTGCAGGAAAAGCCATGATCCAAGTTTCTTCAGCAACCAATTTAAGTGTACCAGGCAACACCTCTGTCTTGCGGGATGACAGCAGGCGTTTATAAGGCTTATACCCTTATCATTATAACATCATGCCCTGGAGCACAGAAATCCCTAGGCAAGGGTGATGTTCTGGCTCAGAGAACTGCTACAGCTCTACTTCTGGGGGAAGTTGCTAGTTATACAACCATATTATCTGGTCCCACAGAAATCCTCAGTGTACAGGCAAGGGAAAGATTTAGCTAGGGAAACATTGAAATGTCTGTTCTTTGAGGAAGGAATACAGAGAAGAATTCTCTTCCTCATTCTGGAAGATGGTTTGTAGATTTGGTGTTACATGCTGAATAGCCATTGGGGAACTAGAAGTTGCATTTTAAATAAAATCAGCTGGGAAGAAGTATGCATCAGTGAAGAACCGCCTGAGGAAACATCCTAATGACTATAGTTAATTTAGGGATAAATTCAAAGGGAATGGGTAGTGTAATTTTACATATATTTGATAATGGTAGATTCTGAATGGATTTTAAGGAAGAGTTGGGCTTTTTCCAAATCTCATCTTGCATTCAAATTTCTGCTCATACTTGCCCTCAAAGCTTGCTTCTGCCTCAGCACCAAAGGGAAGAGCCTCAAATGCAAATCAGAAGTTGCATTTCCTTCCTCATAAACATGTAGCTTCTGTTTTTGAACACTGATAGCAAACTAAGCAGAGTTCAGGACTAATTAATGCACATTTGATTACTGAAGACACATATCAGCTCATGGAAATGTTCAAGGAGAAAACAGCCTAAGAGACAGAGCCTGGCTTACAGAACACTGCCCTTCTCCTCAACGGGACTGGAGAAACAGCTCTTCTCTGAAAAATTCTTCTGATTCTGTCGATGATGGTGCTAGAGGCTAACTTCCAATTGGCTTCAAATGCTGAAGTGCTGTTGCAATTTGGTTTTAAATAATTTACCAACAAACAAATGCAGAAGTACAAACAGTTCGGTTCTAAGGAGTGACAAACATGGCCCTCAAAATACATTTATAAGCATAAAATCTACCATGTAGCTTCTTAGCTGAACTAACCCTGAAGACCAGTTTACTACACTGACTTTTGCAATGTTACACCAGAAATTAAACTCGGGGAATGTCTCATTTGAACACAGAGCCACCATCTCTAGCTTCCAAGCTGCAGCAAAGACATTGCTCTGTCACTGTTCAAATCCTGTATACTTTCCTGGTTTTCAAAAGTCTACTGCACATTTTGGAAAAATTTTTAAACATTGAGGGGGATCTCACCTGCAATCATAGCACATTTAAAGATCTGAGCCTCTATCACTTAATCTTTTAAGTGAAGCTAAGAACAAAACTTTTAGGGAAGATTTGCACTGCATTTATTGAAGATTTGAAATTTCATGGACTCATATGCAGGGTATTAAACATGAAGTGGTCAGAATCAAAACTTCCCGTGCCTTATTTCTCAAGCAAATTTTCATGCTTCCATACTCACAATGGTTGTGGCATGTTTGTGCTCTGCATTTTAGAAAGCACTAAAAATCAATTATCTCTCCTACACCAGTTTTTAAGATGGTATCACCTTATGAACTTGCATACAAAGACATACTAATGGAGCTTGAGCATCTGTGGTACAAAAAACTTGTAGATTTCCCCACCTACAAGGAACGTATTTAAAGAAAAGGCTACATTCCAAAATACCCTTTGATTTCACTTCTCTTTAACAAGCACCATTTAAAATTAAAAATAACCTCCAGGCTTCACAGGGCTACAAAGAAAGAAGGCTCATTTAAAAGATGTACAATCTATTTTCAAGCCACACTAATTTTAGTGTGTTCCATAAAAACTAAATACAAAGATTATTAGCAAAATTATCTGCTGGGCCATTTTCTGTTGCATATACATGTATCTCTCATCATATCATGAGCTACTTTTCTTATTATTTTAAAGCCTGAAATTGATAATGCTTCATACAGAGAGTGTGAGTTCAATATAGTTTTTTATACACACACATAGACACACTCACATGCACTATGCTATATATATGTGTGAAAAACACATGACTAACAGCTTGATGGATTTCCCTGCTTGTTCTTATTTCATTGGGAAAGAACCACCATCATCACAGGAAATTTTCTCCTCATCCAAGCTGTCTTTTGGCAAGGCTGCTGGTGGTGGAATTTCCCACTGGAAAAACCATCCATGCAATGACACTACACTTGCAGCAATCCTGCTGCTCCTCTGACCAAAATGCAGAGTGTGCTGCTTTTGCAGATTTAGAAAATAACAGAGTAACATGAGCCTCTTCCTCAGATCTGCTGCTGAACGATAAGGAAGATCCCTTTTACAGTGCTTCATACTTGAACAGGGAAAAAACCCTATACTGCACCCTTTTAAGTTGAATATATCCACCTAGGTTCCCAGTCCTGCTATCTGCTTTTCTTGATAAGCAGCCTCACATCAGTTTCAATGGCAGCAGGATCAAATGCAAAGGTGTTAGTCTGTATTCAAAATGAGGTCTTAGACAAGAGGTATTGGCTCGTGAGGGCCAAAATGAGATGCAAGTGCCGTTCTCCTCTACCCAGCCTGGCAATTCACTAATGCTTTGCAGTGGTGTGGATACATCATTGCTATTCAGTACAAAAACACCCACCCTCATCTTTTATTCTCTATACTTAGACATCTATGCAAACCACATTTAAAGCATCTATTTAAAGAACCACCTCTGACTCTCAAATAATGTCAGCCACATGGAAGTATACATCTCATTTTTTTAGTATTGTGCTTAATGTTCAGACTGGTTCCATATTTGTGGCTATTTAAATGTATCAGTAGATTTCTCACTGGTAAATTAAAGGATAAAACCCATTCACAGTTTTTTTTTGCCATCAGCCTGTGCTGCTCATGATACCAAATGCAACACTGACAGATGAAGAAGTCCCTATGAAAATGTAAGGACAAAGAAGAAACTCCAGGTAGTGAAGTTCCTGTGGGTCTGGTTCAGGGTATTCACGTGTCTGGTACACTTTCTGTGGGAGAGCCATGAAGGGTTGCTTAAAGCTGGAAATTTCCACAACCCTTTCCTCAAGCAGCATGGCTACTCTGAGAACTTGGCACATTCCAGCTCACCAGGAGAGGGTCTCCCTGTGCCTCGTGGTCCCAGGCAATGCTCCTGACAGATGCTTTGTGACACCCACTCCCTGCTGTGAGTCACGTCCTGCGGAGCAGAGGTACCTGGTGTGTGCGGGCTGGAGCACAGCTCTGTGCAAAGGCAACCAGGTGACTGCTGAAGGCTCTCTGACCACAGACTTTGCTTCTTACTAATCTGTTACCAGGCAGGAAATTCACTCATATCCTATTTTAAGCTGCTGAACACACAAGATTAAAATTTTGAACTTCTGTCAGAGATCTCAGAACATTCCTTCAAGCATCAGCTATCCGGAGAACCTTTCCCTTTGGTTTCCAGCACAAATCCAGTTTCTTATAAGAGCTTCCCTCTATTAATCACCAATTGATTAATAGAGGGAAATAGCACAGACATTTCAAATAAAAGTATGGCCCAGAGGATGAGGGGAAACAAATACCTATTCGAAATGAGTTTCCAAACAAGGCTGAATAGACCAGGTAGCTACAGGAAGATTTGGGATCCCATTATCATCATGAACAGCTCAAGTGCAATGAGAAAAGGCAGAATCATGGTCTAAATCTAAAGAAAAAAAAAACAGAGGGGTGGGAGAATGGGCAACCAAAGGGGAACTCCTGCCTCTGAGTTTTGAAGGCAGACTGGCAGCTAAGAGGGAGACAGCTGGGAAGCCCAGAGATGGGGACAGGCCCTTCCACAGCCAAGTCTCATTAACAAGATATTAAGAAAGGTCTTTGCACTCTCTATTTGCTCCCTAACCACATTTGACTGTCTATAAGCAGTGACAGGAGAAATAGGAAATGTTTTTTATACCCTCCTCTTTAGTTTCCTTTACAGGATGGTTATTGCCTATTTTACCTTGTGCCAGAAAATACGAGCTTATGAAGTATCTAGATACAGAAAAAAATGTCAGTTTAACAAATTTGAATTTGATCTCTGCAAGATCCTATGTGTCTACACTTCAAGCATGCCCTTCCATATATATTGGAAATTCAAACCTTTAAAATACTAGAATTAAAATTTCCCTCTCCCAGCATTAATAGCTAGATTTTTCTGCCCTGGCAGAATCATACTTTTTAGTGCTTCCTGTTACATTAAAAATGGAATGATTGAGCACATTGTGTGTAGGAGTGAAGCAGAGTCTGTTTTAGCAGCCAGCTTTATATGTCAGGTGAAGAAGTAGTGATTAACTGTGATCCCTCTCCTGGCTTCTCCCATGCCATAACCTGCATGCACATGGTCACCTGTGGCTGCTGCAGAGCCACATCCCTGCATTTCCATCTTGCTTGGCCAAGAGCAGCCTGCAGCAGCAGCACCAAGGCTGTGAAACCAAAGTCAGTCACACAGGGCAGGTTTTGAAGCCTCCCTGGCACAACCATGCTGCAGCAGTACCCGACCAAATGCCTCTCATCTCCTGGAGCTTAACAAACACTTTGGATTGCAGATCTCACCTCTGCTCCCCACTCCTCAAGCCTGTCATCTCTACTTTTCCCTCACTATCCAGCTCAGCCTTGTTTATTCCCCAGTCTCAATACCTTCCCCTTCTTTCTACCACTGCAAGTATCGTTTAACCCATTGTTTTCCTCCTTCCTTAATTTCTCTTTATCCTTCATTTTTCTTTTTCCCTTTTTTTTTGTACATAAACTGTTACATTGCAGTTTCCATTAGTTATGGCTCAATACAACCATTTGTCAAAATGATACAGCTTCATCATTTCACCTCCCACTTTGGGGTTGGGTTTGCTTATCTGCTGCAGAGACTGAAAAACTTTTGCAGTACTATTCGGAATACGTTGATCTTCCCCAGAGCAGAGCAGTCTCTTTTGCCACAGCAAACATATTCAAGCCTAGCTGCAAATTCCTCTCCACTGAAGTCTCTCCAATGTGAGGGCAGTTTTGCAATCCCAGTGAATAAGGGGTCATAGGGTTAGAAATTAAACATTTTACTTTGAAAGCCCCAGCAACTCCCCCAGTGGTCAGAATTTTGTTTTTTTTTAGATGCCCTCTAGACTTCGAGAGTGGGATTCACTTTGTGCAGGTAACTGGATTTAAAAACTACTCCCTTTTGTTTAAAAGGGCATTCATGCTTTTGTTTTCCTTGTTCTGTTGACACAAGAAGGTGAGATGGCAATTCCTTTATTGTCTTCCAGTGATTGTATCAGAACAGCACTTTTCCAGCTCAAATTGCAGGTATATTTCCTAGATGTAACAGCCACTACTTACCTCAGGAGCAAGTTCCACAACAGCAGGAAGAGATAAGGGAACACACTTCAGCCCTTTGGAAAATCCTGCCCAAAAGGATCATGTCGAGCCTGACAGATTGTCCTTTATTAAGATGCAGATGAACACAAATCACTCCACACCGGGGACTGTGTTCCTCTGATCTAAAATGCGACTCCTGAGCCTCCTTTTCAGCTCCTTTGCCTTTCCTCCAGTTTCCTCCCACCCTTTTATTTCCTACCCTCCCACAGGGTAGCTCCTTTCAAGCGAGCTGTTCACACCAGAAGCCCCCCCGTACACCCCTGCACCCATACTTCTGTCGAGCCACCAAGGCACTAACACATCTCCTGTGATGCAAAGTTTCTGAATCCCCTGAAAGTGGTACTGTGCTGAATACCTGGGGGAGATTCTGGGCAGGACAGCGGGATTTTATCTGTCCAAAATATGATTTAAAATATAAAAAAAAAGGGAACCTTCATTTGTCAAAGTTTTTCACATTGCTTTTTGTGGAAAAGGTGTTCAGGTCTTGAAAAGGAAAAGCTGCTTAGGTGATTTGCTGTCAGGACTATTTCAGCAAATGGACTTAGAAAAGTAGTTCAAGGGATTTGCATTTGATGGGTGTGTGAGGATCATCCAGCCCTTGTTTGGAGAAGGAAACACACATCGCAAAATAAGCTGAGAAGATGTTTGGCATATCAATCTCTCAACAACCAACCTACCAGAAAGGAGAGGGATCTGCCTCCTTGGTCACAAGAAGGTTTTGTGTGCTCAACACCCTGGGGACACACAAGGTGTCTGTCAGATTTCCCAGGCAAATTGGGAAAACTGTCAATGATGCAAATGAAATGCTGATACACAGGGACAAAAGCTGCTCGAATGCAGTCTGGCATCCACACTGCTTCCCTGTCCCTGCAAACAGGCATGGGAGGGCACCCCAGTATAACAGCAGGGGCAGACTCAGTATTCCCAGTGCCATTGGTCAAGAGCCAACTGGAGATGCACTGCATGTAAACATCTACCCATAACAACAGAAAATAGCAGGCAGTCGGGAACTCCTGGAAGAATTTACAGGCACCAAGCATGCACACTAACTGTAGATTGCATATCACAGCCACACACATCAATTATACAGCTATCAAACAATTGCATAGCAGCAGCAATGTGAGCAGATAGTTACTGCTTTTCACTCTCTTTTAATTTGGCTCCTGTATTATTTTGCTGCAGCTATATAATCAACTTGTACTCTGAAGAGGGAAGTGGAGCCCTTGTGTTGTCATAACAAGAACACCAAACCTTCTTGAGCCACTTCCTTGGCAGTGGATGATTTTTATGTGTAAATTGGATGCAGAAGTGAAAAAAGGATAAATGTTCTCAGTAAATTTTGAGTATTGGAGCCAGCACTTAATTAGACTTTACTTTAAATAACAGTAGTATTTACATTCCACTAATAGATGCTTTCTTGTATCTAAATATCAAACAACTGTCACTTCACAAAGTCAGTTCTTAAACAGTTTATGTAATGCACAGTTCAAACATCATCTTGGATGTCAGAACAACTCACCCAGACTGCTTGGGAAAAATGGAAAATTAAAGCTCTGAATTGAGGATTTGAAATATAAAGCTCTACTATTGTAACAGAAGCAGAAAATACCCACGCATTCATCTGCCCTTCCTGGAGGACTGTTCAATTATCATCATGTCCCCAAGCAGATTTTTGCACTGAATCACTGTGACATCTGCTAGGAAAATGAACACAAATCTGTATCTGCATGTAGCAAATACACTGGCAAGGTTGCAAAGGGGGAAAGAGAAATAAGTGTCACTTTTCACACAAACTAGAAAATGACAGCTTGTCATATCCATGACTAAATACTAGCAGAAGTGAGAGGAGGCAAGATGCTTCTTCACCTTTTCCCCCTTCCATAGCATTACAAAGATACAGATTAAGGACAAAACCATGGCTTCTTCTTCCCTGCCTACAGTAAGAGCATCTGGACACATTTCACCGTCTGGGGACACTAACAGTAATGGATCATATCTGCCATTTGCACAGGTTAGTAGAGTTCCCCTGACTTCAAGGGAGCTGTGCCTCTTTCCTAGCTGAAGGGCCAGTCCAACATGTCAGAGATTGGGAAACAGAAGCTGGAAGAGCCCCAAAGAGTGAGGGTGCAGAGCAACCTTCTCCAGGTCACTTGTGGCAAAGAATTGCCCATTGCCTTATCAGCAGCAAGTGACAATTTTATGACACAGAAGCAAGGGGTTTAATCATGACTTGCATACATGCAAAAATCATGATGCAATGTAGTACAACTCCCTTTGTAAAGACAAAAAAAAAAAAAAACCCAAAACAACAAAACTTAGAAAAAGGATAAAGTTATTTTGAATACCCCTATATGTCCCCAAGGACAGGAGTATGCTCACAGACTGAGAGAAAATCACCATCTAGCAAGAGATCCCTTGGCTCCAAAACCTAAGATAGCCGCTGACCTCTATTCCACTGCAGTCACACACAGGGCTGGAGATGAAGGCAGCACAGCAGAGCACACCTGAGACTCAAATACCTAAGTCTCATGCAGCATGTGCAAGATGGATCTGACTTTACACCCGTAGAGGAAGCAGCAGCAGCATTCTAAGCTCCTTTTAAACTAATGATACCTTTTACACAGGGTTACAGTAGCTGCAGCTCTTTTAGAAGGAAACAGCCTCTCTACCAAAAATACATAAATGGGTACAAAACCTCTGCATATCACACCTTCACCTGTAGCAAATGCATTGCATTAACATTTAACAGTATCTCACTGCTAGAGCAGAGCAGAGCACCCTTTCATCAATTATGGCCTGTTTTCTGGTGTTCCTTCCCCACACCCAAAAGCCCGTGTTCAGACATTTCTCTTCAGATATTCTCTGATTCAAATGGCAAGATTAACATGACTGTAAAAAGGGTATCATTACAGGTTTTTTTTTAAAGTGATGTACAACCTTCCACCCACTCTTTCTTGTGCTTTTGCAGTGAGAATTTCTGCCTAATTGGTATCCAAGTGTGCAGTCAGATCAATTTCTCTTCAAAAAAGAGTGCTGCTTTTTATCCAGATGAAAACAGATACTACAGACTTCACTTACAAGCTCTGATTTTAAAAATCACTATAATCAGACTTTGATAGAACCACTCTGATAACAGATGTGTGACTAATGTGCTTCCTAATGTTATGATAATTCAACTACTAAATAAATAAATAAATGATTTAAAATTTTTAAAATATTAGAAATTTGGACAGTGGCAATGAATGCCAAATTCAGAGTTCAAAAGTCTCCTCTGAAATGCTGTTAGTTCATATTCTCCTACTTCTCCAAAATCCTAATCTTTAAAACTGAAGATAAAGAAAACTTTGAAATTTGAACTCTTGGTCTGAATTCACTTTTTCATGTAAGAAATAAACTTTAAGATTTCAGGAGTTACATACTTAGAGTCTTGTCTCACGACAAAGAACATTGATTCTTCTAGTCAGTAGAGAAATAGAAACAGTTTCTCTTGAAAGCTGCATTCCATAGTTTAAATTTGAAACTTCCTGGGGAAAAAACAAAAAGAAAAAAAAAAAAAAAAAAAAAAAACACGTAGAAAATAAAGGAAGAACTGCAAGAATTCTTTACATTGGCATGATGCAGTAAGAACACTGAAATACTTCTCTACTAAATTATGGTTTTCAGCCAGGCACTTTAAGTTGCTAGTTTCACAAATCCACATGGTCTAACTGAAGAGATGCTGGCTGGAGCCATGCCACTGCCTGTTTCAAAGCAGAGGTGATGAGCAAGTGTAGGATCTGCCAGGCACCTCCTTGTATGCTTGTCACAGCCTGACCCACAGCCAGGCTGCTGCTGCCCCAAGCACTGCTGTGGAAGGTTGCAATGTGAGCAGGCACAGAGACAGCAAAGAACACCTGTACACCCTGAAGGGGAAAAAAAAATGCAAGCAAGAAACAAAACTTCAGGTGTAAGACTGACTTTCCTTCCAAAAGATGCATTAAAATGGTCTCACAGCTATCTTACACACAAATGTACAAGCAATAAAAAAATCATTGAGAAGTTCAAAAAACACCAATTGCCTTTATCTGCCACACATTTTGCTTTTGAGTCTGCAGTTCTGTGGGGTTTCTCAGATGAGCAGACCTCTCTTCTAAGTATTTCCAACACACCTACTGACTTAGATTCCTATCCTGCAAATCCTAATAGTCATTACATGCATGCATTCTTGTCTGCAATATCCAACATGTATTTTATATCTATTTTATCTATCTACTATATGTTATATCTAGGACATCTTTAAAAATTACAAGCACATGAAACATGACAGAGTTTTGTTAAGTATTTCTGTCATAATACAGAAAGTCCAGCAGTTTTTAAATGAAGAAAACCCAGATAGGTTTCCCCAATCAACTCCAGGTAATCTGGTACATTTCCCACCTCTTCATCTACAAGAACTGTAAGTGGGGCAAGAAAAGAAAGAGAATTCTCCAGCTTCTGCATAATATAACCAAATACTCTTCTCCTGTCAAACCTTCCTCCTTCTCCCAAAATGGTTTAAAATAGATTCACAGTAGACTTTCCATTTGGGGGTCTCACTATCATGCCATTGCTTCAAGCTCTGCAATTCAGAGGATTGGGAATTGGGGTTGTATTTCTGGTACTGAGAACTGAGTCTGTAATACAACAGCCTGAACCAGGACTCCAAGAAGGAAAACAAAACAATGAAAGTGGGCTGCATATTGGGAAGACAGCATAGAGAGCTGACATTGCACACAAAGCCTCATTTCCACACTCTTTGCTTACTTTCTCTTCTACTGGAGTCCAAATTGAGTTTTTGTCCTCCTTCTACTGCATGTGTTCCTACTTTAAGGCCAATTGAGCAACTTTTCTTTGTAGGGACTTGAGGAACACGAAGCAAGACAATGAAAGCTTTCTTGAGAGCTAAAGCTAAGTCATGCCAAGAGAGCAATCCCTAGTATTCATACTGATTAGGAGTTTGAGCCTCACACTACTGTATGTTATATCAAGAGCCTTGAGTCAGACAGAGATGCTTGGGAAAACCAAGAAGAAGGGGTCACCTCAGACTGCCTGAAGCTCTCAGCCGGGTCTCACATGCAGGCTACACTCTGCCTGAGAGCACAGAGAACAGGGCTGAAAGCAAGCAAACACAACCAAGAAACTCCAGCCTCAAGGAAAACCAGAGCCTACCTCCCTCTGGTCCTCTTCTCATATCCTAAACAAACTGCAAAATTGGCCAAGATACATCCAGAGCTGCTTAACTCAGCATTTTCTTCTTTGTCTGTGGCCTTGCAGCCATTCAGCCCTAGCTGGTCTCAGCATCTAAGCTCAGTGATAAAATCCACTAGTTAGCCTTTCCACCACTCTCTGCTGCTTAATCCTCCTCCACCTCAAGAAACTGAGGATGGGACCTGCAGTTTAAGTTTCTCCAAGCAGATTTTTGGTGTGTAAGACACTACCATGCATTTCCTAGCCAGCTTTATGAAAATCCTGTACTGTCCAGGTAATGCTAAGGAACAAAGCAAACTGTTTGGAGAACAGATAGCAGGAGCACTTACATTGTCTTGCACCACTCTTGACCTTTATGTCCACATCATAGTAAGGATCCTCAACCAAATCAACTCTCTAGGCAATGATTTACTCTACCTGTGCTTCTCTGCTGGTTAAAGATTACATGGTTTTTGTCTTTTGGAACCAGAGTAGAAGCCCACAGAAGCCACTCTGTGTTTTTTCTCATACATGTCACAGACTAATTCAAACATATTTCTTCTCTCCTCAAATCTCTCACTTCTTCTCTTCAGCTGGGCTGCTCTTCCTCTCAAGCCTACTTTCTGAAGGGAATATGACCCAAAATTGGGAAATAAGCACTGGGACTGGATCTACAGAGCACAGGTGCTTTCTTTGCACAAATACCTGTAAGCACCCTTTGGCTAAAATAAGTAAGAACATTAGTTTACAGTGAAGAGGTTTCCCCTCTTTCTGTGCAGCCAAACAAACCAGGCAGCATTATATGTTGGCTCATAGACCAATTAATGCAATTTAGGATCTTTTTCAGACTAAGAACTTGCTGAAATGGGAGCAAATGGCTGAAGGGAAGAAGCTGAATGGCATACTCTGCTGAGCTGTATGTGAAGAGTGATGTGAAACTGTTTGAACTCATTAGTCAGCAGAACAAGATGACAGAGAAGGCTCTTACTGCTCATATAAGAAAAATAATGTGAATTGTCTACATATTTGTGAGAGCTTAGCAGAAAAAGGAGAAATTAAAAGCAAAAAATAAAAGAGAGATATTGAATAAAGTGCAATTAACTCCATGTTGTGTTTAAAGCAATTTCCTCCAACATATCTTCAATGCAAATGGGGCACACCAGGAGTTGGTAGAAACAGTGCTTTTTACAGAGCATTTACCAGTAGAACTTATCTTTTATAAATTATAAATAACAGTGACTAAATCCTGGTAGTTTCAGCCCAAATTTGGATTCTGCTGTTCTAAATACCATGTAAACATACAGGAAATCAAACCTACCCTCAAATATTTGCAGTCTAAAGACAATAAGCTAGAGAAGGAAGGAAAATGTTTATCCCACACAGATAAGTGTTAGCTACATGGTAGCTTGCATCACTGAAGGGAAAAAGCCAGGAAGGTCAATTTACTTAAGGGTAGGAGGATAATAAAGAAGGACATTATGGAAAATGGGGAAAAGGGCTGGATAGGAGATGACTTGTTGATGGACTTGATTTCCTGGCTCAGAAATCAACCTGAGCCAAGCAGGTGCAAAGGTCTGCCCTGTGCAGTGTGCTGGCTGCAACCATGTACCCCTGTGCAATGTGGGACTCTGCAGAGGAACCTCCCAAAAAGTGCAGCACTGCTCCCTTCCCAACCATGCACGGCCAGGTGCTGCTCAGCATCCACACACTGCACTGGCCTGATCACCCAGAGCTTGTGGAATATTCACTTAGTAGAATATCTATCTCACCACTGTCTCTGAGAGGAGGAGACTCAGGCAGTGACCCAGGCTGCCAAAGCACCGCTCTGTAGAAACATTTGCTCCCCTTACTATTTACTGTTCTTTGCATTTTCCGGTGAAATTTCTCAGAAATTTCTCAAGAAATCCCAACTAGCATCTTAAGGCCATCAGGATGAGTATACTCCATAACACAAGTGGGTACCCATGGAGACTCTTCTGGCTTTCTTCCTGCCTGCACAGCTATTCTGTTTTTTAATGAAAACAAGGACTTCAAGAGAGAGAAGGGGAAATGGTCCACAGACAAGCCTATCCCAACATTCAGTCATTTGGGAGCCATGATGCAGGTCCAAGTCCCATGGTTTGTCTGAGAAAGCAGTGTCCCAGCAATGCACAAGGTTTAAACACATATGTGCACTCTTTTCAGGCTTTCAGAACTTCGCTGGTGCACCAAGCTCTAAGAAAAGTCTGAATTCTTTGAGCATTTTTCTTCCAGGTCATGGGAAAAGGCTCCCTTTCTAAATGATTATTAAATTTCTTTGGGTTCATATACAAAGTGGATAATTCTGGATTTCTGCCTTCTCCCAGAACAATGAGCAAATGGGTATCTATGCTGTTAACTCCCCTATTGATTTTGTGATTCACAGTGTAATCAATTTGCCTGTCTCTCCCCAGACTTCTGCCTCAGGGCAAGGAGAGCTATACTAATGGAATGGGACAGTGAGGCTGTCTCTGTTTGGTGTTGTTACCAATACTGCTTATCTGTGAACACACACTCTCAATTTTAATTTTTTTTTTTTTTTTTGCCTCCTTCCTCTCTAATGGCACATTCACCTGAGGAGGTCAGCAAGTAGGTAAGCCCCAGATTCCCATAACAATTAATATCCTCCTCTTGTCTGCACCCAGCAAGCTAATGGAGCCCACTCGCAACTTACCAAGATTGTCAATTTGTATCCCTTACCATCATCACTTAGGCTTTATCTCTTTCTCTTCCATCCTATCAGCACTGTGTCTATGTTGATATTCCTGTACTTGTGGTTCGTATCAGCTTGTGACTCACTGGCTAACTCTTTGCTAAAGTAACTATGTGGTTTAGAAGGGATTTGCTTCAGCTGAAGCAGTATCCACTTTTCCTTTCTTCCTGAAGCTCACTATCCTCCAGTCCAACCTATGCTTTTTGCATTCCATTAGCAAGTAATACAAGCCGTGGGTGTTTTTGCATCCTTCTTTCAAATGCTGCATTGTTTTGGCTCACAGTGTTTGCCAAAGTCTCTACATCAACACATTTTGAGTTCTGGCATGCCTTTCTGCATTTCTTGTAGTTTTTAGATTTCATTTTCTAGTACCTCCACAGTACTGCACAGTTGTTCAACCTTCTTAAATTTCCTAAACCAGCCTGGGGATTTCCCTCTGCCTTGCAAATTATAATTGATTGATATAACTGGTCAGTTTTGCATTTTCTAGTAATAATGTTCTCCGATGGTTTTGTCTCAGACCCCACTCAGTGCATGGCAATTCATCAGGGACCATGTTAACTCCCTCAATGGAAAAAGCTGGTGTCTTTGTTTGCATTTTCAATTTGTATTCACATATTAAAAATAGAACAAGAAAATGCACTCTTCACCTCTTACCTTTACTTGGTCACAATTCAGAAGTCTGAGACATATTGACTGATTCAGAATGAGAGGAAAGAAAAAGTCTTATGACTGTCTTCATCTTTTGCTGGTGCCCACTGTCTGCATAAAAGGCTTTTTCAGTTGGCCTCTGCTTTTCCAGAGCAACGTCAGCTGTGGTGCCATTTTTAGCTGTGACATTTCCCCCACTCAGAATATTTTCTAAGTCCATTATACCCCATGTACCATCTGCCCTACAGTAGTCACACAGTGCCAAGAAGCCTGGTCACAGTCTGCTTTATTCAGTGGACGAGCCCTAATCGCTTAGCCTGGCACAATATGAGGCTCCACATAGCACAGCATCCCACTCCAACTGCTCATGCCATGGCTTCTCAGGGTACAACAATCCAGCACAGCCTCAGAGACAGCTGTGAGCACCAATTAGTTCCAACATGGAACAGACATGCTGCCATTCCCCTGCTGTGGAGGCAGGAGGGAGCAGCCACGCTGCAGGCCTCCAGATGCCCCTTGTTCCCAGCTTCACACTGGGAGCATGGCAGAAAGGAAGAGGCTGTGAGACTGGGAGCTGAGGAAAACACTGCACATCCTGGATGCAAATTGTCCTAGTGTTTATACTGTCCTGCCTGGTGCTAAAGAGTGCTGGAGGGATGGGGAACAGGAAGGCTGGGGTTATAGTGTCATCCCTAGCTTTATATTGGATGCAGCCTCAGTAATCTGAGCCAGGATCATCTAACCTGTTGAAAAAAGGACGGATGCCAGTTTTAGTATCTCTCTTGCAGGCTGTACAGGTGTTGGCTCTGAACAGCTTGGTGCCAGCACTGCAGAATGCAAACATCCAGTCTCATCCTTCTCCCTTGTGAGCTGGCCATGGCTCCTCGAATCCACAGTGACACAGACCAACCTGGCAAGAGAAACACCCCAGGGTAACACTCAGCACCTCTGCTCCACCTCTGTTCAGTGTCTAGTGAAAAAAGATGCCAAGGCTGAACACAGTCAGCTGCTCTCTTTGGGTATGCTGCCCTCTCAGCCTGTACAGATAAATTAATGTTTGATATGACAATGACACATTTTCTTTTTGATCACTGGGTATTTAGAGAGGAAGTGGTCAGCTAGATGCTACTTCTACATGGTGGAAATCAGGACAAGTTTGGTGCAAAGGGAAGGAAGAATAACATAATGTACCAGGAGCCCAGTATCACAGTATTAATACTCACTTGTTAACCCCTACTCTAGTTCCCAATCAAAGTAACCTTTCCTTGAAACATCTCAAGGCCCAAATCTGTGGTATGGTGTGGTCCCTCCATAAAAGTCAGTAGAAACTGATGGCACAACTCAGCATTTTATAGGATCAGGCCCTTGATAACAAGTAAGATGGCTCTGAGCAAGAAAGCTCACCAGATGCATTAGTAGATAGGCATAGTGCTTGGGGAGGGGCTAGGAAAGAACTCTGCCTGAAGACCTTCTCCTGGGCTGAACACACCTGCTAGTCCCACTCACCACTGTCTTGGGAAGTAGGAAAAAGCAGCTCTCAGTGTGTTCTGTTTCTGCCTATCATCCAGTTGCTGGGAAGGAGCCATTTGGATACAGCCTCTGCACTTCACTTCGTGGTAGGTTTCATTCATAGAAGCCTTTCCATTAAGTCACTTATTTTAGGGGTGGCAGATCCCACTCACTTGTGCAAAAGGTAAGGAGAAGCCTGGTCTAAATAAAGAGAAGGGAAGGTGTAAGAAAGGCAAGGAGAGGAGCTATGTTCTTACAAATCAGTTTCTGCAGTGGCAGCTAATTAGCATTTACACTAATTCAAATATTTCATATCCAAAAGAATTACCGTTGCATAAAATGCAGTTGAGGCAATTTAACATGTAGCTTATTGGCAGTAATGGATTATACTGAATACACCATGCTTAAAGTGAGATATAAAGCCAGCAATATGTAAATGCAATTTTATTCTATTCTTCCTCTTTCCCTTGAAATGAGGAGGGCTTGCCAGAGACAAAATGGGGATTACTAAAGTAGGAGAAACTGTAAAATGGCAAACTAAACTGCAGCTGACTTCACATAGTAATTAATGAGATGCTGCCTCTCCAGTCACGTGCATCCTATGCATCTCTGCTTGAATAGCTGCTCAAATGGAGAGCAGCTTGTCTATAAAACAAAAGAAGTGGGGAAAAAATGGTAGCAGTTAATATAAACAGAGATTTGTCTAATATTTTTGTGGGATTAAAGAAATATTGTATTACAGCATTGCATTTTGGAATTTGTATAAAGCACTGCAATCTCCAAGGTATCAATATAGTGGGACACAAATGAAACGGAAACAAACAGCAAGTTGTCAATGTAACAAATTATTGCCTCATGGGTAGAGACAATTAGAATCCCAGCTGCCCTTAACAGTAATAGTATTTCACCTTACTCTCCCTCACATTGTGCTAAGGACATTCCCTCTAAATAACAAGTATTGCTGAGATGCAATTATACCTTCTTTTAAAAAAAAATAAGTTATTTCTTTCTTTGATATCCAAGTGCTATTTAAATAGACAAAAAAGAGGACTTGACTGCATGTAAGAAAACACTTTTAATTGTCTGGTCTATAGTTAATCATTACCATCTCTTCCTACCGCCCTGTTGAAGATTTAGACAATTCAGTGCTGGGACTGAAGGTAGCATTGGTTAGTGGCTAGTGCCACCTTGTGAACAAAATCCCAAACACCCTTCCTTCACCCTTATTACCAAATTACCTATGCAGCAGAGTAAAAAAATAAAATCCAACTTTTGTACAAGTAAGTAACTTCATTATAAGATCTCCGTATTTAGGGATAAAACATGAGACTAAGCCTCCAACCAGACCAGACAAGAGCTTGACAAAATAGAGGCAGTCTAGGAAGAAGATAAATATTATACAGTACAGTCCATACCAGTAGTTCCTCTTTTCCCAACATCAAGGTAAGGCAAGTAGAGGGATGCATTAGATCTCCCATCCTAAAGTGCAAGCCCCTTTGCCATCCTAGAAGCACAAGCAGCTCTCAAGGAAGCCAGATGAATTTTCCCCTCAACTTTGACAGAAGGAACCTTTTACTGTCCCCATTTCTAATTTGGGAAAGTACTTCCAATTTGGTCCTTTTATCCAATCCTTTCCTTTCCAATGTTGTATTATGGTTAACTTTACATCTCCTACACTACAAAGACTTGATGTTTATAGCAGTAGGAAAATAAATAGTAGGAAAATAAGAGTCCCTTGGGAAGCAGTCCTGAAGGGCAGAGGAGTCCAGGAAGGTTGGTTGTGCTTCAAGAAGGAAATCATGAAGTTGCAGGTGCAGGGTGTCCCCACATGCCTAAAGAAAAGCTGGAGTGGAAGAAGAGAAGCCTGGCTGAACAGAAAGCTTTGGCTGGATCTCAGGGGGTAAAAAAAGGAGGTTTATGAGCTTTGGAAGAAGGGGCAAGCCTCTCAGGCAGACTACAAGGCTATCTTGAAGTTATACAGGAAGAAAATCAGAAGGGTCAAAGGCCAAGGAGAACTTATTCTGGACACTACTGTAAAAGACAACCAAAATGTTCCTATAAACACATTAGCAATAAAAAGAGAGGTAAAGAGAATCTTTATTCTTTACTGGATGCAGTAACAAAGGATAAAAAAAAGGCTGACATACTTAATGCTACCTTTGCTTCAGTCTTTAAGTTGGTCTCCAGGTACCCACTGAAGTGGAAGACAGGCACAAGGAGCAGAATGAAGATCCCATAATCCATGGGCAAATTGTCAGTGACCCACTACACCTGTGGAGCCAGCAGAACCAGGCAAGTGATCATCCCTCTGTACTCAGCACCAGTGAGGCCACATCTTAAAACCTGTTTTATGGTTCAGTTTTGGGCCCCGAGAAAGACAGTGAGGTGCTGGAGCATGTCCAGAGAAGGGCAGCAAAGCTGATGAAGGGTCTGGAGCACAAGTTGTATGAGGAGTAGCTGGGGGTGTTCAGACAGGAGAAAAGGAGGTTCAGGGGACACTTTGTCACTCTCTACAACTGCCTGAAAGGAGGTTGCAGCCAGTTGGGGATCAGTCCCTTTTCCCAAGTAAAAAGTGATAGTACGAGAGGAATTGGCCTCAAGTTGCACCAGGGGATGTCTGGATATGAGGAATAAATGTCTTCACCAAAAGACATTGCTGTCAAGCACTAGAGCAGGCTGCTCAGGAAAGTAGTGGATTCACCATTCCTAGAAATATTTTGGAGACTTGTAGATATGGCACTTAAGGATGTGGCTTAGTGGTGGACTTGGCAGTGCTGGGTTAATATTTGGACTGAATGATCTTAAGAGGTTTTTTCAATCTGAACAATTTTATGATTCTTCAGTTTTTTACTCCAAGATCCTTTCCTTTTCCCTACAAGGCAGAAAGTGAGAATAAAGACTTGAAGTCACCCAGAAAACCAACAGCAGGGCTGGGAATGGTACTCGCCATTCAAATTACAGTGACAAGTCATTCAGGAACCAGGTTTTCCATCATCAGAGCTAGTACATCTCATTAATAAAGCATCTGCTCTGCATCAACATGGCTTGCTGGTTAGATACTGAAGCAAGATATAGGAGATAATTTCTTCAGTCCCATTTTCACATTAACTTAAATTTGAAGCAGGGAAAACATCAATCTCTGTGTCTTACCACAAGGGGGATGTCCTTTCTTCCTCTTCTTACCCATCTGGCAAAACTGAATGGTTACAATTTTTAGGAGAGGGATTGTCTCTTACTCTCTGAGCCCACAGCACCTAGAAAAATGCTGTCCCATTCAAGGGCTCCCAGACATCACCACAACATTACACATGAACTATGTTATGTTCACATAGTGAACATTTTTAAAGGGGTTTGTTCAATAGAATCCTTGTTGGAAGATGACATATGTTAAACTTTGCATTTGGGCTCCATTCACCCTGGTTTCTGAGACTCTGCTGTCATACTGTACAATCTACAGTTCCAGTAATTTATATTTCTTCATATTTCTTTTGTAATATTTAAGACACACACCAAAAAAATCAATAGCCATATAAAATTAGCTAAAGTAAGGATATATAATATGAAAAGTTTCAGAAATTGTCAAATGAAACCACAAAAGAAAATTTCTCATACTTTGCTTATATTTATGCCTCATACTTTGCTCATATTTATGAATGTAATCAGCAGTAACATATTCACAACTCTCTACATGGCTACATGAAACAAAAACCATATAATGACAGTAACAGAGAGTTACACTACTGCTACCTATGTTGCAAAACCATTTCAGGGTCACTGGAGCAGTTTGGCATTGCACATCTTCAGCTTTGTTTGATATTTAAATATTAATTATGCCACTGTTGCAGCTACAGTTTTAATTGCATGCTGTTTGAACATGTCAGGCACATTCAAGCTCCTCTCTCGAAACTTTTGAAAAAACCTTTTTTTTTTTTTTTTTTTTTTTTTTTTTTTTAAATATAAGGATGTTAGTTTTTGTTTGTTTTTTTTTTACAGTACTACAAAATGCTGCCTGGCACTGAATTTCCTGCCAAACAATAGGCTGCCACATGAACAAACTATGTTGCTTCTAGCATTAACAAAATAGTCTTGCTCCTTCATCAGTAACCTTCTTTTTACAGAAGTACTAATGTATCTTAAGATCTGTTCTAACTGCAAAATCATTTTATCTCACTGATCTACTATTGAATCAGGCAAAGATCTCCCATAAAGAAGTCTGTGAAAATGAAGTATAAACTGTGCACTATGGAATTGAGGTTAGAACTCTCACTTGCTAAGCTTACCCCCTCTTCAGTGGGCTTTTGAGAACACCACTGCCCTACTTTAGGAGATGCATGTGGTTAATGCTGTAGGGTCTGTTTATGTTTCCTTTCCTTTAAGGTTTATGGGTTCTGGAACTTGGAAAGTAGCTTGGAAAGGAACCCTTAAGCCTAAGGGCAGGTTAGTATTTTGTATAGAGGAAAATCTGTAAGAAGATGATTTTTCAATATTTCTAAAATACATTCTGGCTCTGTATTAGCTTGATTGTTTCCAGTTTGCTTTGAGGTGGGTTCTTGTCTCTTCTGAGTTTTATTTCTAACAGGCTTTTTCTTGGCCACTGTTTCCCAGTCAAGTACAGGCCAAGAATACACAGATAATTGCTGATCCTTAATTTATTAGCTGCTTTCAAAAACAAAACCAAGACCTAAAACTGTTACTGGAAGCTGATCCAAAGCCACCAAAGGTTTTTAGTGGCATACACTGTATGGAGCAAAGAGGGCATGTTACTGTATCAAGTGGCAAGTCCAAACATCTGCATATTCAACTTTCAGTAAGTGACTGAGATTCATCTGGTCAAGAGGTCACAAATGTGATGTGCCCTGAGGCCAGGTCCTAAAGGCCACAACCAAGCACGCTCAAATTCTGAATGCGAGATCTGTGATTAGAGACTTCACCCAGATGGTCACAGCCAAGTTTATGAAGCTGTACAGGATTTCAGAACTATCTTTCTGAAGGTAGTTCTGAAAAAATAGTGGCAATGGTTTTGAGACTTCTTCAAACTATTTTCACTTTCCTATGAAATTTAGTTTGCAAATAAAACAAATAGAACAGAACATTTCTTAGTTTTGTAATGAAAACAAGCCTCCTTTCCTCTCTCTGTATCCTTATTCTTCCATCCTACTTCTGAACACTCTGGTTTTAGCAAAATAGCAACAGGTTTGTTATATTTTAATGAAAAAGGCTTATATTAGATGATAAAATTCCAATTAAGTGTCCTACTTCCCACAAAAGTTTGAAGCCAAAGTTTGGAACATCCCCCGCCCAAAAAACCACATAAATATCCTTAAATTTCAGATGCACAACCATCCCATATGAATGAAGGTATCATTATCCCATTGAACAGCAGCTTCTTTGCTTTACCAAGTTTACAATAACCCAAGGGTTCAGAGAAATGGGCTGTGGAAAAATACTGAGCGGGGCCTAGACAGTAGGCAGGATTGTCTCCTTGTAATTTGCCTCTTTCTTACTTTTTCCTGTAACTGCCCTCATTTATTTCCATCCTAAGTTCTCTGGATGCTACAGGCATCAGAAACCAGAGCTGCAGTTGATTGGTGCCATCTAACCTAAGACAGCACAGCCCCTCAAAGTGGGAACTGTGAAAAACCACTGAAGTGACAGTGAAGTATAAAGCTTCTTACAAGTCAGTGGAGGAAAACAGAGCTGGATTTGTATTTTCAGTCACACAGCTGCCTTTCTAAATATTTCACATCATATATTTTTCAAGCATGCAAATTAAGCCCTAGTCTTTTACAAAGACCTTCAAGAGCAACCAAATTTTCCAAGGATGAAACCTAAAATTTTCCCTGGGAAAGAGGGAAAAATGGTCACAAACAGAATCATTTAAGCAGAAATACACAAAATCACCATTCATTTGGAAGCATCCTGTAGTCTTTTTCTTGTGCCCTTGTCTTCCCTGATTTCACAGCACCCTGCTGCAAACACAATGAATGGTGCACATCAGCCTAGGAAGTGGGAATGAAAAAGAATCTCTAATGGAACATCTTACCTGGCTAATAGCTTCTATCTTTGCAAGCAATGCCTCTGTGTGCCTCCCCACAGTGCAGGCTCACCATCTGCCTTTGCTCTAATAAATGAACTCACATTACAAACACAGAGCACAAACATACTCATATCCTGAGTCTACTGCACCCAAGGGTCAGATGCTTTTGCAGTATGCATAACTAGCAAATGTTTGCTCCCAAATGTTTGAAATGGCTCCCAATCTTTCCTAATAACAATCATAACCAGTGAAAAATTCATCACAGCTATATCATGGTAAGGTAAATCTCCTTAAAAAATACTTACCTATTTTCACTAATTGTATCTCAGCAATATCTCTCCAATATAAAATTTTGCTTCCCACAGAGTCTTGCATGTATTACTAATATCACACATGATCTGATGCCACCTTCCTGCCTCCCTGTAACATCAGTCTAATTTTTGGAACCTGCAGGCTTCCACTTCTAAAATTTCACTTTTTAGATGAACAGCTTATTTAATTATATGTCATTCTCGTCTGTGAAACTCAGGATTTTTTTTCCTTAGAAACTTAAACATAATCTTACCGTTTTTTCTTCACACATTAATGCTCAACACTGATATCCTCTCCAAATATATACATATACATATCTTTCAACTAACTCTTCCATAAAGCACTTCCTAATTTGTAATTTTTATCTCTCAGTATATCCAGATGTATGAACTGTTCAACAGATCAAGCAAAAAAATAAATATAACAGGTGAGCATATAAATGACCTTTTCCAATTTCATATACCAGTTTTCTCCTAGGAGACCATGGCTGTACATTTTACAGTTGACTGCTGATGCTTACAGCTGCTGGAGTTTCAGGTCCCACTCTTATAACTTGGTTTCATAGAAGTGATGCACAGTCAACCATGGCCCTAGTATTACATTAATTACTTAAATATTCTGCCTTTGGAACCCAAGGAGCTTTCAGGTACTTGAAAGATGCACCTGAAATAGCTTTTTAGCTACCAAATGAACCACATAAAACCTGCTGTGATACTATAACCTTAAAGTTCAATTTTTTTTTTTTTCTCAGTAGTGCATATTTCTAAGGAAAGAAAGCTCACCCATCCTTATAGTATAGACACAATATCTGTGTGGATTTCTGTCTAGTCATAACTTGTTGTCAGACATCAGACAACATCAACCAAATTTGACAGAAACTGTCTTTTGACAGAAAAGACACATAATGTCAGATAAATCAAAGACTTCATACTTCTGCAAATTTGATGAAAATAGATAACAATCCGACCTTACTCATGTCCTCACTGAAGCATTGCTCATTAACATCATTCTTTAATACATGCAGTCCAATTCCAGGAGGAGACATCAGAGAATCCCACACTGAAAAGTAGCACTTAGGATTCCCTGATTCAGGAGAAGCCTTAATCCAAGTTCATACTTTATTAAGCATCAGAGGATGTAAGCACAGGACACTAAATAATTTTTTTTTTAAATAGGGTTTTCTTAGTCCCATTATTTCAACAATTATTTGTTCCTATCCTAGATATTGCTCAGAACAGGGTGTTGGCATAAAGTAACTTACCACTTATGCTTGCCAAATAGAGCAGCTAGCTCATCTTAAGGGGAACAAAAAGCAGATCTTCTATAGACAACTGAGTCATCTCAGCAGCCTCCATTGATTGCAGACAACTTAAATCAAAGAACAATCAGGACATTTATTATAATCATGGCCTAGTAGCTCTCTTGTGAAAGGTGAGCATGATTCAGTGCATATATGCCTTTTTCAAGACTTTTAACACCATTATCCCTGATTACTGTGTCTCCCTGAGGACAGTTCTACACAGAACGGTATTGGTTGAAAAGGACCTTAAAGATATCTAATTCCAATCTCCCTGCCATGGCTGCTTAGAGCCCCATCCAGCCTGCTTGAACACTGCCAGGGATGGAGCTTCCCCAGCTTCTCTTGGGCAACCTGTTCTGGGGCTTCACCAACCTCACAGTAAAGAATTTCTTCCATATACCTAACCCAAATTGCCCCTCTTTCAGTCTGAACCAGTAACTTCTTGTACCATCACTGCTCAAAAAGATACAAGGATGTGCTGCTGGTGAGCTTACTTGAGCTTGAGAAGGCTGAAGAGCTGGGGGGAGTAGATCCCTTTACTCAGCACTGCAGCAACCACATGCACCCCATGAGTTAACTGCTTCTCACATGAGGCAAGGATTTCTTAAAGCTGACTCAACTTCCTCAAACTTACCACAGTTACAAAAAAATTGCCATGATTTAATGTCCATAGAAGCAGAGTCATAGAAATCAAATTAACCTTTCTGACCATTCATCTCAAAATAACATGTGCTTTATGAGAACTATAGCAGAAGATCTTTCTGGCAGGGGCATTAATGCATGCTACTTTATTTTGCAGGTCTGACTGGAAATGAGACTGAATGAAACACAATAAAAAAGTTATAAATATTGCCCTCCATTTAACATGCTGCTACACAAAAAAGTGTACACAGAAATACTGACGCTATAGCCACACACAAAACATGTATTGTTGTTCTGACAATTGTTAGTTCAGTGTAAAAAGGAACTCAATGGCTGTCTGCAGCTAAGTCTATTGGGCTGACTCAAGTCTTCTGATTAACATTTTTGATTCTTGCCTACATCTCATTTCTTTTGGGGATGAAGAGTTCATTGCACTTCCCTTTGCATATGATGACAAGCACACAGCACCATGATAAGGCACCACTCAAGGCATTCCTTCAGTTTCATTTATGTGCTGTATGCTCCAAAAGGACCAAGCCCCCAGTCCTGAAAGGCACTTGGAATTACAGGCTGCAAACACTACTAAATATCAGCAGAGCTCAGACTACATGTAGTCATTGCAAAACTGCTGTGCAAAAGATGAACATGTGTTCATCATTCACCAAATGATAGCTTGATTTAGAATAGTGCTGTCATTGTTCTACCACTTTTTAGCATAGCTTTTCATTTATTATAAATGTTACTAGATATTTATTACTGATATTTATGACAGAAAGAGCTAATGGGTTGCACAGCAGGGGCCAGCAATGCATAAATTTCTGGGATAATACTCTCCATAAAAAAAGAGATGACATGTAATAACCCTCCTCAAAGAGTCATTAGGAGAATTGTGAGTGATTTAAGCATTTTTTCCGCTGAGGCCAAAGATTTGTGATCTGTTGCAAATTTATTTCTAACCATCTCAACTGAATAAGACCTTTGGCAGGTCCAATTTGTTTAAAAAAATTGACTGGTTAACTTTGTAACATTAAGCTTCAGGCTGCAAAATTATAACTTCCTTCATTTCATGCACATACACCAGTGTTAAGAGCCTGGAAAAAAAATCATTACTATGTCTTATGTCATAAACAGAGGGGAAAAGTCACCTCTGATCCACATCAGATGTGTATCACTGGGTCATCTAACCACACACAAGTGGAATGACAGCTTGAGTCAAGCAATCACATACTCATATATTCAGCCAGAGATTAAATCCCTACTCAGAGCAGGGCCACCCTCAAAGGCACAGGATGCTCAAGGCCTTGGCTGGTCTTATTCCAAGCATTCCCAAGAATGAAGGCTCCACAACTTGTCTGGGCCCTGCCCCAGTATTTGATCTCCCCTTATTATTTCACTGGAATTTCCCCTGTTGCAATATGTGTACTTTATACAGGATCAGCTCAGACCATTGCACAAGTCACCGGATGCTTCTGGGCTTCCTCTGCTGCAGTGCAGCTGTTCAAAACACAGGTTAAGGATCCAGGCATGATTCTGAAACTACATCATCCAAGAACAAGAAAAGGTCCTGCAGTGCAAAGTGCACAGTGCTAAGAACTGTAAGGAAAGGAAGAAGTTCCTTCAAGCAGTTACATCTCCTGCAGCAACAGTACAGTGGCTTTTACTGGCAGGAAGAGCACAGACCAACACAGCTTTCCTGAGAGTGATGGAAAAGAACTAAGACCTCTGCCCAGGAAAGAAGCAGCTGACCACACTTCATATCAAAGAAAGTACTCCTGACTTGCTGATTTCGGTTTCAAACAGGAAACTGACTTGCAAACCTTCAAATATTTCTGCACATTAAATGAAGAACATCTTAAATTAATTAGGGATAAATACAACCTGATCCACTAACATGCTTCTTCAAGCATGAAATTAGATAAATTAGGATCTTACTTAGAATATAAACATTTGTTTACACATCTAAATGCTGAGCAAATTAAAAAGATACCATTATTAAAATGTTAAGGCAGCTTACACTATATGGCTGAGTCTGTTTCATTCCTGTATCTGAGAAAGTACATTCAGAAATCCTACAAGTACTGAAAGTAAATGAAATATTCTAACTTCAACAAGGCTCAAAAATCACAAGTGACAGTAAACACAGGATACTTATTTTAAAATAGTTTTTAATAAAAGTGGAAGTTTATTTATATGCTTTATCTGATCCTCCAACAATGTTGCACAGGCTTTATTTTAGAAGCAGGAATACAGATGCTCACAGGTTGCCTGCATCACTAAACCATCTTAAAATTCAATTAGAAATAGCATTCATATTTTGCATCCTAGGATGGAAACCAACAAGAGGTATTGGATGCTGTCATTTTTGGCTCACCAGAAAGAAGAGCACACAGCTTATGTGCTAGCTTCCATTTCAAACAAGCAATGCTGTTGCTAATCAGCAAGAACTTATGTCTCACTGAAAGGCTTTTGAAATTTGCTTTGAAGAAAAACTCTTGGAACACGCAAGTCTTCTTTCCTATTCACAGTTTCTCGCTGCACATATTCACTGACCACTTGCTCATATCCCTCAGCCTTGAAAAGCTGAGATAAGAACTCTGGAAGAGAATTTTAAAAAAGAAAAAGATTAAATATTATGTTTAAGCTATTTTTAAAACACCAGACAGCATTTATGTAAGCATATGTTCTTATGTATTGCAGCATGAAAATCACACAGGCGTTCAGATTTCAAGCTGTTCTATGTAGGCAGACTGCTGAATAAAAATCAATAAAGATCTCCTTTAGAAACATCAACCTAAGCAAAACAGCTTGCAAAACGGCGGCTTAAGCTAGTTATTCAGTTGAATTTCCAAAAATTGCCACATCTCTTATTTTTATTAAGCCTTGTAATTCTCATTGTGACTGACACCAGCGCATTTTCCCTTTGTGCAGCTGACCTTCACTAGCTGAATACATCATTTACCAGAAATATTTCAAAGCTAATCCAGCTGTGCAGATGCACCTCTGCTCAGGGAAGAATAACACCCTATGTTCCATGCAATTGCTCAACAGAAAAACTCACAAAGTGGGAAAGAGGATATGGTGGTAGCAAGACCAAGTTGACCTGAAGTATTTTCCATAAACAAAAAAATTTTACTCAAAGCATATCTCCCTTAAGGAAGGTAGAAGCACCTCCAAACAGGGTGACCTGTGCAGCAGGAAGGTCTGCTCATGCTAGGGACTTGTCATGTTAATTAAAATCATCATTTTTCCTTTCCTGCACCTCAATTCACTTACTCAGGCAGCAATTTCACAGTAAATTTAAACTGTTCTAAACTTGTGTTACTTGATAGAAAACAAAGACATTCCATTTTTCACTGCTCAGGGGGATTAGCTCGATGAAACAGTGATCATGTGGGTACAGGAAGCATCTCAGGAGATGGTGTGCTGAGGAAGATGAGACCACCCACTTTGGTGGCACTGCAGGTTTATATCAACTCAAGCACACCATGACTGTAAACACATTCTGTGTGTGTATGTAAAATGGGGGACCCACACCAATAAAACATAAATAAACAGCACTCAATTGTGAATCTATTGAAATCTCATTGTGAGGAAGTTGCACATATTTCATAACACAAAACTACAATCACACATTCCTCCACAAATTTAGTATTATTCCAAGCAGTAGAAGAATGGAATTTTTTTCCATGGAAGAAGTCCCGTGTTATCTGAGGCCAGACATATTATAAAAAAGTTTCATCCAAATCACCCCATGCAGCAATTAGTTGGTGTACCAATGCAGTGCTAAAGAGATGAAAAATAGCAAGGGTTGCCACCTGTGTGGAAATGATGGGAGTAATGTCTCCAGTAACAAAAGAATTCTTGAGCATTTAGCAATGTTTATATGAAAATCTGTGAAATGAATGAGATCAGAATGATTAAAAATGGGAGTAGAGGTGATCTGTGAGACAGTCACAGACCAGCCCAAGGAAAAACAATCGCTGACATGAGCGATATAAAATAAATTCTCTCTTTTCTCCTTCCTTCCTCTTCCTCGTCCCTTACTCAATTCTTCTCACAAGGGAAACATGCCCACTAGCAAGGAACTTCTCATTCAGAAACTATTCCAAAACACAATAAAAATGAGATTTAAAATTCCACAGCTAGGTCAGTCTCTTATTTGCTCCCTTTAGCATCCATTCTCTTTGTAAGAGCTAATTGTTTAAACAGAACTAAAAAATCACTCAATAAATAACAGTTCTAGAAATGCTTCAATGAAGCTGTAGCACAGCCTGCATTATCTTAGATTTCATCATTGTCCTATGAATAATAGGGGGAGCTCAGACAAGATTAATGCTTTTTATATATCAGAAGCAATTAGGTAATATGTTATGGCATAAAATATGAATAGCATTTACTTGGCTCCAAATTGGTCTCTTCAGTGACTGTGTTTTGCTGTAGACTAAGAAGAAAGAGCCCCACAGAAATAAATTCAGAGCTCTTATTACACAATGCTCTACAAGTGATAGGGGGGTATAATGAGTTTAGTATGAGGAATTGGGAGTTAGAAGCTATAGACAAGCTATAATCCCAATTCATTGTGAGAGTCTAACCAAATTCCTTCTCTGTACTTCAAATTCTCCACCAGTAAACAGCAATAACTACCCTTCATCCTAAACCATTATGAGACCTAAACAAAACATAAATACTGTATCACATGGAAATGCTTTTTTTGCACTGTCTTCACTAAGAAACAAACCCTGGAAGACAGAGTGACCACAGCTAGTCAGTGCTATCCCAGCAGGATTTGTGCACAAGTTTCTCAGTGTTGCAGTCGTGGTTCTGCTTTCAGAAGTCAATAGACCTCATCCTGCTCACCAGAAATAGCCCTGCACAAATAATGATGCCAAAAGAACTGCTTACCTGCTTCGTGAATATGATCAATTCTCTTACTGAACACAGGTCTTTTCCCCTTAGGTAACAAATATGTATGAAATTCAGCAAATTCAGAAACTGCTGCTCTTGGAGAATTATAGCACGTACAACAAGCTTGTAAACAAGAAAATGCTCCACAAAGTTCTGCTAGTCTAAATAACTGCTTCTTCCCAAAAAGCATGGTAAATTAAACAAACCACAATTTAACAGTTCATCCACACAAAATAAAACTTCCATGGGCATGTTGGCAGCTCCCTGGAGAAAGTTTAAACAGAAGATCCACAGAAAGAAAGCACTCTACAATAAATCTTACCTTCAGTAAAAAAATACGATCTTGTCCCATCTTGTCTGACATAAAAGTTTTCCCCAAGTTTGCTGCCAGATTTAAACCTGAGCATTGCATGATCATACAGGCCATAGTCTCGGAACAGGACACACTTGCCTGGTTTTAATACCTGTCACATAATACACAGATGCTTTAATAAGCTAAACAGAAGTAGTCATATATAGGTATATTTATTTGTCTACACATACAGACATAGGTAACTAAGACAAGGTAGACTAACATAGTCAATACAACAGTGAGGTAGATCTCTATATCTATATCTACATCTTTATATAGATGTAGATAGATATAGATAAATACAGATACAATTAATTCCCTGTGCAACAAAATGGTTGTGCAAAAATTGGATTAACTCTTAAAAATGTTTCCCCATGAATAAAAGACTACAACTAGTTTTAGAACACATATTTGGGTGCTGATCAACTAAATTAGCAACACTCTTCAAACAGAAAGGAAAGAAGAAAACATACAGCTTAACAAAAATTCCCATCAGGGCATTTTTTCTGTTGGCTAGTATCCTGTTTAGCACCTGATTTTGTTTAATGGTTAAAAATATAATTTACAATATTGTGACAATTCTTTTTTCACAGGGGAAAGAAAAATGTTGCAGTATATTGAGAAATAAATAAGAAATAATTTTAGGAAAATGCATCATGGATTTTTAAAATTGCTTTTAGGTAAAGAAAGCAAGCTATTAAGAGTTTAAAATGTGTAAGTACATGGTCATTGCCCATGCTGATTTTAATTAGATATCTAAATATTTATATGTGCTAAGAACGAATCCTGATTTTGGAAAACAGCTGGAGATATAAAAAAACCAAACCTAATATTCCTTTTTCAAACTAATGATAATAAGCCAAATAATATCAGAAAATACAAGACTCTTAATACACACATATGCGAAAGTACAAAAATATGTTGACAGTTTTCCTCTGTATGAATATATGACATTTCAGGAAAATTCAGAACAATCACAATTCAGATTGTTTAAACCACCCTTTGGATGGGCCTATCCTAGTCTATCAACTAATAAAGACAGCTTACAGGGGTGACTGTCTCTAGATTAACGTTGACTTCTGAACATTCCACTTCTAAATCACCACAGGTCAGTATCAGCAACAGCCTAACTGCAGGTCACTGTATCTCTGAAAGTTCATTTTGGCTCACCATCATTCACACCTTATCAACACAGACCTCTGCAATATATAAACATTATTCACAGCATACAACCCAAGTCACAGCTTTAAAATCATAGAGTGGCCTGGGATAGAAAGGGCCTGAAAGATCACCTGGTTCCAACCCCCCTGCCATGGGCAGGGACAACTTCCACAGATCAGGTTGCTCAAAGCCCCATCTATCCTGGCCTGGAACACTTCCAGGAGTAGGGCATCCACAACTTCTCTGGGCAACCTGTGCCAGCACCTCCCTAAAGAATTTCTTCCTCCTATCTAATCTAAACCCACTCTCAGTTTGAATCCATTCCCCCTTTCCTTATCACTACATGCTCTTTATTGTAAAAATCACTCTCCATCTTTCCTGTAGGCCCCTTGCAGGTATACATGAAAGCCATATTTTATATATCTTTATGTTCACTGATGGAATCAGTTAGGCCTCAAACCAAACAATCTCACAATACAAGGAGAAAAAAAAAAAGGACATTTTAAACCATATTTTAGTCCTGCATACTCAGTGAACTAACGAAATACACCCATGGAATAAAATATGAAAAATCACCGTTGCAAGACAGTAATTTTCTCAGAAAAAAAATGCACTTTCAAGCTAAAAAAAGGGAAAGTGCTTTAAAGGCTGTAAAATCAGCTGGTTTTACCTTGTAAATGTTCCTCAGGACAAGATGCATTTTGTCAGGATGAATGGCAGAAAGCACAAATATGAGTATGACAACATCCACGGAATCTGCTGGTATATTGTCTAGAAGATCATCTTTGGTAAGATCACATTGGAACACTTTACATCTTTCAGTACTATATAAGGCATTTTTCTGGTGAAAGAAAAAGAGCAAGATTTCACTGAAAATTAGCAGCATTTGTTGCTACAATAAAGTAAAAATATCGTGAAATTAACCAGTAGAGAGACACAAACCACAGTGGTAGGAAAATATTAACTCCCAACAGGCAGCTACTGTAATCAGAAAGTCTTTGCTCCTAACTGCAATAGTGAAACTACAACTTGTAGAATAGTCTGTTCCCATGAATTTGAGGAGCAGTGTGCATTAAGACAATTCAGAAAATATACTATTTCTGTTTTACCCCTGCTTCTACTCCTTAAAGAATATATAAATACTATTGAAAGGAATTACATATTACAGGATGATAAAAGCAAAGCTCTTGAGCTACAGGTAGACTGCAAACAGTTGGGGTTCCTGTCCCAATAATCTGAAATTTTGCTGCTGACAAAGAAACCTGGTCTTGGCAACAAATAAATTCAGCAAAGCTGTGGAGGCAGATGCCATTAAGTCACCCAAAACCCAGGGTACACACTCAGCCCAGCCTCATCCTGGGGTGCAGCCACAGCATCCCAGGGAGCTGCTGTCCTCCTCTATCTGCCGCAGGTATTTCTTCCCATCTTTCACATGACAAATGCGGTCTGTGTCTTGTGGTACTAGGTCACAATGCTTTCAATTAACAGATATATAGAAAGTTATCTGTGATTACAAACTTAAAAAAGACTTTCAAAGCCCAAAGCCCCCACTAGCCCTTGCTGCAAGGCTCAACTTTGAACTGCAATCTACTCCTAGTCAGGTTACAAATTTCTTTAACAATAATTTTCCCAGCCTTGTTTTCAAGGTTCTCCTTGAGGCTCCCTCTATTAAGGGCAAGATTCCATGACAAACAAATTTTGCTGCACAGTCAGCAGAGACATAGTAGTGCTCCCAAAAAGCACTATCTTCATAAATCATTCAAATAATATACCATAATGCTCTAATTTGACACTGCAAAGCCAAGTCTTGAGCAGTGATTTGGCTTCTTACATAGGATCTCCAATGAAATGCATCAGTCTCAATTTTTTGGCAAAGCATATTCTACCCTTCTTACAAAAAGGAAGCCAGAGAAGTCTGTTGTTACAGTCATTTGTAATTTTAGAAGCTTCTAAAAAGCACTCCAAAAGAAGTTCCAAATATCACACCAACCTTCACATATTCAACAGCTCTAGGAGAGAAATCACAGGCATATGCAAAAATATTCAGATCTTCTTCTAAGAGTGGAAACAAGCAGTTCCCAACCCCGCAGCCTGCTTCCAGAATGGTCAGTTTTTGATCTGCAAACTGGGAAGGAAGCAATACAAGACAAAACATACAATTTTTATTTTCTCATCATATGAGCAGAGGCACTGTTCAACCAGCATCTTAAAAGCTATAATCAATTTTAATTACGGTTCTTCAAAAAACCCAAAGTAGACAGCCACTGCATAATCTGACACTCAAACCCAGACATCCTGATTTCTGCAAAATTAGAAATCATTTTAGAACATATTAATATTTCTTCAGTTATCTACCCCTTAAGTAATCAAAAGATTTGTGCCATTTCTGTCTTGTTTTTCATTCAGCTATAAGGAACAACAGATGCATCTGGCTATTCCCCTTAACTGTGTTCAGCAATTAGCCTGCAATTCTGGGTGCTTTTCTTTAAAGCAGTGTACTGAAATGCACCAGCTTGCACACAGAGAGACAAGCTGTCTAGAACTCGAAAATCAAATATTCCAGACTTCATTCTCGGTATCCAGGATTCTACGAACAGCATCCCCATCCACTAAGAGCCAATTATAAACTGAAACTTAACTGATGCATCTGATGCTGAGAGGTTACCTTTGATATTAAAAGAAAATACACAGGGCACTGCAAATTTTACACGTCAGATCTTAATCAAATGGCTTTGTTCTAAGCATTATTAACTTCTCTGGAAACAACTAATTGGAAACAATCAATCCCATCTTTCACAGCAGAACTGTATAGCTCTCACCTCACGACATGCCTTTAACTCTTGAAACTCTCTGGTTGTCCAATGTCTGTCTTTGAAGAAGTTGGTACTGTTTCTTTTGTAAAATAGATCCCAGTTCTTCTGTGCCTCTTTCTCCAGTTTTAGTTGTTTGAACTCAGATACCAAGACCTGATCTTTAGCTAGTTTTTCTGCTTCTTCTGGGCTAAGGACTCGAGCACTGTGGCCTTTTTTTGGGAAAGCACCATCTTCAGTAGATGTTGTTATTATATTTAAGCAATTGGTTGACGCATTTTCTTGGAACATCCTAGATTCTTTCACACAAACATGAACACCAAAGACCCAAGGATGATTTTTTTTCCTTAGTATGTGGTTCCATCACTTAACTTAGGTAAAATAAGTGAGGATCTAGAAGCAGAATTAAAAATCAGAAATAATTACAGTATTCACTTACTACAATTTCAGTGATGTGTCCTACCTGGTGGACCTACATGTCACCAGATTTCTCTTAATTTCAGAAAACCTTCATCTAAACTATAAGAACTGTAAACAACATCATACTGATGTCAAAGTTAAAGAAGATACTTCAGAATCTCCTGGTCTTCCCTCTGCATCCTAGAAAGCTACCCAAAAAGGAAAGATGGTGCAGCCCTAACTTTTCACTGAAAGAAACTTGAGAGGGTTATGCACGGTCTTTGTTTCTCATTAACCTCAGTTAGAACACTTCAGAAAAAAAGGTAACTGAAGAACGGATGACATTTAAAAGTCACATTAAAATTAATGAAACAAAGTGTATTCATGTTAGCATTTCTTCTTCCTGCTCCCAGCTCTGTGAGAAAACACTGCTGAAAACATCAGCATTTATAACACCACGTCACCTAAAGAAGAGAACAAAACCAGTGATGTGGCCAAAATGCCCAGAGCTGGTCTGTGCCAGCATTCCTCCCACTGCCTCCTCCTGAGGATTCACATGGGTTTTAACAATCACAGGTGGTTTTATTTCCAGAAGTTAACAGAAAGAGCTCCGCATAGGCTGGGAAGGGACTGAAATATTTTCCCTGATGTTAAATTGATTCTGACACCTGCCTTGTCATAAACACGCAGATCCTGGATGATGGAATATGCAAATTAAATCCTGCATGGCCCAGTAATTCCCAGGGAAGGCCAGGCAGCAAACACCCACCACGCGTGTACATCAGTGCCCCGAGCCAGGCATTGGTGTCAATTTACCAAAAAGGAAAGGAGAAAAACACAATACATACCCCAAAACAAACAAACACATGAAAAAGAGTAGAACTTCACTCGTGTATTTTATCTTATGATAAAATACATTCTATGATATGCATCATGGATCGTATGTACGTTATATATGCTATGTATGATGCTATCATGATATATACATCTCATGATGCAAACACAAATGAAAAAAGAACTATCAGAATTTCGTCCAGTGTCACAGACACACGTGCTTTTCCTCCAAAAACTGCAGAAGACGCTCCTTTGAAAGGATGTCTCTTCACGAAGAGCATATCCTCAAAACAAATAAACAAACAAAAAACTTAACCAGCAACATTTCTGCCGTATTTCTACACACGCCTCTGTTCTGGGCACGCTCCATTGTTTCACCACAGAACGAGCGAGGGAAACAAACAAACGCACGCCGGTCCCTCCAGTGACGCATCTGCCGCGGCGGGCAGGCAGCGCGACCGTAAACTCAGCTGCAACAGCCCGTGCTTAGGCTAAAGAGCTTTTTAAAGGTGTTTAATCCAGAGCTAAGCCCACAAACATGTAACACCTCTGGGTGATCCCCCGATCCCCTCACTCGGAACCGGCTACCCTGTGGCAGCTCCTGCCGCAGCGTGGCCGCGGCTCGCACGCCCCGGCAGCGAAGGAAAGGAAGGAAAGGAAAGGAAAGCCCCTCCTGTCCTGCCCTGCCCTGCCGAGGGCGGGGAGCGCGGGCTCCCACCTCCCCGGGCACCCTCCCCGGGGCAGCAGCCCCAGCTTGGCCCAGGCCCCCGCCTCGCCCCGCCGTACCGCCGCCAGCCCAGGAGAGGCTTCCCGGAAGGGAAAGTCAAGAATTTCCGGGAGGACGCTGGGCGGCAGCGCACGGAGGAGAGGGAAGGGACCGGCCGGGCCGGGAGCGGGGCCATGAACGGCTCGGCGAACTCGTTGCTGGACAAGGAGGAGCACCCGCTACAGCTGGGCGAGAGCTTCGAGCGGCGGCCCAAGGCCTCCTTCCACACCATCCGCTGTGAGCGCCTCCCCCGCGGCCGCCCCTTCCTCCCCGCTCGCGTCCCGTCCCGTCCCGTCCCGTCCCGTCCCGTGCCCCGGCTGCGCTGCTCCTTCTCCGCGCCCGCCCCGCTGCTCTCCTCGCTCCGCCATCGCTCGGGGGGCTTCGTCCCCGCTCAGCGCCCTTCTTACCCGCTTCCCTCCTGCCCCCTCATCGCCCGTCTCGCTCCCTCCCTCCTGTCCCCTCCAGCGCCCTGCTCCCCCCTTTCCCTGCTGCCAGCACCCCTTTTCCGCTCCCTCGGCCCCCGTCTTTCCGCGAGTGTTTTCCCCACGGAGGGGTCCAGTCCGGGGAGAAGGGAGAGGTGGACGCTGGCAGGGAGGAGGTTTGAGCGAGGCAGGCCAAGGCGAAGGAGCAGCTTCAGAAAGTTTGTCGTTAATCGCTTGGAAGCATAAAGAGTTCTCCCCGTAAGGAAGGGTGGCTTTGCCATTTTGTTTCGTTCCCTGTGTGGCAGCTGAGTGCACGACAGGTCCCACCGCAGGCCCGGCCTGGAGCGCCCGGAGTTTGGTTTTTGAGCTTTCCTGATGAAGCCATGTGTAGCCCAGCAGACCTGTCCCTGGCTGTCCCCACTCCAGCCAGCTGCAGTAAATCTCTATCCCAGAGGAAAGCAAGCAGAAAAGACTCAGACACGTACAGTAATGCCTAATAAATGCAAGATAAATCCCGAGGTAGATTGTTTTGGAGAGGAACTCACTGTATTCCCCTACTTTAATTCTGTGGGCAAGAAATATGAGCAAAATAAGTCCAGGTTTTTTTAACTAAAATGACTAGTAAACCATCAAGGAAGAATGTAAAGAATACTAAACTTACAATTCAGTAGCTTTCTATGAAAGTGGGGAATTTATGCAGACAACAGTAGGATATTTTGGCTTATGATGCACAAAAATAGCCCTGGTCTCATTGCCCGTATTCCTACACCACAAATAGTAGTTTCAGTGATACTGGTCATCCAAGTGCCTGATCCTGTGTGAATTAAACTCAAGCCATATCCAGGTGGAAAAATACTGGATTTCTAGAATGGAAAGTGCTTCAATAACCTATTTCCTAAGGGTTTGCAAAGCCAAAGCTCTTCAGACTACAACTGGAAGAATGCAGTTTTATTTCAGATCTTTCTGAATACTCTCTTTTCCATCTGTGACTTTCAAATGAGATTTCTTCATTGCCTTGGTGGTTTTTTTTTCCCCTGTCTGTTGTTCTGGAATGATTTATCTGGGATCCAAACATTATATTATTTCCATAATCCTCTTCACACAAACTACAATGAGAGGATTTTGTAGGCTACATTTGTTTCAACCTTCTTAAAATACTTCATTCCTTTGCATAATGTTTTTGAAATGCTGAGAAACTGGATTATGCTTGGAAAACACATCTTAAAAACATTTGATTTTTGAGAAAAGAGTTGTGGGTATATTTGGAGCAAAGTATGTGCTCTTGATCTACATGAGGGTTAGACAGGCATGTGCTAACAAAATGAAAACAATTAGTTGAGTGTTTGTTTTGAGTAACTCTATATTGCTATACCTGAGAAAAAAGTCTGATAGTGATATTCCTTTTAAGTTAGTGACCATGCTGTTGAAACTCTTGATCCCGTTTTGGCAAAGACACTAGCTCTTGTACAGCTGGTTTGTTTTATTTAGCAAGCTTGCACATAAAGTAGGTGGGAAACAATAGCTAGAAACAGATTGCTCAGATGAAATTGAGGGCTATGATTTGATCTGGCAGTTAAGGCATGAGGATTAAGTCAGGTGTGTCTGATTCTGCTTGTTGTGCTGTCAAAGTAAAACTCAATAAAACATTAACATCCTCCTAATGAGAATTTATTACAAGCCAGGGCTTGGGGTATTTTTCCTGCAAATGTGTTTTTCGTAGTGGAATTGTATTTTAAATTTGTTCGGAGGTATTCGTTTCATAACTAATGCAGTAATTAAAAGCCTTGATTGTGAATATAATTGCACCTCTTTAGATGCAGGGATGCTAGAATTGAATGCAGGCTTTTAAAAACAAACACAAATCAAACTAGCCTATATCTGTGTGATTTTATTTCACTTTTGTCTAAATCCTCTCTCAAAGATATTAGAGGTTCTGATGGGTTTATTTCTGGGTTTTTATGGCTCACCAGCCCAACAGAATAACGAGGGGGAAATACTTTTAACTTAAAATGTTCTCAAATGAATACATTAAACAGAAGTGCCTTGGTTGGGAGACAAAGCATTCTGTACAACAGAGCAAAAATACCTAAACAAGTGTTAGTTTAAAGCCAGTGCCTCCCCTTACCGATGCTTTCAGTCCCAGTGGCTTTGCACCAGCATGGAGACTGCATGGAAATAAGATCAGCACCTCTTTCTTTCCTCATAAGTGAGAGCTGAGATCTCCTCCACCCATGTGGAGCTCTTAGCACTATTGTGGAGGCGAGATGGCTGTTAAAGACCCTGAAATATCAGTAAGACTAAATGAGAGGGTGTCATTAAATTAGTGTTTCTCACAGAGAGAGTGCTCAGGTATGAAATTGGCAAGAGCTAAGTAGAGCCCAGGGTTTTGGAAGTTGTTACCTTTTTTTTGAGTTTGATTGGTACAGTTTTACACTTGCCTGTAAAACCAAGTGTCACTCAAAGTCTGGGGTTTGGAGAAGTCTGCTTTTGGTGTTCAAAGGCAAGATCTAGAACTTTGTTTCCATTTTAAAAACGAAGTTCAGGATATGGTACCACCACATGACTGGGTTGCTACGTATAGACACAATGTACTGGTGTGTTACTCCGCCTCTGCTGTGCACACTACTATGTGTTTTACCATTCCCAGCAATCACAGCAGATGTATGGTGGCTCTTTGCAGGGCACGTTGATGCTTCTGGAGACTCTAACAAATGTAATCACAATTGTTTTCTTCTTTAGATGATTTTAAACCAGCATCGATTGATACATCTTGTGAGGGGGACCTCCAAGTGGGTAAAGGAGATGATGTTACCATCACTTTGCCACATATTCCAGTAAGTCTGTCATATATATGCCCCTGTTTACTCTCCAACAAATTTGCAGTGTTGTTACAGTCTAATAGAAATGCTATTTTCACTTTCTTTATTAACACTGTGAGTTCAGTATTTAAGCAGCTGGACTTGAAGTTTGTTACCTTAGGAAAGAACTATACAGCTGGATCTTTGTTAAGGGCTGTATTTGTAAGGTTGCCAAATTATTTACTTTTGATTCCTTCCTTTCTTCTCTTCCTTGAAAGTCAAGGAGACTTTTGCTATTTGCTGATGCTGTACACCTGGTTCCCATCCATTTTTAGTGCTATGGCTTGCTGAAGAAAGGCAGTGTAACTCAGTTTTCAGTCAAGGTTGAATGTTCAGAACACACAGGCAGACCTGTAAGCACGTTCCTGCCCTTACTCAAACACGTACAGGTAGGGCATAGAGGGTTCCCTGCCTTTAGCTTTATCAGTAGAAGCAAGGGAGCAGTCCTGGTGAGTGGCCATGAAGTAGTTTCCCATCCACTTCCTTCCCTAATGATGTCATAAAGATCTACTGTGTGAGGATGATGGTCAAACAGCAATGAAACGAGTGATCAATCTGTTTATAGCGCAGATGGTTTGTAATTGAATATTCAGTGGTTTCCTTACCAGAACAAAAGAAAGTGCTAGTGTGCTGAAACTGGATTTGTTTATTAGCTGAAGTTAATGCTATGTGTCAAGCCAATAAACTCGAATTCACAGACATCAATGGGTCTGGTAGCTGCAGGGGGGCAGCAGTCAGTTTGGAAGCCTGTGTCAGATCCTTTTGGTATTGTTCATCCCAGCACACCCGTGGTTTTAATTGGTAGGTGATGGTACTGTGAGAGTTCTCACTGAATGAAGCTGTAGCCTTCACCCTGCTCCTGTTTTTTATATGGCTTTGGTCATCTTCAGTGCTGCAGGAGGTCACATACTGGTTTTTGTCTGTAGAAATGATGAGCATGGTAGTGCTATTGGAGAGGAGGTAACAACACAACTAACAGCAGCATTCCTCTTGGATTAGTTTGAAGCAGTGTTTCTCATTCATTTTTTGTGTTGAGCAGCATCACTTGTAATGTTCCTTTCCAAATCTCTGTACTGATGAGCTTAATTTGATTCTCTTCCCCTCAGTTTGAACAACCTTGAGCTTATGGTATGCTTCAAAGGCTGAGGCAGGCAAGCCACACTGTGTATGTTGTTCCAAAGCAGTGCTGCCTGTGTTCTGGACAGAGAGCTGGAAAACACTTGGCATACTGGAAAAGAATGAGAGGTTTTGACATTGTTCCATCCTGACAAGTTTCACTGAATTTCTGGATGCTGCTTTGCTTCCCAGTTGTCCAGCAATTAGATAGGATTTAAATTCTGAGTTGAGGTTTTCTTTTTGAAATTGCTGAATCCCTGAGAATATCTCTGATAATTTGTTTAGTGGAAATATTTTGGTGTCTCTTGCAGCTTGGATAAATTGAAGTACTGTTTTTACATGTGTATTTAGTGACTTTAATACTTGAAAAACAGTCTGGATTGGGAAGGGAAATTTTCTCTTTGTTAGAGTACTACAGAAGAAGATCATAGAATATCATGAGTTAGAAGACTGCCCACAAGGATCATCCAAATCCAGCTCCTAACCCTGCACAGAATAATTCCAAGAATTACATCATGTGTCAGAGAGCATTGTCCAAGCTCTTATTGAACTCTTGTCAGACAAAAATCCTCATAGGTGAAAACAGTTCTGTCCTGTAATCAGTAAAATCTGTAAGCCACTGCTATTTAGGCACTAACATAAACCCTAAATGTTTAGTTTTAAGTAGAAGGGTGGGACTTAATTTGCTTAAGCACTTACATTTCTACTTATTGTTTAGCCAAAATCACAGTATTTGCTGTGTTAGAAGGCTTCTGGGTAGCAGAATGGTAGCCAACAAACTTTGATCAATTTTCAGTGTGTTTGTGCATTGTACATTTCCTGGCTTAGTTGTCAACAGCAGGCAGGATTTGACTTTCAACTTTCTTTTTACTCTCTTAAATGTTGCTTTCCTTTCTTAAATGTAGGAATGATAAAAATGTAACATGCCTTTGAAGACCAGAGTTTCTTGAGACATCCTTTCTGAATCGTATTTCTGAATCTCTTACTGTGTCTTTGTTAGGAGCTCAGATTTTTCACACTTGCTGTTCAGAACCCATTTTAAATTCAAATATATTCTATCTATTAGCAACATGGAGAATAGGAATTGCTTTCAAAGTAGTTAAAATGTGATTGTTCATTTTTGCTACTCAGAATAAAATATGGGAGAATGTGGGGATTTTTTCATTTGCTCCCCGATTTCAGTTGCTTTCCTACAGTATATGCAAAGGTGCATATGAATAAACATCTGTTTTTTAAAAAAAAATATTTTATACAGTATCCATAAATTACAGAGAAGCCTGAGAATGTTTCGTAGCTGAGAACAAGCCCCTTGTAACAAGGTGTATCCATGCTGTTACATGCCTACACACCATGGATTCACCTGGCTGTAACCTCAAAAACAGGTGTTTGAATCAGGCTGTGCATGGATGCAGTACAGCTGAGCATAATCTCAGCATTACCAGTTAGCCAGTGTGCACCACCACATGAGTTTGTTGCTTTTATTGCTTCTTATTCTAAGCCTTTAGACTTTAAAGGTTCTATGCAGCATTGTGTGGACTTGGGGACTTTCTGGATGGCACCAAAATACCCCATTTGCCTTGGAGAAGACATTTCAATATAATTGCATAGGGATATGCATGCTAATCTGACTGTGAAGAAGGCAGCTGTTCTTACATAGTTTATAAGTGACAGTTGCTTGTAATCCACTGTGAAAATACTGCCTCATATATTTATGTAAAATATATGATGCAGTTTAAATTATTTTTCAATTGACCACATATTTCCTTGGGCAATAGTTCCACTGCACAAATAATTAGAACTTTATTTCTTATCCAAACCCATGATTTCCGGGGCAGAAACATCAAGAAGATTTCTGATACTTGTCAGGGACAGCTATGCAAATTTAGTTACGCTGCCATTTTGGGAATGAGAGCTGTAAATAAAGGCAGCCACAGAGAAGATGTTATGTCACTGCAGAGACACTTAAAATGATGAAAGGCATAATATTGCTATGTGGAAATGTCTGATCTACTGCACATTTTCTCTGTATTTTTCTCTTCAGGAATGAATATTTTCTGTAGGAACTAAACATTAAGTGTTTAGCCTCTTTTTCAGAACAGTACATATATTCTTTTCTCTCAGTATTCATAAATTTTTGGACAGGGTAATATAACCGAACAAATGTGCTCTCTCTTTGTACCAGGGTTCAACTCCACCAATGACTGTCTTTAAAGGAAATAAAAGGCCATATCAGAAGGACTGTGTGCTTATTATCAATCATGACACTGGGGAATATGTGCTGGAAAAACTTAGTAGCAGCATTCAAGTCAAGAAAACAAGGTAAAGCTTGGGACAGGGTTCTTGATAAGATTAATTATTGCTGAAGTTTCTTATTAACACTGGGTTTTGAAACAGAACTCTCTTATTTTGTAGTGACATTTAATTACTAAGCCTTAGTTTTACATGGCAGTTATCATGCCTAAAAATGCAAATAGGAGTGTGAATCCAAGAGTAAAGAATTTGTAAATTCTCCACTGCTGAAATGACATAATTATAGTTTGCAGTGAAACACCTTTGATGATTTGAGGCTTTAGAAGCTGGCTGAAGGATGGGATGGGTTTCAGGAATCTCTAGTTAGCCAAAAAACCCATGAAAATATTAGACTGCTAAAAAGATTATTAGACTTTCTAGGTTTGTTCCCTACAGTTTCCTGTGGGAGTCATGATGTTTCAATAACATGATCTTAGGGAACGAGAAACACTCACTCCCATATTAGATAAGCAATATATTAAGTGGAACACAAGTGCAAAGCCTCCAGCTGGTGAAGGCAGGCAGAGCTGTAGAAATAATGGTTATGGTGTTTTACCTCAAAGAGCTGATGAAGCCAGAAATCCTTTCTGACACAATATTCATACTTTGCTGCACAAATGCTACAAAGTATGCAGCTGGAATGTTTTTAGCAGTCCTACTGCTCTGCAAGTACCTGAAGTGTCTGGATCTTTCAGCATCACTGAACCACAGGTTGAGATCTAAAGAGAAAGCAGTAATTCAAATGTCTTGTGAAGAAGAAATTCTTAAACAAGTTTAGAAGTTTTACATTAAAAAACAATTTATTGCAGTATAGAGCCCTTAGCTGCTAAAACTACTAGAAATGTGGGTTGCAGCTCATCAGTAGTTGGCTGGATGTTTGCCAAGAGCACCTTGAGTTCAAGGTAGATGGACTGTAACACTCCTCTCAGTCAGTGATGTGAAAACATCCATGCAGCATTCATCTTGTCCAGTAGATATAGGAACATCAGAGATGAGATTTGAATTCCCAGTTTCAGTTCTGCTGGACTTTGTCCGGGTGAAGCTTAAGTCAAAAAGGTGCAAGTAAGTGCAGGAGGGCCTGAGATCAGTGAGATGTTTGGTTGCACTGAGTTCTGAGTCTGGTGTGGGGAAAAATACTTCGGTTTTTCTCAGGCAGAGGGAGAGTAGTAAAAACTTTGGGGAGTCCCTGTTTTGATGAACAGTGCTTTGCAAAGTAATTGATTTTCTAGATCAGAAGTGCCTTTTATTTTCCCTGGCTACTCTGATCTTTAACAACCTGTTGACACACTGTGGGAACAGGGCTTTTAGTGTTAACACCTTGATGACATTCACAGGGAAGTGAGTAAACTTACTTCACATAAAACCATCTGTAGTTCCAAGAGCATAATTAATACTGGAAATCTTTGGCTTTTACCTTCCACTTGATAGAGTATCTTCCCAACTTCTCACTTCTGCTGCAGATAGACTGTGAGCTGCATTAATGTGATATCCAACAGCTGCATGTCACTGATGAATGAAGAGGGGGTTCTGTGTGAGGCTGAATCCAGAGTTCACTGAGGCACAGAGATAGCCCAGTAAATGCTCCATGTACCAGCTCTGGTACCACAGGTGGTTTAGGTGAATTCCCAGGAAGTTCAACAATACTGCTGAGCTGGGACCCTCCTAGAAGAGAAACTGAGCTCTAACATCCACAAGCTGCTTCTGTGGTGCACTGCATAAAGCAGTGCATAAAGTGCATAAAGCCCCAAAGGCTTTGGTGTTATGCAGTAAATACACCACACCCTTTAACCTTAATGTGGTGTACCATAAAGGAACCTATTTTGGGTTTGTGCTTGGTTTCTTAGGTTTCTTTTACTGCCAAGGATATTGTCTGTTCTGCAATCTCAGTCACATAGGTAGTTCAGTAAAAGACAGAAATACCTGGTTTGAATTGAACAGGTTGGCATAATGTTATTCTGGAGACTATTTTCCACTAAGGAAACAGCTTAAACTGTTTTGAAGGGATAACTGCAAATTAATAGAAACCAGGAATTAAATGCTTGTATGCTGTATTTAGCAGTAAGAATGATTACTCTAGTCAAGTTGACCTCTAAGAGAGTGCAGTTTGAGATTATTTAGTTGCAAGTGAGAAAATTGTTTCTTTTGCTGAGATTGTTTTAAGCAGGATTTTGTTGAGAATGGATTTGTAGTTACTTTAAATTACTATGATTGATTATTCTTTTTTTAAAAATACAAATACTAATTGCTAAATTAAAGCCTTCATCGTTGTTCAAGTAGAGAATTTGGCATCACTGAACCACATCTGGATTTGAAAATGCATTTTGTAAGGGTGTTGCAGTGTAGTTGTATATGTTTCTTTGTTATTGAAAGTAAGTGTTGCATACACAAAGCTGTAATTCGCTCTTCATCTTTGTAAAACAAAACAGACATCTGTACAAAAGGAAGTCACAAATAATGCATAAGCACAAGGATATTCAAAAAGCTGGACATAGTTGCACAGTACTGCTGAATGTGTCTGGTTGTTTCTTCAGAGCAGAGGGCAGCAGTAAGATCCAGGCCCGAATAGAGCAACAGTCTGCCCGAGCATCTCAGCCTCCTTCACAATTCAGAGCCCCAACCAAGCCAGCAGTTGGACCTAAAACTTCTCCTTTGAAGGATAATCCTTCACCAGAGCCTCAGCTGGATGATATTAAGAGAGGTAAAGAAGGGTTTGTAGTTTGCTAAGTTTTGGTTGATTTTCTCTTTCTTCTTTATAATGAAAACTATGGCTGTGCAATTTCTAAAAACATTCAGGGATTAAAAGATGGTACTTGACAGCTGTGTTGTCTTCTTTATATCTTGTTTCTTTATTCATCTCAGTGAAATGATTATTTATTCTCTTCTACTGGAGTAGATATTTACACTTTTGTCTTCTCTGGCACAAGAGATAATTTTCTGGATAATTTTCTCTCTTCCAAACTATTTCTCTGGTGTGAAAAGAAGAAAAAAAATTAATGTGAATTCAGAAACCTGTAGCTCAGTGCTGGACCAATTGCACATGTGTCTTAGGCCACCACAACAGCAATAACAAGGCCTAATGGTCCAAGTCATTGCAGTCAGATCACTTGGAGAAAGTTACCCTGCACTGAGTAAGGCTGCTGAGATGGAAGGGCTAGGCAGCTGTCTTCCCAGCACAAGACAAGCTTGCACCATGCCAAGCAGTGCTAGTAGGGGAGGAATGAGAGAGTGAACAAACCTGCAGCTTACCCTCTTCCACAGCCACTCATTTGCAGCTTTGACACACCTGCCTTATGGCTGCTAAACTTCTATTTAAAAAGTACCTTAAAGGAATGATTGGCTCAATTCACTCTTCTGCTCAAGCAGCTTTGTCTTAGTGTTCTGCTATGGGTAGGATGCATTTTCTTTGCCAATGCCCTTCTTTTCCTACTGATGTGATAACCTGTTTTTGCTCTGGATAATATAGTCAGGATAAGGAAGACTTTAAATTTTTCTTTGGTTCTTCTCTGGCACCAGCACCAGACACAATTATTTTATTTTAAGCTTGTTCTTTCTGTCTGGTTTGGGCTTTTTTCTGGGTTTCTTTCTCTTTTCTCTGTCCCATATAGCTATTTTTGTCTGTAGACTTAGCCTGTGTTAATTGCCCAGATGAAGTTAATTACTCAGCAGGATATTTTTTCAGTTCATGGTAATCACTAGGTGACATTTTTGCTGCTAAGCTGTGTTTGCATAGGTGCTGACTGGTCTCACTTTTCTGCAGCAGTAGTGTTTTCAATACTTGGATGCTGGTCAGCAGCTAGAATCAATGTCTGAGAGATTCTGTTTGCTACAGTTCCCTTAGCTGCATTGTTATTTTTATTTTCTGTGTAATAGGTAAGGAAAGAGATAATAGGTGATATATCAATTTTTAAATTGGACATTTAAATGTCTTTTCCTGTAGGGTGTAATAAGTTACCTAACCATTGGAGCACTCTTTTATATACGTACAGCAATTTGTAAAGGTTGTATTACAGTAAAATAACTACATTTGTCTGGAGTGACACCTATTCTAAAAGATAATTTTCTGGTGTGAAGTATGTCACATTGTTTAGAGCTGTCCTAATATATTTATTTTTTTTTTTGCCACCAGATAATCTTTTATATGAAAGTACCTCCAAATAAATAACCTGTGGGGTTTTGTTTCCAAAATCAAGGATTAGAGCACCTGACTTGTACTAAAAATAGTATTTTAATGTGGTGCTTTATAGGGAGAATTGTACAAGACCCCAGATGAGCCAAAAGCCTGGGCAGGGGTGCTTTTTGCTTACAGTCTGTTACTTTTTCCAGATGATCTAAAGTGTCAGCATTGCTAAACCATTTATATCATAAGAACCTATTTTTAAAAGGTAGAATTAAAATGGCATCATTCCACAATGAAATGTAGACAATGACCTGTAAGGTAGTCTGCAATCCTGTTATCTTCACTTAATGTGTGTTTTTATGATCACAGACTTGTAAGTTCTGAACAGCCTGTGTTCTTTCCATTCAGGTAGTAGCTTTCGTTTTGGTTGAAGTACTTCTTCTGTATGAAAGAAAGATAAACAGAAAGCTGAAATTCTGTGAGTTTTGTTTAATGAACACAGCACAGAGCTTAAAGTTCCCAGAGGAGGTGCTTGAAAGGATCTCTGGCACTTTGACACTGTTGCTTCCAGTATGCCCTACTTAAGGATGTGGTAAGACACACAGCCCTCATGATGTTTCACAGGAGTTTTAAGATAACCTCAGTGCAGGTTTCTGCTTTTCCTGGTACCCTCAGCTGTGCATTTCCACTGCTCCCTTATAGATGAGCTGGAAATGAGCTTTCAGGTAGGTCAGCTCTGTCCCAGTACAGCTGTCCAAACAACAGTGTCTGAGGACAGGGTCAGAGCATCTGGGAATTGAACCAGTCCCTCCCTTCATGGGCAGAGGTTTTTGGGAGGCTGTGCCGAGGGTTTTGCACATTGGAGTCCTTTCCTCTTCAAGCTTCTATATTGTCCTCATGCCTGAAGGGTGCAAAGGAGAGGGTAGGAGCTTGCCCTTTTGAACACTCAGCTACACCTGATAATGTCTCATTAAGCTGTGGACATTTGCACACATATACCACAATGCAGCCATTTATTTGCACAAAATAATTGACATTTATCAGACATATTTGACCACAGCAGAAATGTTTTCAACAGCATTGACATAATTACAGCCTGCAACATATTGGTATATGTCAATAATATTGAAAAATTACAGCATGCAGCATATTGATATATGTCAGTAATACTGACATAATTACAGCATTTGAGAAAAAGAACCCACAGAAACATATTTCAGGTTTGAAGACTCAGTGCTTAAAAATCTCAGCAGATTTTATTTACCTGGAATATAGCTGTGGTATGTGAGGATCATGCCATAGCACTGTGTTTGTCTTCCAGGAACACCTCAATCAAATTTTCTGCACATCGGTATAAAATACTGCCTCTTCTAGCTGCCATTCCCACATGCTCAGGGTGCCAGTATCAAGTTGATTTCTCCACTTTGGGTTCTGTTACTGACACTAAGTGTTCTGCTGTAGGCATTCGAACTTAACCCTCCCTAAAGCTGAATGACTTTTTTTCTGGAAGTCCTTGGTATTCTTGCAGTGTAAGGTTAAGGCTTTAGTTAAAAAATCTGCATAACTTATTGTAATTAAGAGAAGGAGTGGGAACAGTTAAATACTGTTATAGTATTTGATATTGAATATATACAGAAGACAGCCCTGGTGAGAAAGGCTTTTCTGTTTGGATAATGACTTCTGACCTTGAATTTTTTTTTTTTTTTTATACTCTAAAACCTGCATTGCCTGCCGTGTAAAACAGACATTTTGTCTTCTTGAAAGAAATTTTACAGCTGTAACACGAAATGTAGAGAAGTTAAAGTTCCCAAAGCAGTGTCAGCCTTTTCAGATGATGTAGACTCAATTAAGGCAAGTGTTCAAAACTGTACTGTATGGAAAGCTTTTTTAAAAGTAACTGTTGTACATCCTGGCTCTTGTCATCTTTTAAACTGCAAAGGCACGTCGACATGAGGTGTTTGATCTTATGACACAGAAAGATCTAGGAAAGGTCAAATTCTTTCGTTGTTCAACTTAGAATATATGTACACATACACACACAACTGTTTTAATTGGAAGCACCATAAGGAAATGTTTAACCCACGTCTTCAGTACCTGTAACTGTACTAAGCATAGCAGTCAAATGGGAAAATGCAACATCAAACCATTGTAAAGCAGCCCTGTTTTTCCTATAAGGCTTTGATGTCATCATTGGCTTAGTCACTGACAGTGGGAGACAAGAGTGTTTTGAACAGAATTCCTTAGTGGTCCTGCTGAATTTCTCTTAGCAGACCTCTAGTGGTGCAGCAGCCACCAGAACATTAGTGAAAATAATTGCTTTTCTTTCATCTGCTCAGATAAGATGTTTAGAATTCTGGGCTCAAGGAACAAGAGGAAACAGAGATGTGAGGGGGAGCTGCCAACCTGTGAGGCAAAAGTTGACTAGAAGATTGGCTCTAACCAAGTTTGTATCTGTGACTGCTGTCATTGATAACAGCCTTAATTTCACAGTTCTTGAAACTTGTGATACTGGTTCTGTTTTGCTTTTTCTTGCCTCTGTTCAGCACAGTGGGCTTTAGCACTATTTCCAGGGCATTTTCTTGTTCCTTTCTCATAACCAAACCTCGTTTCTGGGCTCTTAGTTTTCTGCTTCCCCAGCAGAAACCTCCCATTCTTCATTCTCAAACTAATCTCCAATTCTGTTTAAAATTGGCCAGGCTAATCTTCCTTTCTCGTAGGTCAGACAACATCACTTCCTTCAGTTATCTCCTTACCTACTGTATCAAGTCCACACTTCGTGCTTAGGTTGTTGTTTGTTTTTTTTTTCCTAGTTCTCTGCAGTTGTTTCAACTTTTCCCTCTCACCACCAATGCCTAAGATCACATCACCTTCTTCACTCTGTTTTACATGTGGGCTCTATATTTTCAGTCCCTGTGCCAACATTCCTCCATTTCAGCCACAGACTCCAGCTCTGTAGGAATACATGTGTAATTCTCAGGCACTTGTCCTGTGTTAGACTTGTCTGTTGTATCTTTTTGCAGTGTGGACTGTGGCAGGTGATTGTGCTTGTTGCAATCCAGGATATTCGAACAATGTATTATCATTACTATAATTTGCAACTAGCAACTTCATTGCTAGAAGAATGTAGAAATTTTACATCATCAAGCTGGGTGAAAAACAATTTAAACCTGAGCATTTAAAAGAGAAGGTACCCTTATTCCTGGTTACCTTTCGTTTAGCTTTCCCCTATTAATTTCTTAGGCTTAGAACATTTATAATTTGAAAGCCTTGATATGGGTAGACTGAGAACAGTGACTCACTGGTGTTCATTTGTATCAGACTCCAGACCTGAAATATATTTTTAAAGCCTCCAAGACTGAGTTGAGAGGCAATAAGGGAGAAAAATATTACAGTACAAAGTAGTAACTTCTGTTGGCCTGTTGAATCAATATATGATTCTGTTGAATCATATTTTCTTTCTCTTTCAATGGTCTCTTATGCTAAGTCTTCAAGCTGAAAGAGTAGGTTTTACCTGGCATACTGGTAAGCTACAGAGAGCACAGATGGTATAGGCAGGGATTTAGAATTAGGAAATAAATTGGAGAAACAACACCGCTATCCTTAAATACTCAGCTGGAGTATAACTGTAGCAGCTGAAATTGACCTCTAAACCTTGAAAGTGAAAACTAGTGATTTTAAATCTGGCAAAAGAAAACACAGTTTCTCAAACTAATACATTCTGAGCTAGAGGAATTCTCTCCAGCAAATATTGTGGAGGCTGAAAACTTAGCTGTTGCACTTTATTTTAGGCAGCCTAAGGAAAATGAATCTTATTACAAAAGGGACTCTTGACACACATCTGAGTTAACATAAATTAGTCCCAGCATCAGTTCTCCATTTGTTTGGTAGGGGTGATAATACCTCATCTCTCCCTTCTTTCATTCTTGTCCCTTTAGTCTGTGAATTTCCAGGGCAAGCATTGAATTCCAACTGTGTGGGTATAGAACTGCTAGTACAACAAAAGCCTAAATTTTGAGGGATTTACGTCCCATTCTTAATATATGTGTGATGTTGTTCTCCCATGGAAACCTGCCAAGATGAACTGAGTCATTAGATACTCAGCCTTGTGGGTGGATACAAAAGAGTTGTCCTCTACTAGTGTTTAGGCCACTTATAATTATGACAAATTTAACAATATTGTATAATTTGGGGTGACATACCTTAAGAGCTCTTTAGTAACCAGTCATTCAGCCAACACTAGCTGTTGCTGTTGAGGCTGTTGTGGTACTGTCATGGTGTTCCAGTGTTTCTTTGCACTGGAAACCCTAAGTGGGCAGTATCTTGAGTTGTATAACTTCCTAGTTTCAGAGTGGTTTCGTTATTTCCTGGCTACTTGGAAGCTCTATAGCAGGTTATGGTATTTTTGCCACTCCCCAGTATGTGAAAATTCTCAGCTATTCTCATCTGTCCTACTGCAAAGTTATTTGATGTCATCCATCTGCTTCTGAAGTTTGTTTACAATGGGCTGTGTGACTGTGTTTCATACATTATCTGAAGTCAAGGCAGTTTTTGTTGTGATCATTTGCCCATGTACCCCCCCCATGTTTTCCAAAAGCCTGAATGTCACCAGCATCTAACAATTCAGATTTAGATTTCTTCGATCAGCTAATGTGCCTACTTTGTATGCAGACCATATAGCCTGTCAAAAATAATGAACCTGAAAGTGCTTTTAGGAGTGTGAAGTATATGAAGAATAATTGTGCAAGTGAAGGTTTTATGATACTAACCTATGCTGTTGTTTCTTTAGATTTAGCTACAGCAATAAGTAAAAAATTTTCAGAATGTTTTGGTTTCCCTTCCTGCCTTGCTCTTTCATTTGGTGTGATAAACTATACTTGATAAAACTATTGCATTTGCACATTCTTTTCCAAAATTCCATGGGGCCCTGTTTATGGTATCAACCAGATGAATTCCTTTTTATTTCAGAGCTGAGAGCAGAGGTTGAAATTATTGAGCAGATGAGCAGCAGCAGTGGAAGCAGCTCATCAGATTCAGAAAGCTCATCTGGGAGTGAAGATGAAAGCTCCAGCAGCGAGGGGGAAGAGCCAGCACATGTTTCCCCTTCCCAGCCACCACACCAGCAGTATAACAACAGGAATGCTGTTGCTAATGGCACCAGCAGGCCACAAGGAAGCAATCAGCTCATGAACACGCTCCGTAAGTAAATGCTTGTGTCTTACCACTGGTGAAAGCTGATTATGACCCCTCATTTACTTAACATGTTAGACTAACTTCATGAAGTGCCTTTTGCCAAGTAGTAGTTCCAGGGAGTTGCACTGGCTGAAATACATGGGCAGGTTTTGTGAGCAGGGGTTGAGACTTGTCTGAAGGTGTGGAGAGCCTGTTGGCATCAGTACAGTGGCCCCCATTGGCCCCGTTGGCTCTTGATTCAGGCCTCCAGGAAGCCACTGGTGTGGGAAGATCTGGTGTACAGGAAGATGGGAATTGTTTTCATGTGAATACACAGATTAAATGGAAATAGTGGGGTTGATCAGTTCAAGGTCTGTAAAGAACTGTGAACGGCACAAGGCTGTCCTGGGTTCCTAAATGCAGTCTCTGTGGTCTTCAGTATTGCTTTGTCAGCATATTTATTGTGTTGGTCTCAGCTGTATTTTCACAAATACCACATTTTGAAGGGAAATTTAAATTAAAATCATTACAGCTATGGTGTTGCAAGCATTGAATCAGTACAAGCTCACTTCACCCTTTAAAAAGTATCAGAATCATTTTTAAAGCATGGTTCTGTCCCATGAGACTCTCTCAGGGGACATGGTGTGCATCTGTGTTGCTTTTCCTTACACTACATCAGGTGTATTCTAACTTGGTGGAGTTAAAATACTGCATTTGCAATTACCATAAATTGTTCTTAATTCCTCCTGAGGGATGTTTGCACACATCTCTTGGCACCCATTCATAGGAGCTGGTGGAGTCTGAATACTGATATGTGTAGGGTTTCCAGCTTTGAGAAATCAGTGTATTGTACAGACCACACCAAAAAGCCCTGCTGGAAAACTTAGAGGCCTGTCAGTCTTTCTGCCAGTAATGAAGGACTAAGTGAAATCCAAAGTTCAACAAAGTCATTAGGACTGTGACCATTTCCCTGTTTCTGGTTGTGAGCAGCCTCCTCCCTGCTTCTCCACAACAAAAATACTGCATAAGTTTAATTATCTGAAGCCTCTGACTGCAGGAGAATCTGGGAACTACTAGGGTAGCCCCTCTCTTCATGCAATGCTTTTTGCCTTTGGGTTTAAAATACTTTTGCTGTGAGGAGAATCACCCCTAACCCAAGTTTTTGTCTAGTAGAAGGAAAAAGGAGATGAAGAAATCCAGGGCATAGCAGTTGCATAGATGCCCTGCAACTGTTTTGAGGGGGAGGCCATGGGAGAATGCTGGAAGTTAGGTCCAATTATCAGAACACAAGCATGATTCTTGCCCCCTTTTATCCCCTCCACCACACCAAATCACAAGTGCTCTGCAAAGCAGGATCAGAGCCAGTAGGTTTGATCCATATCCTGGCCTTTCATCCGATCTCTGCACTTTGGAGGGGAGCCTTCACATCCTGGCATGTGTCAGCTTAGTTCTACCTTGAGTTGTGATGGCTTTAACAGTCCTTTTAGTTTATTAACATGTGGAGGCCTTGCCCTGGCTAAAACAGCCTTAAACCAAAAAAAAAAAAAAGAAATAGTTTTTAAAGGGTGAAGAAAGGCAAGGAATTCCCCAATGCCTTGTCCCAAAGCCATATATGGGAGCTTGGATGGGTGAAGGCTGTGGAATGCTTTCTGCATCTGCTAGCACAGGGAGGGCTGTTGTCCCATCAGAGAGCACCCTTGGTGGCTCTGGAGACAAGGATGCTTGGTTTGGCCTGGATCCAGCTGTGTGTTAACCCCATGCAGCTCTTAATGTTCTTGGGCAGCTTCATTAAATCACAGATGATGTTTGCATTAATTTAATGTGTTATTCTTATTTAAATCTTCCAGTGTAAATGTGACTGTTCTTTGATTTGATTGCCATGAAATGTGAATTAACACCTACTCACTTGTTGTGTTTTGTTGGTTTTTGTTTTCTATAGGAAATGACTTGCAGTTGAGTGAGTCTGGGAGTGACAGTGATGACTAGAGGCTGAGCTTTTGCTGTTTCTGTTACATATACATGAAGAACTAATTTACCTTGAAGTGATCCTGTTGCTTATGAAGAGGAGCTGGCACAGAGATAGTTCCATGTGTGGAATTTTAATAGAAGAAATGCATAGCCCTACAGAATAGCAGATGTTGAGGACTGTTTTACTGTGTGAATTATGTGTATATATTGTGTATATTCTTATTCTGTTAAAGCTTTGAATGGATATGTACAGTGGGTGAGCCAATGTATGTTCCTGTCCACCCTCTGTAAGTTTAACATGTAACTGTATGAGGTCATCTAAAAATTCCTTGTTTGTAGGAAATGTTCAGCGCATCATGACTTTGTCAGGGGACTTTTGTACATAGGGTGAGCATGTGCCTACCATGAGTTTAAAAAAACATGCAGGAGCTAGTGTGTGCACTGAAGTGGGACTGCCATAAATTAAGTTTCAATACTAAATTGATTTCTTTGCTTTGGGACTTTTCTAATGCCTTTTTATTGCTAATTATTGTTGATTTAATAGTCTGACTTTTAAACAGTTGGAAAATAGGAATGATTAAACCATGTTCATCACAAACATTGCTGCATCAGTGCCTTATAAGCAGATTTTTTAAATAGTGCTTCAATTCCTGCCACCTTCCCTGTAGGGGGCAATACTGAAATCTCCTCAGATTGCTTCTGCAAACAAGAGCTGTGTGTCACATACAGCCTGCTGTGCTTTGAGGGCAGTGACTCTAACAAGATAAAGGATACACATCAATCACCTAAACTCATCCAAGTAAGAATCAGATCAACATTCTCTTTAGAGACTGAAGGGTTTCATTTAGTTCAGACATTCTGACCTAGTCTTCAGAAATGTTTACAAGCCCAACTAATAGTGACATTGCAATGCCACAAATGCAAAATATTTGACTTAGTGAAATTCTAAGACTAGAGCCCTCTTTGTAGTTTCCTAGAGAATGCAAAGAGAAGAGGTGACTAAACAAGTAGCCATGAAACAGCAGAAGTCTCTCTCCCACCACAGATTTAGTCCATATTGTTCATTGGATGAGACCTCTTTGTGCTTGGCAGGAGTACACAGAACATTAAATACTTGCCTAGCATGAAACTCACCCCTGTTTAAAGGGGGTTTAAAGGGTGCTTAGTTGGATTATCATTAACTTTTTTTTGCTCATATGGAAAATGAGTGCCATAGGCAGACTCTTAGAGCTTGAACACCAGGGTGACTTTTTAAAATTGAAATTTTGCTGACATAGGACAAGTTGCACCGTAGTTGTGGTGTAATCCTGGGGAATGGGAAGCTCAATCAGATGCCTCTCCATTCTCAGGTGTCTGCTTTGCACTGCTCTCATCTGTTAGTTTGTGTTTTAACTCCTGTTTGTTTACTGAGCTCTGTCCTTTTTTTTAACATGTTGAAGATCAAGGGGACATTTGAAGGGAGATTTTATTAAATGGTTTATTTTTTTGCATTAGATACATATTTAGGCATATTTTTGCATTATTGTACATACATTCAAATATACTTGGTTTTTTTAAAGTGTTTTGTGATGTAGGTATGTATTTTAATGGATAATTATGAAATATACTTGATGAAAAGCCACAATTGCTCTCTTTTTTTCTTTTCCTTTTGTCTTTCTTTTTCCCTCTTCATTCTCTAGCAGTAAAAGTGGTCTGCTTTAACAAGTTTGTACCAATTTGGGATTTCACACTTTGGTACAGGAGATCTGCATGGTATGGTTTGCAGTCTAGCAAATGTTAATGCTGCTCCTGAGCTCCCCCAGCTAAAGATCTGAATAAGCATGGAGACGTTTTTCTGATGCCATTTCCCCATTAATGGAGCCTGAGTTCTGTTGATATTATTTGCACCCAAAAAGAAAAGCAGCAGAGTGCAGCATTTTCATTGCTTACCACCCACTGTCTTCTTCTGTATTCTAAAATCCAGGACATGTCATAAGAAGTTTATAAATTATGTGTAAATAAAAGATATGAAACTTTAGAGGGTAAGATAGCACCTGGCTATGTTGATTTGAATCATGCTTTAATTGCTGATTAGATCAGCAGTTGGGAAAGCTTCATTCAGATAATCGATTTCTGCCTTGTTTTTGTACTCCAGGCCATGGTTTCCTGCTCATCCCTCTGTGACAGATTTTTTTCCCCATCTCTGTTTGTTGGTAACCAAATTAACATATTTTCACACAACTGCACCACTTTTAAACTCCTTTTGGCCGTGCTTTGCATTCCCCTCAGATGCCTCCTATCAAAGGTGGCCTGTTGTTGATAAGCTGTTTATGTGCCCTTTTCCACACCCAGGTAAGTAACCACAGCCTGCTCGAGGGTGTGAGCAGCCAGTCCCTATGAGTGTGTGTGACCAGCCCCTCCCTCCCTGCCATTGTCCCAAGCAGCTCCTGGCACCTCCACCTTTCCCACAGTTCTCAGGTACCAGGAATGTGTTTTGTGAACGTGAACCACACAGTAGGCAGCTTCTAAGATCAGAAGAGGTGGCTGCCACCACCAGCAGCAATATGTTGATTTTTTTCTAAATACATGTGTGTTTTAAAGCCATTGCCAACCTGACATTTTGATGGAGGCCCTTGAAATTTTATGTTTTGTGTATTTAGAGACACTAAAAGTTGTCTGTTTCTGTTAGATGCCTGTTCATTAGTTCATAATTTGCAGTAAGTTTCATTTGGATGGAAAATGGAATCCAAGTTATTATTTCGAATTTTCTTAATTAATTAGCAATATATTTAACATGCTGGAGAAATAAGTTGACTAAAATGCTTTGATTAAGCATACTACTGATTGTTCATGGTAGGTTTTAATCTTGCAGGATTTTAGCACTAACACATCTTACCACCACACAATAATTTTTCCACATAAAGCAGGAATGTTTTTTATATGCCAGTTAGTTAAAATGTGGATTAACAGTGTATGTGAAGTACAATTATGAGAATGAACTGAAACTAAGGATTTCTTTGCATTCATGGAGAGGTTCTTGCTGGCCACGGCAGGGTGAGCAGTTCAAGGCAGCTTTGGTTCCTGATGGTTTCTCCTGTTCTCTGACTTCATCCATTTCAGTGGTTTGGCTTTCCTCAAACTTTACCAGCAAACATGGCCTGCTTATGACTTCCCATAACTAGAATTGGTGTAGGAGTAATAAACAATAATGATTTAAGCAGATTGTCACAATTTCAAATATTGTTACAATTTTTAATTTTTTTTTTTTTTTTATAAAAACACTTGGTTTCCAAAGGGATAAATTCAGTCATCTGCTTGTCCAGGTGGGATTTCTTAAAATACAATTGCAGCAATGCCTGAGCTCATGTTTCAGATTTTAGTCGTGTGCAGAAAACTTTCCACCCTTTTCAGCCCCAAGGAATCACCAGCCCTGCCAGCAGGCATGGCTTGAGTCACTCCAGCTAAACCACAGAACAGCCACCTCCGGACAAAAGGTGTCCCAGTCCCCTGGTGAGAGTCACATGTGTAAGAGCGGGTGGCATCACCCTTTCTTGTTCCACCAAAGCATCCCCCTCCTCTCTCAAGTCTTGGCTGAACTGATTTTGTGGAGAAGGCAGACTGATGGAAAAAGGTTTTTCTTCAGCACATCTCAGAATAGCTCTGTATTTGATTGTGGGCAGTACATCTATTCTGAAGATGCTTTGCCTTAGTTGATTTGCACAGTTTCCTGTATTATAGACTAGATATAGGCCTGTTTATAGACATGTATGAAAGATTTTGATGTGCCAAGCTTTACAGTACTTTTTTCTCCTTCAAAGTCCATTTACTTGAGTTGTCAAAAAAAAAAAAAAAAAAGTTCAACAATCTGCACACATCTTTTTTTTTTTTTTTTTTTTTTCCATTTGAAAACTAAGAGAAAAATAGCCTGGAAATGCATGTGTTGGAGAACACTTATTTTCAGTAATTGCCTATGCTTCATTATTCAATGTGCTAGCTGCTGAGTCAGAGAGAGCCTGTGAAAAACACAGCTGGCCAGGAATGGGCATCTTGATGGGATGAAGGCTTCTGATGATAACTGTAGATTCAGCTGCTGACGGGGTCTGTCTGGTTATTCACAGTTTGTTTTACCCACACAAATAAGTGTGCTATCAAAAGCACACTTACCTCACAAACAAAAGCTGCCACATTTGGGACAGACTTGTGAACTAAAAGTTGTTGATCCTACACCCAAACCCCGTTCTCAGAAGATAAGATGGTTAACAAAACTAACAGTCAATTAGGCAATAGCTGCCTCTGATTTATGTGAGAGGGGTGTGTATATAAATGGAAAAGTCTCTGCTTAGCTGTTACTTCCTATTCCCACTGCTTATACTCCCTTCCTTTCTTTCTTTTGTAATTCCATTACTTCTAGCATAGTTATGCTTTCTGCTGCCAGAAAGTCCTGCAGGAATTTATAGGAAAGGGGGTAGGTGTTGAAACACAAATGCACTGGCTGTATCCACACTTGCTCTAAACTTACTGTAAATGACAAAGACCTTGTGAATGGACCCATCTTCCTCCCCTTCCTTGTGTTTGCCTTTATCGGGACTAAACTATTCCTTTGGACAAGAGAAAGAAAGGATAAGATGACAGAGGGTGAAAGACCTCAAGCTGATGCTGCATATGTTGAGGATGCTATCATGGAGCCATGGCCTGAGCTAGCCTGCCTTGATCTCACAGCATTGTTGTAAATTGAACACAAAAGTCTTTGCTAACTGTGGCTAGGAGGACTAGGGATTGGAGAAAAGTTAGGTTGAAAATGCCTTGCTGAAGGCAAGAGTTTTGAGGGGATGATTTGCCTTGCTAGGTTTTGTTCAGCTCTGTCAGTGAATTTTTTTGTGCCCTATGTAGTGGGGGTATCTACACTTCCTTAACTTTTTAGGCAGATGCTGGTGGAAGCAGGACTGGAGTGAGGCTGACGTTTTGTTCTTCTGTGTGCTGATGGATTTAGCTCAACTGCTTTTTAAATGGCACTGACAACTGCATGAGACAACTGATATCAGAAGGAATTATGTGAATCTTGAAACCCCACAGAACCTGTAGGTTCTGGTACCTCTGGCTGCGATTTTAATTTTCATAAACTTTTGTAAAAAGAGGATTTTGTGAAAGGCAGAGTGTAGAAATGCACTAAATATCATATTGAAGGTTTTACATGAGAATTTTGACCTGTGTTTCTTCCTAAACCAGCTAGCTGCATGGTAGGATGTTGTGAAAATCTTTGAGGCACACTTGTACAGGGTCAGCTCTGAAGGAAAACATGCCCCTGCGTGCTGCCAGTAAGATATAATTGTCTGTTCCTTTGCCACCCCAGTCAGCCCATAAATTCTGCCATCTTGCCTCTGTAACTTGGGAATTGGCTTTTTCCTCCAGAGCTCTGACACCTCCTTAACATTTTCCTACTGCCTGACATTGACAACGCTAACAAAACTGAACAAGCACCTGCTCAGGAAAACAGCTACCCAATACTATAGTGAGCATCATGGGTTTTACTCCAGTGCTTCAAATAATTATCAAGATTGTGATAGTCTGCCAGGAACACAGAGCCTGTGATATGAGCCTGGCACATCACACATAGCAAAGATGCCAAAAAGTTGTGTAAGTGTATGGGACAAGTACCAAAATGGTCAATTACACCAGAGCCTCAGGCTTGCCATGTGTGCATTGGGAAGCTGAATGAGAGGAGATGTTTGGGAGTGGTTTGCACAGAGATGACAGCAGGGCCATTGATGGGACTGAGGGGGAGAGGACACAAAGGTGAGAGACTGTCTAGTGGTGGCAGCCAGTGTTCTGTCAGTTCAGCCACACCATAGCCCCATAGCAGCCCAGCACAATCAAGGTGAGAGGCCACCGATATGGTGAAGCTTTGAATGCCCTGAGATTTACTGGAAGCTGTCACCCTCTCCTCCACGATGTAAGAAGTGTTATATTTAGGAATACAGTCATTGTAATTACAGAAGAGAGAGAGTTATTTGGGTCTGGGTGCTGGAGAGCAATGGCAGAAGGGAAGAGTAGGGATGGGGGTCACTCAGCAGCTGCAGGCAGTGGTGGTTTCCCACTCTTTTCAAAGTGGAGCTAGTGAGTCTTAAGACAAGGGACATCACAAGTTCCCACTGGGAGTAAAGATTCTGACCGAGACAGATCCCAAGGAGTGACTTCCAAAGCCAGCTCTGCTATAACCCTGTCTTACTCCAAATTAATTTTTCAGGTTTATGCAAGACACTAAGATGCTTTACCTCACAGACAGAGCCAGATTTTTCTTCCATACTACTGAGACTGGACTCAACACCATAAACAAGATGGTGTAAACTAGAAAATAAAGCCCCTGATTAACCATTAGCCAGTCAAAATATCAGGCTTGGTGGTTAATTAATCCAGCCAGTGAACTCACCTCCCAAAAGCTGCCAAGAGATTTTAAGGTGCAATAAATATACTGCAGCTGTGTCTGTGCTAGCAAGTAGTACAGCCCGGGAGCAGATCCGTAATGCAGAGAGTGCTGAGATTGCAATGTGCACATTGCCTGCCTTTCATCTGAGAGGAAGCCACCCCTGGTGCCCTCTTCATGATGCAAACCACAGCAGGGTAAGTAGGGATGATTGGGGCATTCACTTTGTAAGTGCTCTCCTGACCTGGGTTAACTACTAATGTGTAGGCACATTGCCTGAACTGGCCCCATTCCAGCTTCTCTGCAAAAATACTGGGATAAGAAATACATTAAGAAATACTGCTTAATCCCAGAAGAATAATATTAGGCCTTGTGGAGACATTCTTGGTATTGCATTAATATATGAATCATACTGAATAATAATAACACAGAATCAAATACCTAAGACAACCATTTTTAAAAAAAAATCTTTTTCCACATGAGAAACTCATATTTTCACAAGCTCTAAGGCATGGACAGTATTCCTAATTAATACACACAAATCTCCATCTTATAAAATGCTAAGTGACTATGCCAAATCAAAAGGAAGGCTGTCAGCAGCACAGCTAGGACCAGGCTCCAGACTTTCCCATCTAATCCTATCAGCAGCCTCATACCCACGACATCAGCAGAGGGCTTGCCTGTGCAGGAAGGCATCCCAAGAGGCTGAGGCTGCTTTTAGAAGCTTAGGCCAACCTTTGGAAAGGAGGGCAGCTTTCTTTCCCGAGGGGTGTTTATCTGGCCAATGTCACTGCTCTCACTGCCTGTACTCGGTTTTTCACTACTCTTTCCCTAAAGCAATTGACTGTGTCAGAAATAAGGAGTGCTTCCAACATCAGTGAGGACTTACAGAGCAATTGCAGCAGAAGTTAGGGCAAGGTCTGGGCCAGTGCTGTGCTAGGGAAAAGACCCTCGGGGTATGATGTGCCAGATACTGCTCTATTTGTGTCAGTTCACACCAGTGCTTGTACCAGTATCTTTTTTTCCCCTCGTAGACAATACAGTCAATTTTCCTCTGCTTCTCCCCTCCTTTAGAAGGGAAGTAAATTGCTGCAGTTAAAATCATAAGTCCTCGTAAAAACCTGCTTGTGCCCAGAAAGCTAAGTATCAGAGCTTGCCTGAAGCTTAAGAAGAAGTGGCATCTTTTTCAATAAATTTACATCTCTAAATAGATGATAAGTGTTGAATCAATTTCCATATGTTAAAATAGCAGAGCATTAAGGATTCTGGCACTTCAAGCAATCAACTAATTTGCCACTATTATGAGAATATCTTTTATATTAGTGGAGCAATTCATCTGAAAATCAGGGACAGTCTGCAGCTCTGTGCCCTCTCAATATCATAAAGGATCCTGTTTGTTTGCCTGAAGAGATTATGGTACCTTATGACATTCAGGTCTTTGCAAAGTCACCTTTCAGCTCTTAATAAGCCAATTCATAATGTCTCCCCCACCTGGCATTCCTGGCTACACGGTCTGCTCATAGATACAGAGATCCAGCAATAAACAAGAGTGTTGACAGATACCTCCTGATGAAAAAGGAAAGAACTGTGGTGTACCAAGTTCTGTGTCCAAAACAGGTGCAAAGGCAGAAGCTATCCAGAGCTCTGCTCCCAGTTTTTCCCACCAGCCTGGGCTCACTAAGCCTCATGTCTGGTCATGTTGGCTGGCTGCTTGCTGAGCCTCAGATGACAAGCCCTAAACAAAGTTCACAACTCTTCATTCCTATCACTGTGTCTGTGTCTGAAACATACCGTTTCCAAAAGGATGCAGGATGTTAAATGTGTGTGCAGCCCGAGCTTCAGAAAGCTTCAAGGAAAATCAACTTCTTTCAACACAGCTGGTGCTGGTTTTACCAGCATGTGGCAGGATGAGGGCTTTGTACCAGGCTTTGAGGGTCAGAATAAAGGGAAGAGAGATGAAAAGCTTCAGGTGAAGGGATCTATAGTTCATACATCCTCATATCACCCTCAGCTAGCTGAATCACCAAATATTTCCATCATATTTCAGTGCACTGTTCACAAATATAACATGCCAATTGCTAATAAATGAATGGCACTATCAGAGCAGTGGAGGGACACTGTGCTGCCCCTGCACAGCGCCCAGCAATGTGGTGTGATACTGCTGGCCTGGATGCCAACAGCAGTACAGACTTCAAAAGTGCCTACCTGAAGACCAGGAAGATGACTGTGCATCAGTACATTCTCCCTCACACTTAACACATGGTCTTCCTATTCCTAAAATGCAGGGACTAGGAGGAGGACTGATGCAGAGGTTGTTCAACACCTTTTTTAAATTTAAGTTCATATTATGGAGCTGGCAATGCCACCAGGGAAAGCTGCTAATTAAGCAAGTGGATTTTTCATAGCCCAGATCTTCATCACTATTTATGTGTTTAGTTTCTTACTGCCAAAGCAATAGGATGCTCAACCACTGACTTCAAAAGGGGTATTTGTGGGAGCAGTAGGATCTTTATTGTATATAGATTTTTAACTAACATTTTAATTTAATTGAGAAACTGTGCATTTCTAACTCACTTTCCCTTTCTGACATGTTCTTGGCTTGGATTATTCCTCAAAGAGTTCTTGCTCTTTCCTCAAGTCTATTTACCATTGAGGAAAAAAAAAAAAAAAAAAAGGGAACCCAAAGCAAAGAGGACAGCCACAGCTGTGTTCTCATTACAGACAAGATAAACACAGACTTCTGTCTGGAAAACTGAGTATCCTCAGGAGCAGGGAATTAAGGTGGGGGAACAATATTTGCAAGACACCAACATGTTGGCTCCTGGACTCCAGCCTAGAACTGATCTGTTGGCCAACAGTCACTCCTCTTGAGTCCCTGGAACAACACCCTGCTGCTCTGCTGCAGCAGGACATGTAATGGTGCTAAAGGCTCAGTGCAAACACTGTGAGGGTGCAAACACCACCAGAAGCCCTGCACAGACCAGGCTTTTGCAGGAACAGCTCTTTCAGCACCTCGCTCAAGCAAGTGCAAGTGTCAAGGACACTCGGGATGTGTGAAAAGCATGTTATGAATGCACCAGTACCGATAACAGTAAGAAATATTTTATTTTTAAAGGTCTGTGGTATAAATGTGCATGAGGGGTTGTCCATGAAGGGATTAACACCCTCACCTATTTTGTTTCCCCTAGGATTTCTTTATGCCTTTGTTTTCTGGAAGAAGAGAACCAGTCTTTCCTCAGGAGACCAAACTGCGGATACAGTGTAGAGATGCAAAGGAACAAGCTGACACAGCACAGCAGCTAAGGGTGTATCTCTTATAATTTACTGGAGCTCACCCTCCTGACCTTTCTGTATTTGGATCAGCAGGGAGGGTGTGTAATGAGGGCTGCAGGAGGGCAATCGGGTTCTTACAGCTGGTCAGGCGAATTAATGCGAATTGCTTGGCAGTTCACCAAAAGCAGACCAATAAGGGCACTTCATCAGAAAAAAAAAAAAAAGAGCAAAAAAAAATCTTAAGGTGGCCACTCCATGCATGGAATTTGTCAGATTTCTAACCTGCTGTAGAGGAGAACAGTGGCCCAGTGTTTCAGAGAGACACCATAGCTGTGGGCAAGTTGTGTTTGTCTGACACATTTCAGAAACCCTTCTGCTCCTCCACCTTCCGCAGCTTCTTGCTTCGCCTTCCCTACATGTCTTTTCCCAATGTCATTGTGTCCAGGGGGAGCAGAGAAATAGTAAACACCTAGCAAGGTACTCTGCTCTCCCATAGCCTTCTAGACCACACTCATCATCAGGCATTGCAGAGGCAAGGGCTTTTGTAAAGGTAACTCCTAGGAGCCAGATACTTTGAAAACCATTCCCTCCACTCCTCCAATCCATGCAAATGGCAGAAAATCGGTTTATCCACCCAGCCCTCATGTTGGCACTCCCCTCTCATGTGACTCTGTAATTTCTGTGGTGGTGTAGAACCTGCAAAAACCAGAAGTCACCTGTAAAATGCTGATATTTATATTTTTGTTCCAAATAGCATGGCTATGGCAGTGCACGTGCTCTCCTTTCCTAATGCTCTCCATATGCTCTTCAAAGTGAAATGCCTTTTCCGTCTGGTCATAGTTACTGAATTCAGAGGCATCCCTCTGAAATGATCTAGCAACATCTCCCTGCCCTCTCTATGGCCTGGATCAGGGCAATAGAAAGCATCAGAGCTGTCACATTCCAGAAGGAGGTAGAAATGGAAATGCATCCCTCAAGATAGGGGAAACTACTTTTCCTCTGGTTTCTCTTCTGTAAACCATCTTTGCCACAGCAGACAGTTTCTTGACCCCCTCTCCTCTCTCCCAAGAAGGTATTTGCTCCCCTTATGTGGCCATGCTTTGGGCCATGGATGCTTGAGGATATTTGCAACAAGTAGGAAGAAAAACCATGTGTGTGATTTCAGTATACACCATTCCAGAGAAGCTCAGGCATTGTACAGCACTGCTGGCCATCTCCCCAGCTTGTCAAAAGAAGCAGTGGGTGCTTCTGATTTTGACTTGCAGACAGGCATAAAGGTGTCACGAGCATTGCACCTGCCTTGCATTCATGTGTCCGTCCCTCAGCCCCTGGCATCAGCACAGTGGTCAGGGCCACTGAGCTGGGCTTGCTCTGCAAGCAGCACTTCTGCATTGCCAAAATCATTACCTTTTACTAGGCTGTTTTTATAATCTGCTTTTGGGGTACAGGTGTTAGAGCAAAGAGACTCATCACATGTAAATAAACAAATAATCACATCCGTCTGATTTGAATGGCTGCGCCCTCAAACGTGACAAAGGATTTTGCAGTGCACGCTGCACTAAGATATTTAAAATCTCATTTGAAACCTGTCAGCTTCCCTACTCCACAGAATGGAGATAACGAACACCACATACTTCAAAGTGATGTTTTAAGGCCTAAAAAGATGCTCATGTGGGGCTTTGAAAATGCACATAAATCATAGGTGTTAACACTGAGACCCCATTTATTTGAAATTGTGCCTGTTTGCAGCACAGCCTTGACCTGCCCTTGCTGCTATGGGCCAGGGCACTGCTGGACAGCAGGACAGCCTGCCTGACTGCCCATGTCGGGAGGCCCCAAACCCAATGGCCCCAACAGCGACAGGAATGGCCAAGGCTTCACTCCCACCACCATGTCCTCACTCAGTGCCAGCACGGTCTTTGGGGAGAATAGAAAACAAAGCCAGAACTCTGGGAAGCAGAAAGAGACAGTGGGATTGGGATTGACTCTAGTGGCTGAGCCCTCTGGCAGGGGAGATATCTGCCCAAGTGGTGGCTCCCTGCCCAATGGTTGCAGGCAAGCTGTAAATGTCACATATTAGGAGAAAAGATTTTGCCATGTGCTATTTTTATGCTAATTACTTAAATGTATTTGGAAAGGAAAACCCCAAATACCCAACGATGATTGAATATTAAAGTTGAAAAGTCCTGCACAGGATTCACAGCTCTGCCAATACCTGGAACCCCAACAGCCTGAGGTAACCTTTGGTTTTCTGCTGGACCCCTGGCTCCTTCAGGAAGTGACAAGAGGTTTAGGACTTCCTTTCCAGCTATTCAGGACCCACCGCTCCAGCCCCAGGCTGCTTGAAAAGCCACAGGTTTCCACAGGTACCACATACACCAAATGTTTTGCAGGTATTACTGCACTCACCTCCCCAGACTCAATCTCCCCAGGAGATTGATGTTGCCTCTTTTGCCCTGGAGAAGAGACATGTGCCAGGAGCAGGATAAGTACCTACAAGTGCACACCCAGATTCTGAGATCTGAGGCACCTAGACCAGGAGTTTTGGAACACTGGTAATTTTTACCATGTTTTGCACATTCAGAGCACAGCTCCAAGCGTAATGAGGAGTGTTCAGCACTTTCCACTCTAAGAGCACCCTGGGAATGCGGGCATTATCCAAAATATCTGTGCAGAATAAATCCTTCGGTGGGAAAACCAGCAAGCACTCTCATTCCACCAAGCATAAAGGAGCTGAGTTACAGTTGCACAAGCACTCATGTTGCTGCGTTTCCTGACTCCTCAGCGCTCGGCAGGAGACAGTGGCCGTGGGCTGAGCACAGCAGCCTGGGTGTTCGCAGCGTGCCCCGGGACAGCCGGCGGCAGCGGGAGCGCATCCTGGGCGCGGCTGTGCTGGCGCTGCCATGCCCAGCCACATTCTCTCTGCAGCTTGGAATCACAGAATCCTTATCGCCGCCACGCTGTAACCGAGCCAGCCGCAGGGTCATTAAGGTTGGAAAAGACCTCTGGTGACCTCACCATTGTTTCGGAGTGGTCGAATGATTTATGCACCCATCCATACGATGGGAGGGCTCGGTGTGTGACACTGAGGGCTTTTGGTACCTGCCGTGGGAATGCAGTGGAACACCACTCAGGAGACCAGAAACAGCCACTGGGTTGTTTCAGTGTTCTCTTCGTCCTTGCAAACTTTCCTGCCCGCTTCCTGTTCGCCTCTATGAATTCCGGGGCTTCCCGCTGAAAACCCACCCAGGCCCGTGAGAATCTGCTTTCCTTTGCAGCACAGTGCACGCCAGTGCAAATCAAAGACCCTTTATTAACGCAGACCAGCTCACGTATCTCCAATGCCTTGGCTGGACATACAGATAGATAATTCCCTTGCGTAAGCTTGGAAGAGTAACGTGAGCCCATTGCAAACCAACAGACTCACGGTAACAGGACAGCGGGGGAGGAGGAAGCTCCGTAGAGCTTTCCACTGTCACGGGGTGATTCTGTGTGTATTTGGACAGCCCAACAGCCCACACGTCAGTGGCTCCCACGGAACCCGGTGCAGGGGTACCCGTGTGCTCGGCGCAGTGGGTGCTGCGAGATTCCGGCCCAGTTCTGGGAAGAGGGATGGGAAGCGGCGAGGCGAGGCACGGTCCCGCCAGCAGCGCATTCATGCGTGGGGCTTTCCTTTCCCCCCTCCCTCCCCCAAGTTGCCGGGAGGCGTCGAGTCAATTGTCCGCGGCGAATTCCAGCGGGGCCGGTGCCGGGAGCCGCGCGCGGGTCGCGAGGCGCGGCGCGGCGCGGGGGCGGGAGGGGCGGCGCGCGGGCGCGGCGCGGGGCGGCGCGAGGCGCGGGGGCGCGGGCGGGAGGCGGCGGCGGCGGCGGCGGCGGCGGCGTCGGCGATGGCTTTCGAGGCGCTGGCGGAGGCGGCGGAGCGGTGGTGCGCCCGCACGCCCTTCCAGCTCATCGCCGCCGAGGAGACGGAGCGGCGCATGGACTTCTACGCCGAGCCCGGCGTCTCCTTCTACGTGCTGTGCCCGGAGGCCGCCTGCGGCGACAATTTCGTGAGTGCCCCGTGAGGGGACCGGGGTCACGGGCGTGCGGGGCACCCCCGCGCGGGAGCCCTCGCGCCGCCCCGGGACGCTCCGTCCGTGGGGATCCCCGGAGCCCGCGGGGAGCACCCGAGGGGCAGCGCCGGGGGCGGAGGACGGGGCCGTGCCCGGGGAGGGAGGGAGGGATGCGGTGATGGAGGGCGGCGGGGCCGGGGGCCGGGGGGATCCTCCCACAATCTGCAAAATGGAGTCCGCTGCCGGTGGGGGGCGGCCCCGCGGGCAGGGCTGCGGGCAGGGACACCCCACCCCCTTTGCCCATCGCCCGGCCCGGGGCGGCTGCGGGCTCCGGGCGGGCGGGGAGGAGCGGTGCGGGCCCCCGCCTGCCCCGCGGGGCTGCAGCTGCCGCTCCCCCCGCGGCCCCTCCGTCCTGCCGGGGTGCCGGGGCTGGGGCACGGCGCGGGGACGGGCGCGCTGGCAGGGCTGTCACGGCAAATGGAGAATGGGCAGGAATAAAATGGAGTCAGGATGACAGGAGGGCCGCGCCCCCCCCGCCGCTCCCCCGGGCCCGCCGCGGGATCCGTGCAGGTGCCGGCCGGGCATCCCCGCCCCGCCGCCGCTCGCGGAGTTCAGCGCCGAGTTCGTGCGGAAAAGGCTCCAGCACCACAGCCTCTGGCTTTGGGAAGGGTCGGGGGGTGCTTTTCCCTTCGGCCAGACCCTCCCGGTGGTGAGCAGAAGTGCAGGAAGAGTCACGGGAAAGCGGCACCTCGCCACGGGGTTTGTGAGCTGCCAAGTGCCAGTTAACTTCAGTGAAAGGATTTTGGTTTGCTTATTTTAACCAAACAGCTCCTAGCACTGTCATTGTAGGAACGTTGTAGGTTCTTCCTTTCACGGAGCAAGTTTCATCCTCCACTTGCTTGACAAATGTTCGCTAATTCCCTTTCCAACAGGTAAGTGCAGAGTGAGCCCATTTGACAGATGGGTCCATGGAAACAAAGAGCAGTGTAGTGATTTCTCCAGGATCACAGATCCCAGCGAGCAGGACATTTATTTATTTATTTATTTATTTATTTATTTATTTATTTAGTCGAGTAGATGGCAATGTTGAATTATGAAAGAAGTTATCTGGAGTTTAGTTATGCCTCTGTCAAGGGATAAGACCTTCAGACATAGCAGTGGGGTATCTCAGGATTCTCTCAGTCCTCTGTGGGAACAGCTCTGCACATCTGTCTTCCCAGCACCTCTGAGGCTGCCAGACCCCAGTGCTTATTCCTCTCCTGTGTATGTCTGTGTCCAGAAAGGGCCGTGCCTGCTGCACTCCTAAACAGGAATATGTATGAATCCAGTGCAGCACTAGGCTAAAACTGGTTGGACACTAATGATATTGGAAATTGCAAAGAAAGGCGAATTCTTTCACACAAAGTCTAGTCAACTTAAAAAAAAAATCTTAAGCAGCTTCAGACCCTATTCCAATGCTGGCTTTTTTTTTTTTTTTCTTTTTTTTTTTTCTCCTTTTGAAATCACATTCATATAATTTTCCCTTTTTTTTTTTTTTTTTTTTTTTTGAAAATATTTTCATTCCAGGGTTAGTTTGAGAAGCCCAGAGTCACCACTAGTATAATGGAGCGAAAGGCCAACTCCTGTCAAATCTGGAACATCAGCAGTGGAAAACTAGAAGTGATGTTTTCTTCTGTCTTTTCTAGCCTTATTAGTTGAGGCACTTTTTGTAATGATAATACTTTTAAGACAGGCAGATAGGTGTCATTCTTAATTCTTTTTCTGTAAAGAGATGGTGTTTCTTTAATATGATTAAGACCCACTGATGATTAGATTCTCCAGCATCCTGTTTCCTTGTCCTAGTGCACTGTGGGACTTAATTTCTGCTCCCAGCTTAATTATCTTGGTTTTTTGCAGTCACTCTGCTTTTTTTTCCTAATGTTCCAGATTATAACTTTGCTTTTTATGTGCAATTACAGGCTAAAGTTTATTTTAAGGAGACTTAATACAAGCCAAGGGACTGATTACCATTTGCACTTTAAACTTTGTTGCATGGCTCCTTTAACACAGTGTGGAGTGTGAAAGTGAGTAAATATAAACAGAATTCACTGTGACACACTTCACAGCCTTCTTACACCCTGTGCCTCTTATAAAGGAGCCTCACATTTAATAAGCATCTGATGCCTGGTATTCTTGTTCTTTCTTTACATTGTCATTTCATAATGATGCGACTTAAAAAGCTATGTAGGAGGTGCCAGAGAATTCCATGATAACCCACTTGTTAGGAGGAGATGATGAGCATGATGAACTTAAAAGGAAAGAAGAGAGGAGAAAAACGTGGAAGGTTGCCAAGATATAATCTGGGGGAGAAAAACACTGAATTTTGTCTAACATAAGAGATCCCAGATAACAACATCTGATACCTTTCATTTCCTGAAAAGATATCTTTAGGCTAGGCTTTTAACATGCAAGGGATGCAGGAGATCCATGTAGATGCTTATTGGCATTTTCAGTACCACCTGGACACTGAAACTCCGAGTCAGCATTTTAGATAGCTGAACAATGTATAATTCAGCTCCTGATGCTCCTGAGGTTCTTGAGAAATTAATTAGACTTGTGTAGCCATAATCAAGGAGAGTGAGGGTTGTGATGCTATTCCTTAGAGTCTGTCATTTGTTTTGTCACCATGTTATTACTGGTATTCAAAGTAACTGATAAAATAAATAAAAATATGATGCCATCTTGCTTGCTTTCTTGTTCCTGAAAATATATCAGAACAGAGTCAGTGGGTTTGAATATTTTATGCAAGTCAAATTATCCCCCTAAATTAAAAGTTTTGCTGTCATGCACAAGTGGGCTGTTTAGAAAAAGGTGGGCCAGCAAATGATTCTGCCATCCAGCTATACTGAGTCATCTAAAGGTGTGAGGGAAAGCAAACCCTCCAGATGCAGCCCTATTGATTTCTTCAGCTATGTGCTGTGTGTAGGTGCTGAACTAAATAATTCAACCATGATCTTAGGTCAGCTGAGGTGGAAATTAGTGACTGTGTGCTTTTGTAGTGACACAGAGCAACTGTGAGCAAAACTGGGCAAGCTTGGAAAACACACACTCTGATGATGAGGTTAATTTTTTTGATTACACAGCCACAGCCAAACACTGTGGTACACCAGTTTGCCAGCAGCCACCTTCTCCCGCTGCAGAGAGATTCTCAGGCATTAGGTTTTCAAGGAAAAGCATCTCCATATATGCAACCTTACTGAACTTTCTAAGCAGGAGCTGAATCCTGAAATTACATTTGTTTTTATTTTGCAAGGCCAAAATTGCTATTGCAGGTTCTTCTGGAGATGAGTGAGTCAGTGCTGAGACAGTTTCTGTGCTGCCTGGGTGCAGCACTGAACCACCACAGAGAGCTGTAGATGCAGCTGAACCTTACAGGCGTTACAACCCTGGTCTTTATTATGGTTGAGGTTTTTGAGGGAAAAGATTAAATCAACCCATTTTCAAATGAGATGTGTGCACTAATGACACATAAAACTTAGTCGTGTGTTTGTTGCTACAGTCAACATTTTAAATCCTCTGCAGATGGGGAGATTTTTGGAATTGTTACTTGCTAGTTGTCCTGTTATGCTATGCAAAAAAATCTCCTCAAAAACTCAGTGCTCAGATTATTCTCTTAGTTTTTTCCCTTGTGCTAGATCATCTTATTCTGCCTACTGCTGATGAATTCACCCTGGTGTGTAAAATATGGTGCAGCTTGAAAAGAGATTGTAAAAACACAGTAGGATAACGTGGGGTTAACTTTCCCTGGGGAATGAACCAGCTATGATTTATTAAAGGGCAGGGCATGATTTTCATTTATGTGGAAATTCCTGTGTATAGCTCTGGTAGTCAGAAGAAGCCACAATTTAAACAAAAATAAGGATCTCAGCAGTCATAATTGTTTTATATATATAAACAATTGCAACAGGTTTATCACGAGCCAGGAATTCCCAAGCTGCAACATTCAGCTCTGAGGTTTAGGAGTAACTAAACAGTTATTGCCAACCTCAAGTATGAAGACCAGACCTCCAAAACCTTCTCCAAAGGCTGTTTTTAAAATGTGATTTGGAAGTGTTCATTTGATATTTTGAAGAGGGCTCATTTGCGTTCACTTCATGTACGTTCTGCCTTTTTAGGCCGCAAAAATAACAAAGTGCAGATTTTTCTTCTGCTTTGTTTTTGTTGTAAACAGAAGCTGAGATGTAGTTGTATATTTATAGGATTACAAGGCCCATGACTCTTAGGATGGCATGAAGTATCATGAGACTTGTGGTATGTGCGTTTGAGAGTTGGCAAGACTGTAAAGAACTTATTTTTATTGCCAGAATGGTTAAGACATGACTCTGGTTATATGGAAAGTGCAGAACATACTCAGTAATGCAGGGATCTTTTCATAACAGAACATTTCATTATGTTTATGCTTGTAAAGTGCAACAAGCAGCAAAGAAAATGTAGGTCAAGTGAGGTTCATAGCAAAGCAGTTACAGGTTTTATCTTAAAGGTGCAGTTTAGGTGATGCTAAATACTGTTTTCTTTTGTTAAGTGCATAACTGCATCCCTGGCAGGTACTCACCACTGAAGAGGAAGGCAACATGCAAGCCTTATGCTAGGGATTGAAACATCTGTCGTTTTGAGTGTTTCCCTGAATGTTAGTTAAGCTTTGGAGAGATCCTTCTCTTTCCTTGTTTAAGCATAACCTGCTGTTTATAGCAAGTAAAAAAGGCACTTTGGGGAAAAGAGCTTCTGCACAAAAAGAGAGGTACAAGAGTTTCATACCAATTTGGCAGTATTGCTCTTCTCTGTGTGGCAGGCTGCCCAAGAGTCCCATGCACCAAGTCTTCAAACAGAAGGTGTTTAAGATAATGCATTAGCTTGTGCCTTGGGCACAGGAAGCACTGTTGCCTGCATGCTCCCTCCATCACTTGCCAGCTCTGTTTCAGGCAACCTCCTAGCACCAGAATGAACACCAGTTTTGAGAGAGGCTTCACAGCATAAGGCTGGGGAACCAGCGTCTCCAGAGCAGGAGTGAGACAGGAGGATCTCAAATGAGTTTAAATGTACCTGCCTGGGAAGAGAAGATTGGGTTCCAGGAGGAGTAAATCTCATTGCAGGGTGGGAAGCTTGAAGCATCACAATGCTGTGAGTGCCCAAATGTCTCTCCTTGGCTCTTGGTTTAGCCTGCAGGCAGATTTTGCATCTTTTCTTCTGCATTGCTGTGAGAATTACCCATCAAGTTCCACCTCCAGGGTCGCATCATATTTGCAGTAATGCCAGGAACACAAGGAGATGCTTTAGCTCTTCCTGAGGGCTTCACTGCAGCAGATGCAGAAAAAGAGAAAACCCAATATGACTTCCAGGTCTGAGCAGGGCTGATGTCAAACAAAAGCACCTTCATAGGTAAAATGTGTCTGTGCCAAATGCGTGTACACTTCATGGCTGGTGCAACCATGATGCATATCCGCTTCTGGGCTGATTTCTGTGTTTTCCAATATATCATGTTAATAAAATCCAGGTTCCTCCTCAGAAACATGGCTCATGGAAGAGCCTGCGATGCTTTTCCCCAGGGCGGGTCTGAACTGTAGGAGGCTCTGTGTACTTTGGCAGATGTTTACAACATGTCACCTTATAAAATCACATGGGAAGGTTGGCGTGAATTCCTGTTAATGCCTTTCCTTTCTTGTGTTGCTGTTGGCTTTCAGCATGTGTGGAGCGAAAGTGAGGACTGCTTACCTTTTCTGCAGCTTGCACAGGACTACATCTCCTCCTGTGGGAAAAAGACGCTCCATGAAATATTGGAAAAAGTCTTCAAATCCTTCAGACCTGTAAGTGGTTTTCCTTTTAAACATTGACAGTTACCTGTGACTTTTACTAGGACAGCACTAGCAAGTTTCTTCTCCAGAGATTTCCATCTCCAGTTAGCTGCCTGAGTGTTAGCATGGAAGCTACCATCGGGCAATTGGAAATAGTTTCCTGGAAGTCAGCTGCCTTTTTATTTCTGTTTATCTCTGTGCTTGAGAGGATGAGATTCCTGTGCAGGGTGGGAGGCCAACTGGTGTGTCAGCCAGTGGCAGAGGGCAGGGACTTGCATCCTGCTGATGCAGCACTGTCTCCGAGGAACGGGATACGAGTCAGCGCTGTGGGAGTTTGTGTCATTTCCTGGCTCTGGAATTGGGGGGTTTTGCAATGATATGAACAGCAAAAGTAAACCTATGGGAAACTGGGAGTACCATCTCTCCTCAGGATGGTTTATTTTATGGCTGAGGTTTTTTCCCCCCTGAATGATACAGATTTTCCTGTTAGGACGGTTGTCACTTGGTATTTGCAAACATTGGTTTGGTCACTGCTTGAGAAGTTGGAAGAGAAGCTGGGTTTTGTGGGGAGGGGGCCTGTATTTTTCTGTTTTGTTGCTACTCAGCTTTCTCCGTCCTTGTTTAACACTAAGATTTGTGCCAAAGTTAAGATTTCATCAGGGTGAGGTGTCTTAGGCTGGCCATTGCCCTTTATTTTTGCCAAATGGTCCCTTTACATAGCATCTCCTTTTGAATGTTTGGGGCTGGCTTAGGGCTTGGTGCAAAGCAGGGCGAAGGTTTGTAGCCAGAGCCGTTCTCCCATGACGTCCATGAGAAAGTTCACCCATGGACATTTTTATGCTCAACTGAAAATGTAGACCTTTTCCTTCCTGTCTTTTTTTGGCTGACTAATTGAGAAGACTGAAAATGTATCCCAAGTATTTAGTGTGAAAGGAAAGGCCTGTAGCACCGATATGAAAACACTGACCCTCCCTGTGTTACACCCTTGCACAGATTGCCACAGCTGGTCGACATAAAAGAGCATCATTTTAAAGGATCCTTTGAGAGAGTAGAAATAAATAGAACAGATGCACACTTTTCTTAGAAAGGACTGGAAATCTGATCTGTCACTACAGCTGTTTGTAATTGTGAAAACATGCAAAAAATAGAAGTATGTTTCCCAGAACAATATTGGGCTCTAGGATCTTCATAGCTGTCTTTTACTCAGGGAAGCTGTGCCTTTGATGAGAAACTTCCACTGGTTTAACTAAGGAGGACTTCAAAAAGACTTAATTAAATTGGTGCAGATTGCTTACTTTATTTAAACCACATTTATTCCAGCATAGCTTAAGTTACTAAAAAATTGGCTTCATTCAAACCAAGTTGAGCTACTCTTCAGAATGAGAAGGTTCAAAGCAAGGGGAACCATTATGCTCATGTAGCCTGAGCCCTTTATTAATAGATCACATTTCACCTCATGATTCCTACAGCTGACATATAAATTGAGGTGGAAGTAGAATGTGTCTTTTCCAAAGACACCTATTCTTTAAGTAGTCTTCATGTGACTTAAAGGATACAACACTGTTGGGCACTTTTTCTTCTCATGGCTAGTTACAGTGCTGTGAATAACTTGTTTACAATCTGCATTTTTCTAGTTTTACTTCCTAGCTGTTGAATTTCGTTTTGCTTTTGTTTGCTCAAAAATGGTGTCCTCAATTGCCAGAGACCTCTTGCAGACTGTAATTGAGTACCTCTTCATTTTCTCGTGGTGGTACCACAGATACTAACTTTCTCAGATTCTGCTTTGTCCCAGTATTAAGAGATCTGCATCCGCATAACAGAACTGGGTTTATCATTTGAGGTATGACTGTGTGTAGACAAGTCTAATTAAGGAATGTATTGATACTTTTCCCTCATAATAACTATTAAAAATAGCACATAAATGGGAGAAAATATTTTTACAAAACCACTTTTCTTCAGTGTTGGGAAATTATTTCCTTGGCATCACTTCATACTGTCTTCTCTCCTTTCTTGCTGGACCCGTTTTACTAATGAGACCACTTTGCTGTCAGCTTCAAGGCAACAGTGCATTTGTAGAGCATTTCTTCTCTATCCCAGCAAATCAGCTGACAGAGACCAGTCTGGCAAACTCCAGCTTGAAAAATGGCAGTTTAGGAAAAACTGCAACTGAAGGTCAGACTGGCTTTTCTGAAGTATCTGGTGGCCCTGACTCTCAGTCTGGGACACCGGGGACCAGGTGTTTTGCAGATGCTTGCTAAGCACCTTCTGAAAGTCTTCTCCATTTTGGTATTCGCAGGAGACATCCATGATTTTAGACAGTTTGGAAATTCCTTGTTGGGGTTCTTTGAAGGGAAATACTTAGAAGAAAACAGTGGCAGTGCATCTGCAGCTTTCCATGTCCTTGTGCACAGCATGAGCATCTGCCTTCCCATAACTGTGGGCTCCAGAAACAACTTTTTCCAATAATTCAGCTCAGCCGTGCTCTGCATGTTCATGATAACAGCCCAGCCATGTCTTTGTGAGCTTGCCCTGAGGCTGTGGAGTGGGAAGGGACTGGCTTCTCATGTTGCTGGGCCTTGTGTTTTGGAGACAATGAGAACATGAATGCCCAGCAGTTGGCATCCCTCTCAATGAGAGACAGAGAATTCCCTCTGCTTACCAGTTTTCCCTGGGCACAGAAGGCCATGAGGGTGGTCTAGGTCTGCTCACTGTCCCTCACTCTTCTCAGGCATCTCTCCCTAATGTTTTATGGGCCTAAACACAGTGCCAAGCAAGATATTTAATTAGATGGGGCTTTTAAAAAGTGCTGGTTTGCCTTGCAACTAAACCACACCTCTAAGTCCTTCTGTAGACAAGGTCAAGGTGTTTCTTCACTGAAGGTGGTGAGGGGCATGTTGTCTCTACCCATTACTGCCTTCCTGACATGGTTTCCACAAAGCTTTGTAATTTGCCTTATTATCCACTTCTTCAGGGAGCATCCAGAAGTGCCAGACACCACAAAGGTATGATATCAACAAATAGCACTGAGAACAAATACTGTTATTTCCTCAGAGCATCCCATCTCCTCCTGTGCCTTGGTCTCTCTGGTGTCAGAGGTGCCAATGTCTGGTGCTAGGAGGTGCCCATGCTGGTGTTTTTAAGTACATCTGCCTGGAGTCATAGTCCTTCCTACAGGGATTCAACAGAACTGTGTTATCTCTAGTGTAGCATCACATGGACTGCTAAAGCTCGGTCTTGTGCTTGGTTTATTTTTCAGTGTGCTGATGTGCTGGCTTTTATTAGGAGACCAAAGTAGTAGGAAGTGTCACTCTGCTTCTGTGAGTTAGTTATTGCGAGGTTTTGTAATATCAGGGCACTTTGAAAGGGTCAAGAAAGACAAATAAAATAAATGCCTGAGGGACATCACACCAACTGGCAAAGTTTGCTGGAAACCAAGGCATGAATCATACAATTTCAGCAGCAAATTCCAGGGGTCTTACACTGAGTTCATCTTCAGCCTGAAAAGCCTACATCTGAGGTGGGGAGTCTGCAGTGTAAAAGCCATTTATTCCATATGCACTGTATTCATGTATGTCCCAGTGACCTGTCCTTTACCTCCAGATGGGTACTTTGGCCAGCAGAAATAAATAGCTACAGTTCAGACAATGCTGCTGGTTGTTATCCTCCCTCTTTCCCTCCTCACCATGCCCCTGACCTCCTCCTAACCATGCATCCCTGCTTGGCAGTTTTGTTCCCCTTGGCTTTTCTGCTGATGGATGAGCTCTCTCTTTCTACAACAGTTTTCTTTTCTGGTTTATGCCTTTTCTCCTTTTTCCTCTCCAGTTAAGTCCTTTAAAGTCTGCTGCATAGCTGATACTTTAATATATGAAGCAGCTGTGGACTAGAAGCAGAAACTAGTGTGTGGGAAAGAAGACAAGGTGGGAGTCAATCTCGGATCCGGCCAGGCCATCTTCATCATCTTACTTTGTCCTTACCTTTTGTACACCCTCCTTCTGTTTTGTCCCAGTGTTTGTAGAGCTCCCTGCCCTTTGGACCCTGATCCTCCTTCCTTGTGTTGAAGGTGTGGATTGATTTGTCACTGCAGTCCAGAGAGCAGTAAGGGGTTAACAGCAGTGAGGGACCACCATAATCCTGTGGGAAGCAACAGGAAGTGACGCCTGAAAGCACGATGTGCATGGTCAAGGTCCTTAGTGCCTTGGGGTCATAAAGTGTCTGCAAGAGAATAAAACTGCATCTTCCCTTCCCTTCCCTTCCCTTCCCCCTCCCTTCCCTTCCTTCCCTTCCCTTCCCTTCCCTTCCCCCTTCCCTTCCCCCTTCCCTTCCTTCCCTTCCCTTCCCTTCCCTTCCCTTCCTTCCCTTCCCTTCCCCTTCCTTCCTTCCCTTCCCTTCCCTTCCTTCCCTTCCCTTCCCTTCCCTTCCCTTCCCTTCCTTCCTTCCTTCCCTTCCCTTCCCTTCCCCTTCCCTTCCTTCCTTCCCTTCCTTCCCTTCCCTTCCCTTCCTTCCCTTCCTTCCCTTCCTTCAACTTCCCTTCCTTAAACTTCCCTGAAACTTCCCTTCCCTTCCCTGAAACTTCCCTGAAACTTCCCTGAAACTTCCCTTCCCTGAAACTTTCCTTCCCTGAAACTTCCCTGAAACTTCCCTTCCCTGAAACTTCCCTGAAACTTCCCTGAAACTTCCTTTCCCTGAAACTTCCTTTCCCTGAAACTTCCCTTCCCTGAAACTTCCCTTCCTCAAACTTCTTCCTCATTCTTCCTCATTCTTTCTCTGTAAAACCACTAAAGTCTACAGCATCACTCTGATTTACACTGCTGCCTCTGATTTATGCTGCTGCAGGGAAAGAGGAGCTGGATTTCCTGATGGCAAAGAGAGAGGGAATGTGTGAAAAGCAGGATGGACTCCCATCCTTTGGGATTGTGTATATCTTTGGAGTTCTTGTGGTGTGTGTTGTGTTTTTCGTGCTTTTTTTGCAGTACAGTATCCCATAAAATGACGATTCATGTGACTCATTTCCTTGCAAATCAAAGAGGAATTATGACCAGAGGTGGGAAAAAAAATACAGTCAAAACTCTTTCTGCCAGGTGATACAAACAGGAGTACAACACTCACATTTAATTTGAATATGCCAGATTAGTTTAGCAAAAATAATACTGGTGTATAAGAAAGTCTAGAAAGAGTCCTTGAATTTACCTTTTGAAGACTGAGTATTTTAATTTTAGCTTCACCATGAAATAAAACCCCCGCATCCTGAAAATGAACTGAGCAGTTCAGTTAAGCATTTGATTTGAAAAATACGTATGCATAGGAACAATTACTTTGCTCAGAAAACAAGAACGTTTTCCATTTGGGGTCTCTCCATAAGTAAGTATTTTTAAAATACGAAGGACGGGATTTAGTCAGCAAATTCTCCTTCCATTTCTCTGCTGAAGAAACCCTGTAACGAAAAATCTGATTTTCTTGTGACAGTGAGGAATACAAGCTTCATTGCACCCAGAAACTATTCTATGCCTTGTATTTATGTCCACTGAATAATTTTGAATGTCAATGACAGACTAAATTAGTTTAGGTCCCTGTAAATCTGCCTTTTTGCAGCCTTCTCATTTCCATGCTCTCACCTAGAAAATGTCACTCTCCTCACAAATTTTCTGGGCTTTGCCTCTTTCAAGAGCTAACAGCTGCATCACTCTCCAAAGAGGGTGTTATATGCATCTGTGCTGCTCTTCCAGCCCTGGCAAGCTAAATACGTGGCATTCTTAGTAATGCCCAGCCTATGATTTTGCTTTGTGGCTATTAATAGCTGTTAGTGTAGCATTCTAATACAAGATTTCCACAACAAATGCATTATTTTGACTGTTATTTGGTGTATCTGTCTTCCTGACTAGTGTTGCCTTGGCAGCCTTTTGGGGGAGAGGGGAGAAGTTGAAACATAGCTGTTTGCTCCTTTTCCTCTAGTGAAGAGGTGACGTTGAGTGGTCAGAGCCATCAGGTGGAGGCATCCAAACGTTGTCCAAGGAAGATGGGCTGGCAGTTCCTTGCAAGCCCAAATCTAATTTGCTGAAGTTTAAAGGGACAGTATTTCAGTGGAGTACACAGTAATTCTTACTGCAAGGGCTGCACACAGTATGCAAGACTTTGCCCATTGTGATGGAGCAAAGAGTTCAAGAGAAGCATTTGACATGGTAGGTTCTTTGGGTTTATAGGGACTCCTTGCCTACTCCACATTAGCCAGTCCTTCATGAGGATGTTTTCTTCTTTGTCTTTTATAGGGCTGACAAAAAACAAACTTAAACCAAGACAACTACTGCTACAGTATTATCATGGTTCTTTCAGAAGTTAAACCACTGCCAAGTCTAAACACTCAACAATTCATAATGTGACCTCAGAGAAGAATGTGAAGCTTTCTGCAAGTGCTTTGTTTTGGTTTTATTTACCTTCCGGTCTCTGAGCGCTTAATTTGGTGTGAGGATGCATTTTCAAATCTTTCTTTATCCCAGGAGGGAGGGAAAGACAGCCAAGATCATTATGCAGTTATTCCAGGGTTTGAGGTTTTTAAGAAGTGCATGTAGGATTTGTGTGAAGATCTGCAGCAAAGCTGCATGAGTGGGTAATTCACTGTTACACAGTATTTTCTCTTCTTTGTAGTTACTTGGGCTTCCAGATGTTGATGATGATGCATTTGAAGAATATAACGCAGATGTGGAAGAAGAGGAACCAGAAGCCGATCACCAACAGATGGGTGTCAGTCAGCAGTGATTTTCTGAGAAGCTATAAAAGATTCAGAAGCCTTTGGTACCAGGTGGGGTCAGGTGGTCCCACATTAGCCTGTTTGAATTAGCACATCACAAGGGGATGTCTGGCTGCCAAGATAAAAGTTTTACAAGAAATTGTTTTAAAAAAAACAAAATAATAATAATAATAATAATCCGTGATGAGCTTTGCTAAGAAGTGACCTGAATTTTGCTCCTGCTTCAGTGGGTTTTCTATGGAGTTGTCTTGGTAGCATTCTGCCGTTATCAGTCTAGAAGTAGTTTTGTCGCTGACTTGTCTCTTCGATTTGTGTTCGAGAGTAGTGTTTGCTGACATGAATGTAGAGTACTGAGAATGTAGGAGGCGTGTGGGGAGAGTGCCGAGTTCTCACCCGTGACCTTTCCAAGGAAACCAGCGCAGAGAGCAAACACCACCTGTGCTTTTCTTTTTAGTTCAACAGCTATAGGTTTTTGACAAAGTACCAAATGTGGGCAGACTTCTGAAAAACAGTAGTTTAGCAGTGGTTGGTGCTGCAGAAGTGCATATGAAGGCTTAACAAATTAATGGGGAGTAGGAAATCCAGGGGGTGTCAGACATATTGATGTCATTTCACTGACTCCTGAGTTTCCAAGTGCTGAATTAATAACTGGGAGTAACGGGCACCAGGAGCACGCATTGTAAACCAACCCTGGTACTCCAACACCATGTGATCCAAAGGCAAGTGCTGCTTTCTTACAAATCAAGTAAAAAATATCTGTCACCTATCCCACTTCTGCATGACAACTAACTTTAAGCTTTGCTGGTTTTGGTACACTGCCAAATTATTACTCAAACCTCGTGGGATTGTGCATTAGAATCATGAAATCATAGAATATGCTGAGTTGGAAGAGACCCATCAGGATCCTCGAGTCCAGCTCCTGGCCCTGTGCAGGGCACTCTAAGAGTCACACCGTGTGCCTGAGAGCATTGAATCCAAATACTTCTTGAACTCTGTCAGGTTTGTGCTGTGACCACTTCCCTGGGAAGCCTGTTCCAGTGCCCAACCACACTCTGGGTGAGGAAGTTTTTCTGATATCCAACCTAAACCACCCCTGACTCAGCTTCAGGCCATTCCCTCCTGTCACTGGTCATGAGAGTGAAGAGATCTGTACCTGTCCCTCCTTTTCCCCTCCTGAGGATGTTACAGACCACAATGAGGTCTCCCCTCAGTCTCCTCCAGGCTGAACAAACCAAGTGATCTCAGCCACTCCTCACCAGGCTTCCCTTCCAGACCGTTCACCATTTTCATAGCCCTCCTCAGGACACTCTCTAATAGTTAAGTATCTTCTTTACATTGTGGCTCCCAAAACTGCCCCCAGCACTTGAGGTGAGGCCGCCCCAGTGCAGAGCAGAGCAGGACAATCCTGTCCCTTGCCCAGCTGGTGATGCTGTCCCTGATGCCCCCCAGGACAGGGTTGGCCCTCCTGGCTGCCAGGGCACTGCTGACTCACATTCAGCTTGCCATCAACCAGACCTCCCAGGTCCCTTTTCACAGCACTGCTCTCCAGCCTCTCATTCCCTGGTCTTTACACACAACCAGGGCTGCCCTATCCCAGCTGCAGAATCCAGCACTTGCCCCTGTTAAACTTCATATAGCTAGTGATTGCCCATCTCTCTCATTTGTTGACATCTCTCTGCAGGGCCTCCCTGCCCTTAAGAGAGTTGACAGCTCCTCCCAATTTAGTGTAGTCAGCAAACTTAGTATTCCTTCAAGTCCTGTGTCCTGATTGTTAATGAGATGTTGAAGAGCACAGGGCCAATGATGGATCCCTATGGAACCCCGCTGGTGACAGATCGCCACTCTGATGCCACCCCATTCACTGTAACCCTTTGTGCCCAGCCTGTGAACCAGTTGCTCACCCATCCCATGACATGTTTATCCAGTTGTGTCCTGGACATTTTGGTCAGTAGGATACTTTTGATACAGTATCAAAAGCTTTACTGAACTCCAAATATATTACATCAACTTGCTTCCCTTGATCAGCTAGGTGAATTGCCTTGTCATAAAAGGAAATCAGGTTTGACAAGCAGGACTTGCCCTTCATGAAGCCATGCTGGCTGTGACCAGTGACTACATTGTACTCTAGGTGTTTTTATATACCTTCTAGAATAATATTTTCCAATATTTCCAATTTTTACTGGGCACTGAAATGAGACTGACAGGCCTGTAGTTTCTGAGATCTTCCCTGAGTGCAGCTTGAATCCAACTAACACTGAAGCCATAGGGGTATCAACCAGCACCTGGCTCTTAAAATTGTGCTGGACCTCTTCCTGGGCCTTTGAGCTAGTCTGGGCATTTACACCTTATTGGAGGGGAGCTGAAATACTGCTTCGGCTGATATGAAATCTACTGGGGTTTTACTTACCAGGGGTCTTGCTCCTCAGGGGGTTTGGTGAGGGTTTTAGTATGAAGGAGAAGACGACTCCTCATATTTATTACCTGTTCTATGTAATTCTAAGTAACTTGGATGAGTGCCAGACTGAAGATGCAGGGTCTCTTTATTTACTTGCCTTTTGTACTGAAAATATAAGAAGCAAAGGTAATTCTGTTGTAACACAGCTGTTTTCCACAATCAAGAAAAATATTTCTAAATTCACTCCTTTTTTCCAATTTTTTAAAAATTGTAGAACAAAGGTCACGTGCTTCAAAAGCCCTTTTATACAGGATTAGCTTTATAAAAACAAAGAGTGAGCAAAGAGAAAATGCTTGGACAATTCCTATAAACTACTCATTGTATAATTTTGAAAACCCTGTTGTTAATGATGTCTCCTTTTCAATAGATTTTTTAAAGACTTTTTTCCAGGGTTACTGAAGAGAGCAAGTTTTCTTGATGGTTTATGTTTATGATGGTGGTTTGAGAGATGCATAGCACTTGATTTTTTCCATCAGAGGCAAAGATCTTGCCTAACTGGGACGATGTGTGTTACCTGAGTCTGCACAGATGTGTCTGCAACACTGTAAAAGTCAGAGTTTAAGAATGTTAAAAAAAAAAAAAAAAAAAAAAAGTGGAAGAAAAACAGAGCTTAATGCAACTTTGTACATTCTTTCAGCATGCAGGCATAGACATGGTAGTTGCAGCACCTTTTCTATGGACTGGTGACGTGAGAACTGTGGCAGTTCACTGTATAACACTGTACAGCAGCAATAGGCTTTTTGCTTACTGAAATAAAGTCTAAGACCAGTGGTTTCCATCCCTGCTTTAAGCCCCTAAACTTTTCTTTCCTCTCCAGCTAGGACAGATGTTATAACCTTAAATAGAGCCTTCCTTTGGAAGAACCTCTCTCTTCATAGCATCCAACACTTGGGTTGTGGCTCACAGAAGTAGATCTTATGGGGCTGACTTTCCTCTGCTCTAGTGTAATGCAAGCGAACAGTTTACAGTAGGGCAAGCTGCAGGCAGAGTCCTGCTGTTCAGGTTTGCTGGGCACTTGCACCTATTTGTTTGAGGAGCAGGTGGCTGGAGCCAGTGTGCAGGTGCAGGCACCCCATGCACACCTGCCCGGTGCCACGAGCCCTGCCTGACTGGGACACAATGCTCTGCCTTTTACAGACAGGCAGGCTTCCAGCTGGATCAGTCCCACCATCTGCTCAGTGTGTGGCTGCACAGACAGTGCTGGCACAGCAGAGGGGAGGGTGCAGGGTGGACATGGGTAGTAGCTAAGGACCTGCTGCTAAAAGCGCCTTGCAGAGTGTCAGGGACCTGTGCAGAGATGTGGACTGGCCTAAATGCTGTGAGGGATTAATTCCACAAGGCTCAGTGGGAGCTCGGTGGGGCACTGGTGGCAGTGGGATAGGCAGGAATTCATGAAATGAGGAAAGACTAAGATCTAGTTCTTGTAATTGCATGCAGGAGGTTGTAATGTGTATTGCACTCTGCTACCTTTCCCTGCGTATTGATTGAATTGTTAATGAGCAGTTGAGCATTAATGCAGTTGCAAGCAAACAACTCTGTAAATTATGTAGATATATTATTTTCTGTATTCACTAACTCACTTTTTCTTTGGAATGCCATGTACCATTTGAGTGACTTCCACACAGACTGCAAATGCTGGACATCCAGCTCTTCTGCAGTGCTCTCCACTGCAGAACTCCCACTGAAGCTAGCGAGATTTTGTTCAGACAGGACCTGCAGGACCAGGGGATATGTGAGGCTTGGTCCTGTAGAAAGCTGAGCGCTCTCATTTCCTCCCACTTTGCTAGGAGCCGAATGTGTTGAGCCCTGCTGCTGAACTGAAGCATGACCAGGCAGCACTGAGAATAAACTGGAATTTTATACATATAAAATTTAATTTACATGTAATGAATGTGAATGAGCATTAATATAGAATGTATTTTATCAAAAAGTATTGATTCCTTACTTTGACCAAATACATTTCTGTATTAGTGTGTTACTTTTCCATACTTGCCAAATGATACAAGAGGTATGGAACTGGTTTGGTTGTACTACAAAATGTTTTTGTATTTAATTTGTATTTTATTTTTCCCTTCCTCCTCCCACATATTGCAATTAGCTGCCATTCAATAATTAATCCGGGGTAGCACGACCCAGTGACTAGACTGCCAGACTGAGACACAAAATTTGCCAACACATGCATAAATGCTTGCAAACTTGGTGACATGTGGGTTTGTATCTCTGCCATTGCCTTGCCCTGAGCTTTAGGTGGGTCTCAGTCTCTGAGAATTCAGGTCAGGCCTCCAGTTATGCATGTAGGCCTCTGGAAGATTTAGCAGGAGCAGGGTAACTCCTTTGAAAGTCCCACCTTAAGCCTTTTGTAAAAGGGACTGTTGGTATTACTTGTCCAGCAGTGTATATAGTGCTTTAGGTCTGTGGGTGAACAGAGATATGCATTGTCATTGCCTATTCTCAGAGCAAGCCAGTAATGAAAGGACACAGAAGGCTCTCCCTTTTCCCTTGGCCTTTCTCATAGGCGTTTCATGCTCTATGTAATATAAATACAGCAGAGCCTATTGCAGAACTTGTGCTTCTGAATATAAGTTACATGAATGCAGTCAGCAGAGTGCTGCTTGGGCAATGAGAAATGGGATGCCAGATGGAAAAGCAGATTTCAGAACTGTGATGAGTGCAGGGGCAAGAGTGAGCAAAGCCCCTTTCAGAGAGAGAGATGCTGAGATTTCTGAGACAGCCAAAGCCATCCTGCCAAGTATCTGCATATTGAACCCATGCAGTTTGTAAAAAAGCTCCTCTGGACACTACTGAGGCCTTGAGCTCCGTTGTGTTTTCCTGTTAGTGTCCTGCCTGATTAATGCATTAAGATGGTTGAGGGAGGAAGGGATAGAGAAGGCGAACTGAAAAGCTTATTCCTCGTCTCCAGCATTATGATATTGTGTGAGTTGGTAGGAGCAGCAGTCAGGGTGCAGGAAGCTCCTTTTTTAGGTGCATAGTAACATCTCTTAAAAGGACTTGCTCATGAGAGAAAAAATTGTCCGACTGTTATCTTGCAGAAATGGGGAGAATAGCTCACCCCTGAGCACGATGACCTGAACCCTTAGCAGACTTCAGCTCCACCTCCTGCCCTGCTCTCAGCTCTTTTCCAGGCAGTTTCCCTCCTTGCATAGCGCTGTGCCTTTTGAAAGTCTCATGCTTATAAGAATGACACTTTTTTCTGGGAATAGCCATAGTTAGTTTTCCTGCATCAGTGACATGCATGTCAGCTGATTGTCCCCCACAGAAGGTGTGCTGTGTGAGATGGTGGCTGGGGGCAGCAGGGAGGAGTTTCTGCTGCAGCATTGCTGAGTAGGACCCCTCTGCAAGGTAGGACATGAGACTGTGACAGTAAAAACGATTGCAGTAATATTGTGGACATCATTTTGGAAAGTTGCCATTGAGGACATATTCCCAGCCTCTTTCAGCATCTTTCCTGATCTTTGTCTGGGATCCAGGGCTGATGTCTATGGCTGTTTTACCCAGTGTTAGCTTTAGCAGTGTCAGGAGGGGGGTTGCATCCTTACCCAGTGTCCATACTTCCTTCCTGTCTGTCCTTACCATTCTGTTCTTCTCAGAAGTTCTCACTCCTAGAAGGGAAGCATAGGAAGGAGGAGAGAGATACCTCTTACCTCCCGCAGCCTACAGCCAGGTGCATCAGTGGAGCTGCAGTTCAGCACGGTGTGAGTCACACTGTCATTTCTGTACAGGGGGAGGAGGTGGCATGGGAAATGTGTTATCCTTTGAGGACTGTGAGTAGTCCATGCCAGACAGGGGTTGTGCAGAAGACAGCAGTCAATTTAGGTGTCAAACCCAGTATCTTTTCACAGGCAGTTATGTCTAGCCAGATAATCCACTCTCTGAAAATCATAACCCATTGAGGCTCTCCAGGTTGGGCATCCAGAAAATGAGACTTGTCTGGTTGCCTTGGTCACTGGGCAGTCTCTTTCTCAGTGCTGGCTGTTTTAGGTCAGGCCCAAGGACATGGGAAATTGGGAAAGATCCCTTCAGGGGCATTAGCTGGATGCCCCTTTCTGTAAATTGCTGAGCAGAGGCAAATGCTTTGTTTTATGTGTTTAATTTTGGCAGGACTTCCCCTCCTCCCCAGCAGCCTATCCCCTATCCCAGCAGCTGGGAAAGCTTTATGTGAGAGCCAGGCAGGAGTGACTCAGGGCAGCAGCTCCTCGACCCTGTAACAGGCTGGACTTGAGGTCGTCCTTGCAGGCTAACCACGGATCTGAAGGCTCAGGGAGCATCACTTCCAATGCAGATATTTAAAGAGTCCTTCAATTTGGTCCTTAGAGGGCAGACCTTGTAACTTTGGGTTTTTGTTGGACTTCTGAGACTTAGTTGCACTGTTGGTGTCTGATGTCTGTGGCAGGTGAGCAGAGGACACCTCTTCACTTAAACATATTTACTTGTTCAGTGAGCCACATTGTCTTTTACGTGATCTGTGTTTGACTTTTTTCTCATTGCTGATTTTTTGTAAAGAATGACTGTCTCTAAAGGCACATCTGAGTTATTGCAAACCCCAATTTATACAGATTTGCATAGCATTGCACTGTCAGTACAAGCTTGGACATAAAAAAAATACAGATTAACAAAAAGGGCCTTCATTTGTCTACAAGAAAAAAACCCAAACTTCTTTGAACTTACTGCTGATTATAATGAAGCTTACTGGTTTCATGTAAAATACATTGAACTTTGAAATTCCCTTTCTGTACCAACATGCTGTTGCTCATGTAGGCAAAGATCTGTGCAAAGATCTTCCTTTACTGCATGTAAAGGAAGCTTTCATCTTCAGGGGTGGTGGTGGTACAAATGTCAGCTCTGGATTTTAGTCAATGCAATTCTTTTGTCAAGTTTTCCTTTACTAATGCAGAGACTAGTCAGCCCTCAACACATCAAGCAGAAATTGTGTTGTGCCACGCCGTGCCAAATCTGTCTTTGGTGTGGTTTCCACCATGTTTCTGGCTGTAAGACCTCTCTGTCTTTGGGACTATAAAGCTGTGAAAGGAGTCAGCAAAAGAAGTTGCCCTTTTGTTCAGCACTTTCAAAGGTGTAAGCCTTCAGTGGAGCACTGGCTGCCTTCTGATCCTCCTTCCTTGTCCGCCACCAAGGTGTCAAATCCAGCAGTGTCATTACACCACGAGCTTCCCATTAAAGATCTTACCAAACCCTGATGACTGATGGTGTCTTTTCTCTGTGAGCAAAATCAACTCAGTTGTGAATCTGAGGGGCTAAAACATAGCTCCCATGCATGTGGGACAGGCTTGACTTTCATGGGCATTGCTAGTGCATGGTGGGATAACAGTATTCACAGGTGTAAGGAGGAGAAAATGATGTCATCTGAGCTTTGGGCACTGCAAAGCCAGCCCTGATGGACCCAGAATCATCAGGTGGTTTGGTTTGGCACAGTCTGAGGCAGTGGATTTGCTGTCAGAAGCCAGGAATTGGTAATAGTATTTGTGTATGAGCCAGTATTTCAGACCTCGCAGGTCCTTTTCTGTTTTGCACAGAATAGGGAGACATCTGTTCTAATTAAGAGATATGTAACAATGCTGAAATGAAAATGGTGATTCTGTTCAAATAATTAGTCTCTTTTCTTTAAACACTTCACTCTTAATTGCCGCTTTGACATCTCACCCTTATTTAGTTGAAAGAGTCCAGTCAGTCGTTACCTTTTGTCATGAGCCTCTGTGGGTTGACATCTTCCAGCCCATGGAAGAGGAAGTGCTTTAACTTAGCACTTGCCTTGTATTTTTGTCACTTCCCAGGGCATGAGCACTGAGTAGGAACGCACCAATTACATGTCCTCTGGTGTGCCCAGAGCCCTAAGCACTGCCTATAAAGTCATTCCTGTGGCTGGTGGAGTGCCTGCCAGAACTGCCTCCCTCATGTTGGAGCATGATCCCGACAGCACAGGCCCTGCAGCCTCTTGAGAGACCTCTGCATGTTGTGGAAGCCACTTGGACAGTTAGGCTCTAGCTGCAGATACAGCTGCCCTTGCACCTCTTAGCTGCTTGGAGCCTGCTGCCCTCTCAGGTCTGCTGGATGAGCTGCTTCCTGCGTCAGAAGGTCAGGTAAATTTAAACAGTTTAGACATCAGCTGTCTGCTAGCATGGACCTCAGCCCCAGGACAGCCATCTGCCCTGCTATGGTGGGGAGCTGCCCTACAGGGTTGTGGCTGCAGCAGGGGCCCCTGCATGTGCGCAGGTTTTTTTCCCAGCTCAAGTCTGTCCACTCCAGCTCTCCAAAGTTATGCCACATCTCCCCCAGATCAAGAAATTAGGATACTCTAGGGCTATGATAGGCCTTGGCTTTGTATCAAGAACAGGTTCATTAGAGGTACTCAGTATGTGCTGCCTCTGTTGGCTCCTGGCTAATGCTGTTCCCCACCACAGCTGTCCTCAATCAGCCAGCTGGGAAATGCTGTTACTGCCCTTGGCAGCACCATATGGTGTTTTAAGGAGCACATCAGATTTTACGTTTTCTTCATGTTCCTTCTACTCCGTGTAGGTTCTTGCTTCTTCCACTTGTTTACTGAGTGATGAAATGCTGTAAAAAAGCACATTTAACTTTATTTCCAATGCCTAGGTATATGCACCCATACCAGAGTAGTGCTGTACTTGTGACACAAAGGCAAGGCTTTTATAGCTTTTATTAGACATACTGATACTAAAAGCCACGAACTCCCAAACTCCCAGTGTGCTTCTCCATGCTGAAAAGCAGCAATTACATGAGGCAGTCTGATAGCAGGTAATATCTCCCCGACAACCTAACCTTGCTTGTACACATTTCTTGTACTGCTACCATAAAGGTGAGAGGGAAGAGGCAGTGTTTGAGCCAGGGTTTTATTTACAGCTCCTAGTACTGCTAAAGAGACCAGGAGCCAGTTGTGTCAGCTGTCCTATCCCCACAGCAGGGCTCCTGAGGAGCCTGTGAAGAAGGGCTGTAACATGCCATGAGCTTTGAAGTCTTTATGGTTTTGGGTTTGTAGCAGTCCCCTAGAGGTCAGCAGAGCCTACATTTTGAAACAGCTCTAGCTGGTGGTGGCTTTGCAGGAATAATAAAAGTAACTTTGCTGCTAGCCTGTGAGACCCTGCTCTTTCTCTCTGGCAATTTCAGCTGTTGCTGGAGAAGGGATCAGGCTGGGTAAGAAAAGAATCAGCTCATGGGGCAGGAAGTTCTGCTTTAGAGACAGGCTTTTCCTTTGCAGGCAGACAGGCAGGTTGAGAGCATGAAGCAAGGGGAAGAAGCAGCTGTAAGATGGGTGCCAGCATTGTCAAAGCTGCATGGGGCTATGGCAGCTGGTGCCTACACCTCTTGGCTCCGATGGTACCCATTCATTCTGTGATCCTGGCTGGGTTGTACAGCATCAGAAGCAATGTCCCAGCAGAGCAAGCTCTGCCCCAGCCATGCTTTGTGTTGTGTGCATCTGTACTCCAGTACTGCAATGATGCAGCTGCTGATCACAATGCTCTGCTCTCAGTGTTCACCTGTGTGCACCATGCCATGCTGGCCTCAGCCATGCTGCAGTTGCTGATCTGATGTTACCTCTGCTTGCCCAAGTCCTTGCAACCCAGCCTGCTTCATTTTACCTGCCATCCTGGCCCAGGACTGGAGGTGGAGCTAAGTTCCCCCTAGGCTTTTTCAGCTTCTGGGGTTGGAACAGCAGTGTAAGTGAGCCAATCTCTGCCACATTGAAATGACTTGAGGCTGACAAGCAGGCCACAGACAGTCATTCCATGTCCAGTCAGCATGGACATTGTCCATACATTTCAAGTCTTTGCCTTCCAGCATGCACCCCAGTCAGGGGGAGAACTGAAACCAGTGTCTGCAGGACACTGCCAACATGTGCATCACATTTCCCAGTAATGAGAAAATTAGTTACTCTGAGTGGACGTGAGCTTGCATTTGCCCTGCACACTGCTCACCCTCTCCCCAGCTACAGCTGCAGGCTAAATAACTGAGAGTGCAGTTGGCAAAATATGCTTCTTTCTCCCAGGCTCTTCTCCTGATCAGCATACTCAGGTCTATGGCTGCCCTTTTCTCTATTGTTTATCTGGAAACCTCCAAGCACAGCTCTCCATTTTCCTCTGCATCCTTGAGGATCATATGCTCAGCTCTAGCAAAGAACAGAGACTTGCAGTCTTGGTCCAGAAGGACACATAGTGCTAGAAATGCAGCGATTCACACAGAAAATCGGTGCCAGTTTTTATGCCTTCACACTGTCTGGTTTGGTTAATAAAAGGGAACTTTTTATTTTGGCTCTTCTTGAAGGTTTTTCTATTATATTATCCTATTACTCCTTGTTTACTGTATTTCTTTTTGTTTCTGCAAATCCCTTATCAGGGAAGGTTTTGAGCTGCCTATGAGTCATGTAGCAGCGATGGGGAGTGGCAGCTCTGGGAGCTGAGCATGTGAGTTTGTGCCCAGCTCACATCGTCTCATGACAAAGGCTGCTGATGTGTCACCCAGCTGTCAAGGGCCCTCTTGGCTGCCATGCCTAGGGTGGTCAACCAGGTGCTGATCACATATCTCCTCCTCCATGTGCCTCTGGCAATGGAAAGTGAATACCTTAACCTTGATGAATTCAGCTGTTTTTTGAGCCTTCTGGAAGTTAGTGTAGCAGGCTGCAGTAAAATTATTTATGCAAAACCTAAATTACAAAGCACAGACCATGGACCCTTTCTTGCCTTGGCAAAATATCTGAGCCTGAGGGCATGACAGTTTTATGGATGCAGCAATCCATGAGCTGCAGATATAAAGTGGGATAATGAAATGTTTGCTGAGACCTCTCCAACTGTGCATCAGGACCAGGGCATGAGTGTGTGTTTTTCTGGCTCTGCAGGATAGCAGGAGGCACCTTTCTGGGAATCACTAGAGCAAGGTTCTCACTAAATTCCTTTATGTTTTGTCAATGTACAATTTTTTTGTTGTGTCATCCATAAAAAGGGAGGGCACTACCTGCAGAACCGGTAACATGATCACTCACCAGGGCTCACCAGCACTCCCTGAATCCTCCCAGGCAGAGATGAGCAATCAAGTAGGCAATCAAGCTGGCCCTGTGCAGCATCCCTGCTAAAAGATGGATTGCAGCAGCAGATCAGCCAAGGCCCCGAGAACATGCTTTCATCCATCAGGACATAAAAGAGCTCAAGAGGGAAACTGGGGATGGACTTGCCCTCTCTGGGTTAGAATCATTAAGGTTCAAAAAGGCCTTTATTTAATCATCAAGTCCAGCATTTTACCTAACACTGCCAGATCCACCACTAAACAGTCTTCAGAAACATGTAAGAAATAGTAAAGATGACATCTCAGAACTGGAGTGTTTCTGGAGAGAAGAAAAGTCATCTGTGTGGAACCCAAGCAATGAACGGCAGCCACTGCCCCTCTTCTTCCTCCTCACCAGTCCCTAGTGAGGTGCTCTGCACCTGGTCCTGCTTAAGGAGTTGCAGCCAGCCTCTGGCCCCTTTCTCTGTCACTCAGCTTCTTTCAACCTTTGCAAAAAGAGCATTGGCAGGACCCCAAATCCTTATGACTATGTGCTATCCTGCTGCCACAGTGCTCCACGCTGTACAGACAGGGCTGTTTGCTGCTCTGTGAGGGTGGCACTGCTGTAGTTCTGAGACTAAAGTCCTCTGCACCCTTGGCACAGCTTGTCACCATGTCCGTTTGCATGAATTTGTACATGTTATCACGTTAGAGCTTTCACCACCAACTGTTCTTTCAGAACAATAAAAATCATGTTTTCCTTCCTAATAAAGTCTTCCTCCCACTGGCCCTGCAACAGGGCTGTTTGTACACTGTATGGCAAGCCTTACCCATGGAGAAGGGACCTGCCCAGGTCTACAGCTTGCTTAATGGGATGATGATGCTGAGAGTTACTACAATCAGAGCAAAGTGACCAAATTTAGCCATTCAGTCATCTGCAGTGGCCTGATGCTTGCTGTTGTGTATCAGACATTTAGACACTCAAGCTAATTACACAGAAGATGTGAATAGCCTGCTTCTGACTACTGCCACTGAAGCCAGCATGTCTGATGGGCAGCTCATATGGTCTTGCAGGTCCCTGAAACCCTGCTGTCCCTTGCCTTTGCAGCTGCTGTTTGGCAGACTAAACCTTCCAGTCAGTGCCTGTCACCTACCTGTCATTTCTCAGAATGCATGCACTCTTTTCCAGCAGTGGTACTTAGTGTCAATCTGCATTCCCAATATGCCATAAAAATGATTCATTAGCTGTGATAGCACAGCAGTAGAGCTTCCAAGAAGAAGACCGATGAAATAACCAATGCTCCTATTAGCTATCCTGGCAATAGAGATGGTGGCCATGTGCTTCTGAATGGACAACCATGCTCAGAATTACATCTCTACTGACACCTGCACTGTCACCCCCAAAAACGGTCACAATTCACAGCCTCTCTGATGAACAGCACAGCCCCTTCTAGCTAAGGGGAGCATTTCTTTCAAGTATCCTTTGAAAGGTCCTCTGTTCTCTTCTCTGCTCCTGTCTGTTGTTGCTGATACTAGGGTAGCAAGCAGTATCCAATGCAGAGGGTGGGAGGGGGGGTGTGGCTCACCAAACCACAGCCGGCCAGAAGAGCAGGTCAAACACACAGGCAGGAGCCACTGCCAGCACCCAGTGAGCACAGGCTTGCAAGTGGAGCTGTCTCAACCACAACAACACATCAGGGGACTTTGGAATGTCCCCATCAGCCTTGGAGGACAAGAGAAGGTGGGGTGGCAAACAGGGCTTGCAGAGGCTGACCTGCCAGATCTGCAGGACCCTCCTGGCTATTTTCACTTCCATATCCTCTTGGTACCATGTGAGTGACTCCATGTGAATCCAGGCTGACTCATCCATGGAAGAAAACCCTGGGGAGGAACCAACTTGGTCTGATGACCTGCTCTATGTTTGGAGCAGCAGAAGTCTGGTTTAATTCCCAAGCTCTGGTGTGATTGACTGCATTCCTTCAACTCCATGTGGTATCATCTTGCATTAACACCATGAAGGTTACCTCAGAAATCACAGAATTATAGAATTGTAGACTCACTAAAATTGGAAAAGACCTCTAAGATTCTCAACTCCAAAGGCAAGAATCTTCTTTATTTCTTAAAGAAATGCATGTTTTGTGACAAAGCAAAGGGAATGAAAGTATCCCAGGTCTGCAGGTAGGCTGTTACTGGGGACACCCACTGGAGTTTCATCCTATAGGAATAGACTGGGCAGAACCAGCTTAGTTTCTCTGCAGTGGCTCTGACCTCCTGGCAAGTTAGCACTCAAGATGTTAAGAAATGCCGCTGGGTTTGTTTATTGATAAACTTGTTAAGTTGTGAAATCTGGGTGAAAATACACAGTTGAAGCTGACTTTACTGGCGTAGCTCAGTGGTTACAAGAGCTTCTTAAAAGAGAAAAATCCCAGCTCCTGCTCTTTTTGTACACCTAAACAATTGCTTTTTGGCTGCATAAAGAACTCCAAAGGATGTTTTGGTGTTGCCTTTTCCATTCATCTTTAGGATTTTCTGGGTCATGGAGTCCCTTGTCACACTGCTCTGGCATGTGTCCATGACTTCTAGAGGTGCCTCAGAGGGCAGAAAACAGGGATGGACCTTGAGTAACCTGGCAGTGATCTGGGAGAACTGGAGAGTCCACCTCAAAGCCTGGGCAAAGGCACAGGTGAGAAGCCATATGCTGACCAAACCCTGCTGGAGTCATTGGCTGGGTGAGCCTCAGCTCTGTGAGCCAGTGTTCCTGTGCAGAGGTGGCACAGCCATACTCTGTGTGCTGAGGCAGGCACCCTGGCATAACTCCACATCCTTCAGCTCACTCACTCCCTCCTACACCAGCATAGAAAGTTTTCTCCCCAGCCCTTCCCTAATTGCTTGTTCCTGGACTCTGGCCACTGTTTACTGCTCCCAGTGCCTCTGGTACAACTGTCTGCAGAGCAGCAAAATGAGCAGGGTTAAAGACCAACAAAGACAAACGGGTTTCTGGTTTCTTCTGAATGGGTGATTTAAACCTCAGTCCTGTTAGCAGCTTATTTTTACAGTTGCTTCAATTCAGGGAGCAGGGGATGACAGTACAAGGCAACAGGGATGGGGATAGGATGGATGGGAACATCTTCAGTTGGCTTTGCTGCCAAAGCTGGCAAAGCAATATCCCTACATTTCAGCTCTGCTAGAAGCTCTCTCTACCCATCACAGTCTCACATCACTTTGATGGCAGATCCTACATGCCTGAAGAATTTACTCAATTTTTCTTTAGGGATTAAATGGTTCACATACTTCGACATTTATTCTGTCATGGCATATGTGGGACTATCATTAACATTAAAAGGAATAACACATCCATCCAGCAGAGAATAATCTGCTTAATGGCTAAACAGGAAAGCTGTGTACATTAAATTGCAGTCAGCTTCATGATGTAGTTTTCCCTATGATAAAATTGTGACTAATTTCAAAACAGGAAATTGATTTCCCATTTTTTTATTCATTGGGTGCCATAAATACAAACCTGCCCCTTGACAACCTATAGAAGTCTCCACTATGATTTATTTATAGGACTATATGTGCCATGGATGCCTTAATGTAAAATCAACTTCTGGATTTTTGAACTGATGGCTTTTGAAGTGACAGATAGTCTGGGACAACATTTGTCTCAGCTCACACTCTGTGCAAACCCATGAACAACTTTTACATGCCGAACTTAAGCATTTGAAGTTTTCTCTTCTGTAAAGCAGGAGAAAAGTGATTTGAAAGAAGGCTGAAAAGATTTAAATGGACAATAAGTACTTGATTTGTAACGCTATTCTTTTAATAACTAAAGTTCTGGCTACAGATTTGCATAAACAAGGATAGAAATTCCTTGTTATGTGTTTTAATGTGTTTTCACAAAATGGAAGTAGAGCTAGAAGAATCAGGAACTAGGGAAGAGTCACTGAGGAACCAACAACAGCAAGACTTGGGACTAACAGTTGAACTGCTGCTTTCTCTATTACACATGCTCTTCAGTAGATGTAAAGCAGTTGCTGATACTCATATTTAGAGTGCATTTACATCTACCACTGTGCTGCCCACAGAAGTTCTGAAGAGTGTGAGCAATAGGCAGTCCCTGTGTGCACAGCAGCAGCAGCATGAGCAGGAGATAGCACCTGGATGGCATGCACATTTCTGGAGAAGGTCTAGCTGAAGTGAGACTTCATTGTGCATTTGCCCACTCATTTCTCTCCAGCCCTGCTCTCTCGGTTGTGTCAGTGAGATTATTTGTCAGGGCACACAATGAAGAGACTGAAGACTTGGTTTGTGTTGGAAACAACCTCCATACAGATGAAGTTATTTCTACCCCAGGCTGGTTCAACCTTTGGCCCCAAATCAGGAGATGATAGAGTAACAAGTGAGGGCTCTTAAGGGGTGAGGAATAGTAAGAAAAGAAGCTACAGCTGAAACCAGTGTGAGTCAAATGACTGCCTGAGATGGTGGTGTGTCACTTGTGTATGTGCTTCACAGCTGTTTGGCTATGGACCATGATGTTCATCCCAATCCTCAAGTGCTGGTTGAAGTTACACCTTGAATACACAACTGTGTTAATTAACGACTATTAAAATATCATCAAAAGTGGAAGAACATAACTGAAGCTCCTTTCATTCGTCTCAAGGTTACAAAAGTACCTGGAGAAATCAGGACAAAGTGTGTTTCCTTCTCTACAGATTCCCACATAACCCTCTCCTTCATTCCATCTGAATAAGCACTTCTACTGCTGGACACTGAGCAGCTCTCAGCTGCTAAAAACCAGTTGAATCAGGCAAGATGTGTGGGACCTACACCTGGGTTAGAATGACCCCCTCAGCCCCAGCATCTTCCCTGAAGATAGGGGAAAGGTCCGAGGCAGAGTGGAACAAAATCGAGCTTCCCTGACCCCTCTCCCAGCTCATCTGCAAACCTGGGGGATGGCTCAGGCTTCTTCCCAGCTCAGTTCTGGTTACCTGGAAATATACCTGGCTTGTACTGAAGTACCAAGCAACATGCTCAATACAGGCAAACCAGAAGCCAAAAGAATATCATCCTTGATATTTTCTTTAAACAACAATTTCCAGCATAAACTGTGTATGCTACAGCTGTATGTGCTACAGTCTGGTAATTAACAGCTTGTCGTTTATGTCTAGGGTGGATAAGAAATACATTGCGTCCTGTCTTCTCCTTCCTCTCCCCATCCCAAATGAGTAGGTTCTGTGAGTGCTTTTCAGGGCTGCCATTGGCTCTGAACATGAGCTGTCCTCAGCAGAAGTACACTGACAGGATCTACCACAAGTGAGTACCTTAGTCCCTTCTCTGGCCCCTTGCCTCCATCTGTCTTTGCAGCCTCTGACACTCAATGGGGAAAAAAGCTGCAGCATAACTTCCTCCCTCTTTTCCCCTATCCACACTGCTCCTGGGAGAGCAAGAAGGGAAGCTGGAGCCAGGGTGGTCCCATCCAGCCTCACAGCAGCTGCAGCAGCTGCAGCCCTTCACGCTGCAGGGTGAGAGCTGCTGGATGCTGCAGTGTAAAACCAGGGGAAGGAAGAAATTGGTGCCTTGCAACATTATGTATCAATATACAAGCTGTGTCTTAGTTGTCTCCCTGCAAATACAATCTCAGAAGCTACCTCTGCTATCATCACTTTCAAAATAAAATATACTCTTTTGTCTGGCATCAGGATGAGATAGCTCAGCCACAAAGCAAGTGCTCCTTAGAGCTTCAGACTTTGAAGTGATTGTTCTTAACACAAGCAACAGGCAGCATTCATTAAAAACCTTAACTGGAGCAGGGTCAAGCTGAGAAACTTAATATTCTGCTGCTTTGCAAGTGCTAACCCAACACAAATTCATCCTGGCTTCTGCAGCTGCCCATCATGATTTGAAGAGATGAAGAGGGAAAATCTAATGAAGAAGGAATGGAGTTTGGGCTAGTAGATGCACTGGATACAGAGGAGCTTCACAGATATTGCTTCATTTTCCCAGAGGAGAAGGAGCTCAGATGGCTTTGGGCAGTGTGCAATTGCAAGGGATCGTATTTTATTTTTCACTTGTGGCCAAGTCAGCTGCTGTATTAAAAAATTACCATGGTCAAAATCAGCGCTGGACACGGCTATGATACGGGAGTAAAAACCATGCTGTAGTACATCTGTTCCCCTGGCACACAGCCCAGCACGTTAACCAGAAGTGTTGGGGAAGAGGAGGAGAGAGAATAAGGAGCTACAGCCTCCAGAGGTTTCAATATTCTGGCAGCAAGTGTCTCTAGTGCAAAATCTTACAATTTTAGGCGTGTTTGAGTGTCTTGGTTTGAAGGACAGGTGTCTGCCAATAAAGGCAGAAGCTTTTCTTTGAAATGGAGAATGTAAACCCCCTCCCTCCAAATTATTATAATTTTGAAATTAAGGGGCTCTCAGGCAAAGATATGGGAATTAGGAATAACAGTTTTTTACTAGGCAAATTAAAATAGAAATGCAATATTACAAAGAACAATCCCAAAACACTGACAGAATCAGAATACAACCTGACACCCTGTCAGTCAGGGTGTTGGTAGCAGTCCCATTAAATGGTGGCTACATCCTCCTGCAGTGGCAGATGTGGTTCAGCTGAAGCAGTGCTCCTGTAGAAGGGTGCAGCTTTCCTCTGAAGGTCCAGGGATGATGTGGAAAGGTCCAGTTTTCCTCTGGAATCCAGTGGAAAGAAGGTATCTTGTTGTCCAAAATCTCAGTTTTTATCTAGGTAGGAAAGGCTTGGCTTCTCCCCCTGGCTGGAGCATCTCCCCATGGGATGATGGAATTTTATCAGTCATACAGTGGGACTGAATGGCCCAGCAGCAGATGATATCTTCCTGGAGGGAGGATGGGTTGTGGAAAAGATAAAGATGATTGCCTCACCTTGTCTTAAGGATGGACCATTAGCAGATAATGTGTGCCATGGGGCTTCAACAGATGGTGACAGAAATACACATTTCTGGCCCCATCAACTCAACACATTGTGCATCCTTGTGCAGGACACTCTTAGACACATGATTAGACATTTTCCTGAATAGGAGCAATCTCAAGAGCAGATTCACAAGCTTTTGTCCTGATCTCTGACTGGGACCCATGACAGGACAAAGCATAAGATGCTTGAGGGAGCCTGTGGGGGGGATGAAATTACCAGGCTTGCCAGCTTGGGCAGGCGTACAGGGAGGCAGCCAAGCGGGACTGGGAGGTCAGTGTGGGAGCTTCCCTGAGAATGCCCTGGGGTTGGCAGCCAAAGCAGCAGGGCCCTGTTATTCTTCTGAGTAACAGCCTGTGTTTGCTGCAGGGAAGCAGATCCCCCTGTGCTGCCTCATCCTGCTCACCCTACCCAGCTGCTGCAGACTGCTGCAAAGGCAGTCCCAAAGGCAATGATTTTGGGTCAGAAACCTCCTGACCCCCACCTGCCTCTTGCTAGAGCTCTGCAAGCTCTCACACATGCTGCCAGTCCCCAGGGGATGATAATTGTAGGATGGGGTCTTGCAGTATAAGTGCTTGGGGAGCTATTTCTTTGTCTGGGTTTCTCTGCTGCCGCCACAGAGGGGTACTGATCTCTGCCTGGGAGCCCTGTGTGCAGTCACTGTGTCAATATTTAATCATGGTAATTAGTAACAGGCTGGGTGGCTCAGGAATTCACAGCTCAGCATTTACCTCATTCACCTCACCCATCTTCTGGGCACATAAGGGATGATTCTGGCAGAAAGAAGCAGAGGCTTGTGGAAGTGCAGCTGCCCCATTTTTTTATTTATAGGCTTTTATAAATGCATTTGCTCTGATGGCACATGATACTGTGAAACTTGGAAGAGAGGTACTTCATTCTAGGTCAAAAGAAGTTCTTTTTATATCTAACCCATGGACAACTGGCCTTTGCTGCCAGTATTTTAAGGCTTTTAAAAACCACAGACTGGTGGCAGAGCAGCAAGCTGCCTCTTTCCTCTGAAAACTGGGTTAAAACAAAACCCTGCGTGCCTCACCAAGCTCTACCCTTGCACTATAGCTCTGTAGAACATATATCCAGTTATCAATCATCATATATCCAGTTATCAATCAATCAATCAATCAATCAAAGCCCTGCTCCTCTCCCAAAGGCATTGGCTATAAGGAGTGGATCCTCTCTGTTTCATGGCATGAGGCTCTGCCAGCAGAGTGGGGCTAACTGCTTCTGAAACCTTCAGGAATTTCTGTTCAGGAGTTGCAAATTAAGCTCTCCTTGGAGACGTCATAAATCAGATCCAAGGCTGCCTGCTTTGAGAAGCCCTTCCAACACAGCAGAAGGACTCTCACTTGTGATGTACATGAGCCATGGCTTCAGGTTATACCCATTCTTCATCTGTGAAAGTTCAAGTTAATAGCTGTAGAAAAATGAATTAATAGGTGTAATAAAATCAAAACCAAATGCAAAGAGTTGCAAGGGGAACATGCAATAAATGGCAGATAAAACTTAACATTGATAAATGTTTCTGGGACTCTTTTTCTCATAAAAAGAGAAAATGCAGAGGGGAGATGCTAAAGGTCTGTGAAGTCATAAATGATGTGACCATGGAGAACAGGAAAAACAGTTTTAGCTTTGGCCTCCAATACAAGAAGTGGGGGCCACTAAATAAAGCTAGCAGAAGGCAGGTTCAATTAAGTTCTTAACCAAAATGTACTCAAGTGCTGGAATATGTTACTTAATACAGGATGTGCATCCCCAAAATTTCACTCAACTAGTATTTGTGGAAGAACAGATATCTGAGAGGAACCAGAAATGCCTGAAGTGATCTTCCTCCTCTTTTCTTTTTGGCCTAATTTCTTTTTGGCCTAATTTCTTTTTTGTAGCAGAGAAGAAGTGGCATGTAGCCAGCAGAATGGGAGCTTCATTGAGTCCTGTATAGGAGAGACCTGTCAGACAGGGAAACAAAACTCACAGTTCATATGAGAAAACATATATCTCCATCACATATTGAAACTTCTGGTGTTAGCACTCACTGCGTAACAGAAGACAAGTCACTGGGTCAATGTCTCCTCCACATCCATCCTTATCCTCTCATGTCCTCATCAGGGCACTGATCACACCATATCAGCTGTCTAGGATAGGAGATGTAGGTTTGAGGTGGCCACACCACTCACCAGTCTCAGCAGTCTGCAGAAGTATGGGTCAGTGAGCCAAGTACTGATAGCAGTGCTCCAAGACACAGGGTAAGCTGTGCTTCTGCTTTTTTTTAGAGTGCAAATACTACAAAATATTGTAAATACAGAGTGATAAGCCTCTCTCCTGCTGCTGGCCTGTGGGACCACAAACTGGGAGAAGGTCTATAACACTGTAGTGCAGCAAAGGGGGTAGCAAGGCAGGGACTCTCCATCAGGGGCCAGTGTGAAGGGACCCAGCTACTTGGCTCTCTCTCCTTACACAGCTGTACTGAGCTGTCACCTCTGTGATGCCTGGTGAGATCCACCTACCACCGTGTCAGCTGCCCACTGCCTCACACAATGCAGGAGATCTCAGGATGTCATTATCACCTTTCTGTGATGCCTGTGTGCACATGCCAGTGTGTATGTGTTAACATGTGAACACCTATGCATGTATTTTTATAGAGATATAAACAGGGATTTTGGGTCCACTGCTTTCCGAGCAGATGAGGATTTGGAACTCTTTCCTTCCCAGAGGAGGCAATTAGGTAGTCTGTTTTAATAAGGGCAGTATCCTGTTCTGCCAGTGATTGGTGAGGATGACTGCCACAACAGCCAAGCAGTGCAGCCAGCAAGCATTTGACTCAATCACTTCTTGACAGGACCTGGTCTCTGTGGAACATTCATAAATAATTATGCTAGGGGCATGGGAGCTGGCTCATTGCTGCAGACCAACAAGACAAACAACAAAACCCCAACCAAATTCTGAATATTTTCTAATTATTGCTGTGAGGCTTCCTACTAAACCGAGTTCAGAACAGAGCTTCTTGTTCATGCTGCAGGGGAGAGGGTATAGCATTAGCATCCCTGGGGGTTCTTGAGTGACAAGCAGAGGGAGGGGGGAATATCTGGAGCCCCGATGAGCATGGATGGCAGGAGGTGAGTGAATAGGGAGCTTCACTCAGAGGGTGACAGCTGCAAAGCTCCACGTCCCCTCTGCTCCTGACAGCAGTGCCTCCTGGAGCTTTTGTTTCTCTGCAGCCAGGATGACAGCCTTGTGCCACTCTTCACCAGAGTACGCCTTCCTTCCAGGCATGGATGCTGTGCACATGGCATGGAGCATTGTCAGTGCCTGACAAACAATAGGGCATCAAGGAAAAACAAAAAGGTGGCTTTCTTCAATCACAGACTTTCTCATTTCTAAGCAATATAGCTTTCAATGAGAACATCTTACCTGACTGGATCACTCCAAATAGTCAGGAAATATGCTGTGCTGGTGATGATTAGAAAAAAAAAGCTGCCTTCTCAATGCAGATGAAAATTGGTAACAAGAGAGAGTAACATGCTCAGGACTTCCCAGGTTCTGTTTTCTCATTCCCCACCCTGCCAATCTTGCTTGTATCAGTCATCCTTCCTGTGCTCTGACCCTGCATTGATGCTGTCACGGCACTGTGCTGTGGCCTCTCTGGATGCAGCACTGTACCCCCTGACCTGTGTGTCAGTGAGAGAGGGAGGGGGCTGTGCTCAGCCCAGACATGCCACCTGCTGTGCAGATTGTGAGTGAGCCTGACACACCCTTACAGCACCCAGGGGTTGCTTCGCTGGCTGGTGTCTCTTCTGAACTGTGCTCTGGCATGGCAGAATAACACTCTTGGGGGACTCCAGGTGTCAATCTGATATTGTATGGCCTTTACCACCTCATGGACCTCTTTAAGGTGGTGAGTGCTAGATTAACTGCTTTGGTTTGTCTAGAGCAAGCAGAGAAAACTCCAGGATGGGCTGGAATTCAGGAGAGTGGTTTGAGAACCGGCTTCAACTCTGATGAGGGCTTCCCTGTGAACCCTTGACACTTGCATTCCCACATTCAGTTCTTTCCCTGCTTTTCACGCAGTTCTCTAAAACCAGCCTCCTCCTGCCTGTTCCCACACCTGCCTCTGATCTGGAGGGGACGGCTCGAGACATTTTACTTCTGTGGTTCTTGGTGTTCCTAGCCACCAGAAGCTCTGCAGAAAGATCTAAGGGAGACAGTTTCCAATTTAAAATGCATGGATTATAACACACAGTGGTGAAAATGTGTGGGAGACACTCAATTCATTTGGGTAAGTGTTATCCATGAGACACTGGGAGTGCCACAGCTCTGCTGGAGACCTGTATTTGGCATCTACCAGCACACCAAAACAAAAGCACTTGATATATTCCAGTATTCAAGGGAAAGCCATGACCATGGGGAGTAGGAGTGTCTAAATAACACTACCAATAAGAAAAGACTCTACAACTGGGCAGTGCTCAGTAAGACCAGAAAGGAAAACAGAAGATTTAGAATGAGGACTGCAGCCTTTAAACATGATGATGAGGCAGGGAATAGTCTTTCTACTACAGGCAGGACAAGGAAAAGTGAACTTAAACTTCAGCAAGGGAGACTTAGACCAGAAATTTAAGTTCCCTAACTCTAGACATTGTGAGACACTGGGGGAGATTGCCTGGGTGTTTACTGAGTCTCTGTCACTAAAGGTTTCTAAGAGCAGACTAGAAAAAACTCTTGTCAAAAATCTAGTTTGCATTTAATTGATTCTATCATGGAGCAGAAGGGTAGACTATGTGGATACTAAAGGCCTGAGGCAGTCCTATTTCCTGAGGCACTTTTGGATATGTTAATGATCTAAAGAGTTGTTGAGAGCTAAGTATTTGTTTTTAATACCAAGCATAGCTGGTGTATTTGGCATGGTTTTAATCATGGTCTGGCTAAAAAGAGAAGTTTCTCTTTCAGTCTACTAGCAATGTTCCAAGCAAATTATCTGTATTAAAAGTGCTATTCATGGCATTTCAAAAGCATGTATTCTTCAGTTTGCCAGCCAGCCACCTTCTGAACATGGAGCACATGAAGTCCTTGGGTAACACATTTATGAAACCTGTGTTCCCATGGGCTCCTTAAGTTACCAAGGATCTGTGATTTATGACGAGAAGCAGCCTTGACTGGCTTTGACCAGGGCTAGAAGTGATTACATGTGCAGGTAAGGTGTCAAGTCAGAGGGGTTGGGAATTCCCATCACAGGCTGGAACAAGCATCAGGGACACTCCACTCTGGAGACTTCCAGCTACTGTCCAGTACAGTACAGAACTTTCCAGAAGAGCCTGAGCTAGCCTGGCTTGGCTTACTGTGCTCACCAAAATCACATAGGTTCAGATGAGGCAACATACCAAATTCCACTTCTAAACTGACACCTATGGAAAAATTGAGAACAAAAAGATAGAAGAACAAAAAGAAATAAGTAGACATGGGGCACTGCAAAGCCAGGCACCTGCTTGTGCTGCCAGCCCTCTCCCTTCATGTGTGGATCCTGCTGGAATGTGAGGCAGAGAAGCGTGCACAACTGTAGGGAAAATTATTTCCCATGCTGGTGATGCAGAATGAAGAAAACTCTATCTGCAAACCCATGTGGGGAGCAGGATGGTGCTAAGCTCTGCCTTAAGTCTTGTTTTTTTGGGAAAATCCCGGCAGGAGGGGTCAGGAATTCTGTGGCAACCTGATTTAAATATAAAAACATACAAGTATGTATGAAAATGAATGCACAATTCAGAACCCTCTGTGCTGGGCTGGGGCTTGCTTCTGACAAGCTTACAGTAAGATGTAATTAACTTTGAAAATTAGCTGATTGGACCAAGAAAACAAAGCAAAAATTTTCAGTCTGACAGCCATTTCAGGCCAATTTCAGTTCTTTGACATTATTTCAACAAATTCAATTTTTCAACTGCTATTATTGTGTTTTTCCCCGCTGTTCATGCACAACTTTAAATTCCCCAGGCCTTGGGGATTTTGGGAGAATATAGATAAACTCATTAGCAGGAGCAAAATGATCACTGAATTAATTAATTTGCATAGACATTTAAATGGCTGCTTGCAGACATTTCTTTCACTTAAAGGAGTAGAACAGTTTCCTTTCGAAATTACTGCCTGAAACTGTCTCGTGCTTTGGAGAACAATTTGCCAACAGTTCACATTGAATTTTCTTCATGTGATGATGGTTAGTCTGAAAGTAACTGAGGTAAAACTTCACCAAATGCCTTGTTCCCAGTCACACTAGCTCCTGAGCTTGTTTCTTGCTGAAAGATTTTCGTCTCAGTTTTGACATCCCAGTTTTTCAGCAAGGTATGGAGACTTTGGCAGTTGTCAAGCACAGAGGTAAGGTAGGTGTAAGCCTTTAGTAAAGGGAAGGAGACAGATGCATTAGCTATCTGCCAGAATGGAAATTTACCAGGGGTGTGTCTGTCTGACCCAGCTCAGCACCAGATTGTTTTGTGCCGCAGACTGCAATGTCTGCCTTGGCACTCAAGGCTGGCACCCAGTGAGTTATTGTGCAAAGGATGGAAATAATAGAAAAGGTGGCAGCAGTTTTAGACCTCTTTGTCTTCTGGGAGTCCTGGCTACTACAGCAGATGAACCCTTCTGCCCTGTGAGCAGCTCCAGGTTACCTGGTGCTCCTACCCACCCTACAGATTCACCAGTCACTGACAGCAATTTGGTCCAGCATGTGGATTGAGCTTTGAGGAGACCCTTGGACAACATGCTGTAATGACCCTATTAATAAAATTATAGCTCCTGAATAGGTGTGTGATATTTCCAGTGGATTAGACATATACTCATCCCCATTGAATACATGAACATTGATTAATAAAGCCCTGCTGTGTTATCCTGTCGATGAGGTACACCACAGGTAAGCAGCAAAGGCACAGCATCCTTGACACTGGGACATGTACCTGGATGAATAGTTATGGGCTGGTGAGCAGTCACAGGCTGCTCAGCATACTGGGAAAGCAGCAAACCTGCAAATGATACCTCGTACAATAATATAATCCTTACACAACCATTTCTGGGTCCCACACAAGACACTCAGAAACAGCTAAGCAGGCAGCTGGTTCTTCATATGAAAATAAAGTCAAGGAGATATGAAAATACAACAACAGCATTCATAAAGCTCCCCACACTCGAGGGCACTGGGATCAGGCAGCTCTGCAGAAGCAAAGCCTTTCATGCCACTTCATGTGTGCGTGCGAGCTGCACCCTCGAGAGTTGCCAACTTGTCCTTTAGGAGCGAGTTAGATAAATGAGATTCCGATATCAGAGCTAATGCTCCTTTGAAGTGTCACTTTGCCTTTGTGCACTTCTGTCTCTGCATTATCAAAATGTCTTCCACGAGGCTTTATTATCACTGATAACGTAGAAATAAGAGGCAAAATTTTCTATTCAAGGATTGAGTAGTTAAAAAAAACAATACTTCCCTGGATACTGGAAAATCAAATAGAAGACTCCAGGGCAGAAGGGCTAATTAACATGAAAATCCTTGAGGGGAGATAAAAGCTGAAGGGAGACGCATGCTTGAATAATAAAGCCTTAATGAGTTTGGGTCCTGTCTAATACAAAGCATTGATTTTGGCTGCTTGATGAAGTTAGCTATTTGATTAGAAAAAATTAATTTAAATGGACACTGCCCACTAAGATCACTCTATTGGAGAAGTCTTTATTGCTGTCATTAATAACTATTTTTTTTTTAAGAAAAAAGACAGAAGTGAAAAATTCTTTGGGCAATCACTTTTTTCATACAGCTGGCAGAATTAGTTGTATGTCTTAACTTCTCTCTTTGCTGTGTCCTTTTTGTGTGCTTTGTTTGGTCTTGGTTGTTTGTAGTAGCTCATTGGGAGTAGAAGATGGCTGGAGAAATATAATTTAAAAGATAACAGGAAGATGTGACTGTAAAACATCAGCAAAATATAGCTGACTGTCAGCTGGCTATATAGAAGCCAGGGACAGGAGGTATTTCCATGATATTTGCACTTTACTTGAAACTGGGCTATTTCCAGTTTGAGAGCACCCACTTCAGTAGGCATGAATTCAACACATCATTCTCAGGGCAAATGCTTTGTTTTATTTAGAAAGGACAGGCCAGGAGTTCAACTGGGCCACTGATACACCTCAAGATATTCAAAATAGTGCTGGGCTAGTCTTAGGATCTTGAGGTGTTATCTGAGCTTGCAGTTTGAGCTTCCTTTGTAGTAAACCGGGGCGTGAGTCAGCCCAATGCAGACATTTCAAAGAAGGCAGATGACTTGTGCCTACAAGTACCTCCGTCCCTGATGATAAAGGCCAGCTCAGATGGAGACATCTGATGTCAGATGAGATGACTCCTACCTTGACTTGGGACATTACTGATGCAAAACCTGAAGTTAGGCAAAGAACAAGAGACACAGACTGCTCAGCACCTGTATGATATGTTATCCTAATTGGGGACTTGAGAAATCTTGTGTCTGATTGCTTTCTCACATCAGTGTACACCAGCTAGAGAAGAAAGTCACCATCCACTCAGATCTCTCCTACTATGCTTCTACCTTACAGGAATGACTGCCTGGATCAGTTTAGCAGAGGCAAGGTTGTGGGTTAAACCCTATGGCTCAGATTGTGCAGTCGTTCAGACACATAACAATTGGTGGCTGTAGTGATTAATTTTAGTCTGAGCATCTGCGAGAACCATGCCAGCACACACATGGAGTACATGGTGTAGGAACACAAATGTCAGCAAGGTTTTCAGAATTAAGATAGGACCAAGTAGTTGCTTCCTTTTTCAACTCCCCTGTCTTCAGTCATCAGGCCTTGTCTTCCTCAGACTGTGAAAAATGGTGGCAGTGGTCACTGGTTCATCCACAGCAACTGAAATCCAACTGCAAGGGTCACTGAAGAGATCATCCAGAAACTCCTTTTTGTTGGTGATGGTAACACCATCACATGCTTAGGAGGCATCCTCTGTAGCATCACTCAGGAGCTCAACCTAATCTTAAGTATGGACAATGACCATCATCTCCCAGGGTCACAATCTCCCTGAGGGGCCAGCTAAACAGGGATTGTCAAGTTTATCAATTGCGGCACCATCCCTTCAAACCAGCAGTAAATGCTGCATTCCAAAAGCAAATCTGTCATTTTGTCATCTACAAAGTTGTCTTTGGAATGGATGAAGGATTCAGGGCTCAGCCAAAATGATTGCATGTCTGATGCATGTTATTTCTGCTCTCCTTCCCGGATGGTTATTTTGGGCTCTATAGAGTTGCCCAACTCAGCTCCCCCAAATGTTGCCCATACTGGGTTCAGGGTATGTGTTGCATGGACATGTCATTGACACTGAGGCTCTGTCTCAGGCATCTAAAATTCATGTGTTCATCTTGTAGCTCTGCACATTCCTTAGAGATTGGTGTGTTTTCACAACCAATGACTTTATGACTGCACAAAGGGTTTGGTGGTGTATGTTGCCTAAAATTAGCTACAGCACATCTAGGAAATTGGCAGTATAACGACATCCATTACTCATAATAACATTTGTAATACTTTCTCTAGTTTCTGAAACAAAGCCTGTTTAACCATTCAAACATCACAGGGAAATTCTGCTGTTAAGGCTCACCAGCTTACAAAGCAGACTGGTGCTGAAAATTGCTGCAAGTGTTGTCTCACGCAAACATCTTGCTCTGTCAGAAGCAAAACAAATAGATATTGAATTCCTACAGATTTTTGTCCTATTTCCCCTCATTTGCCTCCAGCTATGCCCTCCACAGCACTCTCAACTTCCAGCCAGGTCATCTGATAAAGTAGCAAGGTCTATCATGCAGTCCCTTCTAAGTCCATGCTCTGAAGAAAACAAGGATTACAGAGAGCTGATCTCTAAATTGCTGTTTATCCATATAGTTTGCAATTTCACCACTTGTGGAAGAAGGGCAGGAAAAAAGAAAGAGTCTACACATGCAATTATGCACTAATGCAGAATCTGATATGGTTCAAAACAGCACTGCAGACACAAAGGCTTTGCCTCAGAGACTGGAGGAGGAAAGGAGTTATGTGCCAAATTGTCCTTTTGATATCAATGGCAAGTGTTTTGAAATCCTCTAATTTGAAACTACTTTGGCATATTTGTTTTCTCTCTCTCAAGCTTGTTGGTAATGTTCAGTCTTGAAACTAGTTCTCTGTTCTATCCCAGCAACTACAGTTCCACCTGCATGCCAGCAATTGCACCTACTATGGGCAAAAGGGTTTAGAAATCCAACTTGCCAAGTCCTTGTTTTGTCACATTGTTCCGGTTCTGGGGCTGTACTTTTTTATGAGCACTCACAGATTGTTTAGATTGTTTTTCTTGATTATCCAAGTTCCCAAATAGAAATATCATTACTTATATCCATCAAGTCTCTCATTAATTCAAATTCTGCCCTCTAAGAAGAAAACCCATAAAATTACTCCTAAGGGAGGTGGTGGTTTCTGAGTCATTGACAGAGCAGCTTGTTCCCCATTCTCATGGGCTTCCCAGCATATCTGGCCTTTATTACCCCCTCTTTCTGGTTTTATGAGTCCTCTCTTAGATTACAATCAGCTGCCAGAATCCTGCAAGGTGGCAAGAAATGAACAGGAACATCTGGGTATTTCTCACAGAGCTGCCAATCACTGTCACTGCTGAGTAAATTACCTGAATGGTGCTCATTTACACTGCCAAGTAGCACTGAACATGAGTTTGGGGCATCTTTCAGCAAAGAAATGTAAAATTATGGATCTTATTATGGTCCTTATTTTTGTATTTTGGAGGCTATCGGTCTGAAGTGATTAGGCATTGGAGTGTGCATGTTATAACATGGCATGATAGCTAGCCATTCAATGACCTAGCTAATGAGGAAAGATGATCTCAGTCTGTTTATGAGAAGCAAAATGCTTCCTGCAGTGTCCAGATGGCAAAACAACTTGGTGTGTGGCAGCATTTCGCTTCCACATGGCTGGGTGAAATCCTGTGTGGGAAACGATGTTGAGCCTTAGTCCAGGAAATCCTCACTTGTGCTACACTCTCACCATACAGGCAGTGCCTTTTGAATCAAGAACAGAACTTTGGCCTCACCTTTAAATGCAGTATCCAGGCTTGTGATTGCCTACAAGGCAAGTTACATCCAACAGCTTCTTGCTGCTGGAATATGAGGACCATAGTGGGCCACTGTTGCTGTGGTGTGACTTGCTGTTCTCTTGTGACAGTGATAAGTGTCTCTAATGAACATCAGAGTTGCTCCCCAGCCTAGATGAAGGCAAGAGCAGGCCTGACTAGATGTGTTAACATCAGTGCTCGCTTTCTGGCAAGCAGGACATTAACTGATTGTGACATGGGGAGCAGTGAGATTGGGTTTGTAGTTTCTGCTTGTTTGTTTTATTGTTCAAGTCAAGAGAACTGTAATGAGATAAAGTACCCTCTAGAAAAAGCTAATTGGATTTGAATAGCTTAATTAATGGAGACAGTCACCTACATAACCCCCTTTTTTCCCCAAGTAATGGCGATCTGTAGCCTGGAGGGAGTAAAAATCAGCGCAGTTTATGATGCGGTGCTCGGGTATTGGTTAACAAGAACATTATTGAGGGGTTGATGAGAATTGGAAATAGTTTTTCTGTTCAGGTAGGATATATGTACATTCCAATGTCATGACCCATACAGCAAAATATTCACCACCAAGAATTCTATATTCTGTTGTTTTTGTTTTTTTTTTTTCAAAAAAATACAACCGAGTTATAAACAAGAATTAAAATATTACAGAAAGATGAGCAAGCAGCAGACATCTACTTCGTGGTTGAAGTGCTGATTGAAGGTCTTCATCTGAAATGAAAACATTTCCCATTTCACCTGAAGAAATTTTCTTATTATTACTGTTAATATTGATTAAACTGATGAACTTGCAGTTGTAGCATTCTTGGCCACAATTTAACAACAGTGAAAGGAGAACATTTGTGTCACATTCCTGCTGCCTGTTGGAGCAGGAAAAGATATAATCCAGGTATGGTAGTAGAGCTATGGTTGTTCTCTAAACTGCCACCTCCCATAGTCTTCAGGAATCACCTGAACCAGGCAATGCTTAGCTAATAATAAATTTGATAATGTCTTTTTCAGAATAAATGGGGGATTTAAGGAGAAGGAGCAGAATTTCCCCTCCCTCAGACTCCACAGGAAAAAGGTATTAGGAAAGAAAGAGTGTTGCTTTAGGCAGTTGGAAGGGAGGGGAGGACAATGATGGGATGGGACACACAAAAGACCACTGGCTTGGGAGGGACTTCAGAGATGCTGGGAGAAATAGGTTAAGATACACATTAATGGAAGCTACAGGCTGTTTGAAATTTCCTTTCAGCCTGCTAAAGTATGCCCTGCCAGACTGGGACTGTGATGGACCAAGGGACAGAGTTAAGGTTGTAACACTGACAATTCTAGTGTTCAGTCATGGTGCTCCATACCATTTTCTCAATGCTAGGTGGGGTATTTTTATGAAACACAGCTCTTCTGCTAGGTTTCCATAGGGTTTTCCTTTAAAGTAGAACCATCCTCTTAGCAGAAGTTCAATGTACCCAGGACTCTTCTTTCTGAAGTCCCTGCTGGAACTTGAAGGAAGCTTCAAGCTGTTGAGTCAACTGGAATATTCCTACTTCCTGAGGTATCTCTATGTCCATGGTGAGGGATGGCTTTCCAAAGACTCTTGGCACTTACACTGCTGATTGTAGTGCTGACAATCACTCTATCACCGTGTGATGAAATCAGGAATCTTAATTGTCTTGCAGGTATTAGAGTTTTTAAGTGCTCCGTGCTTATACCCTCTGTGGAGGTTTCTTTGGAGATCAGGTTCACCGTGAAGATCACTATCATGTCTCCTTTCAAGTGCAAAGTACAAAAAAGGAGCTGCTGTGCAGAAGTGTAACAGGACATCTCTTCCCATTGTTTTCCCTTTGAATAAGAGACAAAAGAATCCATGGCTGAACTTCTGCCACTTGTCAGATGTCTTTTTGACTACCCTGTTAAACTGCACAGAACACCGTGTTTTGATTTACTTCCTCTTTTTCTTTTTCTTTTTTTTTTTTTTTTTTTTTTTTTTTTTTTTCCTTTTTTTTTTTTTTAATAGTCATAGCAGCCTAGTAGTGAGAGGAAATATTTGAACCCTGTTGTTCAGCAAATTTCTGGACATTCAACAAATGCTTTGTGAAAAGTCATATTGATATGGTGAAATGTAATCAAGTGGTCTTAATATCACTCTAATATTTCAGATTTCTGCAAGTCTGTTGAAAGTTTATCCTTCTGCAAACAAGCTCAGGAATCCCTTTAACTGATGTTACAGCTTTTTGGGTCAATAGACACAGCTTCTAACATATGAAATCTAAGCTTGGCTCCTACTTCTCCTTTTCTTCTCTTTTTTTCAAATCTTCTTATTTGTTTTCACCACCACGTTTAATGCGTTGGTCCTGACTATCTTTAACAGAGCAAATATGTTAAAGGTTTTGTGCTCTTGAAGCATCCTGTCACAAAAGAGTTTTTCTTGGAATATAACTGACACCTTCAATTTTGTCTTCTTTACACCAATAAATATTCTCATGAGATAATCTGTGCCACGAGCATTTTCTGTCCTCCAGTGTCAATCCTCTTGCAGGTCTCCTCAGGCCTGGAGCAATCAGGTCCATCATTGTAGATAATCAGTCACAGCTCCCCTGAACAAACCTGGGCCCTGCTGGTACTGGGTCCACAATCCAAGGCCAGGCTAACGAGGCAGCATGAGCAGGGCTTTTTTCTTTGACTGAACTTTGGGAATGCGAATTCCCTTCTTACCTTCCTTAAGCAATTTGGTTTTTGGCAGATATGGCAGAGAAAATCTGGAGAGATACAGCTTTCTTTGAAACAGTGATTTTACTTTTACTTTATTATGAACATTTGCCTGCAAGAATGCCCAGGTTCTGTGCTGCAACGTGTAGTCATAAAAATGGACAATCCATGCTGGGACAAGAAACCCAATTGCACTGTACACAGAAAAAGGATTTAAGACATAACTGGAGCATGAAGGGGCCAACCATCTGACCAGGAATTATACATAGAGTTCCCAGCAGCTGTCCATTTCCCAGAGTTAACAAAAAACCTTGGGAAGCAGAAGATAATGTAGTTAGGCCTTGAAGCCCTGTCATCTTACATGGCTGAAAAAATTAAAAATAGAGCTTTTCCCACAGCTTCACTCCAGGTATCCAACACAATATGAACAGAGCCCAGATTTTCTTAGTGCAGGGCCTTATGTTATGTCTGGTAAACAAATTTATACATCTTATTTTGCAATCCTACAATCACAGAGATTGACAAAGCTCAGAGGTGACAAAAGTATGTAAACTAAACTCTTCCTGAGCAGCCACTTACTCTTTTGCTCTTCAAATGAAAAGCATAAAAGTATATACTTGACTATGTTTATGTACAAGAAGAGGTGCTATGTCTGCAAAATGCCCATTTACATAATTTTTTTTCTGAGAACTCATATGAGGAAACTATTAAAATAAATCACAAAGTAAATTAACAATTCAGATATCTCATTTGTATGAATCCACTTCATAAAATATGTGTACATGTGAAATGGAAGTCAACTGACCATAAAGCAAAGCAAAAAGACATGAGCTCACTGTGGAAGGAAAGGAAAAAAATTTTTATTCAAATTTTAAAGAAATGCATTCTATTCAAGGCTTCATATCATGCTCTATTAAATTATAAGAGTGAAAACAGGTTCTGATTTAAGAAGAGATAGCACAGCAAGATGCAGCGTGTCAGAAATGTAATTGTGTACTGTGTGCTGATGTTCTGCTTGTCTTCAATTTGTTGGAGCTGACCAAACAGGGAAGATTATCATAGCCAGGAGAATCTTAACCCTCAAGAGTCCAATCCGACAGCTCTTACATGCAGCAGCAATATTTCACCCTTGTGTAATCAACAGAGTAATTATTTAAGAATTCACAGGAAGTAAATCCTCCAAAGTACAATTTTAGTCACTGGGGCTGGAGGAAACAGCTATCTTTGAAAATTAGGCTATAAAGATTAAACTCACAAATAATACAGGCAGGGATAGGGTACCTCTCAATGGCAAATGAAGCCTGGGTGCCATGCAACTAAATATATAGCACAAAGCTGGCTCCAAGTGGTAGTAACATCCACCCCTGTCTTACCATGTTCCAGCACAAGTGGAACCCAGTTACCTCCAAGGAGCTTGACTTGTCCCCAAGACATTCAGGACTTCTCTTGTGGCACAGCAACCTCTTCTAGTCCCAGTCCCACACAGTTCTTTTCATGTCATGGTTGTCAAAATCTGGCATACAGGCAGATTGAACAGAGACAAAGAAATGTATGTTTAAATAAAAAAATGAAAACTATTTTTGGGTTTAAATGGTATCTCCATCACAAAGTTTGACAGCCCTTTGACAGTCATTTGAAGGAGAGAAAGGAAAGACAGGTTTTGACTTTTGTAATCCAAAATGGCCAACCTTAGGCTTCTTACAAAGTCATTGGGGAAAGGTAATGCCCAAGAAATGGAGGCTGCAATACCAAATGAAGGATTACAGTGACCAAGCTGGATGCAATCTTTGCATCACATCCTAAAAAAGGAGTGTAAGCTTGCTTCCAAAGGCTTTGGAAGATGCCTATCATCAACCACTGGCTAAGTGGAGGATGCCAACCTTTTCCTCCTTAGTCTCAGGACTAATTTCCATTCAGAAGACTACCTTTCTAAGATTTATAATTCCAGCCTGTACCACGAGATAAACACACATGTAGAGAAAAGAGAGTACATTGCAAAAGAGGCTTCCTTTCCCAGAGCTTTTGAAAATCACTTGAACCACAGTTTCTTCCCAAACTCCCCAGTTTTGATGAAGGTCCCTAGGTACTTCTGGAGTGAGGATGGAGAGCTGAGCAGCCTGCTTAAGTCTATTGTTCTCTACAGGCTCTGAAAAGGGACTTCCACAGTGACAGAAAAGTGACTTATTGAAACCTAGATGCCTTCCATCCTTCTCTTGACATTGCTTCTGGTGCAGCAGGAGGTCCAGGCTACAACTTGCCATCAGAGGCTCTTCTGTATTGTCTCCAAGGTTAATAACTGCTTGTGCCCACAAGCTGTACTGCTTTAGCCACTCCAGCACAAACACAAACGGGCATAGCTAACCTGAAGAGAACATTTAGGAACATACATCTATACTGCCCTAAAAAGTACAGAAGAAATACCTAAAATTGCTTTCAAAGCTATTCCTGTGTCTCTTTTCACTGCCAGGTCAGAGAAACAATTCATTGGTTCCCCACTGACAGCTATAACTGGCTTTTCATTGGAAAATGGATGCTCCTGGTGACTTCTGAGGGTGTTGCAGAAAAATGTTGGAAAACTATCAGATCCTCAATATTTGTGTTCTTATGGTTATAATCATAGCGAGGAGGACCAGAGGGATGCCCTCACTATGCCAAAAAACTCAGCAACTGTTCCACATTGTCCATAAATTAGGACATCTTGTATCTAGAGAGGAGTTGAATAATGGACTCATTAAGCTTCAATTCATAATGCTTTGCTCCTGTACTGCAGTGCTTAGGAATGGTACAGCTCTGGAGAAGTCAGCTAGAAGAGCCAGCACTTGGTTCCAAAGTACTCCTATTTACCAAGACAACTATTCTGAATAGGCAGCAAATCCAAAGGCAGCAGGAAAAATGGGAAAAGAAGGAAAGGAGCTGAGCATTTAACTTGATAAATATCTCAGGAGGCTTGCCTGAGATTAGTTGATGAATACATGGGCTGCTTGGCAGTGTACTTACGTCAACCCTTGCTTTTCTTCTGTGCTTTTCCTCTTAACCCATAAGATGACTCGGTCATATTTATTTGGTGTTGCCCACACAGCTAAAGGTCATTTGATGATAGGTAAAAAATAGAGAGAAAAATCTCAAGAAATGTCATTTGCAATCTGAGGAAGGGAATAACCAGAGTGACTCATTTTGAGAACAGTGAGCTTTCTGAGCCAAGGTATCCATTTACCTGGAGGTCTGATGTAGCTGATCTTGGCTCCAGAATTTTGTCTGTGGTGGGTTCTGACTTGCAGAGGTCTGGGAAAATAAGTTGGAGGGAAAAACAAATCAGGTGGTTTTCTTCTCTTGCATCCACGCTACCAAAGGAAAATACAAACAAAACCTGTAAACACTCTCAGGAGACTGTTTCCCTCCAAATTGCTCTGTGCTTAGTACTGGTGTTTTTCTGCAAGTTGTCTGTTGCATATGACTAGGTCATTTCATCACAAGCATGTGTTTTACATGCCATAAAACAAAATTTTTAGCTCCCTCAAAGTTCTTTCTTGTCAAAAGCTTTACTTTTCCTTTAAAATTGCTCTTCTGCTTTGAATGCAGAGTGCCCTGAGTCTGACTTCACTACTCCATTGTACATAGAGAGGGCAGATCGAGGAACATAATGGGGCAACAGATTGCCAGCATGTGTGCAGGTCTGTAACTGCCTGTTCTGTTCCTGGCTCCTCTGGAAACAATGGAGAAGCAGAAGCAGCTGGTCTGCAGAGGAGATGAGGTGTAATATCTCCCTGGGACGCCGCCTGCCCAAGCACCCCTGGCCCTGCTGGTCCTGGCCAGGGCAGCCCAGCTCAGAGGGCTGCTTTGAGCCTCTGGTCTGTTCCTGTCTGGCTACCATTTGTTGCCATTGCCCAGCACGGGCATCTTGCTCCAGTCTGCTGCTGCTGGTTCTGACAGGAGCAATGAGGCTGGTAGGGTTGGGTGCTGGACACCCTTGGAAAATTAAATTGTCCCTTAGTGTGTGACTAGGGGAAAACAAACGGCATAGAAAGCACCAAAGCGTGGCTCAAACAAAAAGACTTGCTAAAGACACGTCTTTCTCCGTGTCCCCAGCTGGACTTGCTGAGTTCATTGATTTTACTGGAGTTATTCCAGCCCACCTCGCTGAGATTACAGACCATTAGATGATGTATTGCCATGTAAAATTCCGGTGAGTGGTACAGTTTATTTTCTCATTTGTTGGTTCTGCCATCTGGCACAGCTTTCTTATATCCTTCTCCAGTCACCATCCTCTGAAAATATATTTTGTGTTCTCTGCAGACTGTCACTTTTCCCTTGCCAAATATTAGCCTCATGACTGAACACTTCTGTTTCCTTTTGAAATCACTTCACAACATCACTTTTTTCCCCCTGACAATACCCTGAGGTGTCTACTATGAGATATTGGATTGTGTTGCCAGGTGCACTATGATTTAAAAGAATACAGCTCCAGTTTGGCAAACATTTTTGCACAACTTTTATGGGTCCTGGTGACAACAAATAATAAAGGAAAACTAAATAATACACTAGTTCCTGTAAGTCACACGTGGGGTGCCTCCATTTTGCAATTCACCTCCTGAGAGAAGAAGGTGTGCCACCACTTTAGGACAGACAGGTGATGGCACAGGATCATCCTGTAGTGGATGAACAGTCGTAGATGTCATATCCACCACAATGACACATTTAAACGATAAACTCTTTGTGATTGAGACAAAACATGTTCTCCCAAAAAGGCTTGTGCTCAGCTACTGAGGAGTGGGATTTGGAATTTTCCTGCAAGTATTCCAACGTTTAATTTCCTTTGACTGGATAGCTACAAGAGGTTGTTCTAAGTATGAAAAGTGCTGCTGAGCTCTTCTCTGTTTGTGATACAGCTGAAGAAATGCAACCACAGGCACTGGTTGGTACCTGTCAGCTGATGCTTAGCAAACAGGAAAGGTGGGAAGCAGAAGGATCGGGGTGAAGCCTCCAAGTCCTGTTCTGCCAGAAGAGTTAAGGCACAACACAGGGGGTTACTTTGAGCCTTCAGTTCTCATAGAAGTGGGAAGTGCTCAGCAATTCTTGGGTGGTCCTCAGACTGTTTCAAGGCCAGGTCTTATTTTTAGGGCCGTATGTATGGGTTGAACCACTTAGAATGGATAAACAGCAATTTTAAAATTGTAAATATAATATTCAGGGTAGGTGACCTCTAAGAGCAAATAAAGCAGAACTTTTCTGCCCTGAAGGGTGTCCTTTGATTGAGTCTATATTTGTAAAATGATTAGAGAAAATGAGATATATTTAAAAAGACCCGGAAGAGCAAGAGCCAAACAGGAGAGAAAACATTTAAACACAAATGCAGGGTGGCAGAAGGGCCATACACAGAGAGAAAGCTCTTCTGCATTTCACTGCTGCTTCTTTCACACTTGCAAATACACCATTGAGAGATTAACTGAACTAAGTAAAAGCAAGGATGGAATGCAAAAAAGAGAAACTCTGATTCCCTAATAACTGACAGACAAGCTGGTGTGGAGGATCAGTGAATGCCATTAATCATTTGCAGACCAAGATCAGAGGGTAAAGGAGACACAGTTCACCTGGCTGGACATTTGTGCAGGGCTTTGACTAACTGAGGCATTCAGAAAACCAGTGTTTTATTCTTTTCTCACTTATAACCCCTTTTCACTTCTGTTTCTTCCAGATTCAGCCATGTACTTTTTAGTCTACCTTGCCTAGTTCTTGCTTTGTTTCATCATGTTAATGGAGAAGCGGAATTTCAGTTTGCTTCAGTCATTTTTTTTACCAGGAGGAAGTCACACCTAAGGATTTCTGTCATATTTTGTTCCATTTCTTTCAAGTGCTGAAACTTTTATTGGATGAAATAGAAAAGAAGAATCACATTTTGGAAAAAATAAGCATTGAGTGGTGCTGTTCCTGATCCTATTTCATATTTTGCCTCCATCTGATTGTAGCATCTTGTAACTGGAAGACCTATGGAACTTGCAATCAAATTATTCTGTGTATATGGAGTTCATATCCAAACAGTCAGATATGGGCATCCTATAAACATAAATCAAATAAATCTGTAGAGCAGGAGAAATTTGTCTTATCCAGATATCCAGAGCTGTCTGAGACCTCTCCTAAAATCAAAGTGTGATGCATAGCAAAGAGCTTGGAGGAAGACTAGCAATCAGTACATCAGGGAATGAAAAGGAATGAAAAACAGGGCTGTAAATTTAAGCATCCCTAATGCCACAATGCTTCTGAAGCAAGTTTGACACACCTCTTGTGCTTTTATGGATACAGCAAAGTCATGCCTGAGATATTAAAAATCCCCACTTGAATCTGCAGTTCTGACAGAGTCTGAGCTGACCAAGGTTGCTGTTGTAATCAAAACCTTTTGATTACCTGCCCCTCTGCCCCACGACACTGCTGACTGGATTTTTCACCCCTCCCTCACACTGGCAAAAGCCATACCTAATCCTGCAGTGAGTTGGAGAGCTAAACTGAAAGGAAATGCTTCTTTTTGCTTCTGCACACCACATGAAATGTTTTGCTCATTTCTCCCCCTAACTGGCTCTCTGTATGATCACACAAAGAGAAGAATGGAGAGAGCATGTCAGGAAAGGCAGAGGGCAACCCTGCTTTAGATCATATACTAAACTGCTGTGGAATTTCTGTTTTAAGAACACAGCCCCACTCCTAGTCATGAATATGTGTGTATGTGGATGTTTCAAAAGGACTGCACATTCACTTCGCTGCAACTGCATATGTTTGTTCTGATACAGGATTCTTGAAACTCTGGGTCACCTTGATTCATGAGTTAAACATAGGAAACCATCATATTCTTTGGCTTTTATACTTCCATTAAAGTAAAAAATTGCTCTTATCTATCATGGTTGTTCAGGAAATCTTCCTAGTAGGTCCAAGCTGTGCAGTGTTTCCTCTCTTCAGTCCAAAAATAGTCTGAAATATAAAATACTGATGAGATATAAATGCTGCCTAATTTGCTTGTTTCTATTCAGGCTTTGACTCAAAACCTTATTGACAACATTATAAATGTCAACATTTGATACATAATACATGAATATATTTTAGCAGATGGAGAGGAATAGAAATGAAGCCAAGATGCAGTTGAGGCTATGCTTGGAATTGCTGGAAGAAGGATGAAGAAAGGAGAGATGCCAAGAAGGAAGTAGAGCAGAAAGAGAGAAAGGAAGATGGGAAGGAAGGGAAGAGAAATCACTCCTACTGAGTTTCCCTGAATCAAATACTAAAAGAGTGAAGGGGTAATAAACAATCAATTACCTTCTGCAGCAAAGGTGAGGCTTTGCCTTTGCTCATTCAGGGAAACTCTCTTTGAGACAAACAGGAGTTGTGCTATGGGCAGAAGGCAATATGCTTGTCCATACTCATACTGTCGCCCATTCTCTGTATTCAGGGGTGGAGTTTGTTCTCTTCCACAGGATTAACAGGATATCCTCTTGGTCAGAGACAGCTCAACTGAAACAGCCTGTTAACCACCAATTTCAGATTAGCAGGAGTAACCCACTGCCTAGAGCCAATAGCTTATGCCAGTACTACAAAGTGCACTAAGCTTCTGGAAGGGTTTTGCTCCAGCTAAAAATTGTGATCATTCTAGATTAGAGATACGGGTGCTACCATTCATCACTCAGTCTGTACAAAATTTCAAACTGTTTTAAAAGGCTAATTGCTGTGCAGCAGAAACACACGACATAGGGATGAACTGCCTGCAGAACAGTCACTGCAATCTGCCAATGCTAACTATACTTTTAGGGGCTAGCAAAAAGATGCCAGAGGACAAGATGAGAAACAAGGTGAAAGTAAAATGTAAATTTATGATTTTGCATTCTGGGCACTGGGTTACCAAGAACTCTTATCACTACCTGTGAATCAAACAGGAACAGAATGTGATTTTCAGAAACCCCTTTACATTTTCTAAAAAGGAGCTCCTATGAACCTTCTCTTTTCTTCTTTTTCCTCTGTTGTTTCTGTACTGAATATTCATACTTCTTTTCTTAGAAAGACAGCTGATTTGTCTCGAAGTGTCTGCATTTAAAATGTAAGAGTATTACTTCTGATATTCACTATTCCCGTGCTTTTCTTTCTCAAAATATAAAAGAACAACAACAATGCAATACTAAGAGGAAATTTCCCAAGGAAAACAAAGAATCTTTTCTATTTTGCATCCTTGGTAGCTCCATTTTCATAGATCTGATCTGTTTGTCTGCTTTCAGTCTCAGAATTGCTGTTCTAGCCTTCAGAAAGTGCAATGCACAAGTAAAAGTCTGACAAACTTGATTTATGTTAAGAAATAATTTTTCTGTTGTCATAGAAACCACTGCACGTGATCCAGGCATGAATAAAAAGTAACAATGAAAAGCAGGTTTTGACAGTGAAATTCCCTTCGTTGTTGATGTCCTGTCAGTAATTTCCCTGCCCTCTAATGCAAAAAGGGCAAAAGATGGTATCCAGAAGGCTGGCTGAGAAGAAAAATTTGCCTAGAGGGAGGCTTCATTGCCATGAGACAGGCACATGTCTCAGCCCAGAAGAGGGCGTGTTGCCAGCCCAACTTCTCCTGCAAGAATGCAGCTGGGAATGTTCTTTCCAACAGGGAGCAAAGCCAGACTAGAAATCCCTCAAGTCTGTCATAGAGACATCCATGCCATGGTGGAAAGAAGCATAATAATTTCCTTCTCTTATGCCATGGGTTTGCTTCCATCAGCAGGGATGAATCATATCCGCATTTTAATGTTTGTGTGGCTCTTGGCACTGTGCTATGCATAAACAATTTCTGCGTCAATAAGAGGAGGCATTCACCTGGAGAGCCACAAATACAAGGGAGTAAAAGAATCAATGAATGCTGAGCATCATGACATGTCCACGTAGAAACCTCTGCACCACACCTCTGCACTGCCTGTCCACGGGCTCTGTGACAGCAATTGCACCCTGCCCAATAGGAATGCTCATTCATTGCCATTTTTGCACAATGAGAGAGCAGGAGTGTACACTGTGTACTACAACACCTACATCCACTCAATCTCCACTACCAGTCATTGACGTGTTAGGGTGTTTATCCCCAAGATTTACAAGGGCAATGAACAGTGCTAATACTTGCCACTACAGCTGTCAGACTGACTTGACATTATTTCCCGAGGGAAATCTGTTTCTGCATCTGCTACTATTGGTTCAGTTTACAACAGGCTTTCAGTTGCTGCGGATCCCTGGCCTCACAAAAAGGCAGAAGGACAAAAGTACTACTGCAAAAAAGCCTGAAAACCTGCAACATTGTGTGCAGCCTTTGAGTTCCTATAAGTAGAAAAGCCAGAGGATTTCAGTCCAGAATGCTCCTCTGCTGAAATTAGTACTGGGAACAGTCCAAAAAGAGGAGGACATGGAGAGATTATAACTTTTTTTGCCTCTCATGCTGAGTAGTCGCAGTATGTCAATACTTAGAAAAGAGTTTCAACAACCAATATTGCCTCTTTTTCAGCTGGTACACTGTCCAGACAGTATTGTTTCCCCCCTATTATTTATAATTTGAAAATATCTGCCAGACAATCTCTCAAAGTCCGTTCTGAGATGAAACTTACTGGTATTAATTTTGCAAGTGTAAGAAACAGAGGCAGGTCTGGCATTGGTTCTGATTCCTGATAAAGTGGAAGCAGTTTTTAGCACTGGGTGTGCCATAGATTATGAAAAGGAAATTCTGAATTTATATTTTCCAATATTCTCTGTAAGATGCATTCTTGTAGGCGTTCCATGCAGCATTCTCCTTTTTAATAAAGAAAAAAATACAGACTACAGAGGGCAGGAAGACAGATGAAATAGACTTGCCTGATCATATAAGTGGATATTAGTGGACATTATTGACAGGGCTCTCTGAACTCTAGTTATAAGAATCTGAACAGAAAACCTCATTTGCCCATTGCGAATGACCATTTGCAATTTGGTCATTTGCTTGTTTTTTTGAGAGACACAAAAGTGCATGGAGGATGGAAAATTAAAACAGAACTCAGTTATAGTCATGATTATTGTTGCCAGATTATAAGCAAGTGCCTATCTGCCACTTCTCCAGTATGTGCACATGTACATGTCTCTTTTTATGTTCACTGCCTGTCCACAGCTTGTCTCACACATTAATCTCGTTATATCTCATTATCACATTTCATTCCCATGCTCTTTACAGTGCAAAACAAGGTGTGTATTTGGTTATGAAAATGCTAGAGGGGGTTGAGGGCAGTTTTGCATGAGAGATGCTGTATTACCATGTCAATCACTGCTCCTTCTCTTTCTTAGTCTTTGCAGATGAATCCTGGATGAGCCTCAGCTGGGGTGCTTCTGGCACTGGGGAAGCTGAGATTTAGATAGCAGGTTCTCAGCCCAGGTCTCCTGGCATGTGATTCACACACTGTTATCAAACTTGCACTGAGGCCTGAAGGTTTCCTCCCACCATGCTGAACACCAGGTTTAGAGCTCAGTATAATCTATGGGTTGCTGGAGTATGATGGTCTTTCCCAGTTGCACTCTTTCACTCTAGGCCTACATATAATCTTTTTCCTTTTTTTTTTTTTTTTTTTCCCAACAGGGAGGGCTGTTGCCTATTAACCAGCCTAGCTACCCAAAAGGGGAGTAGGGGAAAGGGTCAACAGGATTTTGCTCCAGCATTATGCTGTCCACCGGTTCTGGCTGGTTATGCCATTCCTACCTGTCATCCTAGGCTCCTGCTGCAGTTTGTCCCCTGTGAATGTGAGGACTGATGAACCTGCTGGTGATCTGCTTCCTTCTTTCTCTTCTGATGTGAGCTGCGGGTTTTGACCTGTGTTCAGCAGGGGATGCCATTACACATCAGGGCCCAAAGGCTGCCACAGTCTCTTGGAGGAAGCTTTCTTGGAGGCAGCAGGGCATGCTGAGGGACTATAGTGGGAAAGACAGTGGCACCTTCCCCACGAGAGAACGGAAGGAATGGTCGGGGGCAGAGCTGCAAAACAAAACCCATTCAACTGGAATAGCAAAGGCTGCTGAGCAATGGTGGCTGCTGTGACCTGAGCTGTGGGCATCAACTGCATAACCTAAACTGCCCAGAAGGAAGCGACCCCTGAAAATGAGTGCTTCAGTCACCTCTGTGCTCAGAAGGCACAGCCTGGACTGCTGCATCCTGGGGCAGCCGTAGATCCAGCACGTTCATCAGCTGCTGGTAGAGACTCTTACCGAGAGATGGGACAGGACAATGGCTGTGGAGACAAGGAAGAGGAGAATGCTTACAGTAATAGAAGAGTAGCAGCAGCAGGCAGGTTGGTGGGAGAAAAGGGGTTGCATTTGCTAGGATATGGATAGAAAACGCACAGCTGCCAAATCAAACCGTTCCCCTTGTTTGCTTTCTTTTTTTTTTTTTTTTTTTTTAAACGAATAGCCAGTGATGCAAAGACAGAAAAAGATAATAGTATGCCCTCCTTTATATTCCAGAGCGCCCCCCTTCTGCCTGCTGTTTGGCACCGCGCCCATTTCCAGCAGGCACTTTCAGATGCAGATTTCCCCCTGAATAGGTGCGGCGGGGCTCTTTGTCCGCATCTCCCCCACCTTCATTAGCGGCTCTGCTTTGGGGGCCTTGCTCAGCTATCGGAGGGACCAGGGCCGGGCAAGGAGCAGAGCAGAAAAGGCCCCCTCCATACTGATTCATTTCCATACAAATGGAGGAACACCCCAGCTATGCAGAGGGCGGTATCTCTCTGAAACATGCGTAAATAGCACACAAAACAGTGATTACACAGCGCTTATGCACCAGTTAAAATTCACCCTGGGTAGGCTGGATAACCATATACGATAAAATGGATTTGCTTTGGACCTGCAAATGATTCATAGATGTCTCTCGAGACAGGCGCACTGCCCGGGGCATGTGGACCTATCTGGGTAGTAACCTATCAGTAGGGCAGCAAGCCGTGACTAGAAGACAGATGAGGAGAGGAGAGGATGTCCCGTTTGTCTGTTGCCTTGGTTCAGGCTAAATGTTGAAAGATGAGATGTCTGTGTACAAGACATCTGTGTATGTGTGTCCCAAAGGCCAATCATCCAAATAAATAAATAAATTGTGTTTGGAGGTTTGTCAAGCAAGAAGACTCTCGATTATCAACATTTGCTTAGGGTAGGAGAGAAAAACGCTGGGTAACTCATGTGTTCAAGAACTGAAAACCAAACCTGGTTTTAAAGTGCTTTTGGTGAAGCATAATCTGACCTTTTGCTTAGTGAAAATAGTATGTAAGAAACACTGTGAAAAGTCCATTTTATATGAATATATTAGTTCTGTAGCTTTATTGATATGTGAACAGTAATAGCATGTAGTAAAAAAGGACTGATTGGTAAGAACATGCTCCTAGATGAACATGAGATGGAATCTAAGACAAGGAATTTTAAGGAAGAAAGAGATTGAGTTCCTCAGGCCATTTGGGACATGTTCCCTCTGCTGGAAGTTACACACTTCTCCATCAAGACTGCTAATCTCTAAATTTCCTGAAGTTACTTAAACTTACACTTCTGAAGCTGTAAATATCAGGGTCATGTTTGGGAGGAAATAAAAATGAAAGCAGATCTGACAGCAAAGACAGGTCAGGCCACAAACGGGGTTAATTATAGAGCTGTCCATACTCCAGAAACT